>OY284413.1:25117430-25736619 GCA_958301585.1 Merodon equestris
AGTAATAAAAGTCGGGTTGCAAACGACTGAGTTGGTAGTTTGTAGTAGACGAGTGGGCTGATACATATGTATGATATTGAGTAGAAGACTTTGGGGATGGTTAACGAACGAAGAGTGTATGCACAGATTTTTTTACCTCCACCGCAGTGAAGTTTTATAAATGCGGCGGTTATCGACATTGACAGGGTAGACTAATAACCATCCTACCGTCAATGATGATAACTTGAAGGGGCTTTCAATCCGGATTATTATTTTGCTCGGTGTTTTAAAACAAGCCGCCAAGCCCATGGAATTTTGGCCCATTAGGAAGACGTGACTAGGTTTGTCTCTTCGTATCATAGTATTATATTCAATATTTGGGTCAGATGATTCTTACCAGGGAACACAACTGCCACATTTGAAAAACCACAAAGGGACTAGCAGTTTACTGGTATCTTGACCATCGACCGCATTAACCACATTGAATTATATATCGGATAAGCATCTAATCCCAGAGCTTGCAACAGCCAAGATCAAGTTTTGAACAATCCAGATGCAGCTAAATTAAGTAAGTTCGCTAAAGTCGTGAAGCTGTAATCGCAGAGGATCGGATGGTTCTTTGCTTACCACAGTCGATTTTAGGTTCTCCAAACTGGATGACGACATTAAGGTGGTTCGAAAAAAGCAACGAGATGTCAGGGTTATTCCGGAGACCAAGGGAGTGTAAGCGGCTTAATGAGTTTAGCAGTGTTTTGGTTCATTTATGTTTTAGCCATTTATAAGTTGCTTTATTGGCTTCTATTTTTCGAAATACAAATATTGACATATTGCTTAACGAAGTAAATATTCACGCAGAACTTTTGAAATGTGTCACAAAAGATGGGGAGCATGAGCTAACGGCTATGACGAAATGAACGATTAACCTTTCCATTCCTCCCTAAATCCAAAATGAAAAAAAAGTCAGAAATATACTCAAAGGCCCTGCTCGTTGTGCTTTATATCTCTTGCCAAATAAACAATTTGGAAAGAGTTCTACCAACACAATTTGTGAAGTATGTCCAAATTTATGGCGAAATAAATAATGGTTTTTTCACCAAGCCTCATGCGTTCTAGGTGGATATTAGACAAAAGGTAGCCTTGGGCGGGCATCTTAGCCAGTGCTTCATCCTGTGTTATGCCATTATGGTGTTTATCTTCCGGTGGTACCGCTGCATATGAGGGATGTCCTCCACTTTTGTACCGGTCATTGGACAGCACCTTCGTGACGACGTATAGTCCCCGGTATCTTGATTCAAGCTTCCTCGATTCACCGGTGGCAGCTGGCGCGTTCTAGATTAGCACGAGGTCCACTGACTGGTATGTCTGGAGGCCGCACTTCGCCGTTTTTCCATCTCGTCCGGCTACACTCGCGTCTTCTTCCCCAACTCCATCAGCAGCTTGTCCCCAGAAATTCCCCGGGGTGTATAGGCAAATAGGAGCTCGTGTGGACTTGCCTTTGTGGTGCAGTTGTTGACAATATTGAGCCCCATTGGACTGCCCGAAGATGTGAGGCCCAGCCATCTTCCGTTTCGTCGGAATTCATACATTTGAGTAACGACAGGATGGTCCGGTTGCAGTTCCAACTCGGCTCTGCCTCCTTTCCACTCGACGCAGGATTGGATGTAGCTTCCTGTAAGCCCCCTCATCTTCGGGAACCAGAATGTCTGCTCCATCATGTCCATCGACTTTTTGTCGGCAAAGTGTCCTGCGTCATCGTGGCACAACTTAAAGATTCTCCACTGAATTGGCTTTGGGACGACCCACTTCTCCGCTTCATCTACCTTGCGGAATAAGCGCTACCCTCGTACCACGTAGTCTCTTTGCAGTTGCTTTCTCTCCTGTGTCATCTCGGTCCCCTTTAGGATGGTAATCATGCTCCTCAGCTTCGGGTCCTGCCATTGCATGGCCGCCATCCAATCCTCGTCGGAAATGTTAACGTTTAAGATTTGTGAGGAGGCTTCCTCCACCTTCCCTTCCTCTTCCGCTGGCTGCCGACTCAGTGCATCGATGTAGGCTGCTCTCTTTCCTGGCTGGTGTACCGTCTCGTAGTCGAATTCTTTGAGCTTGAGCCACCACCGGCCTACTCGAGGAATTAGCTTGGCCTTCGTGCTGGTTGCGACTATGGCCTCACAGTCCGTGACGACCTTAAAGCTTTCGACTATGGCCAGTACTTCTAGCTCGTATCGGTGAACAGCTTCCGGCTGTAGAACACCACCGGCCGCAGTGAGTTCTCTTCCTTGCCTCGCCAGCAAGATGCCAGCAAGACCAACTTACCAACAGACGGGTCTGTGTGTACATCGTGTGCGTTTCCGGGTCGAATAAAACTAGTACGGGGGATGCAGGAATGCTGCTTTCAGTTTGTGAAACTCCTCTTCCTGTCTTTCCGTCCACTCGAGCGGCTGATCCGCTCTGGTCAGATCGGTCAGCGGTGTTGCACTTCGGGCGTAGTTTTTGACGAACTTGCGGAAAAACCCTGTGAGTCCCAGGAAATGTCGGACCCCATGGACGTCCTTCGGGGTCGGGAATGCCATTATAGCGACCGTCTTTCTTTCGCTAGGTTATAGCCCTTCTTCGTTCAGCCGATACCCTAGGAATTCAATATTGGTTTGTAAGAATGCGCATTTGCTTATGTTTCCCTCAGGATTTCAAGGAACCTCCGAAGCTTCTGAAGGCCCTCTTCCACGGTTTTGCTGCCGATTGCGATGTCGTCCGAGTAGATCGCTTTGTCTGCTTTTCTCAGACGTGACTTGATGACGTTCATGCAGCATTGGAACTCTGCTGGGGCATTCACCAGGCATTCAGTTGAATTCATACATGCCGTCAGCTTCTTGCTCCGTCCCTCCATACAAAATTGATGGTATCATGATGCCAATCGTCGTACTGGCATGGAAAACTTCCTCTTGACCGTCACCTTGTTCAGCGCCCGGTAGTCGATATAAAATCGGTCCTTGCCATCCTTCTTCTTCGTGAGAGTGACCGGCGCACAATCATCGGAGTGCGATGGACGGATCACTCCCTGCTTCAACATACTGGACACCATCTCCTTCACTGTCTCTCTTTTTGCAAACGGTATTTTGTAGGGCTGGACGCAAACTGGTGTTGCTGTAGTCAGCTCAATGGAATACTCCCCGAAGCGGTAAACTCCCAGTTCCTCCGTATTCTTGGCGAAGCATTCCCGGAACGTGCTAATGAGAGTCCCAAGCCGTTGCCTGTCTCCCACGCATAGTTCCCCTGCCTTCACGTCCTCTAGGGATAGTTCATTCCGCCTCCTGGTCTCGACGCCTCCTTCGGCCACTACTAGCGATGTGGGTGTCTCCGCCATGCAGACAGTGATCGATACACATTTGTGCATTTTCACCACTTTCACCTGCGGTTGGTTCAGTAACTTCCGCCCAATTAGCATCGGATACGGCTGGTTTTCATCTGGAACTATCAGGACCTAACACCACGACCGGAGTTGGTCTACTGTTACCTCGGCGTACACTCTGCCTACGGTCTGGCACGATCCTCCTCCGAATCCGCTCGGTCGCTCGTCTACGTACTTGATTCCGCCCTCTTCTGCGATAGAGCGGCAAAGGGTGACACAGCCACTCTCCAGGTCAATAAATGCTGTGACTTGATACTCGCCCACCATTGCGTCCTTTATGTATTCGGACATGCTCTCCTTCAAGAGCAGCTGGGCGGGCCTTCCTGGTCGGATTCCGACTCGTTCGCCATCCCCTTGTGGGCAATCCCTCTTGTAGTAGCCGGATTGATCACACGCGAAGCATTTTGGCCCGCTTCCTGTGGTTCCGCTGCCGGCCCCTCGTTCACACTCTCGCTGCTCCGTCTCTCTAGGGTTACCCTCCGCCGTTGCTCCTTAGTCCCATCACCCAGCGAACTCTGTTGAGAACATCGTCGACTGACGTTGGCCTTAGCGCTCGGAAGGCTTCCTGGCATTCCGCATCCACTATCCCCTGGATCATATACTTGGACAGAGTATATCTCCTGCACATGTCAAATATAGGGTCCGCCAAATAACTTTTTTTTTTTTTTTGAAAATGCTATAAAAACACTACTGAATATTTTCTCAAATTTCTTTTTTTATTTGAAAGTACTATCCTTCCGGTTAATAACGGAAAATAATTTCATTCAAATAGCTGCCTCGGCTGGCCATGCAGTAGCCTACACGATCGGTCCAATTTTTAAGCACATTATCGATTGTGTGCACCTGTATTTCACCAATGGCTTCACGAATATTGTCCTTTAAAGCGTCAATTGTCTCTGGCTTGTCGGCGTAACACTTATCTTTGACGGCACCACACAAATAATAGTCCAACGGTGTCAAATCGCAGCTCCGAGGTGGCCAAACGACATCAGCTCTGCGGCTGATAATGCGATCTTCAAAAACAGGGCGCAAAACATCGAGTGTAGCTTCGGCTGTGTGGCACGTAGCGCCGTCCTGTTGAAACCAAATGTTGCCAATATCCTCCTCTTCAATTTTTGTGAACAAAAATTCGTTCAACATGGCCCGATAACGATCGCCATTGACTGTAACGGCCACTCCTTGCTCATTTTCGAAGAAAAATGGCCCAATTATGCCTCTGGACCAAAATCCGCACCAAACAGTGGCTCGTTTTGGGTGCACCGGCTTTTCAATGTATGCGTGCGGGTTTTCTGTGCCCCAAATGCGACAATTTTGCTTGTTTACATACCCGCCAAGATCAAAATGAGCTTCATCTGAAAAGATGATTTTTTTGGCAAAATCGGCATCTTCTGTAAGTCGATCGCAGGCCCACTTAGCGAAGCGTTGTTCAAGCGTATACACAACCATATTCGTTCAGCGGAAGGATAAAACTAATTATCTGTCAAATCAGACATGAGCTAAGTGTTACCATTCACGAAATAAGCACTACTTGAAAAAAAAGAGCGTTGCCTTCTTTTTCGTAGCCTGTCGGGGATATCTGCGTCATCGTCTACCGTCGGGAAGTTGTAGTGTAGTCCTGAGAATAGTTCTCCTAGGGACTTGATCGTTGTGCCACGGCTCCACAACTTTGCTGCTCCTACCAGTCTAGTAATCGCGGCTATGAGCATCAGTTTCTCATCGTACGCCTTGGGATCGAACAGTAGTATCATCTGCGCAACGTCCCGGACAGAGTATGTGTTTTGCGTGGGCAGCATCTTTCCCTTCTCACCTCATCATCTTCAGGCATATATCGGCGTGTCTGCCCATTCAACCCGACTGTGTTCTCAACACCTTTCCTTTCAGCCGCACCGCTGCTACCACCCCTACCCGTGCTGTGGTGAGTTCGGCGACCATCTCACTCAACCTTTGTAACTCGGCGCGTAGCCGGACGAGGTCTTCGGCTTTAGCCCCACCCCTTGCGCTCACCAGTTTGTCGACAGACTTCCGACACGTTGATGGGCTAGCAGCTTGTATATACTTTGTCACACTCACTGACAGCACTTGTTGATCCGACGGAAGCGATTCTTCCTCTTTCGCCGCCCGGGCATTCGTCAGCGGGTTAAGTAACCGAGGCAGCAGCTCCTCCTTCATCCCATACGTAGGCATCCCGCGCTTCTTTAGCACCTTCAGGAGCTCATCACGGGTCATTGTTCCGTACTCGGCTTCCATCTGGCCGCGGGCAGTGTTCAAATGAACGGCTGATTGGTGTTCCAACAGCAAAAAAACTTACCTGCGACAAGAGAATATGTTCTGGGGTCGTTGCTCGCTTATTCCGTTCTTCTTACACAATCATTCACGGCACAGGCAGGCAAAGTTCTGCAATGCCAAGTCTATTTTTAAAGTCATAATAATGCCAGTGACACTTTGAGGATGTAAAAATTGGTCTCCGATTAAGAAGGAAGAAAGTAGACTTCGGGTCTTAGAAAACAAGATTTTAAGGACAATTTATAGGGATATGCTGCCAGAAAGGTGGTAATGGGAGGACAATATAAGGATGGACAGAGAGGGTTGCCGACAGCATGGCAATGAGATTTTCGAACTTCAAATGACCAACAATTATAAGAATAGTACATAATTAGCAAAACTCCAAGGACATATAAAAAGCAATTGCATATAAAGGCAAATCTCAGTTTCGGTGCAAAATACGAAAATCTAAACTTCATTCACCTGTCAATTCAAATTCTTGTTTACAGTTTAACTCAGTTCGGTTGTATCAAATCATTTACGGGAATCAAATCTTTATTTCTATATTCTCCTTGCAGCTTGCTGACCCTGAATTCAATCAACTAGTTTACTCTACGACTCATTAATGAATGAGCCAGCTAGAAAGATTATTGATTCTACTATCAAAAACCTCGGTGTGGTGTAGAACTATGTATGTCGAGGGGTAGGGCAGGGAAAATGTGCCTCGGGTTTTCTTTCGATGGCGGAGCAGTCCCAGTTTATCTATATGCCCCTTAGACAGGTTCCGGCTGCGGTAGGTAGCAATTCAATAATCACGCAATGTTGCCTGCAAAACACTCTCTTGAATTTCCTAAGATCTAGGATTCGATCTAGGATCTGATCCTAAGATCTATTTTGTCTTGTTGAACCGAGATCTTACTCGTTTTCTAAAGGACCTAAAGTGGGCTTTATACCTAATTAGACAACATTTGTCCTCGACTTTTTATTTTGAAATCAATCGATTAAACCCTTATACGAATACACAGCGCCTGTCCGATGTTTGAAGTCTTATTACAAACCAGCCTGTGGTGCAAAACCTGTAGTCAGAAATTCTGTTTCGGAACAATGCTCGCCATCGGTCAGTTACACGAGAGAATCCCCTTCTTTCCATAGGTGATAGGTAAGCCCCCAGCTTGAATTGTAATTAGCATCCAGACCAAGGCAGATGTTGGTACAACCCCTGCAGCTGTAATTTATCCTCACATCTTAACCGACAACTTAATTACCTGACCAACAATTCATCTTGAACCTCAAAGACCACTCGAAAGCTACTTCGGGCCATTGGTCCCGAAACAAGCAAACGACCGAATGGCAACATCCTCGAACGAAAGCGGCGGCAATGAAAACACACAAAAGAATGCAAAAGCCCAGAAGGAAACAAAGCGCAAAAACAAAAATCGGAAAAGTCGAAAAAACCTGGCAAAAAATCACCAGCAACAACGGAAAAAATGCACCACACAAACCGCACTCACAATGCAACGGGTACAAGAGGTGTAAGTAAGCAACTTACGGTCCGCAGGCGTTATGCACATGTATGCATGTTCTTCGGCACGGAGGCTGAGGTGAAGACCATGACAGAGATGGTGGAGCCCATGAAAAGCTTTTGGATCCGTTTTACTATATACGAGTTTGCGGCTTAAATTCTTTCCCACGACGAGTTCATTCTCCCGTTAAGTTCCGGTTCGATAGATCACGACCGCCAGCCTGGCAACCCCCACCTGCCGGAGGGCGCCACAAAACACTACCGTCATTGATGTCGACGGTATTCTACAATGACGACCGGTTGTCGGCTGGACGGTGGGGCGACTCGATACGATACCTGCGATTGCGATTTTTTATCCATTTTGGGCACCGTGTCCCGGCCAAGTAAATGCAAATAACTCAGCGAATTGTTTGTAGGGATACGAGTTCATGGATGCACATACGGGTTTTGGGTTTCACCTGTCTACATGGGGAGTGTTTGCCCATGTGCAGTTGAGTGTGTGCGGGTAATGTGTACCGCATGTGTTTGGGTGCGTCTGTTTGCCAGGTCGTATTGCGGTCAAAAGGATTTCAAGTGAATCGTTTGATTTTCTCCTTTTTTTTTGGTTTTATCTTGATGTTGAGTTTAACCTTTTGTTTTGCTTGGGTTCTCCGGATGGTCAAGTATCGGCTCGTAGTGGCGGACTACGTAATTAAATTGTTCAATTTCGGAGGGCAATATCGTTTTTATCCTTTTACTGTTGCCTTCAGGGGTTGGCTACGGTTTAAGGGTTTTATTTGCATTTTCTAGTCTATTGGGCAGGATATACATACAGTGGGCGGTAGGGCCGGCAATTATTTGTCTGGTCAAACGATATCCGGCAGACCCTACCGATTTTTTGCCCTTGTTGAAGAAGTTTTTGTTTTGAATTTGTTTATATAGGCGTTAGAGTAGATTGAATTTGGTTCGTTGCCCTACTGTGTGTCGATATCGAAGGTGTGATAGCTTGTCCTGCCTTATGCCTTGTGGTGCTAGGCCCTACATAGTACTAAAAAGGTTTTCCAATAAAAAGGGCTAACTAAACTATGGAGCTGAGGGGCGTCGAAAGATATACGAACGTGCTACGATTGGTTTTAACGCTACAAAACTGTTGATTTCGGCGTGGAAGACAGGGAGCATGACCCAAGTCAAACGCAACAATAAATTACAGATCCGGATGTAACTCAATAAGCCATTTCACATCATTTGAAAGCCTAAGTAATGGCCTAAAAGAGGATGGTCGTGGTGTATGGGTAATTACCGTCTTTTGAGCGGAAGGTCTGTAGCTCAAGTGTGTCCAATTTCTATACGGAAAAACTGTGCAACAACATCAGTTGTAAATGAGAGATCATCAAAATAATGCTGACGAAGGCATAACACTCGAAGTATGAGATCACTTCAAAATCAAACTCTGCTTGGCTTGTGCATTTTCAATTTATAACACATTAATGACATGGAAAGAAAAAAAAGTTGAACTACAAACCAACGCGACTAATTCAGCCGAATCTCTCGAAACCTATCTAGGATAACCACCTCCGGAGAGTAGTGAACGAACATCTTCGACACAAACCGTCTGCATCCTGTTGTGTGACAAACGCCATCAGAGCGTTCACTCTTGGACCTGCGCGAACTCTATAAAATAAAAAAAAGGAACTATAGGCGCAATCGAGGCCGAGAGGCATTGAAGGGCACTTTTTCATAAGCGAACTGCTGCTCTAACGGCAAGATAGTAAGAGGTTTCTGCATAGTATGGCAATTGGCATGGTCATGCGTCAACATCAACGGCCAAGTCAAACTGCACAGTTCGAAGCTATCGCTTTTTCATGGCCAGTGACAGTCCGATGCAAAAATTCCTTCTCATTCCGCCATTGAACTGTAACACTGTACACTACAAGAACAACCATTCAGCGACCCTTGGTTTTAACTCGTATGGGACAGAGTTTCCTTGCCTTTGGATCGTACTCATGCCCTAAAAGCGTTTTCTTTTCATTGCTAAGTCAACTCTCAACGATTTAGAAAATGTCATGGGTGACATGCAAATTCATTGAGCAGTCGTTCGAACTTTTGCATCAGTCCAGGTTTTTTCTTGTCCTCCAAATTGAAATCACCACTTTTGTGCAAGCCACTCCGGACTCATTTGCTAGTGAAGAGCACCATCAAAATCAATTTCGATTAAAATATAATGATTTTCGGCTGCACTTTGTTCATATTAAAGCAAAAAAGCCGGCTTACTTGAAAGGTGGACACTCATTCTCAGCTTTTTCTTCCAGAAAACTTTCGGGGCAAATAACAGATAAAATATGTACTGCCTACGCCATCTCTAAAAAACACTAGGAATTAATTTCAATAACTAATAGTTGCTGTTGAAATGAATTTCAACTCGCTCACTGATTTCGGAAACTGGACAATTCACTTATGAGGGTGGTCCGATAAATACTTAGCCTCACCGCCAGATGGCGACAGTATTGCAAGAGCAACTTACTATCATTCTAGTAGACGGCTACTGTCGATTTCAGCCGGATCGGACTCGAAGTTTTGTTTTGACCGCGTGTGGAAGTGGGAGTGTCTGCGGATTTTAGAAAAATGGAAAAAGAGCAATATCGGTCGGTGACTCGGTTCTTGTATTTGGGAGGGAAATCGTGCAGCGGAGTCAAAGAGCGTTTGGAAGAGTCACCGTACAACTCTTCTCCTTCGATAGCGACCATCAAAAATTGGTTTAACGAGTTTCAACGTGGTCGCACGTCGGTTTTTGATGAGCCACGTCTAGGTGCCCCGAAAACGGCTACCACGGAGGATCACGTGACGAAAATCCACGATCTCGTATTGGCAGACCGCCCATTGAAGGTGCACGAGATAGATGAGACAGTAGGCATTTCAAAAAATCGCGTGGGTAATATCCTACATGAAATTTTGGGCTTGAGAAAGCTGTCGATGCGATGGGTGCCGCGTTTGGGGTACAACAAGCGCAACCGTGAGACCATTTCAGAGCAATGTTTGACGCTGTTTAAGCGCAATCCGAAGGAGTTTCTGCATCGTTTCGTGACAGTCAACGAAACATGGATCCACTGGTATACACCAGAGACCAAGGAACAGTCGAAACAGTGGACTTCATCCGGCGAACGTGCTCCGAAGAAGGCGAAGACTGTCCATCGGCCGGAAAGGTGATGGCCGCCGTTTTCTGGGATTCACAAGGTGTGATCCACATCGACTACCTGGAGAAGGGTAAAACGGTCACAGGGCTGTACTATGCAAAATTATTGGGCCGATTCGACGCCGAATTGAAGAAAAAACGGCCCCACTTGGCGAAGAAAAAAGTGCTCTTCACCATGATAACGTACCGGCTCACACCTCCGCCCTCGCCACGGCCAAATTGGTCGAATTGGGCTACGCACTGCTGCCCCATCCACCGCATTCTCCAGATTTGGCGCTGGTTGACTTCTTTTTCATCGCCGCCACGGAGGCCTACTTTGCAGACTTCGAGAAAACGTATTTTTCAGACGGGTTAAAGAAGTTGGAGCATCGCTGTTGAAACAATGTTGAAAAGTAAATCGCCATTTTTCCAAAGTTTTTGTTTATCTTTTGTAAGCTAAGTACTTATTGGACCACCCTCGTATAAGGCTTAATTCACCTCAGCTCAGCATCCGCCCAATTATCTATTTGGGCTTTAAATCAGTGAACTTTTGCTTATTAAGTTCAATAACTTAGTACCTATTAATTCGTTTTGACGATGCTGCTTGGCCTGCGCAGCGTTATGATTTATCGCCCTTTTCCCAATAAATGGCGCTAGTGGTACATATAGGCTAGAAATGTTAGATCAGAACCGTTAAATGATGCTTAAACTTTGTCTGTGGTTCGGCACGCTCATATTCCACAAGTCGGAATAACCACTTTTGTAGTGTTGAAATCTGTCACGACACGTGACTAATAGATGCTTTTCAGAATATTGGTTAGGCTGTTCGTTAAATAGGACCACAAACCATCGAAAATGTTTTCCAAAGACGTGATGCGCTCCTGTAAAGCCTGTCGAATAAGATTAAAGTTCACAATTAATCGCAATGTTTGATCCATTCAATAAAGCATTCAATTTTGAAAGGTGTTTCACTGCGATTTTCATAGCATTTTAAAAGCTTTTGTACCTTGTGAAACAAAGGGACTACTTCGAGGTAATTTTCTATGACTTTTTGGGGGTATGTCGCAGACGAATTTGCATTTTTAGATACTTTAGTATTGCCGGCTCCGGCAAAAATTCCAATCGCGGTAAACTGAACGATTTTGACCCTTTCATACATGTGCGGCATGTTGCGCCGTCTTGCTGAAACACTCTGAATTTTAAACAGGTATAGAGTGGGTTAGGTCTGCCACAATAGCTGAAATGCGGACCAGGACATTTGGAATGTAAATAGGGTAAGCCATGAATAAATTAATATTATGGAAACGTTTATTGAAATCAGATCCTTCTGCACTTACGGACTTAGGTTCGCAACTTTAATGCGTTTTATTTTTATTGTAACTAAAATGAAATGTGAAAAATCTCCTTACGCTTACTCTATGGTATCGTTGACACATGGCGGATTACCTTAATTGCGCTTCGCCATAAAAGCTGCAGAACCCATTACCGATTTTTTGCCTCACATGTTTTAACGAAGTCATCAATAAGCATTTTTCAATGGCTCTAATTTGTAAAAGATCTGATGGATTACCACAACCACCTATGTACATATATCCTTGTCATATATGGCGAGACTGTTCTGTATATCCAAGATCGATAAAAAAGACTCTCTTTGCTAAAAGGCCCAGATCTATCAGTCTTACTTACTCTACTAAAAAGTACGGGAAGGCTACTAGAATTCAAAGTTGCTCTTTCGATACATCAGCAAGAAAAATCACGCGACACAAGGCCATTATATTGAAAGCTGTAAGACGATCTTACTTGATAGTACACAAACGCTGTCCCGCTGCTATAGTGAGTGGTGATCGACCGTCGGCCCCTGCCCTAAATCTATAAATAATAATCTATACAGAGGTTTATTAATGTTTAACAATTGTGTGACATTGCTTTTTTTACAAATTTTGGAGGAGCATCAAAAGTAGATTAATACTTACTGTGTTCTTGCGTGCGACAGATGGGGCCCAACTATTAGTTTTCCATTTAGTTCTCCAAAAGACTGAGAACCAGCATATTTTCGACGTCCAGACAGTGTCACTTGTCATATCTTGTTTTTGTCATAAAATTACTGAAAACTTAACCTTCAAGCGTACATAGATAATGATCTCCAATGCGAAGTTATGTAAAAATATTTAATTTGAATAAACCGCCGCATTTACAGAGAGGCCCAAAAACCCTCAGCCGATGTTGTTGTGCTACTCGTATATCTTTATAACGAAACATAATTCCATATTTTTTTTTATATTTTTAATTAGAACCTTAACTTTTTTCTACTATCTTGTCAAACTGATATCGGTCAAGTGATCGCCGCCATCATCTTTTTCGGAGCTTCTAGAGTTTGTGGTTTTTTCTATCAGATCCATGACTCAAAAAATTCTAATCGGGTCAAATCGAGCGATCTTGTCGGTCAATTTAAAATGCTTCGATGACACTCTTCTTCTTAGATGGCGTTACAACTCAAGACGAGCCAGAGCCAAGCTGTTCTCACTCATTTATGTTGTGTGCGGTCTGTTTTTCCACACAAGTGAACGGGACCTATAATTTAATGCCGATTCTGAACGGCGAGATTCGAAAAGCTTTTTCAAGGCAGGTGTCCTACGCGGGGTTTTGCCAGTACCCCGCCGGGGAGAAGAGCCGCGAAATGAACATTATCGGAATCCGAGCTCGCTTATCGCGTATGAGCGGCCGATACGCTACCCATTGCACTCAGGCGTGTTTCATACTCGTACGTGTTTAATTTTTCTGCCGTTTGGTTTTTCAGTGTTCTATTTTTGTCAGCTCGAGTGTGATGCGTAACAATTGTCGAAGTCAAATATGGTCAAATAGTATTGCCATTTGATATAGTATAATATAAATAGTATTGATTTGATTGTTGAAAGACTAACATCCGTACAACGTTTACAAATACAATGCACAGAGTGCGTGCAGAAGAAAATATTGCTTCAGTATCCGCCAGTATTAATGAAGACCGTGATTTGTCCCTAATCGCCGTTCGATTTGATTGGGGATGTGTAATCCGACTACGTGGAAGCTTTTCCACACGAACCTTGGACTAAGACTTTACAAAATAAAATTCATGTAAGAACTGAAGACAAACCACCTGCCAAAGCGTCGAATTTTAGAACCTAGAAAAGCTGGGGAAAAATGTCTTCAGCGACGAAGTTATCTTTTCTTGAATGGGTATGAACAATCTCAAGTAATACAAAGGTATTACAAATGCATTTGGAAAAATTTGACGCTTTTAAACTGTTTTTTTTTTATAGGTATACGTCAAATCATACATCTACGACGGTAAGCTGGCCTCAATTACAGCCTTGGAATACAACATTAGATGTGCTATTGGACAGGTTCCAGCCAATATGCTTGAAAAAGTGACAAAAAACTGGGCTCTCCATATGGAGCATTTAAAGCTTACTCGTGGTTAACATTTACAAAACATTAGAGGAATAAGCCGAGGGTGAGCCTATTAAACAGCGAAAGAGCATCTGCTTATACAGCGGAAGCCAAACTGTGCTTAATTCTACTGTATGACCATAAGATATCATTAAATAAAATTAAAAGACTAAATTCACTGAGTCTTGTTGGGATCCCATATTTTTTTGGACCCCGAAAACTGAGATATAAGACAAGCTTACTCTTCTTCTTCTTCTTTCTTCTTTTCCTTTTTATCCCGGCGTCGTTATGGTCAGAAGTGTAGGACCATAACCTTCCCACTTAACTGCATTCCTACTGGTCCGCTTGTGGGGTCCGCCGGTTTGACCTCAGAAAGTAGCGGCAGGCTTCCCGGTTTGGGATTACTTCATCGCTGAGGCCAATCAAATGCTGGTGTTTTTGCATTTGTTTGCACCAATTGTTTTTCGGCCTGCCTTTTTTGCGTGTTGAAATTGGAATGTTGATTGATAACGCCTTTTGGACGGGGTTCAAAGGATCTCTCCTTTGAACATGGCAATACCAACTGAGTCGGTCGCGCTCTATATTTCTTGTGATGGTTTCTTTTACGTGGAGGCTTCCTCGGATCTTTGAACTTCTAATTCTGTCACGCTTTGTTACTCCCGCTGTCATGCGAAGCATCTTCATCTCAGCTGCCGTTAATTTGCTCTCATACTTTTTGTGCATTGTCCAGCATTGTGAACCGTATGTGAGCGCCGGACGTACAACTGAAGTGTAGAGCCTTCCTTTCAGCTTAGGGGGCATTTTTCGATCACAGAAGATGGCGGAGTTTTCCCGCCACTTCATCCACCCTACGCTTACGCGATGTTTGATGTCGTCATCACAAGTTGCTTCTCTATTAATCATAGATCCCAGATATTTAAACTTTTCACACTTGGGAAGCACTCTTCCATTCAAGTAAATGTCTGGAATAGGCTGATGAGGGTCAGAGAACGGGCAGCACAGATACTCTGTCTTCTTTGAACTAATACGATACCCGTGTCCCTCAAAAATGTCCACCCACACATCAAGTGCTCGTTGTAGGGACGCCTGATCATCACTTATAATGGCCCCATCGTCAGCAAAGAATAGCTGGTGCACATTGGGGTCCGTCACTTTTCCTTCAAGCAAGCAATCAAGGACTGCTATAAAAAGCAGTGGGCTGAGGACGCTCCCTTGGTGTACACCGACTTTGATTGCGAACTCTTCGGTGACTCCTGCGGTGCATCTTACTCTTGTCGTTGCTCTCTCGTACATGTCCATAATCACTCGCACGTAGGTTTCTGGAACTCCTTTTTGTCTTAGCGCTACCCATAAAAGATCTCTTGGTTGCCGGTCAAAGGCCTTCTCGAAATCAACCAACACCATATGCAAGTCCTTTGAAGAATCACGATGCTTTTCCATCATGACCCTTATACTTTGGATTGCATCTGTCGTTGATTTACCCGAGACAAACCCGCACTGGTCATCAGATAGTCGTATTATTTTCCGCAGTCGGCTATCTAATACCCGTTCAACGATCTTCATGGTGTGCGACATCAGCTTGACAGAACGGTAGTTATCACAAATTCGCGTATCACCCTTTCCTTTGTGCAATGGAAGAAGATAGCTTTCCCTCCATTGATTAGGCATAGTGTCGCCTCTCATAAGTTTGGAGATAAGAACCATGAGCCATCTAGACCCGATGTCTCCCATCTTTTTCCAGAACTCAGAGGGTATCCCGTCCGGCCCAACAGCTTTTCTTTTCTTGGAGTTTTTAACCGCGTACCGAACTTCTTCGACTGTGATGTCGGGTATTTCGGCATGATTCGGGACGGCTCTTGGAAAGTACACTCGGGGAAACTGTTCGTTCAGAAGTTCCTCGCAATACTGTCGCCATCTGTGGAGAATTTTTTCGTCTTCCACAAGGAGTTGGCCTTCAGCATTGTTAATAAACTTTGGGAAACGAATCTCCTGAGCATTTCTTCTTCTCTGGGCGGCTATCTTAAAGATATTTGCTCCTTTGTTCAAATTGTTTTGTCGAAGCTCCTGGGTAGCCTGGTTCCTGTCAGACGCGGAAGACGATATTTCTTCCAACTCCTGATAGAGGCCTTCCATGCTTTTCGCTTTGAATTCGGCGCATTTTTTCTTCGCGATACCTTTGCAACATCTATATACCTTTTCACGGCGAGCTTTTTCCTCTCTATTAGTAGAAGAGCACTTTGACCAAGCTTGGAAAGCCATTTTCTTTTCGTGTATCACTGCTTTGGCTTCGTCTGTCCACCACCAGGTTTCTTTTGCGTGTTGGCAGGGGCCTTTAGATGTTCCGAGCAGTGATTTGGCTTTCTCCAGGCCAGATTGTTGTAGGGAATCCCACATGTCTTGTGCTCTGCACTCCTCATTACCGACCTCATCGATAATGGAAGAGAGGTAGTTTTCCATGATGGTAATAAAAGCTTCGCCTTTTCCTTTATCCAGCTTATACCACTTGATTCTCTCAGACACCTTCGTTTGCTGCTTTGACTTCTTTCTCGCATCCATAAAAAATTCAGTCAGGAGGAGACGGTGTTGAGGGGCGATCGTGTCTCCCAGGATCACTTTGCAATCTTTAGCTCGTGGCTTCATGAAACTGGATACCAAATGATAGTCTATTTGAGTTTCATTTCCGCCGCTGCTATAAGTGATCAGGTGCCGGCTTTGTTTGACGAACATGGTATTTAGCACTATAAGACCGTACGACTTGCACATGTTTAGGATATCTTCACCTGAAGAGTTCCTGGTGCCGTATCCCAGCCCTCCGTGTAGCCTTCATAGTCTTCGCTTGTCTTCCCGACATGTCCGTTTAAATCTCCCCCAACAAACAAAAGCTCTTCCTTTGGGATGATTTTGACAAGGTTGTGGAAATCTAGCCAGAATGCATCTTTTTCTTTTTGTTCGCATCCTACTTGAGGGGCATATGCGCTTACGATGTTCCACACCTCACCATGCATCACCAATTTGAGAGCCATCAAACGGTCACTGGACTTTGAAATGGTTAAGACGTTGCCAAGTAACTCTGCCGCAAGGATGATGGCGATTCCGTTTTTACCTTGTTCCAATCCATAGTAAAACATCTTGTAGGCTTTTGTTTTAACGTCCAAGAAACGTGCCCGATTACCGGTGTTTCGCCATTTCGTCTCTTGTACGCACAGGATGTCTACTCGCCTTCTAACCATCATTTCTTCAAGCTCATAGCTGCGCCCACTCATGCTTCCAACGTTCCAACTCGCGACTCTTAAATGTGGCTTACGCCGTTGCATTACTTTGCTATCCCCCGGAAATCCTATAGCTCTGACCCGAGCATTTCTGCTCGTCCCAGGATCACGATCATTAGTAGTGCCTGGCGGGGTAGTGCTTTTCCTTTTAGCGTTCTTTTCCATAATGCTACGGTTTGACCGTTTTCATTCTTCCCTTCCTTTTTGACACGGGCATGCTCCAGATTTTTTATTTTTTTTTTGATTGATCTTACTCTTACAACACCGGTGATCTCCAGTCGTGTCAACCCACTGATTTGCATGCACACTTGTGGGGCAGTTTAATGGTGGTATATGTGTCCCTAGGCTCACCTTGGTGTTTTCTAAATTGCCTAGATGTGAGTTTTGTTTACCTTTGTTTAGTCGCCTTTTACGACAAGCGATAGGTATCGCTGCAGGGATATTCTTAACCCGTCCCTGCACGAGGCACAAGCTTACTCTATAATCAGTAAAAGATTTGCAGCACTTGATCCCGCTCCAGATACGCCTATATCTCTGTGAAGGTTTACGGTCAACGATTTGGCGTTTGAGACAAGTATCTTTATTATTAAGGATAATCGACTACAAAGCCGGCACCTGATCACTTATAGCAGCGGCGGAAATAAAACTCAAATAGACTATCATTTGGTATCCAGTTTCATGAAGCCACGAGTTAAAGATTGCAAGGTGATCCTGGGAGACGCGATCGCCCCTCAACACCGTCTCCTCCTGACTGCATTTTTTATGGTGGCGAGTAAGAAGTCAAAGCAGCAAACGAAGGTGTCTGAGAGAGTCAAGTGGTATAAGCTGGATAAATTAAAAGGCGAAGCTTTTATCACAACATGAAAAACTACCTCTCTTCCATTATCGATGAGGTCGATAATGAGGAGTGCAGAGCACAAGACATGTGGGATTCCCTACAACAATCTGGCCTGGAGAAAGCCAAATTACTGCTCGGAACATCTAAAGGCCCCTGCCAACACGCAAAAGAAACCTGGTGGTGGACAGACGAAGCCAAAGCAGTGATACACGAAAAGAAAATGGCTTTCCAAGCTTGGTCAAAGTGCTCTTCTACTAATAGAGAAGAAAAAGCTCGCCGTGAAAAGGTATATAGATATTGCAAAGGTATCGCGAAGATAAAGTGCGCCGAATTCAAAGCGAAAAGCATGGAAGGCCTCTATCAGGAGTTGGAAGAAATATCGTCTTCCGCGTCTGAGAGCAACCAGGCTACCCAGGAGCTTCGACAAAGCAATTTGAACAAAGGAGCAAATATCTTTAAGATAGCCGCCCAGAGAAGAAGAAATGCTCAGGAGATTTGTTTCCCAAAGTTTATTAACAATGCTAAAGGCCAACTCCTTGTGGAAGACGAAAAAATTCTCCACAGATTGCGACAGTATTGTGAGGAACTTCTGAACGAACAGTTTCCCCGAGTGTAGTTTCCAAGAGCCGCCCCGAATCATGCCGAAATATACGCGGTACGCGGTTAAAAACTCCAAGAAAAGGAAAGCTGTTGTGTCGGACGGGATACCCTCTGAGTTCTGGAAAAAGATGGGAGACATCGGGTCTAGATGGCTCATGGTTCTTATCTCCAAACTTATGAAAGGCGACACTATGCTTAATCAATGGAGGGAAAGCTATCTTCTTCATTTGCACAAAGGAAAGGGTGATACGCGAAATTGTGATAAATACCGTTCTGTCAAGCTGATGTCGCACACCATGAAGATCGTTGAACGGGTATTAGATAGCCGATTGCGGAAAATAATACGACTATCTGATGACCAGTGCGAGTTTGTCTCGGGTAAATCAACGACAGATGCAATCCAAAGTATAAGGGTCATGATGGAAAAGCATCGTGATTCTTCAAAGGACTTGCATATGGTGTTGGTTGATTTCGAGAATGCCTTTGACCGGCAACCAAGAGATCTTTTATGGGTAGCGCTAAGACAAAAAGGAGTTCCAGAAACCTACGTGCGAGTGATCATGAACATGTACAAGAGAGCAACGACAAGTGTAAGATGCATCACAGGAGTCACCGAAGAGTTCGCAATCAAAGTCGGTGTACACCAAGGGAGCGTCCTCAGCCCACTGCTCTTTATAGCAGTCCTTGATTGCTTGCTTGAAGGAAAAGTGACGGACCCCAATGTGCACCAGCTATTCTTTGCTGACGATGGAGCCATTATAAGTGATGATCAGGCGTCCCTACAACGAGCACTTGATGTGTGGGTGGACATTTTTGAGGGACACGGGTATCGTATTAGTTCAAAGAAGACAGAGTATCTGTGCTGCCCGTTCTCTGACCCTCATCAGCCTATTCCAGACATTTACTTGAATGGAAGAATGCTTCCCAAGTGTGAAAAGTTTAAATATCTGGGATCTATGATTAATAAAGAAGCAACTTGTGATGACGACATCAACCATCGCGTAAGCGTAGGGTGGATGAAGTGGCGGGAAAACTCCGCCATCTTCTGTGATCGAAAAATGCCCCCTAAGCTGAAAGGAAGGCTCTACACTTCAGTTGTACGTCCGGCGCTCACATACGGTTCACAATGCTGGACAATGCAGAAAAAGTATGAGAGCAAATTAACGGCAGCTGAGATGAAGATGCTTCGCATGACAGCGGGAGTAAAAAAGCGTGACAGAATTAGAAGTTCAAAGATCAGAGGAAGCCTCCACGTAAAAGAAACCATCACAAGAAAGATAGAGCGCGACCGACTCAGTTGGTATTGCCATGTTCAAAGGAGAGATCCTTTGAACCCCGTCCAAAAGGCGTTATCAATCAACATTCCAATTTCAACACGCAAAAAAGGCAGGCCGAAAAACAATTAGTGCAAACAAATGCAAAAACACCAGCATTTGATTGGCCTCAGCGATGAAGTAATCCCAAACCGGGAAGCCTGCCGCTACTTTCTGAGGTCAAACCGGCGGACCCCACAAGCGGACCAGTAGGAATGCAGTTAAGTGGGAAGGTTATGGTCCTACACTTCTGACCATAATGACGCCGGAAAAAAAGAAAAGAAGAATCGACTGCAGAAGGCTTGCAGGTATTATAGCGAGCTATAACTTTTTTTTTTTCATTATTCCCAAAATGATAGAGCCATCGAAAAACTTCGAAGTATAGGCATATAGTGCACAGTATTTAAAAAATAAACAAATGTTAATGTCCCGAAATGATAGTGCGCACAGTTAACGTCCGATGAATCCTTCTTTTTTTTTAATTTTGTCGTAGACCCTGTTTGGCATTGAGCTTACTAATTTTTGGATTGCTTCTTTTTTAATTGTTTGCCAACTATCCATAATCGCGGTCTTAAGCTCAAGAACGTTGTTAAATTGTCGTCCACCGGCATAAACCAAGCCTTCTAATATCCCCCATAAATTTTCGATTGGGTTCAATTCTGATGATCGTGTTGGGTGGAGATATAATTGGAATATCTCTGTCGGAAAACCATTTATTAGAAGAAGCCGCCACGTAAATTGAAGTATTATCCTGTTGAAATTTCATGAAACTTTTGGTCCAGTTCTTCGAGAAATGGTATAGGGGTTTTATTCGAACATGTCTTGGTACTTCTCCGCATTCATCCTGTTAGGAACAATTGCTAAAAGTGATTTTTCATGCCAACTAAAGACGCCCTATTCCATAACACTACCTCCTCCACGCTGACGTTGACGGAGAACGAAATTTCTTCTTTTTTCAAATGGTGCCCATCCGTCCCGCCCGTCTAAATTGAAGTTTTTTTCGTCACTCCACACAACTTTTCTCCATTTTTCATCAAAGGTGTGGTGCTTTCCAGCCCAGTCCAATCTGGTCGTCTTATGCTGTATAGTAAGAGGTGGTTGCGACTTCATTCTTTTCCATTGCAGCCGCCCGGATGCCTTACAAATCTGTGAACGGTGAACGGTGTTGAATGCTACAACACGTCGAATACTGTTTGTGGAATTCCCTTAGAATGCTCCTTTTCTGGTGATTAGTTAATGCCGGGGAACAGCCTGATAACTTTTTTGTGCTATAAAGAGTCCCCAATTTCTTAAAATATTGATTGAGGTGATGAGAACGATTTAACTGCTTTCCAAATTCATGCGTAGATTTGTCACTTTGCAACAATTCGAATCATCGCTATTCATACAGCCACGAAGTACACTTTTTAAAACACATTAGCATTTTACCATAAGAGAAGGAAACAGCTGCAGTCGGAGTTTGGCTCTATCTTTATGGGACACTAAATTTGTGTGTGTTTGCCCAAGTGACTGCAAATAAAAGTTAATTCTTCGAAATAGTTGGAATTTTGAGGATATTTTATATTTTTGAGTATTCCTCGAAGAATTGTGTACTTTCTTCCCCGACTACTTGTGTCACATTATTTACACAGAACATTTGGAGGATGTCAGTATCATTTTGGGACGCACCTTAAGTTGGTTGGTGTCTTCTGTCTATCAGGACAAACAAAGTTCCCAATTTTGAATAAAACAAAACCGCAGTTTCTTATATGTCCACAGTCAGTGATTCGCCTGTGTGCTATGTTGCGCCGTCCTCCACATTCAAACCATTAATTTCAGACACCAAAGGTCAATCGAAGTCGTTTCGCTGTGCGAGAAAGCACTTAATGAGGTCCTAAACAACATGAACCTTAGAAAGCTCTTCCGCGATATTCAGTGTTTCAACATTTCATGTATTTAAATCGTTCCGTATTTAATAACCTCCTGATTCCTGATTATTGAAAATTACATGTTGACAGTACAACAATGCACGAATTATAAAATAACACCTCTTGTTGAATAAGGCTTTGGTAGTCACAAGTATGTTTTGATCGATAAATAGATCGATATTACCTCTGTTGAAATATAACTTTAAGTGATTTGATTGTCACATTATGAGCACTAAGCCCTCGAGGGAGTCGGAAAAGGAATCGTTTTTTCGATGTTGATTCGAGTTGAGTCTTTTTCGCATTTTTAACTCTTCAAAAGTATGTCTGTCTTTGACAGCTCCTTTACAACTTCTGAACCATTTCTTCGCTTATATTTGTGTCCAGATCTTAGTTCTAAAAGGTTCTAAGAGGACCGAGCTCTTTTTCGTCCCCATACGTGTACTCTTAAAAAGACAAATTACCATACACACCAAGCTCTATTTAGGGATCAATTGCTTGAGTACCACAGGGAAGCAGTTTAGGACCTCCAATTCTACTCTTCTTTCAGCAAATAACCCATCATAGCCTATTGAAAACCCTCGTTCCTCGATTTCACTTCAGCATGTTATGAGATACATTTTCCATAAATTTGTATGGATTTCGTGTGCAATTTTTTCCGTCGCCCTGACCCACTCCGGAATCAAATTACCCTCGATATCCTGTTTGCTTTTAATCGATCCCACGCGAGCAGCATTTAACAATTTGTTCCCATGCAATCGACGCGTCCGCCCCACTCGTCCGACATCGAACTTAATTTACTACAATGAAATTGAAACGTTATTACCTGCCACCTATCGACTACAGCGCGTCACAACTCATTATAACTGGCCCGCCAACGAGCGCCAATGCGATTTAATTAAAAAGTCACCTTTGATTGTGTTGCTCTGCAATTATCTGGCACACGATTAATTGATTCCATCGTCGACAAAGTTAATTCTCGTTCTCGCTGGTTAATTAGAACACATTGCGACCGCTTTAATAATTTACCCCGAAGCTATGGGCCGGACTCGGCTCTGGTCTATAATAATAATTTTGAGGAGCGTATGCAGCCCACGTTTTTGCCGTTTCACAGATGTGAAATTGAAATTAAATGCCAATAACTCGCGAACTCACAGAGAGCTCGTGAAACGCTTCCTCTGGGCTGTTATTAATCCTTGCGCGTTGGAAGACCTGACACGATAATGGACTGTTCTCAGTGCCGGTTGAGAAGGAGCGACATTTGAGGACAGAAATACTAATGTCATTTCATCTTAGTAAATGTCAAATCACGTTGTTCGTCTTATGGAAAATGGAGAACAGGGGTGTTCCAATGAAGGTGGGGTTAAAAAGCGCGCGGATCCTTTGAACTTTGGGATTTTTAAAAATTCAACAATTCGGTGCTCTCGTGAGTTCTCTTGAAACATGCAAGAGACGACGCTAGTTCCCTTGTACTTTTGACATTCAACGTCGAGAGGGGCTTCCATTGACTTTGTATATTTGTTTTTATCAGCAGACAGCAGCGTCAAAATAAAAAATAAAAAACTGGAGGAAAAGCGGGAAATTCTCGTCCTTGCCTTTGCGACTGAGGAGAATGCGGAAATCGTGAAATTGCATTACGTTACAAGTTAGTTATGTACTTAACTGCTTTGTTTTTGTTTTGTTTTTTTGCCGAACGAATTTAAATTGCAGGGAAAAAGTTGTAAACAAGTTTTGAATAATTCATAAGTGAAAAATTGTACAGAGTGAAGGGAAATGAGTTAAAATCGAATTGCGAAGGTTTTAAAGTGGAGATGCGCAAGGATTGCGAGGGAGGTGTATTGAATGTCATTTTTGTTGGGATGGAATTTGAAATGATGGTGTTTAGCAAAGGTGTACGAAGTTCGTTCAAAATATAAGTGACATTTTGAATTTCGCTAAGTACATTCAATTTTCGAACTTCTTGGTACACGTTGGTACACGTGTCGCCTACATATGCTGACATTCTCAGCCGTTTTAGATTTTAGCAGGTATAAAGGTAAAATGTTTTTTGGTAAGCTAGGCGATTTTTTGCTGTTGCGAAAAAAGGATCAGAGGATCTGTATTAAATTTACGGTGAAAAATAAAATGATGTACTCCAAGGTACCTGAAGTGTTGATCGTGGTAAATCTACCCTAAGCCGAGAATATGTTTATAAGTGGTGCAAGATGTTAATGACGATGGTAGCCCTGGACGCCTCAGCACCTCAGCAACGGATGTAAGCATTGAAGCAGTGAAGAAAATTGTTATGTCAAATCACTACCAGAGAAGTAGCTGGATACTGACATATCGGTTGTCTATGAAATGCCATGACGTGTGTCAGCAAAATTTATTTTAAAATTGTTAAATTTTGACCAAAAGAACAGTCGCATGGCCTTTTTACTCAATCATTGTTACTTGCCACGGTATTTATCGGGCTTGCCCCCCTGTAACTTTTTCCTCCTCCGAGCACTGAAAGAAAAAAAACATGAAAGAAAGGGGATGTGCCACGTTTGTAGAGATAAAGTTCGCCTAGTTAGAGTGACGCAAGTATATACTAAAAAACGCATATCAGAAATGCTTTAAGAATTGGAAAAAGTGCTGGCACCAGTGTATTATATCTGAAATAAATGTGGATGAATAACTAAATATTTTTCGAGTAAAAGAAAAAGTTACCTTATTTCTTGAGCAAATAACGTTGGGTGGTTCTGTGTAAAATGTTCTGTAGCATGCAGGGTATCATTAGGTATGATAAAGATATTCGGGACATGATTTAACAGAGCTGTTACATAGACTTGTCGCAACGATGAATATGGAAGAATGATATTATCCTTGAGAAATGGAAAAACTCGGTCATCATATTAATCGGTTCCCATATTAAGGGTGACCGGGCAACAGTGCAACAATTATCGAACATCATTGCTATCAAGCTTGTGTTGTTAAATATTCTCTGATGACGACTGACATTATTTGCTAGGGAAATAATAGAAAAAGTGGAGTGGAGTTCTAATATCGGAAAACAGTACCAACCGCTCAAAACGGATATAGATTGAAATGGATAAAAAGCTGTTGGGTTACGCGTGCTTTTTCGCAGTGAAGGCACTCTTAAAAATAACTCTTTTGCAATTGCAAAAATCCACATTCATAAAATATCTGGTCTTTGAAAACAAGATGTTACGAAAATTCCACAGGGGCGAACAGGACAAGAGGGAAATACAGAGTGCGTCATCTCATATAGGTCGATGTAAATTTCGAATAACTTCCACAATTCTCAACCGATTTTGGAAATTCAAAAACTTTTATTCAACTTAGACCTTTACAATTTATTTTGATTTATTTTTGAAAACAATATCAATTAAATGACCTCCTTTATTGCCGATGCAAAAATGGGCTCGTTTTCGCGCATTCTCCATGACATTTTCGAGCATTTCCGTCGAAATTTCTGCGATTTCTGCACGAATGTTTTTTTTTTGAGCTGTTCTATTGGACCGCTGGCAGACACCTTGCTTTTCAAGTATCCTTAAAGAAAAAAGTGTGGAGGAGTCAAATCCGGCGATCTCGGAAGCCAGCCAATATCGCCCTTTTTTGGTACCAATCTTCCAAGGAACTTCTTACGAAAAAGGTTCATTGTGTTGTCCGCAGTATGGCATGTCGCACCGTCTTGTTGAAACCGAAAGTGAAATAAGCCTCTTTTACGCATTTCTGGGACCACATAATGGGCCAACATCCACCGATATCGATCGCCATCCACTGTATCACCAACTTTGAAGAAATACGGTCCAATGATGGTTTTAGCGCATACACCGGCCCAAACAGTAACTTTTTGATCGTATAGCGGTTCTTCGTGAATAATGTGAGGATTTTCGGTGCCCCGAAGCCACAATTTTGTTTATTAACTGAGCCAGAAAGCGTAAAATGTGCCTCATCGATCATCGAAATTTGCTGCCAGAACTCCGGCTCAGCACTAAACATTGCAACGACATTTTGTGCGTATGCCAAGCACCGTGGCTCATCTTGTGGCAAATTTCTTTGAGTTATCTGCACTTTGCATGGAAATAAGTGAAGATCATCCTTTAAAATTCCACTGATGCCTAGCTGCTGCGAACGGCGCCGATATGACAAACTTGGGTCTTCTTGAACACTGGCCTTCACAGACTGAATAGATGAGTTTGAACGCCGTGGACGTGGCCTAGGTTGCTCACGAGGGCTTGCCACAGAACCGAATTGAAAAAAAAATCGAGGCCCAACGACGAATTGTTACTTTTTTGGGCGCAACACGATCACGATATTTTGCACGATACGCACGTTGAGTTGGCACAATCGAGCGTTTATCTTTAATGAACATTGAAACTGTTTTTGCGCATTCTTTTGGTGTGAGGCGATTCATGGTTAAAATGCTGGTCCAAAATGCTGATCCAAAATTCTGGTCTAAAATGCTATGACTTATGAAAATCGGTTGAAAATTGTTGAAGTTATTCGAAGATTACATCGACCCATATGAGATGGCGCACTCTGTATAACACCGGACGGAAAATATGAAACGAAACAGTGAAACATGGAAGAAACTCATAACAATTACGAGTAGGCATGGGGATGGGTTGTCAATGATGCTCTGAACCTGCGAGTTCCAAACAGCCATTAATACTAATAAATAAAAATTGCTTTTTCCGGAAAAGTGATTACATGCTTATTCCTGAAAGAAACCGCACAGCTTGAGAAAGCGGCGATCCCTTGCTAAATGTCAAAGGCCTCAGGTGGTACACATGTGGCTCCAAGATGTATTCCGCCTTCGGCGTTGGCATCTTTGGACCAAATCGGAAGATATCGAAGGCTGTGGGAACTAATCCTAGTGTCTTCCAAGCCGGACTTTACGCCATCCAACGTGCGTCAACCCAAACTTAGAGACTGGCATAAGAGGTATAACCATCAATATACTCTCAGACAGTCAGGCAGTGCTCAAAGCGTTGGGCTCGTATAGTACAAACTCAAAATCCGTCAAGAAATGTCACGATGCCCTGCAAGACCTACGCAAAAGAAATAAGCTTAAACTTTGGTGGACGCCAGGTCACAAGGGCATGGAAGCTAACGAAATCGCCGACCAACTCGCTAGGAAAGGTTCCAGCGATAGATATATAGATGCCAAATCTTTCCGCGGAATCCCCAAGTCAAAGATTAATTTTTTTCTTAGACAAGTGAGAAAAATCGCAGCACGTGCCCTTTTGGAACAGTATTCAAGGACTCCGACAATCGAAGAAATTCATACGACATAAACCCTCTATCAATATGCTGAAATACTCGTAATAGAGTCGATATCAGGAGGCTGGTCAGCTACCTTTTGAGATACTGTAGTCTGGGATATCATCTTAACGAAATTAGCCTCTCGTCTGAAACCGAGTATCGACTCTTTCTAGAGGACGAGGAAACTGCAGAGCACAAACTATGCGAGTGTGCTGCCCTCTGCCATCTTAAGAAGCGCATCCTCAGAGAAATCAGGACTACAGAGGGGATCAGCCCAGCTTCTACGAAGGATAGCTTTATTAAGAAATTATCGTCTACTCTACCCTCCGTCTAATTGCCTGGCAGGCACAGTGATCGCAGTGCCCCATGCTACAAAGTGCGCCATCTCATATGGGTCGATGTAAACTTCGAATAACTTCAGCAGTTGTCAACCAATATGTCATAGCATTTTGGGAACGTCAATTCAGTACAATTTTAACCATGAATCGCTTCACACCAAAAGAACGCGCGGAAATAGTTTCAATGTTCATTAAAAATTAACGCTCGATTGTGCCAACTCAACGTGTATATCGTGCAAAATATCGTGATCGTGTTGCGCCCGAAAAATATACTATTCGTCGTTGGGCCTCGATTTTTTTTTCAATCTGTTTCTGTGGCAAGCTCTCGTGAGCAACCTAGGCTACGTCCGCGGCGTTCAAACTCATCTATTCAGTCTGTGAAGGCCAGTGTTCAAGTTTTTCATATCGGCGCCATTCGCAGCAATTAGGCATCAGTGGAACCACTTTGCGGATAATTTTATGATTTTAAGATGAGCCACGGCTCTTGGCATACGCACAAAATGTCGTTGCAATGATTAATGCTGAGCCGGAGTTCTGGCAGCAAATTTTGATGACCGATGGGGCACATGATGAGGCAAACAAAATTGTAGCTTCTGGGGCACCGAAAATCCTCACAGTATTCACGAAGAACCGCTATACGATCAAAAAGTTACTGTTTGGGCTGGTGTATGCGCTCAAACCATCATTGGACCGTATTTCTTCAAAGTTGGCGATACAGTGGATAGAGATCGATATCGGTGGATGTTGGACCATTATGTGGTTCCAGAAATGCGTATAAAAGGCTTATTTCACTTTTGGTTTCAACAAGACGGCGCGATATGCCATACTGCGGACAAAACAATGAACCTTTTGCGTAAGAAGTTCCCTGCAAGATTGGTGTCAAAAAAGGGCGATATTGACTGGCCTCCGAGATCACCGGATTTGACTCCTCCAGACTTTTTTCTTCGGGGATACTTGAAAAGCAAGGTGTATGCTTACGGCCACGAAGACAATAGAACAGCTCAAAGAAACATTCGTGCGGAAATCGGAGAAATTTCGACCGAAATGCTCGAAAATGTCATGGAAAATGCGCGAAAACGAACCCAGTTTTGCATCGGCAATAAAGGCGGTCATTTAATTGATATTGTTTTCAAAAATTAATCAAAATAAATTGCAAAGGTCTAAATTGAATAAAAGTTTTTGAAATCGGTTGAGAATTGTTGAAGTTATTCGAAATTTACATCGACCCATATGAGATGGCGCACGCTGTATCTGTTAGTACGAGTACTAGCCCCAATTGAAAAAAAAATTTTTTTTTGAAAATATTGTCCATCGCAAGCTACAACTTCTGTTCATTTTCGTGGCAGTATACGAATTTTATGTCGAAAGAACTTCTCGTCTTCTGAGTTCATAAACAAGTCGACCCAATTGTTGGTTTCATCGAAACGTCGCGAGCTACATGTTGACTAGCCTTGTTGTGCTGCAAAATCACATTGTTGTGTCTTTTTTAATATTGTTCTTTTTATGCTCGACTCAAATGCTTTAATTGCCTTCGGAAGAAACTCCTTTGATGATTTAAGGCCGTTGCAAAAGCTAATAATATACCAAGTTTAGCTTATCTCACCAAAAACACAACATGAGCTTGAATGCATGGGTGACTGGCTTGCCTATCATTATTTAACCCTCTGCGACTGACATTGTAGTATGTCAGACACCACAACATCAAAAAAACTAATATTGCGTCGTTATTTTTCAAAAGTTGATTCTCGTGTTCTCAGTACCTTTCTCCCTTAGGATTGGTCCTTCGAAACGAATCTTTTGGAATCGGTGTTTTCGTATACTGATTGTTGGTTGCTAGTCCTTGGATCTCTGCACAAATAAGTATCAACTGCTAATCTTTTTGTTTGGTGCTCCCGTCTGTTTCTGTCTTTGGATATTTTTCGGGATTCGATTTGCTGCTATTATCTGTGGATATTTTGCGCTTGGGACTTTTGCTGGTGGAATCCATAACTATTTGTGAAAACTGCAGAAATTTCGGTGTTGTTGGGGTTGCGTTTGACTTTGCATTGTGAATCCACGTGGTCGGTAGTTTACAGTAATCGTGATTATTATAATGGAAGCCTTGAAACAAGCAGTGGTCATTATAAAGGCTCAAATACTAGGGTTTTTACGTTTGCGCAAAATAATCCCGACAATGTCCATGGTCTAGAATTGGAAGTGCGGTTAGAAAGATTAGAGAAGGCATGGGAAGACATTTGCGAAAGTCAATCGGGTCTTTTTAGTTTCATGCGGAGGAAGGATACGGTGATCCCGAGCCGAGTTTGAGTTCGTAGAATCCAAATATATTACTTCCAAATGTGCTCTTTTGAAGCGAATACAGGAAATAGCTCCGGGCCGCAATGAAGCTCAGGACACTAGTGGGGATTCAGTGGCTTCTGAACTGAACTATTAGATAGGTTAGGGCAGGCGGCTTCCTCCGGCTCTAGCAACAAAGATGAATCGACGGTAGTGTTACAGCCCATGCATATAACACCATTCTCTGGTGATTACCGTGAATGGCCGGGTTTTCGTCATGTTTTTGTACAAACGTTGAACTGCAATATTAAACGGTGCGCAAAAATGTCCGTACTTAAAATAGGTCTAACGCGCATTTCATTTGTTAAATGGTATAAGTGTTTCGGACTCCAATTATTTGTTTGCTTGGGAGGAGCTAGAGCGACGTTACGATAAGCCTCTTTATATTATTAATGCGTTCATTGAACAATTTTTAAAATTGCCTAACGTCGGTTCGGAGGATGGTGCGCACTTACGAAAACTTGTTGACAAGGCGGACGAGGCTATTCGCGGCTTAGAAGCCATTAAGGCCGGAGGTCGGGATCCGTGGCTCTTATACTTGTTGATTAATAAAACAGACTTTGAAACTCGAAAGGCTTGGCCGCTAGAAAGCAGCAATTCCGAGACGTCTACCATTAAGGATCTTCTTGAGTTCTTAGAAGAACGCTCTAGTTTTCTAGTTTTCTTCCGCAGTGCCCCGAATTTCTTTCAATGTCGGTTAGTTCGGGTCGCTGTTTTGCTAGAGATCAACGGTTATGCTACAATTGTCTCGGTACTAAGCACTCATCGATGCGATGTGGAGTTAAGGCGCGTTGTACGTATTGTAATACTCGTCATCATAGCTTAGTACACTTAGAAAACCGTACCCCATGTTCTAGTTTAACCAGTCCTCCTAAGGCTAATTCTATCCGGAACTCTGTTGAATCGGTCGTCAACAACCATATAAAACATGAATCGCGTCCCACGGGAATACTACCTACCGTTGTCGTCAAAGTGTTTGATGCTCTTGGAAAGGGCCATTTTGCGCGACTTATAATTTCTTTTCAATTTAAACACTTCACCTTTTCATTAATTTTATTTATTACTATTTTATTTAACATTTATTTATGTATTGTATTTAATTACAATTTTTATTTAAAAAAATGCGGAAAGATCTTCTCGTGTTCGAGTTCTCGTCTCGACTGATCACTTACCAATAGCACATTCAACTTTTTTTTTCACAGAGGACGTTTAAACGCATAAACAAATAAGGGGTTTAACAAATGCGAAAAGACGCCACCCATCTATAACATAAACAAATGGAAGATGTGGCAATTGGGAAAAGACGCTACAAAGCCAATGCTGATAACAGGTACAAAAAACACGGGGTGGGGATTGGACTAGGACAGGTTACATTGTTGCTGGGTGATGACGAGTAATTTTAGGGTTACCAACGTAACTGGCGCGTCTTATTGGATACCGGTTCACAGGTGTGTGAAATGACCGTGATTGACCGTTTGATGAAAAGGCTGGGTGCTCGTCGTTCCCATGCTCGGTTGTCTACTCGTATATCCGGAATTTCGTCTGTTAAAGCTGGTGTAACTCAAGGTGCTGTCAGCCTAACCCTAAAATCCCAATAGATTAAAGATATCCATATTCTCGGACAGCCAAGCGGTTCTCAAAGCTCTAAGAAGCTATACATTTAACTCTAGAGCTGTCTGGGAATGTCACCAACGTTTAAATAAACTGGCGATAAACAACAAAGTAAAGTTGATTTGGGTGCCAGGTCATGAAAACCATAAGGGCAACGAAAAGGCGGACATACAAGCCAAAAAAGGCGCCCAGATGCCTTTTACTGGACCCTTCCCCCTTTATGGTTTTGACAACACAGACACAAATAAAATTTTAAACAAATGGGTCATCAAACAAAAGAACCAATTCTGGAACAGACAAGAGGGCTTAAAACACTCTAAAATCTTTATGGAACAGAATCACAATCCAAAACGTGCAAAAGAGGCACTAGAACTTAATAAAGCCGAACTAAAACTGCTATGTGAAGCTCTAACAGGGCACGGCACTTGCAATCACCACCTATTCAAAATGGGTCTCAGCAGCACTGAGTCTTGCAGACGATGTGGGCAGGATAAAGAGACAATGGAACATATACTCACAAAATGCCCAGAACTCACTGAAGAGCGACTCGAAATGTCAACAAAGACACAACTAACAGGGAAGGACTTCCAGGATATCCCATCTAGGAAAGTTGTTAAATTCATGAAAGCAACACTAAAATCCTAGATCAAAGAAGGGGGTACAATAGATCTTTATGGTCGCAGTGCAAGTGTCCTGTAATCACACACCCCATACTCTTCAATTCAAATAACCCTAAAATCTCGGCAAATATGGGTGCATACTATCGACATTTTCAACGGTTTGTGTGAAGAACATCGACTGATAGTCCGATTGCGCATTTTCGTTTATGTACCTCTCCAGCCCCTCTCCAGTCGTCCAACTGTTATCATGTGGAGGTCTTGAGCTGAGTAAGTGGAGCTCTAACTGTTGGAGCATTTTGCGAGAGATCTATTGTGAGAAAGATATTTCACTTGACTTGGACATTCCATCACAGTGCACCAAGGTTCTTGGTTTGGTTTGGAACCCGCATAAGGACACCTTTACATATAAAATCAACTTACCAGAGCAATTGTTACCTAAAAAGTGAAAATTATTTACTTTCAGAGGTTGCAAAGATTTTCGATCAGTTGGGGTTCTTGGTTCCTTCGACTATTTTGTTTAAAATACTATTTCAGGAGCTATGGATCGCGAAGACAAAAATTGACTGGGACGACCCTTTACAATTTGAAGCAGCAGAAAAATGGAAGCAATACCGGGAGAATTTGACTTATTTCGAAAACTTTAGGATTTCTCGAAGATTTACCGTAAATTCTAAAAGTTTGGAGTTGATAGGGTTCTTGGATACTTCGGAGAAAGCTTATTCTGCGGTGGCTTACAGTCGTAGTTGCTCTGGAGACGGCGTTGTTGAGGTCCAATTAGTTGCAGCCAAAACTCGGGTTGCTTGTGGCGTCCTACTGTTGTGTCGATTGATCGCACTCATTCGGTCGTCATTAGCTGAAACGTCGGTTCAAGTTTTTGCCTTTTATGACTCCTGGCTATCCTCACATACGTTCATAGCCAATCGAACTTCTGAAATATTGTCGTCGTTGCCGCGCTCTTTTTGGAATCACGTGAGGTCCGCCGAAAATCGTGCTGATATATTTTTAATTTTTAATAATAATGCATATCTTCAAACTTAAAATAAAATAATTAAAAGGTGGAATATAAAACAAGTTTTGAAGATACTAACTGTCAACTGGTGTCTGGTGTACTACCATGTCAGTAGGATTGTAAAAATTAAGGCACGTCAGTCGCAGAGGGTTAACTGGTATTAAACATTTTTGTCTCGGGTTAATATGTTCTAAAAAAAAAAATAGGAAATAAAAATGAATTTAACTCTTAAATGCATCTTGTAAAATGATGCAACATCGGTATTTATTAAAATTTTATATCAAAGGACGAGTACAAGGCCAAAATAGATCATAATCGAAAGTAAATCTCAAGCGGGTGGGTGTGCATTTATTTTAATTTTTTTACATTGGAAAAATATTTCCACAATTGTTTTCAACTCTATTTAGCTTGGTTGCGGGTGTGAACCTTTTACTTTTATTTTTATATAAAATGGCTCGAAGACATATTTCTGACAGGCATATTGCAACCTATCTAGAGGAACTTGAAAATGGATATTTATCAGAGGATGGTGACGAGGTTGATGACGACGACCATACGGAGGAACTTCTGGATGATGAACACGAAAATGAGGAAATTGGCACTGATGCCGAGAACGTAGGGTCTGCTCTGGAAAAAGATGAGGACGCTCTGCCAGAATTAACGATGATCCAGGCCCAAGTAGCTCTCGTCAATCTCATAAACCCTTAGACATGCAGATGAAAAAATAATCTCTGAAATATGATGATGAAAAAATACAGTTTCAAGGTTGCAAAGAATTTCTTTTGGAAATAATGCGACTTGAAACTCCGTTTCAGTTCTACTCATATTTTTATACGCCTGAGTTCATCAATGAAATAACTGAAGAAACAAATAGATACTCTGTGCAAAAACAACCTGATCATCCCGATTGTGTGACTAATTGTGAATTGCGGAAGTACATTGGAATATTGATATTTATATCAGTATATCATTACCCAAGTGTTTGGTCATATTGGAATACTAAACATGGCTTTCAGGCCATAAACGAATCCATGCCAGTCAACCACTTTGAAAAGATAAGGCGGTTTCTTCATTTCAATGACAACGACATGCACTCGCCGGTAGACGATCCCAATCATAACAGGCTCCATAAACTCCGTCCGGTAATAGATCACCTGAATAAGAGATTCGCTAGCGTCCCGATGGATCAACGACTCTCCATAAATGAACAAATGTGCGCAACAAAAATTGGGCATTTTATGAAACAGTATTTGCCCTTGAAACCACATAAGTGGGGTTTCAAATTATTTATGCTGTGCTCTGTGAAGGGATATGCTTACAAGTACATTATGTACTCAGGAAAGGATAACGATCCTATGATGGTCAATGAGACAAATGTTGGAGCGGTTGGTAATGTTGGTTGGTGATAAAGCTTTCTCGGGAAATCGAAAGAGGAGTGAACTACATTGTTTATTTTGACAACTTCTACAACTCATTGCCACTCATGTATTACATGGCCAAAGAATGAATTTTGTGCTTGGTAACAGTTCAAAGAAACCGTCTCGGGAAAAATTGCAAGCTCCCGAAAAAACAACATGTGATGGCAAAGTCGGTTGAAAGAGGATCGTTCGAAGAATACGTCACAAACTACGATGGTATCGAGATGTCTACCGTGAGCTGGGAGGACAATAAACAGGTTACGTTTTTGTCAACTTACGTAGGCGCAGAGCCTGTTCAACAATTGAAAGGTAGGTACGATAAAACCGAAAAGAGAAGAAAGAGTATAACATGTCCAAAAATCGTCAAGGAATACAACGCCCATTTGGGTGGGGTGGATTTGATGGACTCTTATTTGGGCCACAACAGGATCCAAATGAAAAGTAGAAAATGGTACACGAGACTCTTCCACCACCTCCTTGATTTGACGGTGATAAACTCATGGGTGTTATATAAGCAAGTTTTGGCAAAAAGAGGAAAAAGTTCGAAAGACCTAATGAATCTAGTTGATTTTAGAAGCGAACTTGCTGGCACATTTTTGTATATATTTTCCATGTTTAACCCTTTGATGCCCGAATTATGTTTTAGTAGAAATGAAAAATATTTCTATTAAGAGTGATGGAATGGGTAATAGCACAGAATAAATAGTATACAGAAGTCGCATCTCGGCCTGCGATGATTTTTCACTTTAAGGTGCGGGCGGAACAACTGAAGGGAAGATCAAGCAACGAGAGAGCAAGCATGACCAGAGAGTAACAACCAGAGAGCAGCCACGATCAGAGAGAATCAACGAGAGAGCAATCTTAAAATGTTTATGTGTGTGTGTGTATTGTGTTGCTATCCAACGTCGTGAATGCACGTGGTGTTGACAAAATTTTGTTTCAAGTTTTGGATTTCTATATTTAGTTTTCTTCAGTTGAAAGTTGCGCTTTTCGATGTAAACTAAAAGGGCCGGGTAACACCAATTAACGTTATTCCATTATTTGGGATTTTTGTGCAAATTTCAATCTGATATATGTAGGGAAGAATAACCCAAAAACTTTAGTGCGACAGGATTTTAAGTTTGCGGGCTTTAGTAAAATTTTTTTCCTCTGAAGCCCACGAGCAATGCTTCCTCAAGAGTACTAAGATCATGAAGTCCAATATTATTTCCTTATGATCAGAACATGTGGAAAACCATTGCGGTGTGGCATTTTTGCATTTGGATTTTATCAAGTTTTTTATACCAACAGTTTGTGGTTGTGTGTCAAAAATATTGCTAAACACTGTAATATGTTTCTTGCTAATTTCCAAGAAAATTTGTGAAGGAGCAACGGGGTTACCAAAATCTTTAAGAGAATTGTAATTTTTATGAAATCTGAAAAGTTCACTAGGAACTGTTAATACTTCGTCTTCTTTTCTCAATATAGAAACACAAATATCGCAGTTAATTTTCGGTATCATTTTGTAGACGATATAACCTATGAAGTATCTTAAAGATGCCAAATCGATACTAAATTCCGAACAATTCTGAAAGTCATCATTTAATACGAAATCATCAATGATTTCTATGTTAATATCTATTTCAGAGTTTTCGTTTCGACTGAGTTCTTCATTATTTGTATCAGCTAAGTCCACATTTGACAAAATATTTGAAAGCGTTTCAAATGTGGTATCACTCAGCTCTTCACAGTTACTATAAGAACTCAACTGCACTATATTTACAGACATTAAGCGTGCTAATAAAGTGTTTATATCAGCAACTGAGGGGTTAATATTATTTCCACCCTTTTGTCTTAGAACCGAGAATATATTTTGGAGCTCATCTTGGTTTAATGCTCTTGTCATTAAAAAAAATATTTGGGATTTTTTTTGAAATAGCTCGTCTACTAATTGTAATACAGCGTTTGAGGTAAATTTCATTCCATCTAAAAAAAATACTTTTTTCTTTTTGTCAACAAATGAGATTTCATTGAGGTATTCAAGAAAGAATTTTATATATTCTTGTGATGGACTGTTGAACTGCAGACTTATAACAATTTTTTGAAGATAGCGAACCACTATTTAGGCAGTCAAATATTTTGTCAATATTTCCTATGAAGCATGCCGTAGATAAACAAACTTCTTTTGAGCAACTTTTAAAGCCTACTGTCTCAATAACAGTTTTAATTGCTGCTTGAACAGTCCTACTAAAAATTTGGGTGGCTAGTTTTACTTTCATTTTTTCGAAAGAGTTCGGAAATATGTGCTGGCTTGTAAGTTTAAGACACATTTTTGTATTAGATTTGCACTCCATTTCCCATAGTTCCTTAACTACTTTAAAATTAGCAACTCCATTTGGTGTTGTAAGGTCACATTGAAGCCAACCATTTCTTAATGATTTGATTAGATGTGGAAAATCATATACACAGAAAGTTTTACTACCATTATACATAAAATAGGGTTTTTCTAAAGTAGCTCCCAATTCCAAGAAACACTTCCTGTTAGAGGACCCTTGGCCACAAATTACAACTTTAACTATGATGCCAAAACTGTTCAAAATTGCTAAATTTCGTAATATTATCTTTTTTAGTAAATCGGCAGAAAGTCCATTTTTTGAAACAAAGTAATTAAATGTAAGCGCCCAGTTGGAAAACATTGATTTAATCATAAAAACACACAATTGTTTACAAATCTGGTTCGTTCTTTCAACCCCATTTTCCTCAAATCCATCCACTAAATCTAATTTGGAATTGTATCGCAATTCCCTTCTAATCGCCATTTCATCCATCAGCAGAATCATATTATTCTTTTCGTACTGGTTCAAATCGAAGCACTTCTTTTTTATTAACTCTAAACCGTTATTTTTAAAACCTGGTTGTAGGGAATTTACAGGGGCCCATCGATAAACAGTAGAGATATGTGGCAAATTTAGATGCAATTTATTCTTCAAAAATTGGTACGTTGACTGTGAGACATAATAAATGTTTTGAACCAAATCTTTTACATCTTGCTTATATTCTTTAGGTCGTGGACGAAGAAGAAGTTTGCAAAATGTTTTTGACTCCTTGCTTATTTGAAAAGAGTCGATGGTTTGAAATACGCTTGATTTTGTTGCTATTTGTTTGCGGCTTTGGAGATTTTTATATTTTGCTACCATGTCGTAATATTTTTTTCTGTAAAAATTAGCTGATTTCAGATATTTTTCACAGTCATTACAACATCCATCTACGGAGTCACTTGCTCGGCTCTTTTTAGCTGGACAATCAAGCTCCAACGACTTGTAATCTTCCTCAATAACTTCTAAGTTAAATACCGGAACAGCTCCGAATTTCATCTTTTTTTTACCAATGTCAGAACTTGAGAAGTGATTGGCGCCAATCAACAATTTTTTTGTGTAATCTTTTGTTGGAATATTACATTTTTCTCGCCAAATTTGACCCATAGCTGAGTCATAGGGAGGAAACTTAAACATTCTTATCTTTTCACCATATCGCCTAGATTTACCGCATGTTTTTATGCAGCATCGAATGCCGGACTTTTGGAAAATTTTACCAACAGCCGGTACAGAATCCATTTTTCCTATTCAAAATCGTATGACAACCCCTCAACAATCAATATATAATAATAAGTCCAAAGAATAATCCAAATCGTATGCAAAGTTGTCAACAATTATAAAAGCTAAAAGTTAAATATCAAAATACAAAGTAAAAATGGACTCGATATATAATCGCAGGAAAACACAACCATTCGCATGAAAGTACAATTCCCAAGTGATTTCGAATCCAATCCACACAATCGAAAACAAGAGAAGCAATACAACACCATGCAAGCTTACGATAGAAGAAGCTATCAATGCATACACACGCACACACATTTGCATACACATCGTAAGCTGCTTTGCTCTCGTAAAAACAAAACCATCGAAAACGCACATGCTACTCTTTTTCGCTCGCACCAGCTTCTCAATTTTTTGTATACTCTCTTGCATGTTCTCATGCTTGTACTCTCTGTTCAATAGGGTGCCAATATTGGAACCCTAGAACAAAATTTGGTTCGTATGAGATGCAACTTCTGTATACTATTTATTCTGTGGTATTACTCTTTTATCGCACTTGACAGAGTTGCCAGTACCATTAAAATTAGTAACAGAATTGTCACCACCATTGCCATCGGATTCATTGCCATCCATGTTCAATCCCTATCCGCACCAGCTTCAGTTAGACCATCACCAGCACCATATAAGCATCAACAGAATCTATATCTATCGCCATCATTGTTGGCACTACCATAAGTGACAGCATAATTGCCAAAATCACTATCGTCACCTTCATTAATATCATCACCACTATTGCCCTCATCACCATTACCCTCACAATTACCGCCACCGTCATAACTATTATCACCATCATCATCATAATCGCCATCATCACAATCATCAGCTTCTCCAGCATCATCAGCATCATCACCATCATCACCATCATCACCATCATCACCATCATCACTATCATTATCGTCACCATAATCTCCACCGTCACCATCACCGCATTCATCACCATGATCATCATTATCACCATCATCACCATCATCACCATCATCACCATCATCACCATCATCACCATCATCACCATCATCACCATCATCACCATCATCACCATCATCACCATCATCACCATCATCACCATCATCACCATCATCACCATCATCACCATCATCACCATCATCACCATCATCACCATCATCACCATCATCACCATCATCACCATCATCACCATCATCACCATCATCACCATCATCACCATCATCACCATCATCACCATCATCACCATCATCACCATCATCACCATCATCACCATCATCACCATCATCACCATCATCACCATCATCACCATCATCACCATCATCATCATCATCACCATCATCACCATCATCACCATCATCACCATCATCACCATCTGATCACCATCATCACCATCATCACCATGATCACCATCATCACCATCATCACCATCATTACCGTCATCACCATCATCACCATCATCACCATCATCACCATCATCACCATCATCACCATCATCACCATCATCACCATCATCACCATCATCACCATCATCACCATCATCACCATCATCACCATCATCACCATCATCACCATCATTACCATCATCACCATCATCACCATCATCACCATCATCACCATCATCACCATCATCACCATCATCACCATCATCACCATTATCACCATCATCACCATCATCACCATCATCACCATCATCACCATCATCACCATCATCACCATCATCACCATCATCACCATCATCACCATCATCACCATCATCACCATCATCACCATCATCACCATCATCACCATCATCACCATCATCACCATCATCACCATCATCACCATCATCACCATCATCACCATCATCACCATCATCACCATCATCACCATCATCACCATCATCACCATCATCACCATCATCACCATCATCACCATCATCACCATCATCACCATCATCACCATCATCACCATCATCACCATCATCACCATCATCACCATCATCACCATCATCACCATCATCACCATCATCAAAATCTTCACCATCATCACCATCACCGCACTCATTGATGAATCGACCCCTCAAGGTCATTGACCTCATCAAGGTCATTGACCCCTCAAGGTCATTGACCTCATCAATGTCATTGACCCCTCAAGGTCATTGACCACTCGTCCAAATCTTCACCATCATCACCATAATCTCCACCGTCAACATCACCGCACTCATCACCAATATCACCATCATCACCATCATCCCCATCATCACCATCATCACCATCATCACCATCATCACCATCATCACCATCATCACCATCATCACCATAATCACCATCATCACCATCATCACCATCATCACCATCATCACCATCATCACCATCATCACCATCATCACCATCATCACCATCATCACCATCATCACCATCATCACCATCATCACCATCATCACCATCATCACCATCATCACCATCATCACCATCATCACCATCATCACCATCATCACCATCATCACCATCATCACCATCATCATCATAATCGAAATCATCATCATAATCGCCATCATCCCCATCATCACCATCATCACCATCATCACCATCATCACCATCATCACCATCATCACCATCATCACCATCATCACCATCATCACCATCATCACCATCATCACCATCATCACCATCATCACCATCATCACCATCATCACCATCATCACCATCATCACCATCATCATCATAATCGAAATCATCATCATAATCGCCATCATCACCATCCTCACCATCATCACCATCATCACCTCAAGGTCATTGACCTCATCAAGGTCATTGACCCCTCAAGGTCATTGACCTCATCCATGGTGATGATGGTGATAATGGTGATGATGGTGATGAGTGCGGTGATGTTGACGGTGGAGATTATGGTGATGATGGTGAAGATTTTGATGATGGCGATGATGGTGATGATGGTGATGATGGTGATTTTGGCAATGATGATGGTGATTTTGGCAATGATGCTGTCAGTTATGGTAGTGCCAACAATGATGGCGACTGACTTGATGCTTATGTGGTGCTAGTGATGGTTTAGCTGGGGCTTGTGCGGATGGGGATTGTACATGGATGGCAATGAAGCCGATGGCAATGGTGGTAATTAACGGTGGAAAAAGAACCGGGCAAGAGAGGATAAAAAAACAGACGATATCTCAGTACAGTTTGTAGTACATTTTTCAACTCAACTCTTTATGATATTCGCTTAACATTTATAGAGGATGGGGTGATGGACTTTGCGCTAGTGTAGAGTTTTGCCTTGATCGTTCGATATACAGAAACGGATTTCTTTATGGATTGGGTGTAAAATACGGTGGTGTCAAAAAGTGAAGCCACGATGTGATTATTAGCTTACAATTCGGCCAACCTGACCAGGTAATCGACCCGATTATCAATCAGCGGGCAAAACTCTTGCTAGGGGCAAAATCATCATTACAGTGAAAACTCTACGTTAAACATCCGTACTATTTTACTTACAGTAGTTATGATGCAATTATAATTACTTTACTGGTAATGCGTTTAGGCACATATGGATATATGTATATACATATAATAAATCATAGTTTTAATTCATTATATATACAGTTCATACAGATAAATGTTTGTTTATAAAATTGTGTCGAACAATGTGGGATTATCTTACGTAATATACATACATATGTACATACATATACAGGGTGTCCCACGAGCAGTGTGCCAAAAAGCTAGAGCGTGTAGGTCTGATCAAGGCAAGAAAAAAATCGTATGGGAGGGGGGGGTCTATTCCCCCCGTTTAGCCGGAAGGGGCAATTATCTTAAAAAAACTGACTTAATTTGGAAAAAAAATTATTAAAAATCAACAGTTACATCCACAATGCCGTAATGTACTTTTTTGTAAAGCCCGAAACCTCTTCTTTCATCTTGTTTTTAAACAAATCTGTTTTAAGGAATAGTTTTTGAGAAATTAATTTTCAAACTCAAAATTTTGCAAAAAAAATTAAAAAAAAAAATTCGAACTATTTTTTTTCAAAATTGTATGTAATTAAGTACTAATTTTTTTCCAAAATTCAATTCTCTTGTTAGTTTTTATTTAAAAACAGGAAACCGGATGCAAAAATGTCTTGTAGTTTTTGAGAAATTAAAAAAAAACCCAAACCATTTTTTTCTAAGAAGAACCTTTTTTTGGTTTTAACGCGACTGGACTTGTAGGCAAATTAATGTGTGAAACATTAACCTCTTTTTTATTATTTTTAAAAACATCGGAGTTTTATTATAATAAATTTTCAATATGATCCCCATTTTTTAGAAGGCAAAGATTATATCTCCTTCTTCTCCTAATGGCTGCACATATCTATGCTTGACAAATTTTCCTGCAATTTGTCTCCAGCGACTTCAATTCGTTCTTCAGTTGTTCCAAAGATACTATTTCCACTTCGTAAACATAATTCTTCATGAATCCCCACACATAAAAATCTAGAGGAGTTAAATCTGGTGATCTAGGTGGCCATACCGTGGGGCCCCTTCTTCCGATCCAACGGTCACTAAAATGATCATCCAGCCAGTTTCTAACCCATAAGCTGTAGTGTGCTGGTGCTCCATCTTGCTGGTAGATTAAATTATCTGCTATGGTCAAAGAAACGTTGACCATCAAATCGGGCAAAAGGTCTCGTAGGAACTGCAGGTATGATTCTCCATTAATAACGGCATTCAAAAACCAGGGCCCGATTACAGTTTGTCCAACAATACCAAGCCAAACATTACAGCTAAAGCGGTGTTGTCATTTATTTTGTTTTTTGTTGTGTGGATTGGTGCTACTCCAATGATGTAAATTGTGGAAGTTAGTAACCCCATCTCTGGTAAACTGTGCTTTATCCGTCCAGAATATCCTTGCAAAATAGTAGCAGTAATGATCGACAAAATTCTGCTCTCAAAAACTTGTCGTTTGAGGTGAGTTCCTGAACTGACCTAAAATGGTACGGGTGTAAGTTTTCGGTATGAAACACTCTCCATACTCTAGGTTTGGACACTCCAAGCATAATAGCTATCCTCTTTGTACTAAGGGAGGGAGTACGTCGGACCAAATCCAAAATTCTTTTATCTAAGATTCCTGATCCATCTGTAACTGATCTTTCGCTTCTTCGATGCTCTAGCACTCCGTGCTCTCGCAGACGTCGGTGGATTCTTGAAAACATGCTACGACTGGGACACCTCCGATTGGGATATCTTTCAGCGTAGAGTCTTTCGGCTTCACGATCTCGACCATTAGCTAAACCGTAGCAGAAGTGCATGTCCGTTAATTCTTCTCGAGAGTATGAGTTTGACATCGTAATGTGTTGATGAAATGGAAATTTGGAAATGGTTTTTTATTAAAAATGCGATGCCTTTTATTTACATTTTAGTTGCAAATATTTTGTTTTTCATAAAAAAAAATTGCGGTTTTATTGTCTTAAGGTCCTAGCGGGTAGAACCCATTGGCGGCGGGCGGACCGAGACGAAATTGGCAGGTCAGTTTTCAGGCGTTATCAATGAGAAAAAAGGATTAATCCAGGGTTATTCCAATACTGTGTCTCTTTATTGTATCCTCATAAAACTCCGAATTTTTTAAAATTAATTTGTCTACAACTCCAGCCGCGTTAAAACCAAAAAAAAAGGTTCTTCTTAGAAAAAAATGGTTCGGGTTTCTTTTTAATTTCTCAAAAACTACAAGACATTTTTGCATCCGGTTTCTGTTTTTAACCAAAAACTAATAAGAGAATTGAATTTTTGAAAAAAAATTAGTACTTAATTACATACAATTTTGAAAAAAAATAGTTCGAAATTTTTTTTTGCAAAATTTTGAGTTTGAAAATTAATTTCTCAAAAACTATTCCTTAAAACAGCTTTGTTTAAAAACAAGATGAAAGAAGAGGTTTCTGGCTTTACAAAAAAGTACATTACGGCATTGTGGATGTAACTGTTGATTTTTAATATTTTTTTTCCAAATTAATTCAATTTTTTAGAAAATTGCCCCTCCCGGCTAAACGGGGGGGAATAGACCCCCCTCCCATACGATTTTATTTTTGTCTTGACCAGACCTACACGCCCTAGTTTTTTGACATACTGCTCGTGGGACACCCTGTATATGTATGTAGTGAAAAAAAAATTATATTTTAGTAGTATCAAGAATTCAGCAAATGAATAATAGTACTCGTATACTTATACATGGTAAGCTTCTCCGTTTATTTCCGATTATCCTTCACAAAAATGGTTTGGGCTTAAGTCCACAAAATGAAAATATGAAAAGAGAAAATTCAAATTTGCATTATATATTTGTATTGTTATGAGGATCGCCACCTTGATTTGTATCAAGCTCAAAGTCTACTTCACACCTATATGGCCTCATATTAGCTGGCGATGATACACCTTTATATGCCATTCGCGTCAATTGTAGACCATCGATATCGGCGATGACGTAACGATCATTAGGAAGGACTTCTTTTACCTCATAAGGACCTCTGTATCTCGCGAATAGTTTTTTGTTAACACCAGGAGTTGTTACTACATTTTTTATCATAACATAATCACCCTTTTTATAAGTTAGTGGCTGCTTATGCCGTTTATCGTAGTATATCTGATTCTTTTCGATATTTCTTACGGCTTCGGCTTTTTTTTTTTTTAGTTTTTAATTCATTTTTATTCATAATTTCTTAGATCTATCTTACCCTAGACAAAAATGCTTAAAAACTAGCTTAACTATCTTAACAATCTAGATATCTTACTGGCCCTAGGCGGACACTCTAAAATAGACGTAACAACTTAAATCTATGTCTTTCGACTACTATATCAACTTACCACTAACATTACTATATCAAGCTTAAGCTAAGAAAAATGTTTTTTATTAAAAACTTAGCATATTATCATTTTTTGTATTATATATAAAACTTAAGCCTACCTTAATGTAACTAAACCTAACTTATTCTAACTTAACTAAAATATATATATATAAACTATATACATAATATATATTTAATATATATATCTTTTTTTTTTTTTTTTTTTTTTTTTTTTTTTTTTTTTTTTTTTTTTTATATACATACTACCCTACTACTACCTACCCTACCCTACCTTACCCTACCCTAGCCTATGTAAGCCTGCCATTGGTGTTAGGCAGGCCATGCCTTGAAGAGGCTGAAGCTCTCAAAGTGTCCACTGACGTAGCTCTCTCCAGCCACCAAAAGCGTTGATGCTGGCGGACTACGTCTCCTCGATCCCGGCGTGAGACCGATCTACAGAACCTGAGGCGCTCGGGCTCACGGAGCGCGACATCGGGTTCGTAGAGGAATCGCCGTTCCACGGAATTGCGACCCACGTGGAAGATTAGCGGCACCGCCAATCTATCCTGGATCAGCCCACATCTATCTAAATAGAGGAATGCTTCTGGCGGAACAAAGCCATTAAGGCGCACTCTCTCGTGATATAAGTCGTTGGGGTAGTAAGCCCCGAAAATCAGGCTATTGACCGAAGTCATTGCTCTCGCAACGTGGCTTCGAATCAGTTTGATCAAAAAATTATCTATCCGTACAATCCTGGCCCTATCGTATAGGACCTCGTTCGGGTAAAATTTTGTGTACTCAGATTCGGGTGTCCTATGTAGCCCCAGACACGTCCTGAGACATTGTCTCTCAAACACCCGAATCTTTTCCATTAAGCTGGCTCTCACATTGAACCAGACGGGACATCCATAGGCAACCATGGGCCTGATTAAGGCCATGTAGCAGATTACCTTCACCCTAGAATCAAGTTGGCTGCTATGAAACAGCCATCTTGTTAGAGCGAAAGCGCCCCGGGCCCTTGCCAGAGCAGCATCTACATGTTTGTCAAAATATAGATACTGATCCAGCACGATCCCAAGGTATCTGACTACACTTTGTCTCGCCAGTGGACGTTCGTCCGGTCCTAAAATTAAGAACCTGCGCCAGTTTTTTCTAGTGTCCCGAGAGGCCCTAGACAAAGGCGTTCTGAACAATATAGATTCTGATTTCTGGAAGTTGATTTTCAACTTCCAGTCATCACAATACTGCTGAATTTTTTCGAAGTCACGCTGCAGAAGAGTAACAATGACGTCGATCGTTGGACCTGATCTGTACGCGATTAGGTCGTCTGCGTACGCTATTGAATGGTGAAGAGAAACTAGCAGATCGCTTAGGTAAATGCTGAAAAGGATCGGCGAATTTACCGTACCCTGTTGCAGTCCATTTTTGATTTCAAATGTTTGGGTAGAAGTCACGTTGGCAATTTTCACTACGAACTTTCTACCTGTTAACATGTCAAAAATCATATATAGCAGTGGTTTACTTATGCCCAGCCGACTGAGCTTGTAATTACGGCTTCGGCTCTTATGCTATCTATGTCCGCTCTTTTATCTTCTATTGTGTTAGTTAAAAACTCCATAATCTTATCGCAAAGTACCCCTTTTTGATTCCTACCAAACAAAAGCATGCTGGGTGTAAAACCTGTACTCCTACTCAAAGTATTATTAAGAGTATACTCTATCTTGGCTATATGCTTGTCCCATTCCACAGTTGACTGAGCGTCGCATTCTTTCGCCAACATTGGAACAAGAATTCGGTTGATCCGCTCGACTTGCCCATTCGACTGGGGAGAATGTGTTGCAACTTTTGTATGTTCAACATTACTTTTGCTTAGAAATTCGGAAAATTCTTTAAATGTAAAGGATGATCCACGATCCGAAACTATTCTATTTGGCCTGGAATAGTTTTCGAAATATAAATTTAGACAAGCTATCACCTCTTTACTGGGTACAATTTAATAAACTTTGTAAAACCATCGATAACCAAGAAAATATACTTTTTCTGGGAACGTGAATTCGCCAAGCGGCCAAGGTGGTCAACGTATAGGCTATCAAAAGGAATATCTCCCTTAGGTATTGAGTGGAGATTACCTTGAAGTTTTCCAGACTCAGGAGAAAAATAGATACACTTGAGGCAACTCTTGAAGTACTGTCTTATTTTCTCCTTCATTTTCGGAAACCAATAGCACAGAATAAATAGTATACAGAAGTCGCATCTCGGCCTGCGATGATTTTTCACTTTATGGTGCGGGCGGAACAACTGAAGGGAAGATCAAGCAACGAGAGAGCAAGCATGATCAGAGAGTAACAACCAGAGAGCAGCCACGATCAGAGAGAATCAACGAGAGAGCAATCTTAAAATGTTTATGTGTGTGTGTGTATTGTGTTGCTATCCAACGTCGTGAATGCACGTGGTGTTGACAAAATTTTGTTTCAAGTTTTGGATTTCTATATTTAGTTTTCTTCAGTTGAAAGTTGCGCTTTTCGATGTAAACTAAAAGGGCCGGGTAACACCAATTAACGTTATTCCATTATTTGGGATTTTTATGCAAATTTCAATCTGATATATGTAGGGAAGAATAACCCAAAAACTTTAGTGCGACAGGATTTTAAGTTTGCGGGCTTTAGTAAATTTTTTTTCTCTGAAGCCCACGAGCAATGCTTCCTCAAGAGTACTAAGATCATGAAGTTCAATATTATTTCCTTATGATCAGAACATGTGGGAAACCATTGCGGTGTGGCATTTTTGCATTTGGATTTTATCAAGTTTTTTATACCAACAGTTTGTGGTTGTGTGTTAAAAATATTGCTAAACATTGTAATATGTTTCTTGCTAATTTCCAAGAAAATTTGTGAAGGAGCAACGGGGTTACCAAAATCTTTAAAAGAATTGTAATTTTTATGAAATCTGAAAAGTTCACTAGGAACTGTTAATACTTCGTCTTCTTTTCTCAATATAGAAACACAAATATCGCAGTTAATTTTCGGTATCATTTTGTAGACGATATAACCTATGAAGTATCTTAAAGACGCCAAATCGATACTAAATTCCGAACAATTCTGAAAGTCATCATTTAATCAATCATCAAAAGTCATCAAAATCATCAATGATTTCTATGTTAATATCTATTTCAGAGTTTTCGTTTCGACTGAGTTCTTCATTATTTGTATCAGCTAAGTCCACATTTGACAAAATATTTGACAGCGTTTCAAATGTGGTATCACTCAGCTCTTCACAGTTACTATAAGAACTCAACTGCACTATATTTACAGACATTAAGCGTGCTAATAAAGTGTTTATATCAGCAACTGAGGGGTTAATATTATTTCCACCCTTTTGTCTTAGAACCGAGAACATATTTTCGAGCTTATCTTGGTTTAATGCTCTTGTCATTAAAAAAAATATTTGGGATTTTTTTTTTGAAATAGCTCGTCTACTAATTGTAATACAGCGTTTGAGGTAAATTTCATTCCATCTAAAAAAAATACTTTTTTCTTTTTGTCAACAAATGAGATTTCATTGAGGTATTCAAGAAAGAATTTTATATATTCGTGTGATGGACTGTTGAACTGCAGACTTATAACAATTTTTTGAAGATAGCGAACCCCTATTTAGGCAGTCAAATATTTTGTCAATATTTCCTATGAAGCATGCCGTAGATAAACAAACTTCTTTTGAACAACTTTTAAAGCCTACTGTCTCAATAACAGTTTTAATTGCTGCTTGAACAGTTTTAATTGCTGCTTGAACAAAAATTTGGGTGGCTAGTTTTACTTTCATTTTTTCGAAAGAGTTCGGAAATATGTGCTGGCTTGTAAGTTTAGACACATTTTTGTATTAGATTTGCACTCCATTTCCCATAGTTCCTTAACTACTTTAAAACTAGCAACTCCATTTGGTGTTGTAAGGTCACATTGAAGCCAACCATTTCTTAATGATTTGATTAGATGTGGAAAATCATATACACAGAAAGTTTTACTACCATTATACATAAAATAGGGTTTTTCTAAAGTAGCTCCCAATTCCAAGAAACACTTCCTGTTAGAGGACCCTTGGTCACAAATTACAACTTTAACTATGATGCCAAAACTGTTCAAAATTGCTAAATTTCGTAATATTATCTTTTTTAGTAAATCGACAGAAAGTCCATTTTTTGAAACAAAGTTATTAAATGTAAGCGCCCAGTTGGAAAACATTGATTTAATCATAAAAACACACAATTGTTTACAAATCTGGTTCGTTCTTTCAACCCCATTTTCCTCAAATCCATCCACTAAATCTAATTTGGAATTGTATCGCAATTCCCTTCTAATCGCCATTTCATCCATCAGCAGAATCATATTATTCTTTTCGTACTGGTTCAAATCTAAGCACTTCTTTTTTATTAACTCTAAACCGTTCATTTTAAAAACTGGTTGTAGGGAATTTACAGGGGCCCATCGATAAACAGTAGAGATATGTGGCAAATTTAGATGCAATTTATTCTTCAAAAATTGGTACGTTGACTGTGAGACATAATAAATGTTTTGAACCAAATCTTTTACATCTTGCTTATATTCTTTAGGTCGTGGACTAAGAAGAAGTTTGCAAAATGTTTTTGACTCCTTTTGTTGCTATTTGTTTGCGGCTTTGGAGATTTTTATATTTTGCTACCATGTCGTAATATTTTTTTCTGTAAAAATTAGCTGATTTCAGAAATTTTTCACAGTCATTACAACATCCATCTACGGAGTCACTTGCTCGGCTCTTTTTAGCTGGACAATCAAGCTCCAACGACTTGTAATCTTCCTCAATAACTTCTAAGTTAAATACCGGAACAGCTCCGAATTTCAACTTTTTTTTACCAATGTCAGAACTTGAGAAGTGATTGGCGCAAATCAACAATTTTTTTGTGTAATCTTTTGTTGGAATATTACATTTTTCTCGCCAAATTTGACCCATATCTGAGTCATAGGGAGGAAACTTAAACATTCTTATCTTTTCACCATATCGCCTAGATTTACCGCATGTTTTTATGCAGCATCGAATGCCGGACTTTTGGAAAATTTTACCAACAGCCGGTACAGAATCCATTTTTCCTATTCAAAATCGTATGACAACCCCTCAAGAATCAATATATAATAATAAGTCCAAAGAATAATCCAAATCGTATGCAAAGTTGTCAACAATTATAAAAGCTAAAAGTTAAATATCAAAATACAAAGTAAAAATGGACTCGATATATAATCGCAGGAAAACACAACCATTCGCATGAAAGTACAATTCCCAAGTGATTTCGAATCCAATCCACACAATCGAAAACAAGAGAAGCAATACAACACCATGCAAGCTTACGATAGAAGAAGCTATCAATGCATACACACGCACACACATTTGCACACACATCGTAAGCTGCTTTGCTCTCGTAAAAACAAAACCATCGAAAACGCACATGCTACTCTTTTTCGCTCGCACCAGCTTCTCAATTTTTTGTATACTCTCTTGCATGTTCTCATGCTTGTACTCTCTGTTCAATAGGGTGCCAATATTGGAACCCTAGAACAAAATTTGCTTCGTATGAGATGCAACTTCTGTATACTATTTATTCTGTGGTATTACTCTTTTATCGCACTTGACAGAGTTGCCAGTACCATTAAAATTAGTAACAGAATTGTCACCACCATTGCCATTGGATTCATTGCCATCCATGTTCAATCCCTATCCGCACCAGCTTCAGTTAGACCATCACCAGCACCATATAAGCATCAATAGAATCTATATCTATCGCCATCATTGTTGGCACTACCATAAGTGACAGCATCATTGCCAAAATCACTATCGTCACCTTCATTAATATCATCACCACTATTGCCCTCATCACTATTACCCTCACAATTACCGCCACCGTCATAACTATTATCACCATCATCATCATAATCGCCATCATCACCGTCATCACCATCATCACCATCATCACCATCATCACCATCATCACCATCATCACCATCATCACCATCATCGCCATCATCAAAATCTTCACCATCATCACCATCACCGCACTCATTGATGAATCGACCCCTCAAGGTCATTGACCTCATCAAGGTCATTGACCCCTCAAGGTCATTGACCTCATCAAGGTCATTGACCTCATCATCAAGGTCATTGACCCTCAAGTTCATTGACCCCTCAAGGTCATTGACCTCATCAAGGTCATTGACCTCATCAAGGTCATTGATCCCTCAAGGTCATTGACCACTCATCCAAATCTTCACCATCATCACCATAATCTCCACCGTCAACATCACCGCACTCATCACCATTATCACCATTATCACCATCATCACCATCATTCCCATCATCACCATCATCACCATCATCACCATCATCACCATCATCACCATCATCACCATCATCACCATCATCACCATCATCACCATCATCACCATCATCACCATCATCACCATCATCACCATCATCACCATAATCTCCACCGTCAACATCACCGCACTCATCACCATTATCACCATTATCACCATCATCACCATCATCACCATCATCCCCATCATCACCATCATCACCATCATCACCATCATCACCATCATCACCATCATCACCATCATCACCATCATCGCCATCATCAAAATCTTCACCATCATCACCATCATGGCCGTCATCACCATCATCACCATCATCACCATCATCACCATCATCACCATCATCACCATCATCACCATCATCACCATCATCACAATGATCACCATCATCACCATCATCAACATCATCACCATCATCACCATCATCACAATCATCACCATCATCACCATCATCACCATCATCACCATCATCACCATCATCACCATCATCACCATCATCACCATCATCACCATCATCACCATCATCACCATCATCACCATCATCACAATCATCACCATCATCACCATCATCACCATCATCACCATCACCACCATCACCACCATCACCACCATCATCACCATCATCATTACCATCATCGCCATCATCAAAATCTCATCAAAACCTCATCAAGGTCATTGACCCCTCAAGGTCATTGACCACTCATCCAAATCTTCACCATCATCACCATAATTTCCACCGTCAACATCACCGCACTCATCACCATTATCGCCATTATCACCATTATCACCATCATCCCCATCATCACCATCATCACCATCATCACCATCATCACCATCATCGCCATCAACAAAATCTTCACCATCATCACCATCATGGCCGTCATCACCATCATCACCATCATCACCATCATCACCATCATTGACCTCGTCAAGGTCATTGACCCCTCAAGGTCATTGACCTCATCAAGGTCATTGACCCCTTAAGGTCATTGACCACTCGTCCAAATCTTCACCATCATCACCATAATCTCCACCGTCAACATCACCGCACTCATCACCAATATCACCATTATCACCATCATCACCATCATCCCCATCATCACCATCATCACCATCATCACCATCATCACCATCATCACCATCATCACCATCATCACCATCATCACCATAATCACCATCATCACCATCATCACCATCATTGCCAAAATCACCATCATCACCATCATCGCCATCATCACCATCATCACCATCATCACCATCATCACTATCATCACCATCACCACCATCATCACCATCATCAACATCATCACCATCATCACCATCATCACCATCATCACCATCATCACCATCATCACCATCATCACCATCATCACCATCATCACCATCATCACCATCATCACCATCATCACCATCATCACCATCATCACCATCATCACCATCATCACCATCATCACCATCATCACCATCATCACCATCATCACCATCATCACCATAATCTCCACCGTCAACATCACCGCACTCCTCACCATTATCACCATTATCACCATCACCACCATCACCACCATCACCACCATCATCACCATCATCACCATCATCATTACCATCATCGCCATCATCAAAATCTCATCAAAACCTCATCAAGGTCATTGACCCCTCAAGGTCATTGACCACTCATCCAAATCTTCACCATCATCACCATAATCTCCACCGTCATCATCACCACCATCATCATCATCACCATCATCACCATCATCAGCATCATCAGCATCATCAGCATCATCACCATCGTCACCCTCATTACCATCATCACCCTCATTACCATCATCACCCTCATCATCATCATCATCATAATCGCCATCATCACCATCATCCCCATCATCACCATCATCACCATAATCACCATCATCACCATCATCACCATCCTCACCATCATCACCATCATCACCATCATCACCACCATCACCATCATCACCATCTTCGCCATCATCACCATCATCACCATCATCACCATCATCACCATCATCACCATCATCACCATCTTCACCATCATCACCATCATCACCGTCATCGCCATCATCACCATCGTCACCCTCATCACCATCATCACCATCATCACCATCATCACCATCATCACCATCATCACCATCATCACCATCATCACCATCATCACCATCATCACCATCATCACCATCACCGCACTCATTGACCCCTCAAGGTCATTGACCTCATCAAGGTCATTGACCCCTCAAGGTCATTGACCTCATCAAGGTCATTGACCCCTCAAGGTCATTGACCTCATCAATGTCATTGACCCCTCAAGGTCATTGACCTCTCAAGGTCATTGACCTCTCAAGGTCATTGACCTCTCAAGGTCATTGACCTCATCAAGGTCATTGACCCCTCAAGGTCATTGACCTCATCAAGGTCATTGACCCCTCAAGGTCATTGACCCCTCAAGGTCATTGACCTCAGCAAGGTCATTGACCCCTCAAGGTCATTGACCTCTCAAGGTCATTAATGAGGTCATTGACCTCTCAAGGTCATTAATGAGGTCAATGACCTTGAGGGGTCAATGACCTTGAGGGGTCTATGACCTTGAGGGGTCAATGACCTTGAGGGGTCAATGACCTTGAGGGGTCAATGACCTTGAGGGGTCAATGACCTTGAGGGGTCAATGACCTTGAGGGGTCAATGACCTTGTGGGCCAATGACCTTGAGGGGTCAATGACCTTGAGGGGTCAATGACCTTGATGAGGTCAATGACCTTGATGAGGTCAATGACCTTGAGGGGCCAATGACCTTGATGAGGTCAATGACCTTGAGGGGTCAATGACCTTGATGAGGTCAATGACCTTGAGGGGTCAATGACCTTGATGAGGTCAATGACCTTGAGGGGTCAATGACCTTGATGAGGTCAATGACCTTGAGGGGTCAATGAGTGCGGTGATGGTGATGATGGTGATGATGGTGATGAGGGTGACGATGGTGATGATGGCGATGACGGTGATGATGGTGATGATGGTGAAGATGGTGATGATGGTGATGATGGTGATGATGGTGATGATGGTGATGATGGTGATGATGGTGATGATGGTGATGATGGCGAAGATGGTGATGATGGTGATGGTGGTGATGATGGTGATGATGGTGAGGATGGTGATGATGGCGATTATGATGATGATTTCGATTATGATGATGATGGTGATGATGGTGATGATGGTGATGATGGTGATGATGGTGATGATGGTGATGATGGTGATGATGGTGATGATGGTGATGATGGTGATGATGGTGATGATGGTGATGATGGTGATGATGGTGATGATGGTGATGATGGTGATGATGGTGATGATGGTGATGATGGTGATGATGGTGATGATGGTGATGATGGTGATGATGGTGATGATGGTGATGATGGTGATGATGGTGATGATGGTGATGATGGTGATGATGGTGATGATGGTGATGATGGTGATGATGGTGATGATGGTGGTGATGGTGGTGATTGTGGTGATGGCGATTATGATGATGATTTCGATTATGATGATGATGGTGATGATGGTGATGATGGTGATGATGGTGATGATGGTGATGATGGTGATGATGGTGATGATGGTGATGATGGTGATGATGGTGATGATGGTGATGATGGTGATGATGGTGATGATGGTGATGATGGTGATGATGGTGATGATGGTGATGATGGTGATGATGGTGATGATGGTGATGATGGTGATGATGGTGATGATGGTGATGATGGTGATGATGGTGATGATGGTGGTGATGGTGGTGATTGTGGTGATGGTGATGATGGTGATGATGGCGATGATGGCGATGATGGTGATGATGGTGATGATGGTGATGATGGTGATGATGGTGATGATGGTGATGATGGTGATGATGGTGATGATGGTGATGATGGTGATGATGGTGATGATGGTGATGATGGTGATGATGGTGATGATGGTGATGATGGTGATGATGGTGATGATGGTGATGATGGTGATGATGGTAATGATGATGGTGGTGATGGTGGTGATGGTGATGATGGTGGTGATGGTGGTGATGGTGGTGATGGTGATGATGGTGATGATGGTGATGATGGTGATGATGGTGATAATGGTGATGATGGTGATGATGGTGATGATGGTGATGATGGTGATGATGGTGATGAGGGTGACGATGGTGATGATGGCGATGACGGTGATGATGGTGATGATGGTGAAGATGGTGATGATGGTGATGATGGTGATGATGGTGATGATGGTGATGATGGTGATGATGGTGATGATGGTGATGATGGTGATGATGGCGAAGATGGTGATGATGGTGATGGTGGTGATGATGGTGATGATGGTGATGGTGGTGATGATGGTGATGATGGTGAGGATGGTGATGATGGCGATTATGATGATGATTTCGATTATGATGATGATGGTGATGATGGTGATGATGGTGATGATGGTGATGATGGTGATGATGGTGATGATGGTGATGATGGTGATGATGGTGATGATGGTGATGATGGTGATGATGGTGATGATGGTGATGATGGTGATGATGGTGATGATGGTGATGATGGTGATGATGGTGATGATGGTGGTGATGGTGGTGATTGTGGTGATGGTGATGATGGTGATGATGGTGATGATGGTGATGATGGTGATGATGGTGATGATGGTGATGATGGTGATGATGGTGATGATGGTGGTGATGGTGGTGATTGTGGTGATGGTGATGATGGTGATGATGGCGATGATGGTGATGATGGTGATGATGGTGATGATGGTGATGATGGTGATGATGGTGATGATGGTGATGATGGTAATGATGATGGTGGTGATGGTGGTGATGGTGGTGATGGTGATGATGGTGGTGATGGTGGTGATGGTGGTGATGGTGATGATGGTGATGATGGTGATGATGGTGATGATGGTGATGATGGTGATGATGGTGATGATGGTGATGATGGTGATGATGGTGATGATGGCGAAGATGGTGATGATGGTGATGGTGGTGATGATGGTGATGATGGTGAGGATGGTGATGATGGCGATTATGATGATGATTTCGATTATGATGATGATGGTGATGATGGTGATGATGGTGATGATGGTGATGATGGTGATGATGGTGATGATGGTGATGATGGTGATGATGGTGATGATGGTGATGATGGTGATGATGGTGATGATTGTGGTGATGGTGATGATGGTGATGATGGTGATGATGGTGATGATGGTGATGATGGTGATGATGGTGATGATGGTGATGATGGTGATGATGGTGATGATGGTGATGATGGTGGTGATGGTGGTGATTGTGGTGATGGTGATGATGGTGATGATGGCGATGATGGTGATGATGGTGATGATGGTGATGATGGTGATGATGGTGATGATGGTGATGATGGTGATGATGGTGATGATGGTGATGATGGTGATGATGGTGATGATGGTGATGATGGTGATGATGGTGATGATGGTGATGATGGTGATGATGGTGATGATGGTGATGATGATGGTGGTGATGGTGGTGATGGTGATGATGGTGGTGATGGTGGTGATGGTGGTGATGGTGATGATGGTGATGATGGTGATGATGGTGATGATGGTGATGATGGTGATGATGGTGATGATGGTGAGGATGGTGATGATGGCGATTATGATGATGATTTCGATTATGATGATGATGGTGATGATGGTGATGATGGTGATGATGGTGATGATGGTGATGATGGTGATGATGGTGATGATGGTGATGATGGTGATGATGGTGATGGTGGTGATGATGGTGATGATGGTGAGGATGGCGATTATGATGATGATTTCGATTATGATGATGATGGTGATGATGGTGATGATGGTGATGATGGTGATGATGGTGATGATGGTGATGATGGTGATGATGGTGATGATGGTGATGATGGTGATGATGGTGATGATGGTGATGATGGTGATGATGGTGATGATGGTGATGATGGTGATGATGGTGATGATGGTGATGATGGTGATGATGGTGATGATGGTGATGATGGTGGTGATGGTGGTGATTGTGGTGATGGTGATGATGGTGATGATGGTGATGATGGTGATGATGGTGATGATGGTGATGATGGTGATGATGGTGATGATGGTGATGATGGTGATGATGGTGATGATGGTGGTGATGGTGGTGATTGTGGTGATGGTGATGATGGTGATGATGGCGATGATGGTGATGATGGTGATGATGGTAATGATGATGGTGGTGATGGTGGTGATGGTGATGATGGTGGTGATGGTGGTGATGGTGGTGATGGTGATGATGGTGATGATGGTGATGATGGTGATGATGGTGATAATGGTGATGATGGTGATGATGGTGATGATGGTGATGATGGTGATGATGGTGATGATGGTGATGATGGGGATGATGGTGATGATGGTGATGATGGTGATGATGGTGATGATGGTGGTGATGGTGATGCTGATGGTGATGATGGTGATGATGGTGGTGATGGTGGTGATGGTGGTGATGGTGATGATGGTGATGATGGTGATGATGGTGATGATGGTGATGATGGTGATGAGTGCGGTGATGTTGACGGTGGAGATTATGGTGATGATGGTGAAGATTTTGATGATGGCGATGATGGTGATGATGGTGATGATGGTGATGATGGTGATGATGGTGATGATGGTGATGATGGTGATGATGATGGTGGTGATGGTGGTGATGGTGATGATGGTGGTGATGGTGGTGATGGTGGTGATGGTGATGATGGTGATGATGGTGATGATGGTGATGATGGTGATGATGGTGATGATGGTGAGGATGGTGATGATGGCGATTATGATGATGATTTCGATTATGATGATGATGGTGATGATGGTGATGATGGTGATGATGGTGATGATGGTGATGATGGTGATGGTGGTGATGATGGTGATGATGGTGAGGATGGTGATGATGGCGATTATGATGATGATTTCGATTATGATGATGATGGTGATGATGGTGATGATGGTGATGATGGTGATGATGGTGATGATGGTGATGATGGTGATGATGGTGATGATGGTGATGATGGTGATGATGGTGATGATGGTGATGATGGTGATGATGGTGATGATGGTGATGATGGTGATGATGGTGATGATGGTGATGATGGTGATGATGGTGGTGATGGTGGTGATTGTGGTGATGGTGATGATGGTGATGATGGTGATGATGGTGATGATGGTGATGATGGTGATGATGGTGATGATGGTGATGATGGTGATGATGGTGATGATGGTGATGATGGTGATGATGGTGATGATGGTGGTGATGGTGGTGATTGTGGTGATGGTGATGATGGTGATGATGGCGATGATGGTGATGATGGTGATGATGGTGATGATGGTGATGATGGTGATGATGGTGATGATGGTGATGATGGTGATGATGGTAATGATGATGGTGGTGATGGTGGTGATGGTGATGATGGTGGTGATGGTGGTGATGGTGGTGATGGTGATGATGGTGATGATGGTGATGATGGTGATGATGGTGATAATGGTGATGATGGTGATGATGGTGATGATGGTGATGATGGTGATGATGGTGATGATGGTGATGATGGGGATGATGGTGATGCTGATGGTGATGATGGTGATGATGGTGGTGATGGTGGTGATGGTGGTGATGGTGATGATGGTGATGATGGTGATGATGGTGATGATGGTGATGATGGTGATGATGGTGATGATGGTGATGATGGTGATGATGGTGATGATGGTGATGATGGTGATGAGTGCGGTGATGTTGACGGTGGAGATTATGGTGATGATGGTGAAGATTTTGATGATGGCGATGATGGTGATGATGGTGACGATGGTGATGATGGTGATGATGGTGATGATGGTGATTTTGGCAATGATGATGGTGATTTTGGCAATGATGATGATGGTGATTTTGGCAATGATGATGATGGTGATTTTGGCAATGATGCTGTCAGTTATGGTAGTGCCAACAATGATGGCGACTGACTTGATGCTTATGTGGTGCTAGTGATGGTTTAGCTGGGGCTTGTGCGGATGGGGATTGTACATGGATGGCAATGAAGCCGATGGCAATGGTGGTAATTAACGGTGGAAAAAGAACCGGGCAAGAGAGGATAAAAAAACAGACGATATCTCAGTACAGTTTGTAGTACATTTTTCAACTCAACTCTTTATGATATTCGCTTAACATTTATAGAGGATGGGGTGATGGACTTTGCGCTAGTGTAGAGTTTTGCCTTGATCGTTCGATATACAGAAACGGATTTCTTTATGGATTGGGTGTAAAATACGGTGGTGTCAAAAAGTGAAGCCACGATGTAATAATTAGCCTACAATTCGGCCAACCTGAACAGGTAATCGACCCGATTATCAATCAGCGGGCAAAACTCTTGCTAGGGGCAAAATCATCATTACAGTGAAAACTCTACGTTAAACATCCGTATTATTTTACTTACAGTAGTTATGATGCAATTATAATTACTTTACTGGTAATGCGTTTAGGCACATATGGATATATGTATATACATATAATAAATCATAGTTTTAATTCATTATATATACAGTTCATACAGATAAATGTTTGTTTATAAAATTGTGTCGAACAATGTGGGATTATCTTACGTAATATACATACATATGTACATACATATACAGGGTGTCCCACGAGCAGTGTGCCAAAAAGCTAGAGCGTGTAGGTCTGATCAAGGCAAGAAAAAAATCGTATGGGAGGGGGGGTCTATTCCCCCCGTTTAGCCGGAAGGGGCAATTTTCTTAAAAAACTGACTTAATTTGGAAAAAAAATTATTAAAAATCAACAGTTACATCCACAATGCCGTAATGTACTTTTTTGTAAAGCCCGAAACCTCTTCTTTCATCTTGTTTTTAAACAAATCTGTTTTAAGGAATAGTTTTTGAGAAATTAATTTTCAAACTCAAAATTTTGCAAAAAAAATTAAAAAAAAAAATTCGAACTATTTTTTTTCAAAATTGTATGTAATTAAGTACTAATTTTTTTCCAAAATTCAATTCTCTTGTTAGTTTTTATTTAAAAACAGGAAACCGGATGCAAAAATGTCTTGTAGTTTTTGAGAAATTAAAAAAAAACCCAAACCATTTTTTTCTAAGAAGAACCTTTTTTTGGTTTTAACGCGACTGGACTTGTAGGCAAATTAATGTGTGAAACATTAACCTCTTTTTTATTATTTTTAAAAACATCGGAGTTTTATTATAATAAATTTTCAATATGATCCCCATTTTTTAGAAGGCAAAGATTATATCTCCTTCTTCTCCTAATGGCTGCACATATCTATGCTTGACAAATTTTCCTGCAATTTGACTCCAGCGACTTCAATTCGTTCTTCAGTTGTTCCAAAGATACTATTTCCACTTCGTAAACATAATTCTTCATGAATCCGCACACATAAAAATCTAGAGGAGTTAAATCTGGTGATCTAGGTGGCCATACCGTGGGGCCCCTTCTTCCGATCCAACGGTCACTAAAATGATCATCCAGCCAGTTTCTAACCCGTAAGCTGTAGTGTGCTGGTGCTCTATCTTGCTTGTAGATTAAATTATCTGCTATGGCCAAAGAAACGTTAACCATCAAATCGGGCAAAAGGTCTCGTAGGAACTGCAGGTATGATTCTCCATTAATAACGGCATTCAAAAACCAGGGCCCGATTACAGTTTGTCCAACAATACCAAGCCAAACATTACAGCTAAAGCGGTGTTGTCATTTATTTTGTTTTTTGTTGTGTGGATTGGTGCTACTCCAATGATGTAAATTGTGGAAGTTAGTAACCCCATCTCTGGTAAACTGTGCTTTATCCGTCCAGAATATCCTTGCAAAATAGTAGCAGTAATGATCGACAAAATTCTGCTCTCAAAAACTTGTCGTTTGAGGTGAGTTCCTGAACTGACCTAAAATGGTACGGGTGTAAGTTTTCGGTATGAAGCACTCTCCATACTCTAGGTTTGGACACTCCAAGCATAATAGCTATCCTCTTTGTACTAAGGGAGGGAGTACGTCGGACCAAATCCAAAATTCTTTTATCTAAGATTCCTGATCCATCTGTAACTGATCTTTCGCTTCTTCGATGCTCTAGCACTCCGTGCTAGAGCAGACGTCGGTGGATTCTTGAAAACATGCTACGACTGGGACACCTCCGATTGGGATATCTTTCAGCGTAGAGTCTTTCGGCTTCACGATCTCGACCATTAGCTAAACCGTAGCAGAAGTGCATGTCCGTTAATTCTTCTCGAGAGTATGAGTTTGACATCGTAATGTGTTGATGAAATGGAAATTTGGAAATGGTTTTTTATTAAAAATGCGATGCCTTTTATTTACATTTTAGTTGCAAATATTTTGTTTTTCATAAAAAAAAATTGCGGTTTTATTGTCTTAAGGTCCTAGCGGGTAGAACCCATTGGCGGCGGGCGGACCGAGACGAAATTGGCAGGTCAGTTTTCAGGCGTTATCAATGAGAAAAAAGGATTAATCCAGGGTTATTCCAATACTGTGTCTCTTTATTGTATCCTCATAAAACTCCGAATTTTTTAAAATTAATTTGTCTACAACTCCAGCCGCGTTAAAACCAAAAAAAAAGGTTCTTCTTAGAAAAAAATGGTTCGGGTTTCTTTTTAATTTCTCAAAAACTACAAGACATTTTTGCATCCGGTTTCTGTTTTTAACCAAAAACTAATAAGAGAATTGAATTTTTGAAAAAAAATTAGTACTTAATTACATACAATTTTGAAAAAAAATAGTTCGAAATTTTTTTTTGCAAAATTTTGAGTTTGAAAATTAATTTCTCAAAAACTATTCCTTAAAACAGCTTTGTTTAAAAACAAGATGAAAGAAGAGGTTTCTGGCTTTACAAAAAAGTACATTACGGCATTGTGGATGTAACTGTTGATTTTTAATATTTTTTTTCCAAATTAATTCAATTTTTTAGAAAATTGCCCCTCCCGGCTAAACGGGGGGGAATAGACCCCCCCTCCCATACGATTTTTTTTTGTCTTGACCAGACCTACACGCTCTAGCTTTTTGACATACTGCTCGTGGGACACCCTGTATATGTATGTAGTGAAAAAAAAAAATTATATTTTAGTAGTATCAAGAATTCAGCAAATGAATAATAGTACTCGTATACTTATACATGGTAAGCTTCTCCGTTTATTTCCGATTATCCTTCACAAAAATGGTTTGGGCTTAAGTCCACAAAATGAAAATATGAAAAGAGAAAATTCAAATTTGCATTATATATTTGTATTGTTATGAGGATCGCCACCTTGATTTGTATCAAGCTCAAAGTCTACTTCACACCTATATGGCCTCATATTAGCTGGCGATGATACACCTTTATATGCCATTCGCGTCAATTGTAGACCATCGATATCGGCGATGACGTAACGATCATTAGGAAGGACTTCTTTTACCTCATAAGGACCTCTGTATCTCGCGAATAGTTTTTTGTTAACACCAGGAGTTGTTACTACATTTTTTATCATAACATAATCACCCTTTTTATAAGTTAGTGGCTGCTTATGCCGTTTATCGTAGTATATCTGATTCTTTTCGATATTTCTTACGGCTTCGGCTCTTATGCTATCTATGTCCGCTCTTTTATCTTCTATTGTGTTAGTTAAAAACTCCATAATCTTATCGCAAAGTACCCCTTTTTGATTCCTACCAAACAAAAGCATGCTGGGTGTAAAACCTGTACTCCTACTCAAAGTATTATTAAGAGTATACTCTATCTTGGCTATATGCTTGTCCCATTCCACAGTTGACTGAGCGTCGCATTCTTTCGCCAACATTGGAACAAGAATTCGGTTGATCCGCTCGACTTGCCCATTCGACTGGGGAGAATGTGTTGCAACTTTTGTATGTTCAACATTACTTTTGCTTAGAAATTCGGAAAATTCTTTAAATGTAAAGGATGATCCACGATCCGAAACTATTCTATTTGGCCTGGAATAGTTTTCGAAATATAAATTTAGACAAGCTATCACCTCTTTACTGGGTACAATTTAATAAACTTTGTAAAACCATCGATAACCAAGAAAATATACTTTTTCTGGGAACGTGAATTCGCCAAGCGGCCAAGGTGGTCAACGTATAGGCTATCAAAAGGAATATCTCCCTTAGGTATTGAGTGGAGATTACCTTGAAGTTTTCCAGACTCAGGAGAAAAATAGATACACTTGAGGCAACTCTTGAAGTACTGTCTTATTTTCTCCTTCATTTTCGGAAACCAATAGCACAGAATAAATAGTATACAGAAGTCGCATCTCGGCCTGCGATGATTTTTCACTTTATGGTGCGGGCGGAACAACTGAAGGGAAGATCAAGCAACGAGAGAGCAAGCATGATCAGAGAGTAACAACCAGAGAGCAGCCACGATCAGAGAGAATCAACGAGAGAGCAATCTTAAAATGTTTATGTGTGTGTGTATTGTGTTGCTATCCAACGTCGTGAATGCACGTGGTGTTGACAAAATTTTGTTTCAAGTTTTGGATTTCTATATTTAGTTTTCTTCAGTTGAAAGTTGCGCTTTTCGATGTAAACTAAAAGGGCCGGGTAACACCAATTAACGTTATTCCATTATTTGGGATTTTTATGCAAATTTCAATCTGATATATGTAGGGAAGAATAACCCAAAAACTTTAGTGCGACAGGATTTTAAGTTTGCGGGCTTTAGTAAATTTTTTTTTCTCTGAAGCCCACGAGCAATGCTTCCTCAAGAGTACTAAGATCATGAAGTTCAATATTATTTCCTTATGATCAGAACATGTGGGAAACCATTGCGGTGTGGCATTTTTGCATTTGGATTTTATCAAGTTTTTTATACCAACAGTTTGTGGTTGTGTGTTAAAAATATTGCTAAACATTGTAATATGTTTCTTGCTAATTTCCAAGAAAATTTGTGAAGGAGCAACGGGGTTACCAAAATCTTTAAAAGAATTGTAATTTTTATGAAATCTGAAAAGTTCACTAGGAACTGTTAATACTTCGTCTTCTTTTCTCAATATAGAAACACAAATATCGCAGTTAATTTTCGGTATCATTTTGTAGACGATATAACCTATGAAGTATCTTAAAGACGCCAAATCGATACTAAATTCCGAACAATTCTGAAAGTCATCATTTAATCAATCATCAAAAGTCATCAAAATCATCAATGATTTCTATGTTAATATCTATTTCAGAGTTTTCGTTTCGACTGAGTTCTTCATTATTTGTATCAGCTAAGTCCACATTTGACAAAATATTTGACAGCGTTTCAAATGTGGTATCACTCAGCTCTTCACAGTTACTATAAGAACTCAACTGCACTATATTTACAGACATTAAGCGTGCTAATAAAGTGTTTATATCAGCAACTGAGGGGTTAATATTATTTCCACCCTTTTGTCTTAGAACCGAGAACATATTTTCGAGCTTATCTTGGTTTAATGCTCTTGTCATTAAAAAAAATATTTGGGATTTTTTTTTTGAAATAGCTCGTCTACTAATTGTAATACAGCGTTTGAGGTAAATTTCATTCCATCTAAAAAAAATACTTTTTTCTTTTTGTCAACAAATGAGATTTCATTGAGGTATTCAAGAAAGAATTTTATATATTCGTGTGATGGACTGTTGAACTGCAGACTTATAACAATTTTTTGAAGATAGCGAACCCCTATTTAGGCAGTCAAATATTTTGTCAATATTTCCTATGAAGCATGCCGTAGATAAACAAACTTCTTTTGAACAACTTTTAAAGCCTACTGTCTCAATAACAGTTTTAATTGCTGCTTGAACAGTTTTAATTGCTGCTTGAACAAAAATTTGGGTGGCTAGTTTTACTTTCATTTTTTCGAAAGAGTTCGGAAATATGTGCTGGCTTGTAAGTTTAGACACATTTTTGTATTAGATTTGCACTCCATTTCCCATAGTTCCTTAACTACTTTAAAACTAGCAACTCCATTTGGTGTTGTAAGGTCACATTGAAGCCAACCATTTCTTAATGATTTGATTAGATGTGGAAAATCATATACACAGAAAGTTTTACTACCATTATACATAAAATAGGGTTTTTCTAAAGTAGCTCCCAATTCCAAGAAACACTTCCTGTTAGAGGACCCTTGGTCACAAATTACAACTTTAACTATGATGCCAAAACTGTTCAAAATTGCTAAATTTCGTAATATTATCTTTTTTAGTAAATCGGCAGAAAGTCCATTTTTTGAAACAAAGTAATTAAATGTAAGCGCCCAGTTGGAAAACATTGATTTAATCATAAAAACACACAATTGTTTACAAATCTGGTTCGTTCTTTCAACCCCATTTTCCTCAAATCCATCCACTAAATCTAATTTGGAATTGTATCGCAATTCCCTTCTAATCGCCATTTCATCCATCAGCAGAATCATATTATTCTTTTCGTACTGGTTCAAATCTAAGCACTTCTTTTTTATTAACTCTAAACCGTTCATTTTAAAAACTGGTTGTAGGGAATTTACAGGGGCCCATCGATAAACAGTAGAGATATGTGGCAAATTTAGATGCAATTTATTCTTCAAAAATTGGTACGTTGACTGTGAGACATAATAAATGTTTTGAACCAAATCTTTTACATCTTGCTTATATTCTTTAGGTCGTGGACTAAGAAGAAGTTTGCAAAATGTTTTTGACTCCTTTTGTTGCTATTTGTTTGCGGCTTTGGAGATTTTTATATTTTGCTACCATGTCGTAATATTTTTTTCTGTAAAAATTAGCTGATTTCAGAAATTTTTCACAGTCATTACAACATCCATCTACGGAGTCACTTGCTCGGCTCTTTTTAGCTGGACAATCAAGCTCCAACGACTTGTAATCTTCCTCAATAACTTCTAAGTTAAATACCGGAACAGCTCCGAATTTCAACTTTTTTTTACCAATGTCAGAACTTGAGAAGTGATTGGCGCAAATCAACAATTTTTTTGTGTAATCTTTTGTTGGAATATTACATTTTTCTCGCCAAATTTGACCCATATCTGAGTCATAGGGAGGAAACTTAAACATTCTTATCTTTTCACCATATCGCCTAGATTTACCGCATGTTTTTATGCAGCATCGAATGCCGGACTTTTGGAAAATTTTACCAACAGCCGGTACAGAATCCATTTTTCCTATTCAAAATCGTATGACAACCCCTCAAGAATCAATATATAATAATAAGTCCAAAGAATAATCCAAATCGTATGCAAAGTTGTCAACAATTATAAAAGCTAAAAGTTAAATATCAAAATACAAAGTAAAAATGGACTCGATATATAATCGCAGGAAAACACAACCATTCGCATGAAAGTACAATTCCCAAGTGATTTCGAATCCAATCCACACAATCGAAAACAAGAGAAGCAATACAACACCATGCAAGCTTACGATAGAAGAAGCTATCAATGCATACACACGCACACACATTTGCACACACATCGTAAGCTGCTTTGCTCTCGTAAAAACAAAACCATCGAAAACGCACATGCTACTCTTTTTCGCTCGCACCAGCTTCTCAATTTTTTGTATACTCTCTTGCATGTTCTCATGCTTGTACTCTCTGTTCAATAGGGTGCCAATATTGGAACCCTAGAACAAAATTTGCTTCGTATGAGATGCAACTTCTGTATACTATTTATTCTGTGGTATTACTCTTTTATCGCACTTGACAGAGTTGCCAGTACCATTAAAATTAGTAACAGAATTGTCACCACCATTGCCATCGGATTCACTGCCATCCATGTTCAATCCCTATCCGCACCAGCTTCAGTTAGACCATCACCAGCACCATATAAGCATCAATAGAATCTATATCTATCGCCATCATTGTTGGCACTACCATAAGTGACAGCATCATTGCCAAAATCACTATCGTCACCTTCATTAATATCATCACCACTATTGCCCTCATCACTATTACCCTCACAATTACCGCCACCGTCATAACTATTATCACCATCATCATCATAATCGCCATCATCACCGTCATCACCATCATCACCATCATCACCATCATCACCATCATCACCATCATCACCATCATCGCCATCATCAAAATCTTCACCATCATCACCATCACCGCACTCATTGATGAATCGACCCCTCAAGGTCATTGACCTCATCAAGGTCATTGACCCCTCAAGGTCATTGACCTCATCAAGGTCATTGACCTCATCATCAAAGTCATTGACCCTCAAGTTCATTGACCCCTCAAGGTCATTGACCTCATCAAGGTCATTGATCCCTCAAGGTCATTGACCACTCATCCAAATCTTCACCATCATCACCATAATCTCCACCGTCAACATCACCGCACTCATCACCATTATCACCATCATCACCATCATCACCATCATTCCCATCATCACCATCATCACCATCATCACCATCATCACCATCATCACCATCATCACCATCATCACCATCATCACCATCATCACCATCATCACCATCATCACCATCATCACCATCATCACCATCATCACCATCATCACCATAATCTCCACCGTCAACATCACCGCACTCATCACCATTATCACCATTATCACCATCATCACCATCATCCCCATCATCACCATCATCACCATCATCACCATCATCACCATCATCACCATCATCACCATCATCACCATCATCACCATCATCACCATCATCCCCATCATCACCATCATCACCATCATCACCTTCATGGCCGTCATCACCATCATCACCATCATCACAATCATCACCATCATCACCATCATCACCATCATCACCATCATCACCATCATCACCATCATCACCATCATCACCATCATCACCATCATCACCATCATCACCATCATCACCATCATCACCATCATCACCATCATCACCATCATCACCATCATCACCATCATCACCATCATCACCATCATCACCATCATCACCATCATCACCATCATCACCATCATCACCATCATCACCATCATCACCATCATCACCATCATCACCATCATCACCATCATCACCATCATCACCATCATCACCATCATCACCATCATCACCATCATCACCATCATCACCATCATCACCATCATCACCATCATCACCATCATCACCATCATCACCATCATCACCATCATCACCATCATCACAATCATCACCATCATCACCATCATCACCATCATCACCATCATCACCATCATCACCATCATCACAATCATCACCATCATCACCATCATCACCATCATCACCATCATCACCATCATCACCATCATCACCATCATCACCATCATCACCATCATCACCATCATCACCATCATCACCATCATCACCATCATCACCATCATCACCATCATCACCATCATCACCATCATCACCATCATCACCATCATCACCATCATCACCATCATCACCATCATCACCATCATCACCATCATCACCATCATCACCATCATCACCATCATCACCATCATCACCATCATCACCATCATCACCATCATCACCATCATCACCATCATCACCATCATCACCATCATCACCATCATCACCATCATCATTACCATCATCGCCATCATCAAAATCTTCACCATCATGACCGTCATCACCATCATCACCATCATCACCATCATCACCATCATCACCATCATCACCATCATCACCATCATCACCATCATCACCATCATCACCATCATCACCATCATCACCATCATCACCATCATCACCATCATCACCATCATCACCATCATCACCATCATCACCATCATCACCATCATCACCATCATCACCATCATCACCATCATCACCATCATCACCATCACCACCATCACCACCATCATCAGCATCATCACCGTCATCACCGTCATCACCATCATCACCATCATCACCATCATCACCATCATCACCATCACCACCATCACCACCATCACCACCATCATCACCATCAGCATCACCATCATCACCATCATCACCATCATCACCATCATCACCATCATCACCATCATCACCATCATCACCATCATCACCATCATCACCATCATCACCATCATCACCATCATCACCATCATCACCATCATCACCATCATCACCATCATCACCATCATCACCATCATCACCATCATCACCATCATCGCCATCATCACCATCATCACCATCACCACAATCACCACCATCACCACCATCATCACCATCATCACCATCATCACCATCATCACCATCATCACCATCATCACCATCATCACCATCATCACCATCATCACCATCACCACAATCACCACCATCACCACCATCATCACCATCATCACCATCATCACCATCATCACCATCATCACCATCATCACCATCATCACCATCATCACCATCATCACCATCATCACCATCATCACCATCATCATCATAATCGAAATCATCATCATAATCGCCATCATCACCATCCTCACCATCATCATCATCATCACCACCATCACCATCATCACCATCTTCGCCATCATCACCATCATCACCATCATCACCATCATCACCATCATCACCATCATCACCGTCATCGCCATCATCACCATCGTCACCCTCATCACCATCATCACCATCATCACCATCATCACCATCATCACCATCACCGCACTATTGACCCCTCAAGGTCATTGACCTCATCAAGGTCATTGACCCCTCAAGGTCATTGACCTCATCAAGGTCATTGGCCCCTCAAGGTCATTGACCTCATCAAGGTCATTAATGAGGTCATTGACCTCTCAAGGTCATTAATGAGGTCAATGACCTCTCAAGGTCATTGAGGGGTCAATGACCTTGAGGGGTCAATGACCTTGATGAGGTCAATGACCTTGATGAGGTCAATGACCTTGATGAGGTCAATGACCTTGATGAGGTCAATGACCTTGAGGGGCCAATGACCTTGATGAGGTCAATGACCTTGAGGGGTCAGTGATGATGGTGATGATGGTGATGATGGTGATGATGGTGATGATGGTGATGATGGTGATGATGGTGGTGATGGTGGTGATTGTGGTGATGGTGATGATGGTGATGATGGTGTCGATGGTGATGATAGTGATGATGGTGATGATGGTGATGATGGTGATGATGGTGATGCTGGTGATGATGGTGATGATGGTGATGATGGTGATGATGGTGATGATGGTGATGATGGTGATGATGGTGATGATGGTGATGATGGTGATGATGGTGATGATGGTGATGATGGTGATGATGGTGATGATGGTGATGATGGTGATGATGGTGATGATGGTGATGATGGTGATGATGGTGATGATGGTGATGATGGTGATGATGGTGATGATGGTGATGATGGTGATGATGGTGATGATGGTGATGATGGTGATGATGGTGATGATGGTGATGATGGTGATGATGGTGATGATGGTGATGATGGTGATGATGGTGATGATGGTGATGATGGTGATGATGGTGATGACGGTCATGATGGTGATGATGGTGAAGATTTTGATGATGGCGATGATGGTGATGATGGTGATGATGGTGATGATGGTGATGATGGTGATGATGGTGATGATGGTGATGATGGTGATGATGGTGATGATGGTGATGATGGTGATGATGGTGATGATGGTGATGATGGTGATGATGGTGATGATGGTGATGATGGTGATGATGGTGATGATGGTGATGATGGTGATGATGGTGATGATGGTGATGATGGTGATGATGGTGATGATGGTGATGATGGTGATGATGGTGATGATGGTGATGATGGTGATGATGGTGACGATGGTGATGATGGTGATGATGGTGATGATGGTGATGATGGTGATGATGGTGATGATGGTGATGATGGTGATGATGGTGATGATGGTGATGATGGTGATGATGGTGATGATGGTGATGATGGTGATGATGGTGATGATGGTGATAATGGTGATAATGGTGATGATGGTGATAATGGTGATGTTGCTGTCACTTATGGTAGTGCCAACAATGATGGCGACAGACTCGATGCTTATGTGGTGCTAGTGATGGTTTAGCTGAGGCTTGTGCGGATGGGGATTGTACATGGATGGCAATGAAGCCGATGGCAATGGTGGTAATTAACGGTGGAAAAAGAACCGGGCAAGAGAGGATAAAAAAACAGACGATATCTCAGTACAGTTTGTAATACATTTTTCAACTCAACTCTTTATAATATTCGCTTAACATTTATAGAGGATGGGGTGATGGACTTTGCGCTAGTGTAGAGTTTTGCCTTGATCGTTCGATATACAGAAACGGATTTCTTTATGGATTGGGTGTAAAATACGGTGGTGTCAAAAAGTGAAGCCACGATGTGATTATTAGCTTACAATTCGGCCAACCTGACCAGGTAATCGACCCGATTATCAATCAGCGGGCAAAACTCTTGCTAGGGGCAAAATCATCATTACAGTGAAAACTCTACGTTCAACATCCGTACTATTTTACTTACAATAGTTATGATGCAATTATAATTACTTTACTGGTAATGCGTTTAGGCACATATGGATATATGTATATACATATAATAAATCTAAGTTTTAATTCATTATTTATACAGTTCATACAGATAAATGTTTGTTTATAAAATTGTGTCGAACAATGTGGGATTATCTTACGTAATATACATACATATACAGGGTGTCCCACGAGTAGTGTGCCGAAAAGCTAGAGCGTGTAGGTCTGGTCAAGACAAGAAAAAAATCGTATTGGAGGGGGGGGGGGTCTATTCCCCCCGTTTAGCCGGAAGGGGCAATTTTCTTAAAAAAACTGACTTAATTTGGAAAAAAAATTATTAAAAATCAACAGTTACATCCACAATGCCGTAATGTACTTTTTTGTAAAGCCCGAAACCTCTTCTTTCATCTTGTTTTTAAACAAATCTGTTTTAAGGAATAGTTTTTGAGAAATTAATTTTCAAACTCAAAATTTTGCAAAAAAAATTAAAAAAAAAAATTCGAACTATTTTTTTTCAAAATTGTATGTAATTAAGTACTAATTTTTTTCCAAAATTCAATTCTCTTGTTAGTTTTTATTTAAAAACAGGAAACCGGATGCAAAAATGTCTTGTAGTTTTTGAGAAATTAAAAAAAAACCCAAACCATTTTTTTCTAAGAAGAACCTTTTTTTGGTTTTAACGCGACTGGACTTGTAGGCAAATTAATGTGTGAAACATTAACCTCTTTTTTATTATTTTTAAAAACATCGGAGTTTTATTATAATAAATTTTCAATATGATCCCCATTTTTTAGAAGGCAAAGATTATATCTCCTTCTTCTCCTAATGGCTGCACATATCTATGCTTGACAAATTTTCCTGCAATTTGACTCCAGCGACTTCAATTCGTTCTTCAGTTGTTCCAAAGATACTATTTCCACTTCGTAAACATAATTCTTCATGAATCCGCACACATAAAAATCTAGAGGAGTTAAATCTGGTGATCTAGGTGGCCATACCGTGGGGCCCCTTCTTCCGATCCAACGGTCACTAAAATGATCATCCAGCCAGTTTCTAACCCGTAAGCTGTAGTGTGCTGGTGCTCTATCTTGCTTGTAGATTAAATTATCTGCTATGGCCAAAGAAACGTTAACCATCAAATCGGGCAAAAGGTCTCGTAGGAACTGCAGGTATGATTCTCCATTAATAACGGCATTCAAAAACCAGGGCCCGATTACAGTTTGTCCAACAATACCAAGCCAAACATTACAGCTAAAGCGGTGTTGTCATTTATTTTGTTTTTTGTTGTGTGGATTGGTGCTACTCCAATGATGTAAATTGTGGAAGTTAGTAACCCCATCTCTGGTAAACTGTGCTTTATCCGTCCAGAATATCCTTGCAAAATAGTAGCAGTAATGATCGACAAAATTCTGCTCTCAAAAACTTGTCGTTTGAGGTGAGTTCCTGAACTGACCTAAAATGGTACGGGTGTAAGTTTTCGGTATGAAGCACTCCCCATACTCTAGGTTTGGGCACTCCAAGCATAATAGCTATCCTCTTTGTACTAAGGGAGGGAGTACGTCGGACCAAATCCAAAATTCTTTTATCTAAGATTCCTGATCCATCTGTAACTGATATTTCGCTTCTTCGATGCTTTAGCACTCCGTGCTCTCGCAGACGTCAGTGGATTCTTGAAAACATGTTACGACTGGGACACCTCCGATTGGGATATCTTTCAGCGTAGAGTCTTTTGGCTTCACGATCTCGACCATTAGCTAAACCGTAGCATAAGTGCATGTCCCTTAATTCTTCTCGAGAGTATGAGTTTGACATCGTAATGTGTTGATGAGTTAACATCCAATTTGGAAATTGTTTTTTATTAAAAATGCGATGCCTTTTATTTACATTTGGGTTACAAATATTTTGTTTTTCAATAAAGAAAAATTGCGGTTTTATTGTCTTAAGGTCCTAGCGGGTAGAACCCATCGGCGGCGGGCGGACCCAGATGAAATTGAAGTTCAGTTTTCAGGCGTTATCAATGAAATAAAAGGATTAATCCAGGGTTATTCCAATACTGTGTCAGTTTATTGTGTCCTCATAAAACTCCGAATTTTTTAAAAATAATAAAAAAGAGGTTAATGTTTCATACATTAATTTGCCTACAAGTCCAGCAAGTCCAGCCGCGTTAAAACCAAAAAAAGGTTCTTCTTAGAAAAAAATGGTTTGGGTTTTTTTTTAATTTCTCAAAAACTACAAGACATTTTTGCATTCGGTTTTCTGTTTTTAACTAAAAACTAATAAGAGAATTGAATTTTTGAAAAAAAATTAGTACTTAATTACATACAATTTTGGGAAAAAATAGTTCCAAATTTTTTTTTTTAATTTTTTTTTTTCATTTTTTTTTTAAATGAAAGAAGAGGTTTCTGGCTTTACAAAAAAGTACATTACGGCATTGTGGATGTAACTGTTGATTTTTAATATTTTTTTTCCAAATTAATTCAATTTTTTAGAAAATTGCCCCTCCCGGCTAAACGGGGGGGAATAGACCCCCCCTCCCATACGATTTTTTTTTGTCTTGACCAGATCTACACGCTCTAGCTTTTTGACATACTGCTCGTGGGACACCCTGTATATGTATGTAGTGAAAAAAAAAATTATATTTTAGTAGTATCAAGAATTCAGCAAATGAATAATAGTACTCGTATACTTATACATGGTAAGCTTCTCCGTTTATTTCCGATTATCCTTCACAAAAATGGTTTGGGCTTAAGTCCACAAAATGAAAATATGAAAAGAGAAAATTCAAATTTGCATTATATATTTGTATTGTTATGAGGATCGCCACCTTGATTTGTATCAAGCTCAAAGTCTACTTCACACCTATATGGCCTCATATTAGCTGGCGATGATACACCTTTATATGCCATTCGCGTCAATTGTAGACCATCGATATCGGCGATGACGTAACGATCATTAGGAAGGACTTCTTTTACCTCATAAGGACCTCTGTATCTCGCGAATAGTTTTTTGTTAACACCAGGAGTTGTTACTACATTTTTTATCATAACATAATCACCCTTTTTATAAGTTAGTGGCTGCTTATGCCGTTTATCGTAGTATATCTGATTCTTTTCGATATTTCTTACGGCTTCGGCTTTTTTTTTTTTTAGTTTTTAATTCATTTTTATTCATAATTTCTTAGATCTATCTTACCCTAGACAAAAATGCTTAAAAACTAGCTTAACTATCTTAACAATCTAGATATCTTACTGGCCCTAGGCGGACACTCTAAAATAGACGTAACAACTTAAATCTATGTCTTTCGACTACTATATCAACTTACCACTAACATTACTATATCAAGCTTAAGCTAAGAAAAATGTTTTTTATTAAAAACTTAGCATATTATCATTTTTTGTATTATATATAAAACTTAAGCCTACCTTAATGTAACTAAACCTAACTTATTCTAACTTAACTAAAATATATATATATATAAACTATATACATAATATATATTTAATATATATATCTTTTTTTTTTTTTTTTTTTTTTTTTTTTTTTTTTTTTTTTTTTTTTATATACATACTACCCTACTACTACCTACCCTACCCTACCTTACCCTACCCTAGCCTATGTAAGCCTGCCATTGGTGTTAGGCAGGCCATGCCTTGAAGAGGCTGAAGCTCTCAAAGTGTCCACTGACGTAGCTCTCTCCAGCCACCAAAAGCGTTGATGCTGGCGGACTACGTCTCCTCGGTCCGGCGTGAGACCGATCTACAGAACCTGAGGCGCTCGGGCTCACGGAGCGCGACATCGGGTTCGTAGAGGAATCGCCGTTCCACGGAATTGCGACCCACGTGGAAGATTAGCGGCACCGCCAATCTATCCTGGATCAGCCCACATCTATCTAAATAGAGGAATGCTTCTGGCGGAACAAAGCCATTAAGGCGCACTCTCTCGTGATATAAGTCGTTGGGGTAGTAAGCCCCGAAAATCAGGCTATTGACCGAAGTCATTGCTCTCGCAACGTGGCTTCGAATCAGTTTGATCAAAAAATTATCTATCCGTACAATCCTGGCCCTATCGTATAGGACCTCGTTCGGGTAAAATTTTGTGTACTCAGATTCGGGTGTCCTATGTAGCCCCAGACACGTCCTGAGACATTGTCTCTCAAACACCCGAATCTTTTCCATTAAGCTGGCTCTCACATTGAACCAGACGGGACATCCATAGGCAACCATGGGCCTGATTAAGGCCATGTAGCAGATTACCTTCACCCTAGAATCAAGTTGGCTGCTATGAAACAGCCATCTTGTTAGAGCGAAAGCGCCCCGGGCCCTTGCCAGAGCAGCATCTACATGTTTGTCAAAATATAGATACTGATCCAGCACGATCCCAAGGTATCTGACTACACTTTGTCTCGCCAGTGGACGTTCGTCCGGTCCTAAAATTAAGAACCTGCGCCAGTTTTTTCTAGTGTCCCGAGAGGCCCTAGACAAAGGCGTTCTGAACAATATAGATTCTGATTTCTGGAAGTTGATTTTCAACTTCCAGTCATCACAATACTGCTGAATTTTTTCGAAGTCACGCTGCAGAAGAGTAACAATGACGTCGATCGTTGGACCTGATCTGTACGCGATTAGGTCGTCTGCGTACGCTATTGAATGGTGAAGAGAAACTAGCAGATCGCTTAGGTAAATGCTGAAAAGGATCGGCGAATTTACCGTACCCTGTTGCAGTCCATTTTTGATTTCAAATGTTTGGGTAGAAGTCACGTTGGCAATTTTCACTACGAACTTTCTACCTGTTAACATGTCAAAAATCATATATAGCAGTGGTTTACTTATGCCCAGCCGACTGAGCTTGTAATTACGGCTTCGGCTCTTATGCTATCTATGTCCGCTCTTTTATCTTCTATTGTGTTAGTTAAAAACTCCATAATCTTATCGCAAAGTACCCCTTTTTGATTCCTACCAAACAAAAGCATGCTGGGTGTAAAACCTGTACTCCTACTCAAAGTATTATTAAGAGTATACTCTATCTTGGCTATATGCTTGTCCCATTCCACAGTTGACTGAGCGTCGCATTCTTTCGCCAGCATTGGAACAAGAATTCGGTTGATCCGCTCGACTTGCCCATTCGACTGGGGAGAATGTGTTGCAACTTTTGTATGTTCAACATTACTTTTGCTTAGAAATTCGGAAAATTCTTTAAATGTAAAGGATGATCCACGATCCGAAACTATTCTATTTGGCCTGGAATAGTTTTCGAAATATAAATTTAGACAAGCTATCACCTCTTTACTGGGTACAATTTAATAAACTTTGTAAAACCATCGATAACCAAGAAAATATACTTTTTCTGGGAACGTGAATTCGCCAAGCGGCCAAGGTGGTCAACGTATAGGCTATCAAAAGGAATATCTCCCTTAGGTATTGAGTGGAGATTACCTTGAAGTTTTCCAGACTCAGGAGAAAAATAGATACACTTGAGGCAACTCTTGAAGTACTGTCTTATTTTCTCCTTCATTTTCGGAAACCAATAGTGGTAATAGGTAGATACAAAAAGTGAAAAAAAAAATTTTTGGGTGGGTGGTTGACAGAAGAGAAGGAGAGTATGAATAACGGTTTTTGTTTACGTCTGTTTAAGAGACATTTCGTTGAAAGTCTTGATGCGTCATATTTTTCCGAATTGAAAGCAAAAGCCAAACTTCCTGACATTGACATTGGCATGTCGACATTTCACGCATAAAAAAATTAGGAGTTGTTGACAGATGCTCAAGCTTATCGAGGCACATTTTTTAAATCTGAAACTCAAAGCTCGACTTTCATAAAAATTTGTAGTTCGAATCAATTAAATCAAATACGGAAGTAGCAGTAACTTTTCACAAGATTCGAATGCCTTCATGCCCCTATTTTCTTTTTATTACTTATAGAATTTTTATTAGTTATTCAAGAAATTTCGTTTTGGTTTTACGTCCCAACATTTTAGCATTTCAAGTTGCATTGCAGCTTTTCCTTAACTGTTAGTAGTTTATGTGTTTTTCCATTCTTCTTTCGAATACTCTCTTTAAAACAATAAAGTCATAAAAACAACCAAAAACTTCACTACAAATCACATAAATCAAAAATCTCTATCCTGTCTCCTCAGGTTCGCGCTCATTAACCAATCAAAGCCCATCGCTGCTGTGTTTTATATCAACAATAACTTTTATCACCTTATGGCTCCATTTCCTTCCGTGTCGCATGTCGATTCGTTTATTGCATTTTCCATCCAATCCGTCATCTTGCCCAGCTTACTCACTTCCTCCAGCCACCGTGAGGCGCCAGGATAAAAGCAAAGCGAGGAAAATGTTGTCCACCCATCAATTGCCAAACATATGAAACCAATAAAATCCCTAGATTCCGTGCTAAACAAAGTGGTAATCTTATTTGGCTCATAAAATCACTTTTTATTTGTCACTTTGTCATGCGGAGCATCCAAGCGATGCCAGTCGAGCCAGGAGGCAAACTGACTTTCGTTCTCTTGCCTCGTACCCCAGTCGACCTGGGATAGGATACGGTTCGACAGACATGAGCCTACCGATAGATACCATTGAAAATACACTCCCGTCCCGATACAATAGAGATGATACATGAAGGACACTTGTGGGGGCAGTTTATTTTATTGCTCCTGCCACGCAGATGACTTCTGCTCCGATAAATACGCATTGTGTATTGCCTATAAGCTGGCGTTATTGTAAAGTACCATTTGAAAAGCCATCGAACCCTTTTGTCAATAGCCTTTCCGGACGTAGTCCATCCAACAAATGAAGTCAAATTGCATGCAAGGGAGCGAGGGAATGGTGAGAATATGGCATAACCGAAAGAAGTCAGGAAAAAATGGGTAAAATTTGAAATAAGCTGACCCGAGGGTGTGCTTTGGTCACTTATGGAATTTTAAAATGGTTCAAAATGGTATGACAAGTCGGTGTGTCATAAATGGATGAGACCATCGCATTGTTCCGTGGGAGATTGTGAAGGTGAGTTGACTGATGTAAGTAAAAAGTTTTGAGGGCACTTATCTAGTGAAAGAATGTCATTGACTTGAAAAGAATTATGTCTAGACGGAATGTATGTGGTTGTTCGATGTTCTACACGGGTGATTAAAAATTGACATAAGGGTGTTGTGGTGGAACATCGGCCACATTGAAAAATATAAAAAATGAAGAAGATTTTTTACAAGGATGTACTGGGAAATAGGAGCTCAAGTGGGACTTCAATACAAGCAAGAGACGAAAGTGGGAAGAACTCCGCCGAGATTTAAACAGCGACCTCTGGAGTTAAACAACATCTTGTCCTTCAAAAAGGAGCATTTTATATCTCGGTGCTCAAATCAATAATGAGTTTAAAGCCATCAAGCTATATAACAGTCAGAGGGATGGTAAAGGCTAATAAGGGTAACATCTGCCCGACGGATGTTGGTTCCACAAAAAGCGAGAAGAGCCACCCCAGACGAACACCTTGCGGTTCTGTTAGCAAGTCCTATCTCCACCTCATCGCGATGCCATATGGAAACTCGCTCTGGGAATTACTAATGGGGAAGGGCGAATGGCGAGTTTCCTGTGCCAGAAAACAGGATCAGTTGGTTGGACGACGGCCTAGTGAGCCGTACTCGTAAAAAAGTCAAATCAATCCGAAACAACCACAAGCCTCTGATAAGGATGGATACACTGTTGACGACCCCGGCAAACGTAAAACAAAAAGGACAATGAACTTCTGCTCTGCACGTGGAATGTGAGGTTCTTTAACAGATCACGTGCAGCTGATGAACTCGCGGAGGCCCTTGACTGCTACAAAGCAGACATTACCGTAATCCAGGAAGTGCGGTGGGATGGGCCGGGCAAAAGGAGGAAGAAAAACTGCGACCTCTACTACGGCAGACTTAGGCAGTCTTGAGCTTTAAATACATTAGCGAGCACCTCATAATAATCCACGTCAAGGCTGAATTCGGCAACATTAGCCTGATTTGCGCCTACGCTCCGACAAAGGACAGGGATGACAACAGCCAAGATGACTTCTATGATCTTCTAGAAAGAACATATGTTCAATGCCCCAGCTACGACACGAAGATCGTTCTATGAGATTTTAATGCTCACGTGGAAAAGAAGAAATGTTTGCTAGAGTCATCGTAAAACTCAGCCTACATGACAACATATCCGGGAATAAACTCAGGCTCCTGGACTTTGCCTCGGAGCAGAACCTCTCTGTAGTGAGTACGCCGTTCCTCCACCTCAACATCCATAAAGGGACCTGCTGGTCCCCTGATGAATCAACCGTCAGCCAGATTGATCACATTGTGATTGACGTCAGACACTCCTCCAGTATTCTCGGAGCCTTCCGAGGAGCCAACATCGATTCGGAGCCATCAAAGAAGCTGCCACTGATGTGCTGGGTTTTACCACACCAGCCAGGAAAAACCCGTGGCTTAGCGACGAGTGCAGACAGGCCCATGCAGCCAAACAAAACGCCTTCAAGGCAATGCTGCTTCGAAGAACTAGAGCTGCTCGTGAGCTGTACTAACAGAAAAGGAGGGAAGAGAACCGGCCTCTCAAAAAGAAAAAGAAAGAGCATGAGAAGCGCGCGAACGAGGAGATGGAACGGTGCTACAGCAGGAATGAAGTCAGAAAGTTTTACCAGAAAGGAAAACATGTATCCAGTGGATATAAGTGTCGGACTGAAGCCTATCGGGACGAAAACGGACAACTAGTAGTAGAATCGCAGTCGATGTTGAGAATTTGGTAGAATCATTTCTGCAGATTGTTAAACGGCGACGAGATTCCGCTTTCAGGCAGAACACTCCACTCAATCTGGGCGACGATAGACAAGAATTCCGTCCCCCCGACTCTGACGAAGTCAAGATAGTAATATCTTAATATCGACTTAAATCGAACAAAGCTACTGGAGCGGACGGACTTGTTGGGAATGATCTGGTAGGAGGCATGCACCAGCTCATCTGTAAGAGATGGTCGGAGGGAAGCATGCCCGATGAGTGGAATCTCAGTTCAGTTGCCCGATCCATAAGAAAGGAGACCCCTTTGATTGCGTCAACTGTAGAGGGATAAGTCTCCTTAGCATCGCCTACAAAATCTTCTCTGCCGTTTTCTGTGAACGCCGGAAATCGTTTGTCAACAACCTAATAGGCCCATATCAGTGTGGTTTCAGGCCAGGGAAGTCCACAGTAGACCAAATCTGCACACTTCGGCAGATCCTGGAATAGACACAAGAGATGCAGATCGACAATCACCTCCTATTCGTCGACTTCAAAGTCGCATGTCAAAGCCATGTCTAGTTTTGACATGCCTACTTAGCCCGTTAGATTGTGTAGGATGACGATGGAGAAGTCTCGCTGCTCCATCAAGGTCGGCAACGAACTTACCGAGAGCTTCAATGTTAAAAAGGGTTTAGGCAAGGCGACGCGCTATCATGTGACTTTTTCGACTACTCGAGAAATTCGTGCGAGACTCACAAGTCAACTCACAAGGCACGATCTTCCAAAAGTTCGTTCAACTACTGACTTACGCGGATAATATTGACATGATTGATCGAACACGGCGAGCCATCATTGAGGCGTTTGCTTAGTTAACTTTATATAATACTCTTATCATCCGAGTCGTGCTCTATGGTGCAGAAATTATGGACGCTGTTAAAAGCGGATGAAGAACCTCTTGATCTTTTAGAGAGAAAAGTTCTGCGCGCGATCTTTGGTCCTGTTTGCGTTGATGGCATCTGGAGGAGAAGATTTAAGCGTCTATATATACAACGCTTAAGATGGCTAGGCCATGTAGAGCGTATGGCAAACCCAGCTCCGGACCGAAGAGTCTTCTTGAATCCGAGCCATTGGAATAACGCAACACAGGACGCCCTCGACTCAAATGGTGCACACAAGTGGAAAAGGATCCCAACCAACTTGGTGTGCGAAATTGGAGAAGGCTGGCAGGCTGGCGACGCTTGTTGGTTGAGGCTGAAGCCCACACCGGGCTATAGCGCCATCGAAAGAAGAAGAAGAAGACGAAACGAAAAGTTTCGTGCAAATGTCGCTAATTTGTGTCAAAAGTCAACATTTTCATGTACAAAAATAAAAATTTAAAACGGCTGTTCGCAGATGCCCATGTGACCTTCCCAAGTGAGCAGATCAATGTACTTATCTAGAATCACCTACAAATCCAAATTTTGGGAAATGAAATCAATAGTTCTTAATAATTCTTACCTCCCTGCCACTCTAACGCTCCACGAAAACCTTCCTCTTAATTTTAATTATCAGAATGTAAGAGGCCTGCGCTCTAAAACTCAGGCAGTCCTGCAGCAATCATATGCGTTGCCTTTTGAAATCTTTGGCTTAATCGAAACGAACCTAATCCCTAGTATAAACAACCTAGAACTATTCCCATCCAACTTTAACGTTTATCGCGACGATGATGTTAACCGACCTACTGATGGTTGTCCATGCCGCGGTGTTCTTCTAGCTGTCCGAAACTCAATTGACTCCTCCCTCATAGCAACTTCATCTTCGCCGTGTCTAGACTTTGTTTGTTTAAGATTGTACTACCCAGGAAATCGCTCTGCGTCATCTGCTTTTACATTTTGCCATCACAACCTATTGAAACATATAACTTGGCCATTGATACAGTCGATAATTTAATTGATTTACGAGATTCCCAAGACGAGATCCTAGTTTTCGCTGACTTCAACCTTCCTCAACTTAAATGGATCTCTTCAGACGACCAATCGTTTTACATTGCCTCTAATTACACTGCAGCCAAAGAATGCCTCCTCTCTGATCGCCTAGCTGATACCAGCCTTAACCAAGTCAGCGGCATTATGAATCACATGGGCAGACAACTCGACCTCATTTTCACAAGTGACCTCTTCAACTCCTCAGTTTCAGCTTCTCCGCTGTCCCTATCAACCGTCGACAACTCACACGCTCCCCTTCTTCTCTCGTTCTTTCACTACTCCCCTACACAGAACTCTCCCTCCACTGTTCGAATCTTTCACGATTTCCACAAAGCCAACTTCCGTCAAATCAATGAATATCTCAATAATCCTCCTTTTAATTTCAACAACCTTACCGTAAATGATGCCATATATATATTCTACAAAGAAATATTTAATTCCTTCTCCTCCACCCCCCAACCATGGTATAATCGCAGGCTCCGTTCTTTGAGAAACAAACGGAACAAGCTCTGGACAACTTTCCTTTGTATTCAATCCCCAAATAACTTCTCGAACTATTTCGGTACTTACCTGCATTTTGTAGAGATTTATTAATCTTTCTATCAACACTACTAGATGCAAACCAACCGTATAAATAATCCCAACTCCTTCTTTCAATTCGTTAATTACAAAAGACAATCCGACGGCTACCCAAACTCACTCTCCTTCAATAATGAAACTTCCAATGATCCTCATTACATCGCCAACCTTTTTGCCACCTTTTTCAATCAATCTTTCACCCATGATTCCTTTGCACCCGATCATACCTATTTCATCTATTTACCAAACTTCTCCTTTGGAACATTTCTCACTCGTAAATATCATCGAAGAAATATTAAAGCAACTTAATGATGAATTCACCCCTGGCCCCGACGGCCTCCCAGCTATATTTTTAAAAAAACTGTTCCTCCTCCCTTTCTCTACCTCTCTCAAAAATCTTCAGCCTATCCCTTTCGCAAGACGAATTTTCCCGGATATGGAAAACCTCTTTTATAACACCTATACACAAAAGGAGTCCGAAGAATGACATTAACAACTACCGTCCCATTGCCAAACTGTCTCATATGCCCAAAATCTTCGAAAATATTTTGTATGATAATTTAAGTTTTCAATGCAAGTCGTTAGTCTCCCCCCGACAACACATCTTCCTCAAAGGCAGGTCTACACCTACAAACCTTGTTGAATTCGTTTCCTTCACCCTTTCAGCCTTAGAAAATGGCAAGGAAGTCGATGTTATCTCAACTGACTTCAGTAAGGCCTTTGATAAAATTTCACACAGATTAATACTCTTCAAACTGTCTTCCCATCCCAACTTATTAAAGCGGATTTCCTCTTACCTGGAAAATCGCCACTACAGCGTTCGCTTTAGAACTGCCCTCTCTAACTCCTTCCTTGCTTCCTCCGGTGTCCCCCAAGGCAGTAATTTAGGGCCGCTTCTTTTTATCCTCACCATTAACGATATTGAAACGGTTATCAAACATTCCCACATCTCTCTACATGCCGACGATGCTAAATTCTTTAAGATCATTCCCTCAGAACATGACTCTTCCCTTATTCAATCGGACCTCAACAGCTTTTCCACCTGTTGCTCCAAGAACTGCCTCAACCTTAACATTTCCAAGTGTCAATCTATTACTTTCTACCGCAAACGTAACAAACCTCCTCCCCTCCTCTACTTTCTCCATAATCAACCCCTTTCTACTGTTCAGGTGATCCATGATTTTGGTGTATTATGCGACAAGGAACTCAATTTCCTTGCACATATCAGCGATATAATTCTTAAAGCCAATTCTGCACTCGGCTTCGTGTAACGATGGTCTAAAGAGTTTTCCAATCCCTACGTCACTCGGTCTCTCTACATAACATTTGTTCGCCCTATTCTCAAATACGCCTCTCAAGTGTGGTCTCCTTACTATCATTCACACATTTCCAGAATCGAGAGTATCCCACGTCGTTTTCTCCGTTTTACTCTTCGTGGCTTACCATGGGACAATCCTCTGATCCTACCTCCATATCAAGACCGCCTAAAACTTATTAATTTGAACTCGCTGGAAGAACGAAGAAGGATATCCGACATCCTTTTCATCCACCGACTCCTCTCAGGTACCATCGACTGCGCGTCCCTTTAAAACTTTAACTTTTTTAACACTAACCCTCGTAATACTCGTACAAAAAATCCACGTCTCTTCTATGTACCCACCTCTCGTACCTCCTATGGATCCAATGAACCTATCTCCCGTATGCTGCGGAATGTTAATGCGAAAAACTGTTTCGACTTTAACATCAGCACTCCTTGTCTGAAACTCGGTCTCAATCGCCCTCTTTCTTAGTTCCCTAGATTGTAAGTTAAATTAAGTATGTAGCTTGAATTAAGCGCAATAAAATCGGGGTATAGCCCCTACCAAATCAAACCAATTCTTATACCAGTGAAATTTAAACTTCGGGTTCCTGATCTTACGTTATCGAGTGGAAAAGGTACGACAAAGTAACAATTGACGCTTAAAGTAAAATAATTTCATTAAGAGTATGTTCATGAAATATACATATAAAAATATATAAAATAACATGTTTTTAATAATTTGAGTGTAATCTAGAAGTTGGTACCACTTGCCGCATGGTTTCCTTCGTCCCACTTCACCCATCCAACATTTGTTGTTCAGATTCCGTCTTTTAGATTTACCCTTTACACAAATGGTAAAGAAAAGCCAAGTGACACTTCTGACACTTCTCTTCAATACACCCATATGTTGAACTACATCAAAGCACGTACAAAAAATATTTGCTCATTTGCCTTGCAAATATTTGCTTTTTGTGTTTATGAACATACTACATTTGACATTTGCTCTTAAGAATGGTAAACAGTTTGCGTTTGTCAGACTAACGCAACGAAGCGTTTACGAAATCACCCTTTGTCTTCCAGTGATTTAGGAAGAAAAATACGTCACACAGTAGGGCAGCCTATATTCCAAAGCTGGCAAACAATCAAAAATTGAAATGGTCGAAATGAGTAAATATTGTTGTTATTCCGTCATATTACATTCAAGTGAATCATTTGCGCTATGTACATGCTCATCAGCTATTCAACGTTTGGTTGACTGAAAATTCGATTTGCGTTCTAACGGCCTATTAGAAGAGCTGAGTACTTGAATACTTACAAATTGTGTATTAGGGACCAACCATATTCATGATTTTAGAAATGATGGCAACGCGTCTTGCAAAACTCGAGGTCTCATCAATTTTTCAGGAAATTCAGAGAATCTGGGTACGGCTGTGGCATGAATCTGCACGTTAGAGGAAAAATGTTTTCCACTAGGAATCGCTACATATGTGGGCCAAGAATATGGTCAAAGCTTAAGATTTCCATTCGTCATCTTTCTTTATTACGATACCTGCATAAATTGAGGAAATAAGTTGGGAAGTTTACTGGAACACGATATCATGATCCCGTAGTCAAGGTGCATTTGAACATTTGCTGCTGTAACACCTAAGTGCAGACGTGCTTTGTCATCCACCGATAAAAAGAATACTTCACGGAGGCCTGTGATTGAAGCTTAAGATTCGAGGCCTGCTTTTCACACTTTAATGTGAGTGATTAAAACGTGTTTTTAATTGATTTTCTTCTGCTCCTAACCTGACCGAGCAATAGCATTTAGATCTGAGATATCTGAGATAATTTTTAACAAATTTCTAGACTTTTTTGATTTTTAGAATCACAACATTTGTGTGATATGATTTTTCTTGTCGAATGTCTTCCCCTAACGTTGTGCTTTTTTGTTTCCTCTTCTGCCTAGCATTCTAGCATCGCAAACAGCAAGCTATTGAGACCAGATTTTAGTACCAGAATTGCATTCCTAGAAGTGCTATGATTGGTCGTTGATTGAGGTACCGTTTGAAGTAACTGTCTTCAAATTTGATTAGTTTTTTCCTGCAAATAAGACTGAACATGTAAAGTGATGGATATGAGCATTCCGCACAATTTATATGAATATACTAAATGAGAAATCGAAATGATAGTGAAAGCCGCTAAACAATAATATTAGCTTTTAGGCGTATGTTAAAGGTGACCGATATGTGTCAATCCTGAGAACAGTCATCTATACCTAAACTTTATATTTTCTGACATTCTCAACTCAACCTCTTCTGCTTCGCTCAAGCCCCCTTTTCCCCATTTTCTTAGATTCACACTTTCCTTCCTTCCACTGTCAAACTTACCAAACACCTTGATGAAAATAATGTTGAAGGCTTATATGTCATGCCGCGCTTGATACACAGAAGAATTTACGGAAACGTGCGTTTCTATCTTGCCTACCATCACACCAAAATCGACTCATCATGATATCGATCCATCAAGATGTCCCGTTAACTGACCCTCACGAACTATAGAAAACCTTTATCCGGTTTCACAAGAGCCTCACATAAGTATCACCTATAGACGTAATTAACAACCATTTCTCGTTCACTGCCATATTAGCTTCAAGCGCCACTCACACCTGTAACTTTTTTAAACTATTTTCAATTCTAACCGGACCGCCGTTATATTTCTATATCAATGGTGGCGTTCATCAAAATACATCTTCTTTTGTTACCAGAATATCTGAGGACTACGGACCAAAACAGCCGCAGTGCTCCCCGATTCACAAGCACCGCCTCAGGGCATTTTTGCCCCAACGAAACTAATTTATGCTCCAATACCAGAGGCAGATTTTACTTTCGAAACGGAAGCTCTAACCTTGCCCTTACAATCCTTATTATTCCACTTATTGTTATCAACTTTTCATTGAATTCATAGAGTCTATATTTGAAATCGCTGGCCCCAATGACATTATCATCATTTGAAGTGCTAAATTCAACGATGAGACTTACTTCCCCGCAACTAAAAACTCCACTGGTAAGATCGTTTCTGCGACTCTTGTCTCCTACAACTCTGTAATATCATGAAAAATATGAATCAATAATCAATTAGGGGGTGGTCGTGGTGCGATGGTAATCATCATCGGTTGAGCGGAAGTACTGTAGTTCAAGTCTATCCATAGCCAAGAACAATCCCTCTACGGAAGAACTGTGCAACAACTTCAGTTGTGAATGAGAGATAATCAAGAAAAATGCTGACGAAGACATAACAATCGTAGTAAAGGGTCCGCCACATAACGTTTTTTTTTTCAAGTAGTGCTTATTTCGTGAATGGTAACACTTAGCTCATGTCTGATTTGACAGATAATTTGTTTTATCCTTCCGCTGAATGAATATGGTTGTGTATACGCTTGAACAACGCTTCGCTAAGTGGGCCTGCGATCGACTTACAGAAGATGCCGATTTTGCCAAAAAAATCATCTTTTCAGATGAAGCTCATTTTGATCTTGGAGGGTATGTAAACAAGCAAAATTGTCGCATTTGGGGCACCGAAAACCCGCACGCATACATTGAAAAGCCGGTGCACTCAAAACGAACCACTGTTTGGTGCGGATTTTGGTCCAGATGGTCCAAGGAGTGGCCGTTACAGTCAATGGCGGTCGTTATCGGGCCATGTTGAACGAATTTTTGTTCACAAAAATTGAAGAGGAGGATATTGGCAACATTTGGTTTCAACAGGACGGCGCTACGTGCCACACAGCCGAAGCTACACTCGATGTTTTGCGCCCTGTTTTTGAAGATCGCATTATCAGCCGCAGAGCTGATGTCGTTTGGCCACCTCGGAGCTGCGATTCGACACCGTTGGACTAATATTTGTGGGGTGCCGTCAAAGATAAGTGTTACGCCGACAAGCCAGAGACAATTGACGCTTTAAAGGACAATATTCGTGAAGCCATTGGTGAAATACAGCTGCACACAATCGATAATGTGCTTAAAATTTGGACCGATCGTGTAGGCTACTGCATGGCGAGCCGAGGCAGCCATTTGAATGAATTTATTTTCCATTATTAACCGGAAGGATTGTACTTTCAAATAAAAAAAGAAATTTGAGAAAATATTCAGTAGTTTTTTTTATAGCATTTTCAAAAAAAAAAAAAGTTATTTGGCGGACCCTTTATAAGATCACTTAAAAATTCATACTCTGTATGTGCATTTCCAAAGTAACACCTTAATGGCATGGAAACGAAACGCCACTGTAAACTAAAACCAATGGAAACTATAACCAGTCGATTCTCTCATCCTATCTAGGACAACCACCCCCTGAAGAGTAGTAAACGAACATCTTCGGCACAAACCATCTGCACCCCGACGAGGCACACTATAAGAGCGTACAATTTTGAACCTGGACGAACTATAAAAAAAAATGCGTCAACCATCACCATCTGTTCCTAACCCTCACAACCTTATTTCAACATTTCATTTCACAGGGACTCTTTTTTCAGCTGTCAAAAAAGGAAGAAAGAATGGATGTCCCCATTGCTAAACTCTCATGCTTTCCAAAATTCGTTGAGAGCATCGTTTACTGTATAAAATTCTTCCATCCTACCTCGAAGACCGTCAGAACAATGTTATTTTTAGATTTTTTTTTTTCATCCATCACCGCCACCTCCGGAGTTTCCCAAGGCAGTCTCCTAGGCACACTGATATTTATCCTATCCAGGGATCCTAATGATGTTAACTATGTTATCAAGAACTCTCATCTTTTCATATCCCCTGCCGATTTTTGCTCCTCCAATCCGACCTAAACAGGTTCACTATTTGGTATTAAAAAAAAAGTCACCTCGTGCTCAATGTTAGCAAATATATCGAGCGATTCCTTTCATCTCCTAGAACCTACGTTATCTGCCGCCAACTTGTTCTTGCTGTCAACTTTTTTGGTTTACATAGATGTTAATGTTATCTGTGGCCGAAACCTTAACTTCTGCCTTCACATCGATAACCAATCAAATTATCGATTATCAAACATGTCAATTCAGTCCTCCTTTTGTGAAACGCTGGTTCAAGGAGTTCTAGAATCCTTATGCCACCTTATATACTACCTTACTTAGACCCGTTCTTTAATATGCTAATCTTCAAGGCAGGTCCCCCGCATTGAGGCCGTCAAACAATTTACTGTCTAAAAAGATCGGTTAAAACTAATCAATTCACAATTCCTAGAGGAACTATCTAAGGTTGCAGACACTCTTTTTGTCTATGACCTACTTATGGGAAGAAGCGACATAAACAAATTTGAAATTTAGAAATATACATGAAATTTTAGATTTATACATGTGACATTTCACGAAGCTAATGACCTGCTTACACTCCTTTAATGTGTGACTAGATCTTAGGATAGTCATTTATTTACATTGAAATGTTGATTGAACATGGAATCGAGAGTTTCATGTGGGCTTCGGCAATAATGTACATAGGTTTCTCCTTTATTTTCTGAGAGGCTATGGAAGCTTACGAGAAACCTCTCAACGACTAGTCCGTGATTGTTTAAGGCGGGATTTGTACGGAAAGATCCATTTGATCATTTCTGTTCGTAGAGCTCATTCAATCGATCGTTAATCAATCACTGAACGTGTTAAAATTGTAAAAACGCCCTATAGTTAAAAACAACACCATCATGCCTTCATTGCAAGAAAAATTTCCTGTACAAGATACGAGCATTTCGCGTTTTGATGTACAGTAGCTTTCAAGATCGTGTGTTTTGTAGGTTGTCTGGCGATCACCAGACAGAACGGAACATGATCGTAGCGCACTTGTTTCAACTTGACCTTGTATGAACGCGCGAAGTAGCGAGAGGCGCACAAAATGATGATGCCGCGAATTCCAATCTTTGTTAATGCCGGTGTTAAGCATTAGTCGAAACTAGCAAGTATTTGGATCTGTAGATTATTATTAGGTGGTGTTACAGCTCATGAAGAGCCAGAGCCCAGCTTCTCTCATTCAGTTATATTGTGTGCGATTTATTTTTCACACAAGTGAATGGAGCCTAGAGTTTAATGCCGATTCCGAACGGCGAGAGCCGAGAAGCTTTTTTTAAGGCAAGTGAACTACGAGGGGTTTTGCCAATACCCCGCCGAGGAGACATGCCGCGAAATAAACATTCGATGGCGTTGATGCTATCGGGATCCGAACTCGCTCATCGTGCGTCAGTGGCCGACACACTACCCACTGCGCCACGGGGCTCTCATTTTCTATAATACGAGTATATAAAAATAGTTTCTTATAAAGAGTTGATGGATAAGGATTTATTCCTACTTACATTTTGTGTTCAAACAACGTTTTATTTTTAAAACTTCTTCTCGCCGGAAAAGGCAAATAAGTTCAATTGAACTCAAAACCATCGCGATCCAATAAAATCCAATGTGCAACAATATGCAGGGTGGCTGCGCAGAACGCTCTACATATATTCCTGCCTGGCACCTGGGGAAATATTTTTGTTGTGATGAACAGTGTTACACTGACAGAAGAACGGAACACAGGAATGTACTTGTATGTATGTATAAAAAAATTAAACATTGAAAAGTTAGAGGACCTTCGTATGCAGCATTCATACCCAGAAGAAATTAATAACCGGGTTGTCCTACTAGATGACATAGAAACTAACAACGAAACTGAAGACAGCTCGTAGGAGTATGATCAGTAGTAAAGAGATTCGCAGAGGAGGCAGCGGAAAGCAAACGTAAATAATACATGTAAAATAATACAAATGACAGCGTACACTTAACCCAGCGATGCTCCAACTTCTATAACCCGTCTGAAAAATACGTTTTCTCGAGGTCTGCAAAGTAGGCCTCCGTGGCGGCGATGAACTCTTCATTAGACTGAAATTTCTGCCCGGCGAGTGAGTTTTTCAAGTTTGGAAACAAAAAGAAGTCGCACGGGGCCAAATCTGGAGAATACGGTGGATGGGGCAGCAGTTCGTAGCCCAATTCGACCAATTTTGTCGTGGTGAGGGCGGAGGTGTGAGCCGGTGCGTTATCATGGTGGAAGAGCACTTTTTTCTTCGCCAAGTGGGACCGTTTTTTCTTCAATTCGTCGTCGTATCGGCCCAAAAATTTGGCATAGTACAGTCCTGTGACCGTTTTGCCCTTCTAGGTAGTGGATGTGGATCCATCTTGTGAATCCCAGAAAACGGTGGCCATCACCTTTCCGGCCGATGGGACAGTCTTCGCCTTCTTCGGAGCACGTTCACCGGGTGATGTCCACTGTTTCGACTGGTCCTTGGTCTCTAGTGTGTACTAGTGGATCCATGTTTCGTGGACTGTCACGAAACGACGCAGAAACTAGTTCGGATTGCGCTTGTTGTCCGGAGTGAGCAAACGCGGCACCCATCGCGCCGACAACTTTCTCAGACCCAAAATTTCATGCAGGATATGACCCACGCGATCTTTTGAAATGCCTACTGTCTCAGCTATCTCGTGCACCTTCAATTGGCGATCTGCCAATACGAGATCGTGGATTTTTGTCACGTTATCCTCAGTGGTAGCCGTTTTCGGAGCACCTGGACGTGGCTCATCAAAAACCGACGTGCGACCACGTTGAAACTCGTTAAATCAATTTTTGATGGTCGCCATCAGAGGAAGAAGAGTCACAGTACACAGCATCCAAACGCTCTTTGATTTCGCTGCGAATCGAATCGAATCACCGACCGATATTGCTCTTTTCCATTTTTCTAAAATCCGTGGACACTCCCGCTTCCACACGCGGTTAAAACAAAACTACGAGTCCGATCTGGCTGAAATTTCGACAGTAGCCGTTTATTAGAATGTACTACACGATAGTAAGTTGCTCTTGCGATACTGGCGCTATCTGGCGGTGAGGCTAAGAGACTACCCTCGTGATTGAGTGTTAGGATCTTTTTTTATTTAGTGGTTATTTTTAATGGAATTATTAATTAATGGAAATCAAATATAATAGTGTTACTGTCATCTTTTAGCTTGGAGATCTCAACGGGCTTTTTTTTCGTGAGCTGGGATATGAACAAAATGCACGTGTATTGCACCATATCGTGTTACAGCGAATTCATCAGCATTTTAAAATACTGGTCCGAAAAAGACAGTAACATCCTCAAACAAGGAGTGCTAGCCACGCAAATATTTTAGTCAAAAAACTTGGGCAAAGAGGCTGACACAGGACCGCAAGGATGCAACATAATGTTCCTCCACGCGAATTTTTTTAATTAGAGAGGTATGAAAGCCAAGATTCAAAATATGAGCGCTTCACTGGGAATGGAAGCGCGTTTCACGGACACACTTGAGAGTAGCAACGCATAAATTTATTAATCGTCTGAAAAAGATTGTTCGTGACAAAGGTGGCCACCTGCTTAGATCAAATATCGTATTTTACCCATGGCCTGGCAAAGCAACACTTTTAGGCAAAGTTGTCTCGATTGGTGAATCGCCTTAATGGCCATATCACAATGCCGCGTTCGAGCGGTCGGGCTTTTGACAGCCGTTTTACCGACTTACGATAAACATATGTCAAACGCGCGACCTATGAATTTCTTTAACGAAATGTGGCTTCAGCAGCTCGGCGGTTCAAAAATCGGGAATATGACAGAATGCAAGCAATGTTTCCTCAAACAACCCATACACATATTCAGCACATTTTTTTCCTTTTTAACAAATATGTATGTACTCGAAAATACAAATACAAGCTGTCAATACGCACGACCGAGTAGAGAGTAGCTCTACTCTGGCGTTGAGTGCGAACTTACGATATTAGCCGAGACAACGCCTGAGGTCGCATTCTGTGTTTCATTCATTCATTGTTCCTACTCAGCGGCCAAAAGCCCGACCGCTCGAATACCAGATTGTGATACGGCCGTAAAAGTCGTGGAGTTTTTCCAACGCGAAATTATTGTGCTGCCAGAAAGGCCAACCAAGGCTGTAGCAAGTAATGGGCAATACTTTTAAGGAAAGTTTTAACGTTTTTTTTCCTCGAATTAAATCTCCAAATTTTGTAAAAATAAACGGCAGATTTCCATTTGTACACTTGATATATGTATGTACATTTTTTTCTTTTATATAATATTTCACTTCAGGTAAAAAAAAATTAATGAGATCTCAGAAATTAATGTGCACAGATATTATCTTCTTCAATAGTGCTAAGTTATAAAAGCATCGCAATCTCGTTACACAGTTCCAATACGAAGAAAACATAAAATTCCTCACGAACCAGCAATAGAAACATCAGCCATTCTCACTTCAAACACTTAGTTCTAGTGCGAAATTGAAATTCCCAGCCAAAAGCGGCGAAAGAAATTCCAAAACCGAAAGCAAATAAAAGCACCAACCATGCGTACATTCTAATAAAATCGGCATCTCTCAAAAACCATAAACTATACAGCGATACCCCATATCCTCCTACACTGTCCTAGCCAACTAGTAATGCATACATACTGCATAACATCCTGAAGCAATCAAATCGAAAACACTAAAGCTAACTCCCGCTTGTTGGTTTTTACGACTTATTTTTTCAATTGTTGTTTGTGGAAAAAATTTTCATTTCGACTCACAAACCTTCGGCTTTGCAAAATTTATTTCCATTCTCAGTTGAATGACTCGAAAGTCAGGAAACGCCAACGAACCGACCAGTCAGTCAACCAACCCATAACATCAACATTGGCAGGCAACAACAACAGGAACCAGACTTTCAAATAAAACTTTAGCTTTACACTCCCTGCGCATATTTCAAAGACAAACGATTGTGCAACAAAATGTTTGTTGTTTCCCTAAAATACAAAGTTTTTACCCTTCGCTCCGGCCACCCGTGGCTACACGTATGGGTATGTTCGAAGCGCAAAAGGGAAATTCGGAAAACAAAATGTGAAACGGGAAGGAAATTCAAATATAAATTCCAAAATGAATGTAGAAATATAAAAATGCATTTCACCATGATTGGCAGAGCCACCAAAGTATCGAACTACAGCGCCATTGTCATAGTTGAGTTCTAAATTTCTTTGTTATTTCACACGCAACGGCTGTACGAGTAAATGCAGTTGACCAGAAGATATAACTTTTACGACCACGCAAACACCCGAAAGATACCCTGGCATCCGTACATCCGCTCTATATGTGTATCTGTTCGGTTGACAAAGTTACAACGAGTTGCTCTCGGCTCCTGATAATGGCGGCGAAGCTGGTGAGTAATCTAATTGAATGGCGCCCAACACGCGACTCTTTGCATGAAATTCAATTCAAAGTCAGTCCTGATTGCTCGGCTTCCGGGCTACCACAGTATCCTGACTTCCTGTCTATGGCTTACCGCTGTCTCAACACCGACTATCATTCCTAGCTCGGGGATTTTCGAAATGTAATTTTCAAAGTATGGTGTAAATTTGACGCAAACGCGACATCTGATAAATGAGTTTGTGCAGCGACGATGCTGGCGTTGTCGTCGGGCTAAAGACGCGCCTGTGGGTTGATAGGATTTCGTTGCTTTTCACCCCTTTCTCTTGGCTTTATCTGTGAATTGATGTGTTGACAGATCGAATTCGCTGCAGATACAAATGCTTTTTTATTGATTTATGACAGTTGCACTGTCTGGAAAGAGAGCTTCCACCCCCAAGCGATTCTGCCCGGAAAACGAACAACTTTAAGAGTTGTTAAATGAGTTTACTTTCTGTTTCCGAAGCGTCCCCAACACGTCACACGGGACAGTCATAATGAAAGCAACACTGATGGAATGCTGGTTTTATTTCCCTTTTTTTTGTTTGTGTTTTGTTCATTCACATCTGACAGATGAATTACGGCCGAATGTTGACTTATTAAAAATAAATAATTTATTGCGAATAAATTGGACTTTGGTGCGGTCGCTTAATGCTGCCGGCTGTCGAGCGGTAGGGAACGATTAAAAGACTTTAACCGCAGTTAAAGGTTATCGGCTGATTTACAATAATTTGTTGAAATAAAGCCGAATAACCATGAAGGGCCCAATGAAGCTTTATGGGAACGAGAATAAATTATTTCAGTTTATTTACAATAATATTATTTTTTATCTGATATCATGGCTGGAATCCAATTGAGGAAACTGTTAAAGGGCTAGGGACCTGAAAGCCGATTTTCCATTAAAGTGATTTGTGATGAAAATGTAATTCTGACGTTAGCATTGACATTTGGCCTGACCATTGATACTGATGCATGGCCCTGATGTCCCATCATTTCTTTCGCTTCCCCAATGAATCCACTTTTCATCACCAGTTATAGTACAATGCGAAAAACCCTTCATGTCTCGCAGCTGAGGGAGTAGGTTGCTTGAAAAAGACGCCGTTCGATGCCCTGGGTTTAACTTGTTTTTGGACCATTTTCAAAGCATTCAAACGAAGGAAATGCCTTTTGACATGGTTCGTGATCGTCACGCCTCGAATTCTTCATCTATATAGTTTTTCAAACGCCGAAAAAGCTCCTTGCCTTACACATCGAAATTACCTGCCTTATGCAGGGTTGAAATCGCTTGCGACACGCATAGAATATAATCATTCGACGCGCCCCAGCTTTATACTTTTTCTTCGATTTGAAGGCAAAAAGCAAAATTTTCTGGGAATGGTATTTAAAAAGTAGATTAATAAAGGGTTTTCCAATGGGGACTTCACAGCTTTGAATTTAATTTGTGAACGCACCCTTTCACTAATCATCAAACTGTCATTGTCAATTTATTTAGTAAACTCAACATTTTCATCATGGTAAAGTACACAAACGAGCAACGTCTGCAAATTATAAAAATTTTCTACCGAAATTCGGAGTCGGTGACCGCAACTTTAAGAGCGTTAACTCCAATTTTCAGTCGTAATTCTCGCCCTAGTAGACAGGCAATAACAAGCTTAGTGCAAAAATTTCAGTCCACATATTCGTTGTGTGATGTTGCCGTGTCAGTGAGACAACGGGTTGGTCGAAGTGTCGAAAATATCGCTGCCGTTCAGGCGTCCGTAGCAAACGATCCAAATCAGTCAATGCATCTCTCAGACCACATTATGGCGTATTTTGCGTAAGGATCTTGGTTTACACCCATACAAGATCAAGCTGACTCAAGAATTGAAGCCGATGGACCATTTGAAGCGACGTACGTTTTCCGATTGGGCTCTGGAGAAGATGAGCCAAGATGATGAATTTCATCGCAAAATCATCTTTAGTGACGAAGCTAATTTTTGGCTCGATGGGTTCGTCAATAAGCAAAATATGCGTTATTGGTCGGGTGAAAATCCACATGTGCTTCATGAATCACCACATTATCCACAAAAAATAACTGTTTGGTGCGGTTTGCATGCCGGCGGCGTTATTGGGCCATATTTTTTCGTCGACGATAACGATCGTCAAGTTACTGTGAATGGCCAGCGTTATCGCGCCATGATTACCGATTATTTTTTGGCCCGAATCGGGAGATATGGACTTGGCAAACATGTGGTTTCAACAGGATGGTGCCACAAGCCACACAGCACACGTTACAATCGATTTATTGAAGAGTAAGTTTGATGAGGGTATTATCTCAAGAAATCGGCCAGTCGATTGGCCGCCTCGTTCCTGCGATTTAACGCCTCTAGACTATTTTCTTTGGGGCTACGTTAAGTCATTGGTTTATGCCAACAAGCAGACGACGTTGGAAGAGCTCAGAGCCAACATTGAACGCGAAATAGCGACCGTTTCGGCCGAAATGTGTGGCCGAGTCATCGAAAATTGGGTCCAACGAATCGACCACTGCAAACGTGCTCGCGGTGGCCATATGAAAGAAGTCGAGTTCCATTCATAAATGTTTTGATTGTACTTCAAGCCGATAATAAAGTTTTTGAAATATCTGAAATGGTTTGCGTTTTATTTAAAAAAAAAGTTGTCAAGTCCTTTTTGGAAAACCCTATATATGAGGCCTAAATTTACTATGTGAGGTCTCTCATTTGATGTCCAGCACATACCACTAGTGGCTTCTATTAGGAAAAGGTGGATTCCCATTTGTACACTTAAGATAGATAGATAGATATTTATTTATTCCGTAGCAATATATTTACAATGATTTTAGTTATCGCACAGTATTTTATTACAGAGATTTGATATATTTAATATCTTACTTCTGAAAAACAAAACTTTATTTTTAATCTATATGCAACTTGTAACATGTAATGCAAATATCTTTGAAGGAAAATACGAAAAATTCAATATAAGAAAGAAAAAAATAAAAAAAGGAAAACACAGAATGAAAATTTATATATATATACATATATATTAATACAAATATAGTACATGCATATATGTATACACATGTACATATGCAAGTTATTTTTTTTTTTTTTTAGTTTTATTAATATGCAATAAATAAATAAATAAAAATTAAATAAATAAATAAATAAATAAAAAATAAATAATTCCCAAAAAAAAAAACAACAAAGAATAAATAAATAAATAAATAAATCAGTAAATAAATATATAAATGATAATAAATAAATAGATAAATAAAAATTAATAGTTGTACACTTAAAATTGTTCATTCAATTGATTGCTAATTGATTTTTCCGCCAGGCCTTTGGACCTAGATGTATATGGGCTAGATGTTAAATATTCCACGGGTCACAAAATTTATTCAATTTAGATGACGAAAAAGGTGGGCCATTATCGCTTAATAATATTTTTGGAATGCCATGCCTCGCAAATATAGACTTCAGCTCTGTAAATAGCTTCTTACTTGAATACCAACTATTCAAAGCAGGAATTTCAATATACTTTGAATAGTAGCCAACGACTAACATGCACATCTTCTTATTAAGGTATACGAGGGTGGTCCGCTAAGTACTTAGCCTCACCGCCAGATGGCGCCAGTATCGCAAGAGCAATTTACTATCGTGTGGTACATTCTAGTAGACGGCTACTGTCGAGTAGTAATTTTGTTTTGTTTTGACCGCGTGTGGAAGCGGGAGTGTCCGCGGATTTTAGAAAAATGGAAAAAGAGCAATATCGGTCGGTGATTCGATTCTTGTTTTGGAAGGGAAATCGAGCAGCGAAATCAAAGAGCGTTTGGATGCTGTGTACGGTGACTCTTCTCCTTCGATGGCGACCATCGAAAATTGGTTTAACGAGTTTCAACGTAGTCGCACGTCGGTTTTTGATGAGCCACGTCCAGGTGCCCCGAAAACGGCTACCACGGTGGATAACGTGACAAAAATCCACGATCTCGTATTGGCAGACCGTCGATTGAAGGTGCGCGAGATAGCTGAGACAGTAGGCATTTCAAAAGATCACGTGAGTCATATCCTGCATGAAATGTTGGGCATGAGAAAGCTGTCGGCGCGATGGGCGCCGCGTTTGCTCACTTCGGACAACAAGCGCAACCGTTAGATCACTTCAGAGCAGTGCTTGACGCTGTTTAATCGCAATCCGAAGGAGTTTCTGCGTCGTTTCGTGATAGTCGACGAAACATGGATCCACTGGTACACACCAGAGGCGAAGGAACAGTGGAAACAGTGGACTTCACTCGGCGAACTTGCTCCGAAGAAGGCGAAGACTGTCCCATCGGCCGGAAAGGTGATGGCCACCGTTTTCTGGGACTCACAAGGTGTGATCCACATCGACTACCTGGAGAAGGGCAAAACGGTCACAGGGCTGTACTACCAAATTGTTGGGCCGATTCGACGCCGAATTGAAGAAAAAACGAACAACTGCCTTATCCACCGTATTCTCCAGACTTGGCCCATTTCCAAACTTGAAAAAGTCACTCGCTGGGCAGAAATATCAGTCGAATGAAAAGGTCATCGCCGCCACGGAGGCCTACCTTGCAGACCTCGAGAAAACGTATTTTTCACACGGGTTAAAGAAGTCTAAAAGGAGACTGTATTGAAAAATAAATCGCCGTTTCTACAAAATTTTTTTTTCTTTTGTAGGCAAAGTACTTATCGGACCACCCTCGTATTCCTATTTTTTGCCAAGGTAAAGGCAAAATTTCATGTGGCATCAGTGGTTCTTATGCATTTGATGCTCTTTATCTTAAACATATTTCACATTTATCTACTAAATTTTTTATGTCTGAGTTAATACTCGGCCAATACACCAATTATCTTGCGAGATCTATGCACTTTTCAGAGCCCAGACGCCCCTTATGTATAAGACTCAATATTTCAGAGTATATTGGTTTTGGTATGGCAATTCTATTATTAGTAAAGACAATATCATTAACTATATGAATTACTAGAGGATCAATTTATTTCTTATCTTCTGGCCAATTTTTTTATAATAATGCATTAGCTTAAGTGAGGTTTCGTCTCTTAGAGGTTCCTTATGAATAAGTTCTACCTTTTTCTCACTGATTGCTAAACGTGAAATAAAAAGATTACAATGTAAATACACTTCATTATCAATCTATGTCAATGCTTCTTTTGACAAAGGCGTTGAGGGAACTCTCCTCATGGGCAAGACAGAACGATCTCAGAATAAGCCCCCAGAAAACCCAGCTGGTCCTGCTCACCAGGAAAATCCCGATATTTGCTCCCCCAAAGTTAGAGGGTACTCCACTCAAACTCAAAATGCAAGCCAAGTATCTAGGCATCGTTCTTGACTCCAAATTTTCCTGGAAAAGAAACCTAGAGGAAAGGATGAAAAAAGATTGAACGCTTTTTATGCATGCAAAAAGACCTTCGGAAAAAGATGGTACATCATTCATTGGATGTACACAGCAATCATCAGACCCATTATAACTTATGGGGCCCTAGTGTGGTGGACTGGTAGCAGCACGAAATGATATATGAGCATGCTCAACAAAGTACAAAGGTCAACCGTTTTTTGTACAATGGGAGCTATAAGAAGCACGCCGCAAGCAGGGTTGAATATGATACTTCATCTCCTTCTTCTGGATTTATTCATAAAAGGATGCGCTACAAGAAGCGCTCTCAGACTGTACTCTATACGGCTATACTTAGAATAATAGATAACCTGGGAGAGAAATATGGTTCTTGTAGCCTCGCAGCTACGAACAACTTTATTTCCCCCCACAATGATTTCTCTCTCAGAATACCAATCCTTATCCCGACAGAGACGAGTGGCTATCAAACGCTGTGATCAACGACCACGAGATTACTCTCTTCGCCGACGGATCGAAAATGGACACAGGCACTGGGGCCGGGTTCTACTCTGATACCCTCCACAAACAGGAATTATTCAGACTCCCTGATCTGTGCAGCGTTTTTCAAGCAGAAATCATGGCAATAGAGAAAGCAGCCAAACACCTACAGGTAACCGATATCCCACCATCGGATATCACCATCTTTGTAGGCAGCCAGGCTGCACTGAAGTCAATAGGATCCTGTACAACGAGATCAAAGGCTGTCATGAAATGTCACTCAAGTCCATCAGACACCACAAAGTCAAACTCTGCTGGGTTATGGGCCACAGCTCAATCGCAGAGAACGAAAGAGCGGACGAATTGGTCAGGCAAGGATCTGAGATGGATATCAGCGAGGCAGACACGTCATTGCAACCACCGATCAGCGCATTATACCGGATCATAAATGACACAATTATGTTCTTGGCTTACACGAAACGACAGCCGCACGACAAGATCATCGTGAAAAACAAAAAAGTTCTTGGCGCTGGACCGAAACTCGATCCGTATGCTCGTCGGAGTGTTCACAGGACACTGTCCCATTACTCCCATTGGTGCAATGCTCCGGAAATGGAACTCGGGATCCAGCGATCTCTGGCGGAACTGCGGCGATGAGGAGGAAACCGAGACGATCCAACATCTGCCTTTTCAGAATCGGCGCCTAATGGAAGTGATGCTCAACCATCACATTCCCCTTCTTTAACCTAACCTAACATAACCTTTGGTATATGTGACAGTTTGGCAACGGGAGGATAGTTGTTAACAACGTTCTTCCGACCATTTTTGTGTATAGGGGTAATGAGGTTTTCCATAAGCGGGGAATTCACCTAGGGATAGGGATAGACTACTCGTAAAGATTTTCGAGAGAGGGGGAGAGAGGGTTGAGGAGCATTTTTTTTAGAAATATGGCAGGGAGACCGTCAGGTCCCGGGGTGAATTCATCATTAAGTAGATTTAATTTGTTTTCGATGACATGAAAATTTACTGTGCGAGGAAGAAATGGTTCGGGAAGAATTCGGTAAATAATCGAAGTAAGCAAGGTCTGGAGCATAGGAATCGTCGGCGAAAGACTGTTTAAAAAAGGTGGCGAAAAGGTTGGCGATAATATTGGCGTCATTCGAGATTTGATCATTTAAGGAGAGGCAGGTAGTATGGCCATCAGATTTCCTTTTCTTGTTAACAAACTTAAAGAATGACTTGGGATCACTTATAAAATTGGCTTGCGTTTCAGTTAAATAGCGTTGATAGAGGGAGTTATGAAGGGGAGTAAAGTGGGGATAGCTACCCAGGTAGGAGGTGGCCAAAGTTTTGCGTTATGAAATGGGAGCGTAAAGAGAGATAGAATTAAATATTTCCCTGCAGAATATAGGTTAGGTTAATTTCAGAGGGGCTTCTCTAAAGTATATACATTGATTAGGTGAATGTTTGCTTTGTGGAAATCGTGAGAGGCCAGAACTGTAGGTGGTTTGTTCTGTAATGGAGAGTCGTGAAAAAAGGAAAGGAGGATGGGAGGTCTTGAGTCATCGGAGGTCTTAAACCGATAATTTTCGTAGTTGGCGGAAGTTTTTCCAAATCCTTTTACATGCTCCTGAAGAAGATCGAGACGGTTGGTGGAAGGGCTTTTTTGTTTTTGGAATTTATTATTTTCAAGATTATATTTTTCCTCAGACCGCGATGAGAATATTTTTTCTGCCGCATTGAATATTAGAACAAAGACAAGGGACTGATGAAACATGACCATTGACAGGTAAAGTCAGTACTAGGCCAACATCTTCTGGATCAAAACCAGAGTCGAAGCACTAAGCTAATTTCTAACTGAGTAGAAACGCGAATAATTAATGTCGGTTTTCTTCTCGATTCAGTGTGAGCGCCAGCTGTAATTAGTGCAGTCCATTAACCGCACTGCCCATACGTTGATCTATCTGAGATGTTTCCTTCTTGGTCTAACTTTACTTTTAGACCTATATTAGTCTAGGAATTAAAAAAAAAGGAAATAAAAATATCTAAAGCATCATCATGTATTTCATCACCACCGAGTTTGCGAAACCACATGTCCCACATCGACATCATATATTGAGTGATTCATGTAAAAATCCGTAATCTTAATACCCGAACAAGCCGCACACATATTTCCTAGCCTATATCGCTTGAAACAAATCTTTTGAACAAATATCGCTTAGCGAATTTCCCGAAAAATCTACGCTAAGCTTTTCAACTGTACCACAAATCCTCAATTCCATGCCATCCTTCCACTCACATTCAAATAAGCGAATTATTTCCTTTGTGATTATAAGCCCTGCTATTTCCATTTCCACGAACAAGCTTTCTGGCTCAATACCCGATTAATTGCCAATCAACCAACAGCAATCAGAGAAAATTCATAGAAATTCTATTCTCTCCCACCACCCTGACACTGTCACCAGCAACCTCAGCCGTTCATACGCCGAACCAAACCGCTTTCAATTGAAAGTGCACTCGCCAAATCACAGATAATAACCGCTCGTCTTTGTGTCCACTCAACTGCGCTTTCTAATTAAAACAAAATCACACCCGCGCCGCTGGAGCCATAAGACACCCTCCGGGTGCCCTTGTCCGATTTCAAATTAAATTTCAACACTCCCACGGGACATTTGTTTTCATTCAAACGGGGAATCTATGGCCTCCCCTTCATCTCGTATCATGAGTGTTAAAGCCTCCTGCAAAGCCTTTTCTGTCCAATGGCGGCACATTGTGTCAAAGCCGCCAGCAAATGCCAAATAATCCCTCGCCATACAATCGCCGAAAATATTCAAATTAAAGTCCAAGCACAAAAGCAACCGACAGTCGGGCCACAGCGTGGACACGGCTTTTGGTGTACATATGTATGTATGACAACTAGAGCCTCATTGTTTCATCATTGAGCTGCGCTGAGTAGTAATACCGCCGCCCCATGCTACATGTTACAAACGTCAAATTACAATCTCCTCCGATGGCCGACAGTATCATAACTGCCACGCACACAATACGACCCAGCCCGGGCGCTTTCTCTTTCACAATCGGGCATCTCCTCTAATTCCCGCCATTACCACTGACAACGACAACGAGAACGACAGCTCCAACAACAGCAGCAGCGCAACGGATCCAATTCAATTTAACAACCCCTCGGTTAGCCGCAACCGCCGAGCCGGGTCTGGCATGCAACCACACAAAAATTTCCTCCGAATGTCTAATATTCCAAAAATTGAGTATTAAAACGGAATTAATCCCGTAATGACTTTTGAATTGTTCTCATTGCGGCGGCCACGGAACGGCGCGGCGGTCCGGCGAATGGGGGTGCTGATGGGACGCTGCCGACTGACATCAAACTATTGTCGTTCGTGTGGGCTGAAGCGTGATAATGATTTTTCGGACTTAACTACCGCGACGCTTGGCCTTGCAAGCTTAGGAATTTCTTTATTTCCAATTTTTGTTTTTTTTTTTTTGCATCCATTCGAATGGATGGGACTTTATTTCGGGCAATTTGTATCTCACGGCCATTTCAATCTGAGAGCCGACCCATGAACGACTACTCCATGCTCCTGATGATGGAATTTGTTGGTGATGATTCGGCGGCGATGATGACGCGCGGTTTCACGGTCCTGGATGAAATTCCTATTTAGCGCGGAAAGCCTTTGATTAAAAATTTCCACGAAAAATGAAATACATTCGGGGGCAAACACATTTCCGCTTGATCTTCTAATTTTTTTCTTTCCTCGGAACCTTTTAAAGGGGAATGATTCCAACCGAGGTTCGATGATTTCGGCCGATTCGCGTTTAGGTTTCCATTCGTGCGTTTGTTTTCCAATCATTGAGGTCGACGATTACGGTGGGAGAGAAAACAAATTGCGAAAAGGCGATTGGAAATATTGGCGGTACAGTGCTGTGGATGGTGGTTTAGTTGGCTTGTGTGTGCATTGATTGAAAATTGCTTGAATCGTCGAGGTCAGGTCAGTTGCAGCCAGATAATTGATGCTCGGCGGTTTGAGCGAGAATGACGAGATTGCTTTATGTAGACGCCGAGGTGTTGTTCGCCAGGACGGAGGATGAAAAATGGTTATTAGGCGCTGTGCAAGGCATGATTGGGCAGATATGGATGAATACTTTTACAGAATTCAAGGTTGAATAGAGGCATTCATTTTCAATGGCTTTAACCCATTTGTCTTCAGGAGAGGCAGACCTAACCATGGCTCTTTTTAATTGTTGCGCTCTGTAACTTTAAGACGAGGTCAAGGATAGTTATTGAGTCGGAGGGAAAAAAACTGAAATCAAGCTCAAGGCTTTATCCAATTTGTCAATAATCAGTGATTCGTTAAGCGCTTGGATTTTAGTATTAAAAAAAATCATAAAAGAATTGCAAAAGCATTTAAATGTTTATTTTAATTAATAAATCAATGCATGCCATTTTTAAAAAAATATTATGTAAATGTTAACCAAGACTACTTTTGAGGTGGTCCCTACGGAAAGTCTAATTTGGAGTAATTTTTTCGAGCATATTGACATGTATCTCACTAATAACAAATGTCATCTTATAAGGCTGTAGTTGACCCTAACTTATCGGTTTAGACGTATCCAAATAGAAAAAAGCTTAAACGCTTCAAATCGCTCGAAACAGCCGTCCAATACACTGGTCCAAAACGGGTGAAAAATTGTTCATCGTACTCCTTTCGCAATTGGTGCAACGATTAGTGTGCTATGTGGCATGTAGTGCTGCCTTGCTCGAATCACACGTCAACCAGGTTCAGCCGGTGCATTTTGGTCAAAAAATAAAAATTCAAAATTATTGAACGCTAGCAACGAACAAGCGACTGATGAACAAATCACGATATTCATTAACACTGGCGGATACAGCAGCAATATTTTCCTCTGCGGAAGGGGCTTACGCATACAGGTAGGTGGCTTGATGTTCAATAGCGTTTAAATTGATTGTTTCCCGGTAGGACGATTATGATGTCCGTAAATGGTCGAAATGCGTGAGAAATATTTTTCATAGAGCACGAATTCTGAAAATAAAATTCAATATTTTTTTGAGTCTTTTTAGGGCATAAGCCTTTTTGCGATAAAATGGCACTACTAACTGAGCATGATGGACTTTTACGCATGCCATTAATTTTGACCGAGCTGTCAAAAGTGGAATTATGAAAAACCAAATAGGAGAAAAGTCACGCTTTATGTAAGGCCGTTTGAACCACCCGTCTTTCCCGAAACAAAAAAGGCTACTCCTTTGAAAAAAAAAAATTGTTTACTTTTGTGGCCCTTATTATAATGGTGCCCTAAGTTCTTTCAAAAATGTTGGCCCCTTTTAACGATCAGAATTGCTGCCCAACCATTTCATGCCTAATCGATCGGAACAGGTAGTCGTCGGAAGGGGCGATGTGTGGAGAATACGGAGGGTGGAATAGGATGTCCCATTTAGTTGCTTGGAGGTCTAAGCAACAGGACTAAACAACATGTGGCCGAGCGTTATCATACTGCAAAACCACTCTGTCATACTTTCCTTGTATTGTGACCGTTTATCCTACAATGGTTGACTGAATCGCATTAGATGCGTTCGACATTGAGCTCCTGTGATGCCTTTATTCGGGTGCAACAGCTCAAAATATACCACGCCGAGCTGGTACAACCATAAACACAGTAGAAGCTTTCTTGCATGTTTAGCTTGACCATTGATGGGTTTGTTCGATTTAGATTATTGTAACGAATCCTCTGATAACGATGAACCAGATGAGACCGGTGCGAGCACAGCTGAAGTGGACACGGAATCGGAGGAATCCATGAAGGGAGCTCTAAAGGAAAGCACCAAGTCACAGAAGGGGGGTGAAAAGGCGGAGAGTGCTCCAGTGCCTAAACCAAAAGTAGTAAGTTCTGTGGAGGAGAAAGTCGAGCCAATTCCTTGCTACACAGTGAAGGATGTGGCTCAAATGCTTTCTGAATTTTAATCCGAGGAATCCAACAGGACTGTCTTCAACCGCATTCGTCCGAAGGGTAAGGGAAATCAGGGACCTGTACCAGCTAAATGGTAGGCTAGTCATGATGGCGGTGATTGGTTAGCTAGCAGGAGCAGCAAGGCTTTGGAGCAATGGGGTTCTTCATTCATCGTTGGAAGAGTTTCTTCGCGACTTAGTCAGCAATTTCCAATTGCGGAATAAAAAGCAACGATCGTATGAGGACATAGAGTAGTTCGTGTATGAGATGAAAGCTATTGCTTCTAGGGGGTAGAAAGAAGAGAAAACTGTACATATAGTGCGAGGCATTACCGACGTAGAGTGTCGTGACGCACTGGAAGCGGCACAGTCAGAAACCTGTTAAAGAAAGTTCGACGGGTCATAAGCGTACGATCGCAACAGAGGCCAGCATCAATCGTCACACGCCCTGCAAACGTGACAGGAGCAATAGAGCAAATTCAACATCCGACGACGCTATCAGGTATTTTTCAAGTGTAATCAGATATGGCACATGGGGCGCAACTGCCCAAAGGCCAGCTGCTTTAAATGTAACCAGCCCGGGCACATTGGTTGCAACTGTACGGGCGCGGAAACTTACTAGCGAACAACGGCCACCTACAAGGTCAAGTCAGTCGTGGATGTCCGAAGACAGGAGTGTGTACCACAAAATTGTGGCCGTCAATGGGAAGTCAATCGAGGCCGTAATAGACTTGCGTCTATGACTGCGATTCTGCAAGAGTCGGTCACTATTGTCAACAATCTACGCTACTACGAGATACTAGGAATTTGAACGGCTTCGGCGGAGGAGGATGCCGAATAATAGGAAAATTTTATGCCGAAATCGGAGTAGATGCTTTACGATGGTGGTGTTAAGTATTAATTGTCCCAGACGAAAGCCAGCCATATGATATAATTGTCGGTGAGTGATGAAGGCAAATCGTTGATTATCTCAGACGAAGCGAGTGCGGAGCAAAACCGAGACTGATGAAACGAGCAATGATGCGGAGGACATCACAGAAGAGGAGAGAAAACTACTCTGAGAATTAGTGAACGCATACTGAGATTGTTTCGCTCTAGATGCCAACGAACTTGGAGTGTACAACTGGGTTGAGTGCACAATCGAAATAACTACAACACAACCAGTATGTGTGCAGCCCTAGCGGCTACCCTTCTTCAAAAGAAATTAGTAGAGGAGATGATCAGCGAAATGTTGGATCAAGGAGTCATTCGGCCTTCAACGTCTAACTTCTGTGCGCTGATTGTAGAAGGATGGTACGGATAGGATGTGCATCGACTATTGGGCACTGAATAAGGTAACAACAAAATAGAAGTTCTCGATGACTACCGCGGAGGAAATATTGGCAACTTTAGCTGGAAAGAAGTATTTCACAATACTGGACCTTGCTTCTGGGTACCCTCAAGTGCGGAAAGCGGAGCAGAGCCGAAAGTACACCGCCATTGCTACGGAGAACGGTCTGTATGAGTTTGTGCGTATGCCGTTTGGTCTAAAAACCGTTCCAGCTTATTTTTAAATGTGCATGAGCCAGGTAGAGGCGCGCATGGATCCTGGTGATGTTGCAGTCTACTTAAACGATGTCATCATTGCGAGCACATCGCTAGAAGATGGACTACGAAAGCTCCACAAATTTCTGAAAGTTCTGAAGGAGTCAGTGTTGACACTCAACACGAAAAAGTGTGCTTGAGGACTAGCTTTGAGTTTCCGGCTGGATGGAGACGGGATACGACCCAGTGAGCGAAAGACGGTGGCAGTAAAAGATTTTCCCCAGCCGAAAAACGTGCATCAGGTAAGACAATTTTTGGGTCTTACAGGTTATTTCCGGAAATTCGTGCCGATAAATTCTCGAATCGCAACACCTCTTACCGACTTACTCAAACAAGACAAGATCTTTGTGTGGATGGAGGAACAACAAATGGCTTTCGAAGTGCTGAAATCTGCATAGATTAATCCAACTACTTTAGCTCTTTACACCAAGATCCGGGAGAAGTCGTCCGACAGCAGCACTTTTGATGGCTGGAGCGGACTGCGTCAGTTGTTAATTTTAATAGGTCAGCCTCTTTAAGGCTAAGCCTGCCACATGCCAATGGCAGGTGTGGTGAAAATGCAGGCGGGTTGAGAGAGGTGTTCTTTAGTGGTTCATCCAGCTCACGATCGTTTCACCTCTGATGAAATCCACTTATAAATCAGCGCCATCGGTGCGCCATTGATGGCATCACGATCTGATGCTTAATTTAAAATTAATTGCGAATTTATTCTAATAAGTTAATTTTAAGCCACGTACGAAGGTCAGTACACATCCGTTCAGATTTCAAGTTTTGAACATCTTGAAACTTGGAGACATTTCAATGTATTTAATTCGAAGAATCGGATCTTTCACAATACGAGTAACTAGTAAGACGGGTTGATTACCCCAAAATCTGTTGTAAAATCCTTGACGGCTAATAGCTGGTTAGGTAACCAGTTTGAGTTTTAATTCGGTTTATAAGGGCGGGTAGATGGGAATGGAATAAAACAAACTGTGTGTTGGGTATTCACAAAATTATTTTTTTATTTGAAAGACCAATGCCCATGTACGTATGTATGAAATATGACACGCCTCGGCTGCTTACTACGAATTCCTATAACACATCCTTAACCCTTCTTCGAACGTGCAGCTAAATTTGAAGACTTGTTTTTCAGTGAACTTCAGGAATATAGAATGGCTTCTCCTAGCCCAATATTGCCCACACATTACAATCCTCAAGCATTTACCTTATTGAGACGCTACTATGTTTTCTGATGAGCCACATCTTCTGTTTGCACACAAACCCAACTTAAAGCTACTTAAAGTGAGATTAAGGTCTGAGGCAAACGCTTTACGAGTTCTCTTTCTTCGGCTCAAGGAACATAATCGTGGCAAAAAAATTGAAGACGATAGCAAATTTATGGCCGTTATTGAAGCGTTTTGGGAGGGTCAAGACAAAGAATTTTTTTCTAAGGGAATCCTGGGCTTAGAAAAAAAGATGAATTAAAAATATTGACTCCTTAAGAGATTATGTATAAAAATAAATCATTACGAGTATTTTAACTAGAATTACCGAGTGGAGCAAAGAGGGAATCTCAAAATGTATTTTAAATTGGGCAAAACGTCGCAAGAAACAGTCAAATCGATGAAAAATGCACTAGTTTAGGCTGATTAGCTAGATTTTATGATGGAAGACCTTGAAGATGACGAAGGCTTACTGAAGAACCTCACCGAGAACTTCGAGAAATGAAGAAAACATTGGGAAATTCAGAAAAATTCTACACATTGACCGTTGTGTGTCGCGACTTATTGAGGAGATAACTGGCATTCGTAAGAGTGCAATGCATCTTATTCTTACCGTGGATTATGGTAGCAGAAAAATGTGCGCGCCATTTGTTCCACATTCCCTCACAGAGGAGCGAAAGGACATGACATGATATTTATCATAACTGGCGACGAAACTTATCGAAAGACAGAGCACAACATTAAAGTCACATTTAAGGGTACAGAAAAGCCGAATCGAAATGGCGAAACACCGGTAATCGGGCACGTTTCTTGGACGTTAAAACAAAAGCCTACAAGATGTTTTACTATGGATTGGAACAAGGAAAGAACGGAATCGCCATCATCCTTGCGGCAGAGCTACTTGGCAACGTCTTAACCATTTCAAAGTCCAGTGACCGTTTGATGGCACTCAAATTGGTGATGCATGGTGAGGTGTGGAACATCGTAAGCGCATATGCCCCTCAAGTAGGATGCGAACAAAAAGAAAAAGATGCATTCTGGCTAGATTTCCACAACCTTGTCAAAATCATCCCAAAGGAAGAGCTTTTGTTTGCTGGGACATGTCGGGAAGACAAGCGAAGACTATGAAGACTACCACGGAGGGCTGGGATACAGCACCAGGAACTCTTCAGGTGAAGATATCCTAAACATGTGCAAGTCGTACGGTCTTATAGTGCTAAATACCATGTTCGTCAAACAAAGCCGGCACCTGATCACTTATAGCAGCGGCGGAAATGAAACTCAAATAGACTATCATTTGGTATCCAGTTTCATGAAGCCACGAGCTAAAGATTGCAAAGTGATCCTGGGAGACGCGATCGCCCCTCAACACCGTCTCCTCCTGACTGATTTTTTTATGGATGCGAGAAAGAAGTCAAAGCAGCAAACGAAGGTGTCTGAGAGAATCAAGTGGTATAAGCTGGATAAAGGAAAAGGCGAAGCTTTTATTACCATCATGAAAAACTACCTCTCTACCATTATCGATGAGGTCGGTAATGAGGAGTGCAGAGCACAAGACATGTGGGATTCCCCACAACAATCTGGCATGGAGAAAGCCAGATCACTGCTCGGAACATCTAAAGGCCCCTGCCAACACGCAAAAGAAACCTTGTGGTGGACAGACGAAGCCAAAGCAGTGATACACGAAAAGAAAATGGCTTTCCAAGCTTGGTCAAAGTGCTCTTCTACTAATAGAGAGGAAAAAGCTCGCCGTGAAAAGGTATATAGATGTTGCAAAGGTATAGCGAAGAAAAACTGCGCCGAATTCAAAGCGAAAAGCATGGAAGGCCTCTATCAGGAGTTGGAAGAAATATCGTCTTCCGCGTCTGACAGGAACCAGGCTACCCAGGAGCTTCGACAAACCAGTTTGAACAAAGGAGCAAATATCTTTAAGATAGCCGCCCAGAGAAGAAGAAATGCTCAGGAGATTCGTTTCCCAAAGTTTATTAACAATGCTGAAGGATAACTCCTTGTGGAAGACGAAAAAATTCTCCACAGATTGCGACAGTATTGCGAGGAACTTCTGAACGAACAGTTTCCCCGAGTGTACTTTCCAAGAGCCGCCCCGAATCATGCCGACATCACAGTCAAAGAAGTTTGGTACGCGGTTAAAAACTCCAAGAAAAGAAAAGCTGTTGGGCCGGACGGGATACCCTCTGAGTTCTGGAAAAAGATAGGAGACATCGGGTCTAGATGGCTCATGGTTCTTATCTCCAAACTATGAGATACTACACTATGCCTAATCAATGGAGAGAAAGCTATCTTCTTCATTTGCACAAAGGAAAGGGTGATACGCGAAATTGTGATAACTACCGTTCTGTCAAGCTGATGTCGCACACCATGAAGATCGTTGAACGGGTATTAGATAGCCGACTGCGGAAAATAATACGACTATCTGATGACCAGTGGGGGATTGTCTCGGGTAAATCAACGACAGATGCAATCCAAAGTATAAGGGTCATGATGGAAAAGCATCGTGATTCTTCAAAGGACTTGCATATGGTGTTGGTTGATTTCGAGAAGGCCTTTGACCGGCAACCAAGAGATCTTTTATGGGTAGCGCTAAGACAAAAAGGAGTTCCAGAAACCTACGTGCGAGTGATCATGGACATGTACAAGAGAGCAATGACAAGAGTAAGATGCATCGCAGGAGTCACCAAAGAGTTCGCAATCAAAGTCGGTGTACACCAAGGGAGCGTCCTCAGCCCACTGCTCTTTATAGCAGTCCTTGATTGCTTGCTTGAAGGAAAAGTGACGGACCCCAATGTGCACCAGCTATTCTTTGCTGACGATGGAGCCATTATAAGTGATGATCAGGCGTCACTACAACGAGCACTTGATGTGTGGGTGGACATTTTTGAGGGACACGGGTATCGTATTCGTTCAAAGAAGACAAAGTATCTGTGCTGTCCCTTCTCTGACCCTCATCAGCCTATTCCAGACATTTACTTGAATGGAAGAGTGCTTCCCAAGTATGAAAAGTTTAAATATCTGGGATCTATGATGACGACATCAACCATCGCGTAAGCGTAGGGTGGATGAAGTGGCGGGAAAACTCCGCCATCTTCTGTGATCGAAAAATGCCCCCTAAGCTGAAAGGAAGGCTCTACACTTCAGTTGTACGTCTGGCGCTCACATACGGTTCACAATGCTGGACAATGCACAATAAGTATGAGAGCAAATTAACGGCAGCTGAGATAAAGATGCTTCGCATGACAGCAGGAGTAACAAAGCTTGAGAGAATTGGAAGTTCAAAGATCCGAGGAAGCCTCCACGTAAAAGAAACCATCACAAGAAAGATAGAGCGCGACCGACTCAGTTGGTATTGCCATGTTCAAAGGAGAGATCCTTTGAACCCCGTCCAAAAGGCGTTATCAATCAACGTTCCAATTTCAACACGCAAAAAAGTCAGGCCGAAAAACAATTGGTGCAAACAAATGCAAAAACACCAGCATTTGATTGGCCTCAGCGATGAAGTAGTCCCAAACCGGGAAGCCTGCCGCTACTTTCTGAGATCAAACCGGCGGACCCAACAAGCGGACCAGTAGGAATGCAGTTAAGTGGGAAGGTTATGGTCCTACACTTCTGACCATAACGACGCCGGAAAAAAAAGGAAAAGAAGAAGAAGAAGAAAAGCCGAATCGAAGTGGTGATCATCGCAATTCGAAGGGCGTTTTTTATAAGGAATTCGTTGCGCAAGATCGGACTATGAGTGCTCAACATAATTTGAGTACTCTGAAGGGGTTGCAGGACAGAAATCATCGTGCTCGATAGGAGTACAAGCAGAATACCGCTCGATCACCCATCATACTCGATTTAGCCCGTGCGATTTGTGGATGTTTCCCAAACTCAAATTAGCATTGAAAGGCAACACCTACGATACGATTCCTACCGCACAGAAGACTCCGACTGATATCCTCGAGGCTATTCCGGCCCACAAGTATTGCTTACAGCGCTGAATTGAATTATCTTGAATAAATATGAAGGAAAAAAATGCACTACAAAGATTATTTTTCTTTGCTACTTTAGTGTAGTCTCAAGCTGTGTATGACGAACGGATTCGTATGAAAACTCATTCAAACTATACCGACCTCATTCGAGTACAATTTTTTCCGTTCAGTCCATGTCTTCCCCAATAACTGCCATGGCAGGCCACTGATATATCAGACCTATCATCCATTTTTTTCGATTAAACCTCTGACACAAAGTTCAAAGTCCCCATTGAGCCTGATATTCTTGCGACTTCAGAAAAAGTCTAGGAGGAGGAGTCGCATGAACTTGGTGGCCAAATAACGTCACCTCTGCGAGAGATAACCTTACCTTTAAATCGTTCACGCCGAATGTCAATCATGGCCTCCGCTGTGTGGCAAGGGCGTCGACTTTCTGGAACCACATGTCATTTAGGTTCACATGTTTCAATTTGGGCCATAAGAATTGAAGTTCTATAGCGTTCGCCCTTGACGGTGACGTCATTTTTGAACAAGTATGGACCAATGACGCCGCGGGACCCAAATCCACTCCAAGCTTTTTGAGGACGCATTGTCACCTGGTCAACCTTGTGTGGGTATACAGCAATTTCGTCTGTTAACGCAGTCATTTATCCAAAAATATGCCTCGTCGCTAAAGATGATTTTTCGGGTCGTCTTCCAAACGCTCCGAAGCACAGTCAGCGATTAAACGGCGTTATCTATGGTTATGAATTTTTAGCTCATGGGTCAGTTGGATATTGTACGGGTGTAGGCCCAAGTCCCGATGCAAAATTCGTCAAGTTAATATCTGTGAAAGGCCGAGTTCTTGTGCACGGCGAGGAATTGACTACCTCGGGCTCTGCTATACACTTTCACGGATCACGGAGCTGTTTTCGCCCGAACTTCCGTTTCTTTGACGTACGAATGTTGGCCGATTGATTACAGAACCGGTCGTTTCAAATTCGGTTGCCAAACGCACAAAGTCGATTGTGAAGGGCCACCACGTTTGCACTAACAAACACACATTTTGATAATAAAGTTTTAAGTTAATCTGGCATTAGGAACTGAAACACCAGACTTGATAAATGTCACCAAAACAATATGGCCGCCAAAATCTATCCACTCCAATTAAAAAATCCTTTATAAATTTTGTCAAGATAACTGCCAACTATTTAACAACTGAATGTCAAAATTCCTCATATTTCTTGAACACATATCATATTCTGAGTATGTCCACAAAATCTTCTTCACATGGCCTACTGGTCTCTCATGCTCGGAAGATAAAACCTCAATAGTTCGATCGAATTTCATAATTACCATTCACTCCTAAAGTTCGAAGCGATATCTCTCAATCACATACTCTAATGGGGACGTTTAAGTATATTTCACACTTAGAAGAGCCACCTTTCCTCGGTACTTCAGGGGGTATCTGATGAATCAAATACTTGATTGGAACTAAATTTGCCATCATTTTCCAATTAACCGACGACTCCATCAGCATTCAGAGTTACTCCACTCTCTGCTCATACCACTGTGACATCTAAACTAACCATGCATAAGTGGTGTCCTTGCACATGAAACCGTCTCCAATCGTGTCTCCTTACATCAATGGAAGTTCACTACACTCCCGGAGCACACCACAAAACCACAAAGTCCTCAAAGGAAGCTGTAAAAAAATTGTAAAAAACTTGATAGATGCATCTTTGACAGTCGTTCCTCTGACTGTAAAATATACTTTTAGTTGCTCGAAGTCGTTTTTTCTTCTCCCCTCCGTTTCGCCTTCCTGCTGTTCTCGGCGAGAAGTTATTTTATTTTGGAATTATAAAAGTTTTTCAATTAACTGATTCGAATTACTTTGCGGCTTCTAGTGTTGACTGTAATTAGTGTGACTGGCAAAAAAGGGACGCAATCGTTAGAATTCCAGAACGAAGCCTGAACGAGCTATTGAAGAGTCAAGTAAATAACCAGCGAAGACTAAATCGGATTACAGAGGACGATGGCACTGCAGGCAAGAGCGTTCGTTTGTTTTTAATATTTTCAATTTTGCTTTGTACCCAAGCATTCAAAGGACATGTCATTTCGTCCTTAACTTTTTATTTGAGTGATGCGAGAAATTTGTCGCATTACAACTCCCTTCTCTCTGTCATTAGCAATGTCCCATGGAATCAGGATACCATCTAAATCGAAGCTTATTTCAGAGAATATTAAATCCCAAGATTAAATACATTGTCGAGATAGAATTGAACCGCAGCAAGAATTCAATAAAATCCGCGTCAGCCTGAAAACCGTGAACAAATCGCGATTGTTCCTTTTATATGGATCCGCCAAGATACACCTTCCCTAGTCAGATTTGCAAACGAATCGATACCCGCCGGAGGCTATTTGTTCCTTTGAAACTCGATATTATGAGACCTTTTCGATTCTTCTTCTTTTGTGCGAATTTGGATTTAATTTGAAACGTTTTCCAATTTCATTTGAACCTCTCAGCCTTGGGGGATGTATGCTTGGAGTGAGAGTTCATACAAGTCCCTATGAACAGGCCGGTTGGACGGGGGTGCGATGAGAAATTGCGCAGAATTCGGTTCGATCCAACGAACGCCAGATATCGGCCTGATTATGTGTATTCAATTGACTTTGGCAAATAATGGCATGAGGAAATGTCAACATGCAGTTTGGAAATAAAAGGCTCATCCCATCGGCGATTGGCCGGATGAATGATTTTGGCGTCGGGAGGTGTGTGGGCGGACAGGCGTGATTTTATAGCTTGGACAGTCATATCGCGAATGGATGGGCAAATATTTGTGCGGTTTTGTGTGTTGTCGGCAAATGTTTGACGTTTTTGTTTGGCCGGATGGCGTTTATTGGGCGTGAGGCTTAGGATTATTGTGATTCTGGACTTTAATTGGATGAAATGTATCTGATTGCGTTTAGGAGATATGTACATATGCAAAGGGCCAATCAAATCAAGAGGGAAATTTATGCCTACTAGACAGTTTGCCTGTTTGTTGCTGATATCTGGGCAGGTAGAAAAAGCTGATTTTACATTCTCCTCTACTTAAAGATTTGTCGGGCCCTTGCAATGCTGATAACGTCCTTAACATCGCCTAAACGTATTAGGCGACACTTTCAAATGTGGGTCATTCAGTCATTCTTCATCAATATTCGTCAAAATAGCGACACACTCCTTCATTCGCTTTTGATAAGTTTCATATTGGCAACCAACCAAATTGGTTTCATTGCGATCAACGCGAAACACTTCTCCAGCCGTCGAACCATTCGAATAGCCAGAATCGATTCGGATCTGTGCCTTGTTACAGTCGAGTAATAACCAAAGTTTTATGTCGAAAAATACCCTCGGAGGAGAAGGTTAGGACTTTGCCGAACAGTTTTCCCTGAAAGTCTTTCAAGACCCGATGTAATCTGCATCACCTGGATAATGCAAATTAACCAGTTCACTGGTAGACAGCAATGGAGTAGTCATCATACAAAGGGGCAATGATACCTTTAATCCGCTTAATTTCCTCTCGATAAATCTCGAAAAGGTGGTTCTTATAACCATCCTTATTAGGCTTCAGAACAATAATATCATTACAAATAACCGGCTCCAGGGCTGGGCATGCCACTATTTATGTCACGTTGAATCTCGTACCAGATATCCAATGGAACAAATGCAAAAACCAATGCATGGGTGCCTGGCTGATTCACTTCTGTATTATTGTATTAACTGGTAGAAAGTTCATTTTGAAAATTGCCAACATGACTTCAACTTAAACATTTTTTTAATTCATTCTTATTGACAAAAATATTTAAATCTAACTTACAAATACCTTTTTTTATTACTGTGTCTTACAAGCCCTGTGCGGGCACTATATTAAGTCTAATTATATTTTTTAATTGCTTATGCTTTTCGGCTTAAACCGATCTATTCTACAATATTTTCATACAACTATTTTTAAAACTTAGTTTTCTAGGGAAACTAAAAATCGTAGAATGATTTTTTTCATTACACTGAAATTTAACCTTTCCGAAGATGTTTAATTCTAGCTTTAAATATAATCAGGTCGAACAGCACTAAGGAGTGAGAGGGACCTCACTGGAGTAACCCACCGCTCTAGGAAGCGTTTTCACCCGATATACTCACCAATAATTAATTGGCATGCTGCTTAGCAACTTCGGCGAGATCCCAGTCCACCATTGTGGTACCCAAACGGAGGAGCTCATTAACACCGTCAACGTATCCGTTGGCGCGTACGAATGAGCCGTGTGTCCCCGCCGCCCTATGCGGGTGATAAATTACCGGGATACCATCTTGTCCGGAGCTAAGTATCCTAATTTTCGAAGCTCCCACATCCTTAATCCCTCAACACTGTCCAATACCTCAGCTACAGCCAGATCCTCATCTCTCTCACCATCTACAAGCCAATTTTCTTCAACATCAGTCCCCTCCAAAGCTTTCGTTGATCCCCTACTGCCCCTAGAGACAAAAAAATCTATGAGAACATTCGACTCTTCTTGGCTTATTTTCATGACAAATCAGACTCGGTTTGCTATGAAGGTAAAACAAACACTAGCGTAATGGTCTCAATTCAACAGGAAGGTCTCCCAATGACTTCACTACCCTTAAGAACCTTTTCATTAAATATCACGAGTTTTACAATATGTAACCCAAAAAAGTATGAAACGATCTTGATACCTTCAGACAATATATACGCTCAAAGCGTATATCGCACCTTCAACGTAGCAAAGCTGACCATGATAGGTTTTTTCGTCCCCCTCCCTGCCGCTCTAACGCCCCTGAAAACCTTCCTCTTACCTTTTATTATCAGAATGTAAGAGGTATGCGCTCTAAAACTCAGGCAGTCCTGCAGCAATCACATGCGTTGCCTTTTGAAATATTTGCCTTAACCGAAACGAACCTAATCCTTAGTATAAACAACCTTGAACTATTCCCATCCAACTTTAACGTTTATCACGACGATGATGTTAACCGACCTACTGATGGCTGTCCGAAACTCAATTGACTCCTCCCTCATAGCAACTTAATCTTCGCCATGTCTCGACTTTGTTTTCATTAAGATTGTACTACCCCGGAAATTGCTCTACGTCATCTGCTTTTACATTTTGCCATCACAACCTATTGAAATATATAACTTGGCCATTGATACAACCGATAATTTAATTGATTTACGAGATCCCCAATACGAGATCCTAGTTTTCGGTGACTTCAACCTTCCTCATTTTAAATGGATCTCTTCAGACGACCAATCGTTTTACATTGCCTCTAATCCCACTGCAGCCAAAGAATGCCTCCTCTCTGATTGCCTAGCTGATTCCAGCCTTAACCAAGTAAGCGGCATTACGAATCACATGGGCAGACAACTCCACCTCATTTTCACAAGTGACCTCTTCAACTCCTCAGTTTCACCTTGTCCCGCCGTCCCAATCAACCATCGAAAACTCACACCCTCCCCTTCTTTCACAACTCCCCTACACAGAACTCTCCCTCCACTGTTCGAATCTATCACGATTTCCACAAAGCCAACTTCCGTCAAATCAATGAATATCTCAATAATGCTCCTTTTAATATCAACAACCTTACCGTAAATGATGCCATATATATATTCTACAAAGAAATATTTAATTCCTTCTCCTCCACCCCCCAACCATGGTATAATCGCAGGCTCCGTTCTTTGAGAAACAAACGGAACAAGCTCTGGACAACTTTCCTTTGTATTCAATCCCCAAATAACTTCTCGATTTATTTCGGTACTTACCTGCATTTTGTAGAGATTTATTAATCTTTCTATCAACACTACTTAGTTGAGATGCAAACCAACGGTATAAATAATCCCAACTCCTTCTTTCAATTCGTTAATTACAAAAGACAATCCGACGGCTACCCAAACTCACTCTCCTTCAATAACATTTCTCCCTCGTAGTTATCATCGAAGAAAGATTAAAGCAACTTAATGATGAATTCACCCCTGGCCCCGACGGCCGCCCAGCTATATTTTTAAAAAAATGTTCCTCCTCCCTTTCTCCTTAACCTCTCACAAATCTTCAGCCTATCCCTTTCCCAAGGCGAATTTCCCCGGATATGGAAAATCTCTTTTATAACACCTATACACAAAAAGGGTCCGAAGAATGACATTAACAACTACCGTCCCATTGCCAAACTGTCTCATATGCCCAAAATCTTCGAAAGTATTTTGTATGATAATTTGAGTTTTCAATGCAAGTCTTTAGTCTCCCCCCGACAACACATCTTCCTCAAAGGCAGGTCTATACCTACAAACCTTGTTGAATTCGTTTCCTTCACCCTTTCAGCCTTAGAAAATGGCAAGGAAGTCGATGTTATCTCAACTGACTTCAGTAAGGCCTTTGATAAAATTTCACACAGATTAATACTCTTCAAACTATCTTCCCATCCCATCTTATTAAAGCGGATTTCCTCTTACCTGGAAAATCGCCACTACAGCGTTCGCTTTAGGTCTGCCCTCTTTAACTCCTTCCTTGCTTCCTCCGGTGTCCCCCAAGGCAGTCATTTAGGGCCGCTTCTTTTTATCCTCACCATTAACGATATTGAAATGGTTATCAAACATTCCCACATCTCTCTATATGCCGACGATGCTAAATTCTTTAAGATCATTTCCTCAGAACATGACTCTTCCCTTATTCAATCGGACCTCAGCAGCTTTTCCACCTGGTGCTCCAAGAACTGCCTCGACCTTAACATTTCAAAGCGTCAATCTATTACTTTCTTCCGCAAGCGTAACAAACCTCCTCCTCGCCTCTACTTTCTCCATAATCAACCCCTTTCTACTGTTCAGGTGATCCATGATCTTGGTGTATTATGCGACCATTAAGTCAATTTCCTTGCACATATCAGCGATATAATTCTTAAGGCCAATTCTGCAGAGTTGTCCAATCCCTACGCCACTCGGTCTCTCTACATAACCTTTGTTCGCTCTATTCCCGAATACGCGTCTCAAGTGTGGTCTCCTTACTGTCATTCACACATTTCCAGAATCGAGAGTATCCAACGTCGTTTTCTCCGTTTTACTCTTCGTGGCTTACCATGGGACGATCCTCTGATCCTACCTCCATATAAAGACCGCATAAAACTTATTAATTTGAACTCGCTGGAAGAACGAAGAAGGATATCCGACATCCTTTTCATCCACCGACTCCTCTCAGGTACCATCGACTGCGCGTCCCTTTATAAGTCTATCTTTTTTAGCACTAACCCTCTTAGTTTCCTAGATTGTAAGTTAAATTAAGTATGTAGCTTAAATTAAGCACAATAAAATGGGGGTCCACCAAAATCAAATTTCTATTTTGAACAAATCTTTCGGAATCGATATGAAGAAATGCTTCTGGGGGAATAAAGCCCGATGGTATCTATAGTTGGGGTAGTAAGCTCCGGCGGAAGGTTATTTTCGTTAGTCATTGCCCTTGCTATGTGTTTCGAATCATTTTTAAAATAAACTGTTTAAAAATAAATGTTCGGTGATGGGACTTATTTGGGCCATGAAGCATATGATTTTGGTCAAGGTGACTGCTGAGAAACAGACTCCTTGTCCTATCAGAGGCTTTCTTAACTCCAACAAGACAAGTCGTCTATGTGTCTATTGAAATATTGATATGGTAAACCAAATATAAAGATACCTTACCGTGTTTCTTACCGCTTATGTTGCCCAATGACCGCGAATTTCCTCAGTTAATTCTGGTATCACTTGAGAGAAGCTTGGTTCTGGCTCTTCAAGAGCTGTAACGCCACTTAAGAAAGAAGATTCTGGTATCACTTGAGGCCTTGTACAACGGAGTCCTAAACAGTATCGTTTCCGATTTTGGAAATTAATTTTTAACCTTTTCAAAGTCGACCAAACAAGCACCCGTACATTAATTTTTGCCTTATTCCACTGAATGTCAGAAACTAGTCTTGACACAGCGTGAATAGTATCATGCCTCGCCTTACAACCTGATTAGTTGTCCGATATTATTTTCTTTGACCCCTTTAGTTGTTTACAACTTTTTCAAAGACAGATATTTTTCGAATAGAGCTCAGCAAAGACCTCGAGCAAATCTAGTCACTGACAGGGATATACAGTACATCGTTGACGATTTAAGAATTAGAGAAGCAATTACCAAAGCTTGGAATAAAATATCTTAAATATATTGTCAATGCCTGCCTAAAATTAGAGTATTTTCCTGATGCTTGGAAGTTAGCCAAAATTGTACGGGGTTTTAAAATTGGTAAGCCACCTGATAGCCCTGAAAGTTATAGGAAAATAAGTTTGCTCAGTAGCCTCAGTAAAATATAAGAGAAAGTCCTTAAGGAACAAATGCTTAGACATATCTGCGATAACAACATCTATCCCAATGAACAATTTGGCTTTAGACAATACCACAATACATCTCATCAGTTACTTAGAACATGCAACCATGTAAAAGTAAATCGCTCTGTTGGAAAATCAACAGGAATGGTGCTATCCGACATCGAAAAGGCCTTCGATACTGTTTGGCATAACGGTCTTATATACAAAATGATTAACTTTAATTTCCCGTTCCATATCTGTGAAATAATTACAAGCTTTTTATCCAATCGTCGTTTTAAAGTTTATGTTAATTGTCGTGTTTCCAGCATAATAACGTACAATTGTGGTGTCCCTCAAGGTTCTGTAATTGGTCCAATTTTATATGATATTTATACTTCGGATTTCCCTGTATTACCAAACTGTGATATCTGCATCACGGATGATAGTTTTGCGGATGATACTGCAATATTTTCATCGCATACGTTCGCTTCAAACATTGAGAGCGATCTTAAAAATGCGATGCAAGTATTAAAGGCATATTATTCAAAGTGGAAGATAAAACTAAATGAAAACAAGAAAAGAAAACATTGCTTTCTACCTTCCGCTCAATTACAATTTAATGAGGTGAGCATCCCTTGGGAGACCTGTGTTAAATATTTAGGAATCTTTCTTGATACAAAACTGATTTTTGATGACCACATAAATAGAACGATTGAGAAAATAGGACTTGCCATAAAAATGTTGTATCCTTTTATCTGTAGAAAATAGATAACAAAATAATAATCTACAAAGTGATTTTTCAAGCGATTCTTCTATATGGTTGCCAAGTCTAGGGTGATTGTGCAAAGAAATTGCAAGTATATCAAAATAAGGTTCTAAAAATGATGCTTAATCTACTCTAGATCTGCATAAAAAAGTGAATGTTGAACTGATCCATGAAAGGATTGAAAAACTTAAAACTAGATTTGTGGGACGATGTAGTTTTGCTGACAACCCCCTTGGAAAAGAAATATGTGATAATTAAATTGTTTTATTGGAGGTACAAGTTTTCAAAAGATGGCGCCACCTGCAAGTTGTGGCTGATCTTGGAAGCGATTACCTACTTCATTGGAGAGGTGTGACATCTGTCAACAATAATTAGTGTGCATCAGCGTCTGTTTCTGACAACAACATTGTTTTTTGTCTCTTCGAAAATGTCCGGATTTGTCTTAAATAAACAGCATTTGCGGGAAGTTTTGATTTTCTTTTTTAATTGGAAGAAAAGTGCAGCTGAAGCCCATCGAATGCTTGTAGAATTTTATGGTGAATCTGCTCCGACCTCATGCAGGAGTGGTTTCGACGCTTCAAAAGTGGTGATTTTAGCATCGAAGACAAAGAGCGTCTTGGCCAGTTTGAAGATGAGGAACGTCAAAGAAAAACATCCACGGTTCAAAGGTCATGCTCTGCATATGGTGGGACGAGACGGTTGTGGTGTACTATGAGCTGCTAAAACCAGGCGAAACCATTGATGTGAAACGTTATCGACTACAACTAATGCGTTTGAGCCGTGCATTGCGTGAAAAACGGCCAGAAACGACCGAAAGGCATAACAAGGTGATTTTGCAACATGATAACGCTCGGCCCCACGTGGCTGTAGCGGTCAAAAACTACCTGTTAACGCTGAAATGGGAGGTCTTACCCCACCCGCCGTATTCTCTAGACCTTGCTCCTTCCGATTACTGGCTTTTTCGACGGATGCAAAACGATTTGAGGGGTCACCGGTTCGGAAATCGAAGAATGGTTCAATGATTGGATCGATGCCAGAGAGGACTCATTTTTTAGAAATGGTATTCGAAAATTACCAGAGTGATGGGAAAAAGTAGTCGCTTCCGACGGACAATACTTTGAGTGACGTATTTTTTACGTTTTTTTCAATAAAAAAAAATTTTGAAAACAAAAAAACGGACCGAATTAATTTGTACTCCCAATACTTCCGCTGTTATTTATTTATTTATTTTCTTGCTTGTCTACTTTGTTAAGTTTATTTATATTTTTGTTACTTTTTGTTTATTTAATTTATTTAGTTAAGTACCTATTTATTTGTTTAAACTTATCTTATTATTTATTTATTTAATTAATTATTTTCATTTATTTTATTTATTTATTTATTTATTAATTTTTATTTTTTTTTTTTTTGTTTTTGTTTGTATAGAAGGTTTTTGTCGTATTTTACTTCTAAAGCATTTTGTTATTTTGTCTTTTCGTTTTTTCCTTTATATAAAATATCAAACATTTTCAGTGGAAAGATATAACCTAATTATCAAATCCCTGTGTTGTAAGATGTGCGGTAGTAAACTATTGTAAATTTTACATACGAAATAAATATCTATCTATCTAAAAACTTACTAACAGAGGGAAGCAAATTAATTGATCGAAGGTTAGCAGGGTTTGTTTTATTTCTATTCTGTTTGGGGACAGCACCGCCGCTGTCTTCCAATGTGCTGGAAAATGAGTCATGGGCGACAACGCCAGTCGCAAGGTTTTCATCATTGAATACCGTGAAACCGTTATTCTCATATTGACAATAATCTATTTTTGCCCGCAACTGTGTATGGTAAATAGGCCGTATTTTCAGGCTCAGGCTTGCAGTGAGCAAAGCTGTTCACGGTCTTCACAGACTCGAACAAAAGCGCTCCTTTCTCCTGTTGATCCTTGACCACAAAAAAACCTTCACCGGTGTCTACATTCTCCTGGCTTATGGCCATGTTACGTAGTGCTACTGTATTGTCTGTCATCGGGGGTACTCGGACACAACGCATATCGTTATGACCCTTGCTCTCGATATATTGAATTTTATAGAACGAACTTTTATGCCCCATTTATAGCTTTCCTATAATTTTCTGTTAGAGGTTTATGATGGCCGATTTCAATGTCCTTATCTCCGTATCGTGTGGGCCTGTAACTTGTCTATATAGCGTTTAAGGCTGAAGAGAACTCTTCTTTTTCTTCTGTGAAGCGCTTGATTGTTGGTGTTCCGTATTTATCGGTTTCATCGCTGGTCGGAGCTATCCGACGGATAGTTTTGTTCATTGTTCGTTTTATAATAACATTTATTTGTTTTTCTGTTGGAGCACTCAAACACAAATACCGGTTAATTGTACTGCCAGACAGACACCTTAGATCGAGCTATAGCTGATATAGAGCCACAGCCAAGCTTCTCTCCTTCACTTATGTTGTGTGCGATTTGGTTTTCGGAAAAGAGTTTTAATTCCGATTCCGAACCGCGACAACCGAGAAGATTTTTTGAGGCAAATGTACTACGGGGTGTTTTGTCAGTGCCCTGCCCAAGAGAGAAGCCGCGAAATAAACATTCGATGACGTTGGTGTTATCGGGATCCGAATTCGCTCATCGCACGTCAGCGGCCGACACTCTACTCACCGCGGAACGGCGCACTGGTGGATTAATTCCACTCAGACGTTTGCTCAAATATTTAAAATTAAAAAAGTACTGAAACAGAGCAGAGTGTGCTCACCGATCATTTTTATCATTCTTTCACCATTCAACTTGGATTACATAGAGCACCCTTATTTGCGTACGGATACACGAAAGTTTGCCCTAACCAGGTCTTATACAATAACCCTAGGATTCCATGCGTGAACTGTTCTCTAATTAAACTGACTCGAAGTCATGTTGCAAGCACAGTGACTATAGTCAGTGACCTGATCTCCAGGGCTTATAACCTTAACAACTTGTACGAGATAGTGTGCCTCAACGGCTTGGATTACCGGCTGCTGCTGGCTAACAACGGCTGTGGATTACTTTCACAAAGCGGTGCAATCAACAATGTGCTTCCGTTTCCAACTGCTCCAGAACCCAATCAGAGAGCACACAATGAGCTTAGTGATCTTTAGATTTCCGTTTTTGCACCTATTGGATCTAATAAGCATACATGCCCAAATCTTCTGACAAAACTCATCAAGCTGATGACGAGGCTAGAACTGAAGTAGCGCCAACTACTTAACTCAAAATACAGTCAAGAAAGTAGCTCTCAAGCCGAGAAACGGGATCGACCATAAGCACTAATGTGAAATTACATACAATTTTCAAATTTCCTGTACTTGCTAACTTTGCGACCTCGGGCAGCTATGTTACCATGGAGGAACCACACAAGATTTGACTTTATAGGCTAGAACTGAAGTCGCGCCAACTACTTAACACACTCTCTCGGCCACAGCGGTAATATTCTTGCACGACTGCTCAACAAACAATCGAACCGCTTTCAATAATCTTGGCTCAAATCCTTTCAAAACACAGCTCGCGTAAGAATTGAAGCCGAGCGACCTACCACCGTATCGAATTTTTGGTGAATGGGCCTTAGAAAAGGAAAAGGCTACCGCGATGAAGTTGATTCCCGCATTATAAATACAAATAAATTAAAATCCAAATGCTTAAGAAATCTAATATAACAAAAATAAATGCGGTTAAGTCAATTGGAGAAAGGGGTACTCAGCTAATGATAATCTTCTTGGTTTTTATTTTCGTCGATAGTGTCGTTGGTTTCCGTACTGGTATACAAAATACCTTCGTTCCTTTTAAAAGCTATTTGTCTTTCCTATGAGGACCGCTTTCTTCTTATTTGGCTGACTGTCGCGTCGTCTCATGATTGAAGGTCATCCTATGTGCCATGCCCAATCCAACCGCTGTTCGGGTACGTATACACAAGGGAATCGCATCTATACTTCCGAGGCCTTCGTAATTAACATTGACATTCATCCGACCAAAAGGGGTTGTTATTCTTGGTTGGTTGACCGCATTATTATATCGCCGTATTATATCTAAATTTTGCAATCAATATCTGTGTATAATCAATTCCTCAGTTAAGATTGCTTCTAATCGGCTATTTCTAATTATAATAGGGGTTTTTTGTTCCCAAGGGTATTGGCTTACCCGTTTACAGCTGGTGAGAAGATAAACAATTTTTGATTTCTTGGAGATAGATTCTTATTTAGGTTCATAAACTTTTTTCTTTTTATCAATCAATATTATTTTAGGGTAGGCCGCCGAGTCTATATATAATTGTTGCTTGGGACCGATTTTGTTGACTGCGAGGGATGGACAGCTTCAGGTTCTTGTGCATGTTTTGCACATGGCAATTTTTTTTTCAAAATTGACGCAATCAATGGTTTCCCTTGTTTGCTTTGAAGAGTGTAGCGAATAGAACGTCTGTTATTCTAAACTAATCTTCGTATTAGTTTTGACACCAGTTCGCAAAACAATAAATTTCGGGGATACATTGTCATCTGGTGAACCTTATGTGCGTTGGTGTCGTCCCACATATGGCCATACTGAAGAACCTCGTCGGGAGCCAAGCTACAATTCCAGGTCTTTTACCTTGAATTTTGCAAATTGTTATCTGGATAACAGGAACCGCTACTGTGGGTGGGTTCTAAAACCGGTCGCCATAAGCTCTACTCTATAACACAGCCAAGTTTCAGACTCACACCTACTCGACACGTTTGGTTTGATATATGCATACGGATGGACAGGCGAACAGACAGGAAAGCCCTTGCATAAGTTTTCCCTTCCCCAGCTTTGCAAGGTAGAAAATTAAAAGTATGTCTGCAGCCTCGCGTCGTTCCTTGAATACTTTTAAGCGATCGTTATAATCTGGTAAATTATAAGAAAAGACGACAACAAAAGACAAAACGAATAAACCTACGTTGAACGGCCTCAATACGCCCAGTGTGGACCAGACTTGACTAGCGTTAAAGAAGGGGCCTAACGAAGTTATGAGTACCATATTCCCTAATGTAAGAATTCAAGAATTCCTTGATATGAACAACTTTTTGACAGATAACATGGATTCTGGGAGGTGGAGGAAAGCGCTCAATTAAGTAAGTGATAGTTTTTTTTTTAACACCAAATAGTGAGCTTGCTTAGGAGAGATTGGAGGGAATAGTAATCAGCAGATGAAGATATACTTGTATATTTGAAAATTCTCATATCATCCGCGTATACAGAAAACGGGATAGCTAGAATAAATATTAGTGGGCTGAAGTGACTGCCATGGGGAACTCCACAGATGGCAGTAATTGGATCAGAAATAGAAGATCTGAAAATAATATTGTACTGCCGGTCCTGACTTCTTTGCCATCCTTGAGTGCACACCAGGCTTATGAGACCTTGGGGGAAAAGATGATCTTGCTTGAAATGTCTAGGAATCCAAGAGATAATGGTGCGATAATTGGAAACCTCATTTTTTCGTCCTTTTTTATTGATACATCATCCCAGATGTAAGCATTTTTCCAAACCTGATGAAAGAGACCCTACGAAATGGAGATCAGTCAGGACCGGACCAGTAGTCGTTCCTTAAGTTTCGTATATTCTCGATGACTAACGCAGGAGCTGTCAATAACATGAGAGAGGCGACTGAGAGTATATAGACATATAGGTATAAAGAAAGGAGCTATGATCGGGTTAAAAGAGCTGGTCTTTTCTTTTTTTTAGTTGCGCAAGGAGCACAGTGCACTGGTGTGCCAAGGTGGAGATGAGGTGCAGCTACTTTTGGGTGGATACGACAAACCAACTGAAGATTTTGGAGTAGAATAAGGCAAAACTATCATCTAAGGGCATGCGCTTGTTAGGTCCTAGGAGAAAAGTTAAGCCAAAATTGCTGAGCAGGTTATTTGGTTTTGTGAGGTATGTTTTTTGTAAATTGAAGCAATAAGTATAAGGTGGTGCAAAATTAATCAACCAATTTTAGTTTTGAATTACTTTTCTCTTTAATATAAACCAATGATTTTTAGTAAAGAACATCTTTACTTGGACCGTTTTCTTTAAGTTCAAAGGATGATATCCGTCAAGTGGTTGCCGCCAGTGTTGATTCACATTTGTACCCATTTTATCACATTTTCCATGACTTTCCGCAAGATTTCCGGTGATAACTGTTCGCATTCCTATCGAATATTCTCCTTAAGGACTGCGTTTGTCTGAAAGAAGAAAGAAATCTGGGATGGTTAATTCGGGCGATCTTGCTGGCCATGCCAAATCGCCAAAACGGGAGACTACGCGACCAGAAAACGCTTCCTTCACAATATCCATTGTGGCTCGTGCTGTGTATGTGATTGCTCCGTCTTGTTAAAACCATATGTTCACCAAGCCCTCTCATTCAATTCCAGAAGTAAGAAGTCGTTTATCATGGTCCCGTAGCGTTCACTAGTAACAGTGACCGTATTGCCGATGGCGTCACTCACGATGATTTTGGATACAAAATCGTCTTCCTCGTTGTTGAGATTGAAGATGGCTTGACAGAAATTCACACGCGATTGACGGACAGCAGGCATCAACTGGTGCACTGTTTGCAGTTTGTACGGGAACATGTGCAAGTCTTTCACTAAAATTCGCTGTAGGGTCCGTCTGGTGATGCCCAATTGCGTGGCCCGTCGTCTGGTTGCTGTTTCTTCGTTCTCAGCGACATCGGCAGCCACAGCTGCGATATCGGCCGAACGACCAATCCGGTTGCAGTCACACTCTACATGGTCTTCTGTGGTTCCAGTCTATTCGAGTCGAGTAGTTAAGCGTCGGAATGTTTGCACAGTTGGCGAGACATGATTCTGAAATCGACGTCGAAATTCACCACTGACCGATTATTGGTCAAAAAATCTACACAATTATTCTACGCTCTTACAGAGTATAGCGCTCCAGCTGTCCAGTTCGCAAATGTCAAATATGATTGACGTATGGCGCCATTTGCAACAATTATAACATCATCCGAGAGGGTGATTCATTTTGCGCCACCTTGTATATTCGGAATCGGATCGGTAAAGTGATTGTCGAGTGAAAGCATCTCCAATAATAATGGATCCAAGGTAGAAAAAATGTGGTTACTTGCGGAAATAAGGCAGCTTTCGGCATCTATTATGGTGTTTGTCACACAACCTGGACGGGATGCAGATGGTTGATGTTGAAGATGTTCGTTCACTACTCTCCGGGGGTGGTTGTCCTAGATAGGATTTGAGAGATTCGACTGAATTTGCGTTGGGTTTATTTCACAGTAACTTTTTTTGTTTCCATATCATTAAGGTGGATATGCACACATAGAGTATGAATTTTGAAGTGATCACATACTAAGCGTGTTATGCCTTCGTCAGGCATATTATTGATCAGAGTTGATCAGAGTTGGGGAACCGAGGGGGATTTTCCTGCCAGACAAAGTGTTAGTCGTCTCATCGTCGGACTTAGCCCATTTCAAGTACGAAAGATGGACATCGCCACAGATAGATAATGTCATTAGAGTCAGCGATGTCAAATATGGAATCAATAAAGTCGATGGCAAGTTGACAGCAATAAGTGAGTTGTGAGGGGCGAATGTAACAGCACGCAAGGTAGAACTTTCCGAAAGGTATTGAGAAGGGTAATGGATCGTAGCGGCTGTGAGTGAGACCTACGCCGGACCAGATCGGCATAATTGTTGTGACCATCAGCAAGGACGGAAAGACTATATTTTGCCGAAATTGGATGAAGTTGACATCACTGAAATATTTCGCCAACAAGATGATGCCACATGTAAAAGTCAATAATTCTGTAATCTCGAGGAATGGTCCGATTGAATGGCCATCTAGCTCACGGGTTTCAATCCTTTGGGTCTCTTTTTATGAGGCTGCTTTAGCCATGTGCTACCTAGAGCGCTAATATACGTGTTTTTCATTATGATGGCATCATTCAACGTAGCCCTAAACGAAAATATGTTTGATCCCACCGAGAATGATCGGCCAGGATGCATAACTTTACACCAGTTCTCCCTTTGCAATTGAATTCTAAACTCATTAATCTAATGCCAATCTGTAGTCTCTAATTGCAATCCAAAGTTATCATTTGAAAGGACTTCCTTCAGGAAGCAATCAGAAATCCACTCCTCGACGGTTTGATTGCAGCATAACTGCTATAAGCCATGAGATATTCATTAGACCCATAACCCGTCACCAGTGCATATACGAATTTCCCTTATATTCATTACTAGTCATAATATCCCTCGATATAGCTCGACACATCCCCGCAAGCAATCAAAGAAGTAACATACGAGTACTTGCCACACACACTTGGGTGTCCGCCTCAAACCTTCCTTGCAATCTACACATCCTCTCGCACGGTACAGGAAGTTGCCCGAAATTATATCCGCTACACCTAATCAAACAAAACCACTCGAGAAACCATATCCTCGAGCCCTATCCATTAATTAACTCAATAAATTCACTTTGCACCAATCAGGCGGTTCTCGAATTACCTCAAACGGTCGTGAGCCCCTCTTCACTCCCACGTTTCCATGCATCACCCCCCTCGCCTCGGCTGGTGGTATCCGTGACATAGGATCAAGGTACTTCCATTGCGATATTGTTTGTTGACATAAGAAATCATCGCTGCGGGTAATAATCAATCAAAGCACGAAGCACCCGATCCACATTAGTTTCATCGTCGACGAGTATAGTGCCGTCAAGGGTCTGTCGAGCTCGGAGCTGTCATCAAGCAATACAGGAAGCCATGGATGGAATGAAGGACTTGCTGGTTTGGGAAACTTCTCGCAACGTAAAGTTTCTTGTGTCGAACTAGGAAACTTTCGCACATGAATAATTAAGCTCCAGCGCGAGAGTGTAGCTCTCGGAGCTAAGGGGTAACTTTCAGTTGTTAAGATGGCCCGAGCGCAGGCATCAGCCTTCGATGGGAAATATAAGGACGCAGTGAAATTCCGACCGGCCTAATGAAAATCCCCAATGAAATTTAATTATCCTCCGGGCTGATTAGTATGTTGGCAGGATTTGGATTCGGCTATGGACTGGAAATCAGGCGCCGGTGGTCTGGTTTTGGTGGAGCTCATTATTCGAAAAGGCATTTGGACTGATTATCATGAAACTTTCATAGAGGCGTGGCGGGTGCCTTGGGTTTTCGTGTGCTGCATTTACAATTCTGTGTGGCGGGATTTCGAAAGCTTATGGCAGAATTGGGGGTTATACATGGCCTCCTAAGCGGTAATGGTCAGTGAGACTTGTCATTGACCTTGCACAACTATTTGGTGGCTTGCACGTTTGTTTGATTGCCCAACCAATCACGTGTTCCTCATTCACTTTCAATCCCATTAACCATTTCACATTAATTTGGTCGATTTGGTGGATGAAACGAGTCCACCCAGCCTTTCACCTCCTTGCAATTGTGATTCGGCATACGTTCAACGGCCGCCGTCAACTCCGCATGCAATCGAGTGGTTGCAACCAATTTTTTACATGTCCTCCGTTATTATCCTGTAAGCATTGCTACTTGCAAGTCGAACTACTAATTACCGACCGATTACTGCAATGAATGTCCGGTCCTCGTCTGTAGCCGTCTTACAAGCTCGCATACGATCCACCATTGCCCCAAAACAAAGGGGGCAAGGGGTGGCCAGAAAACGTACAGTCGATTACCCGGCCTGGAAGGCGATTAACATGACAATAATTGGGGTTGCATGTAAGTTCTTATCGAGAGCGTTACCGCAGTCATTACTCGTCTGTTTGTCGTCTCCAGTCGATGCGACGGGGTGATTTTAACCCCGATGTTGCGTATAAAGTCCTTTGGCAACTTGAGGGATGTGTAGACGTCATGATTATAGAGAGTGAACAATTAAACTTTGCAGTTGGCAGGTGCGCATCGACATGGATTTCATGTGTGTCTGTCACATTAGTGCGATATGGTCGTGGATGGGTGGAGTGAGAATGCCCATCGTGCGGGTTGTCATGTTTTGAGGTCAGAAGTGTTGACCAAGACATGATAGTGAGTATGTGGTTTCATTGAGTGAACCGTGACAGGCAATTTACTTCATGCTGATGTCAGTTTATTGACGTTCCCTGATCTGATACGTATCCGTGACGGGAAGATGCGTTTGATTAAATTATTGCTTAGCGTCGGATAACCTCATTTCGAATTGCTTGTTGTACAGGGAGCTCAAGTGCATTTATCGGACGAGTGGACCCCAAAATTTGACCTGGATTCGACGCCCCAAGGAGTGCTGATAAATGGATTCAGCTTAATAGGAACCCTGCAAGTTTTAATGTATCACTTGCGGTTGCTTGGAAACGGCCAGGTAATGGACAAGCGGAATGTCAGGATATCAAAATGGGAGGGCCAGGATTTTTTTTGTTTTTTTTTTTTTTTATTTATTATTCGTGCAGGTTTAAGAGTTACGCTCTTATGGTGTTTGTCACAAAACCTGGACGGGGTGCAGATGGTTTGTGTCGAAGATATGTTCGTTCACTACTCTCCTGGGGTGGTTGTCCTAGATAAGATTCGAGAGATTCGGCTAAATTTGTCGCGTTGGTTGTAGTTCACAGTAACTCTTTTGTTTTCATGTTATTAAGGTGTTATATTGGAATTGTACACACAGAGTGTGAATTTTGAAGTGATCTTACGCTGCGTCTGTTATGCCTTCGTCAACACTTTTTCTCTCATTCACAATTGATGTTGTTGCACAGTTTTTCCCTATAAGAATTGTTTTTGGCTATGGACGGCCCGAATTCTATTCGATGTCAATCTCAAGCAGTAGAATCTTAAATCTGCTTAAGACTGCCAGCGATTTTTAGGATTTCAAAGATATAATACGAAATTTAGAAAACCAAAATTCAAAGAACCCAAATGCCTTTTGAATCGGAAACCAATGTCAATCCCGTCATGGAAGTGAGGCAGCACGCAGGGTGAAGTAGCACTGACTTCCAGAGGAATGCATCGGTTAGTTTTGGCATAAGTCACTGTGATACATTCTTTTTGCCGGCGATACTGAGACTGTGGCAATGATCAGGTAGTGGTTTTGAAACTGCACCATGAATTTAGCTCACAGCCCTTGGACCTAGTTTAAACTGCTATTTCGGTCCAGTACTGTTCCATGGGCACAACATTTGTTAACCACTTAAAAGCTACAGTCGTCAGTTAGCAAATGTTAGGGCAGAGAAGAGCTAGACGAAAAACGAAATCGCTATAAAAAGTAGGAGGCCGCAGTCAACAATGCAAATACCATGCACAGGATCTCGATCTGGAAGGAGAGCAGATACCCCAAGTAGGTATGGCACAGAATAATTGGTTACAAATCGAGCCCACTTGTAGAGTTGTAGGAACAAATAGTCCAGTCAAATAAGACTTTGAAGGTTACAATAATTCCCATAGAGCTAAAAATTGGTATGAATGTTCAGAATACCATTATAAATGAATTGTGAAAAGTCCCCATCAATCCCCCTTGTGCAAAAAATTTTATCGATGGTGAAAGTTTGCAAAAATAGGTTTTTCGCGTTTTTCAGCTTAACGGTGAGTTTTACAGCAAAAATAGTTCAGACAAAAATTGTAGATCATCCGATTCTCTACAAAAAATGTATCTACACTTTTTTTCATAAGTATTGCCATTTCCGTGATATAGCGGTTGAAAGAATTGAAAAAAATATTTTATTCGTAATATGCACACGTTTCCACACCACCTATGAGGTAGTGTGCTTGGCGCTTTTTTTTTAACGTGGTTTCCCCGGTAGGCCTATTCCACGATCTATTATGATCCTATTGAATGCAAATGGAGTATTGAAAATGATGAAAGCTGCGTAAATAGGCGTTGTATAGGCTCTTCTAGTACAACTGAAGTTTTTGGAGTAACAATTTGAATAATACCCATAATGTGAAGCGTGTTATGACCGTCTAGCGTATTTACATTTATATCAGCATTATCTGCTACATATTGAATAAATGTGCCAGTTTCAGGTGATAAGATATGAGGTGGACGATGAAAAACTGCTGCTGCCTCGTACATCATCGTATCATTATAAGATGCGCACAAACCAAAAGATGAAAAAATTTGTATAAGCCTTTTCGATCCAAATCGCCGATGAAAAAAAACGGAGAGACCCAATTGTAATTTGGACTTGAAAGACCTAGGCCGAACAGCACTCATAATACTATGGCTAATATTCGTGCATACTAATTGTAAATGTTCTAAATTGGAGCGTTTATTTTTTAAAATGACCTTCTCTAAGAAATAAGTCAGTGACTTTGGAATGTCTGTATCAATATCTTCAAACATACGACCTGGTGGAGGATAATTAGAATTATCTAACACTGCACATTGAATATCCTCTCGAATAATTGCTGCTGCAGCTTCTAAGATGCGAAATCGCTCTTCTTTTTTATCGGTTTTTTTTTTTTCGTACCAAGCTTGATTTAAAATATCATGGTGACTATCAATAAAACATACGAATGTTGATGATCCTGATTTTTCTGTAATAATAATTCTATCACCATACTCCAACTTCAATCGCATTTTAATGGTTCTGTTATCTATTGTTGATTTTTTACAAATACTTTTTAATTCGTCTAATGTGAATTGACAATCATCGCTATTTTCAATATACTTAAATATTTCTCTCATCGCAATATTTGTAGCTTCATCTTTAGGACGACCGACTTTACCCCCAGTGGTCGGTTTCAGAAAAGAATTGTAGCAATCGTTATGATACTTAGCCTCGGCAGCGACTAAATCATATTCAAATTCAATTCGAGCAGCAACAGCTTTGGCTACATCATCACAACGAGTTTTAGCTATAGTTAGAATACTGTCTTTGAACGAAAGTGTAGTCACTTTAAAAATCTTACGTCGGTACTGCAGTGCTTTTTTCTTCTCCAACTCTTCATTTAATTCATTGCCGCAAAATAAACAACACTGGTTGAAGCAAAATGTAGTTTCACTTACTCGTGCTCTAGTACGAGGAGGACTTATTTTTGATGAACCAGCTTCTTCTTCTTGGCGCCGTCTTTTCACGGCATCAATGCTACTTTTTCGAGTATAATTTTTTCGACACTGCACATGAATTTTTACAGATGTCTGGTCTTTCAGGTACTCCGAAAACTCATCACCTCTTTCAATACTTGCATCAATTAATGCTTTCATGCCGCGATCAACAGTAACAACTCCACTTTCAGTCAAAGGTTGACTACAAATAAAGCAGAATTGCGACATTTTTTTTTAAAAACAGTAAAATGCACAAACTTTGTTACAAAATATAAGCGATAGCCACGAGTTGTCACTACGAAGGAATGCTTACGACTAACAGTATTTTGTTGAGTATGAGACCTTCGAAACGGAGCAGGTATACGAGCATCGCCACGCTGACAATTGAATGGAAGACAGATGTTACTCAAGGCCATGCGACTAAATGAAAATAGGGGAGGAGTTTTTGACGTTCATTTATATTCTAAGAATTTTATAATTTGTATGTATAAGACATAGGGACTCATGTATTTACTCATATAACGGTTCAAAAATGTATATAAAAGTACATTAACGTGCATATTACGAATAAAATATTTTTTTCAATTCTTTCAACCGCTATATCACGGAAATGGCAATACTTATGAAAAAAAGTGTAGATACATTTTTTGTAGAGAATCGGATGATCTACAATTTTTGTCTGAACTATTTTTGCTGTAAAACTCACCGTTAAGCTGAAAAACGCGAAAAACCTATTTTTGCAAACTTTCACCATCGATAAAATTTTTTGCACAAGGGGGATTGATGGGGACTTTTCACAATTCATTTATAATGGTATTCTGAACATTCATACCAATTTTTAGCTCTATGGGAATTATTGTAACCTTACCTCTATTTTAAGGACTAATTTGACTGGACTAAAAGTCACTCACAGGCGTTGTTGACCCCCTTTGCCCACCAAGTAGTTCCCGAACCTGCTAATCCTCACCACTTATCTGGGTACAGACTTCAATATCGCCCCTCCAGACTGCCTCGAAATTGCTTTGACCATCAAACAACTAATTGAAGCAAAACGAACGAGCATGATTCACTGTCAGTTAGAAATTCATTTAGACTCCCTCAGTAGCCGGCAACTGCTTCGAAGTTTTGAAAAATATTGTACCAAGTCAAAACAACCGTCCAACGTGCTGTGCTGTTCACCAACTTGCATGCTGCGCTCAAAGGACTCATATGCAGCACAAGACCCATTTAGAAAATTCCTTGCTGCGAAATATGTTTTTGCTTCTCCCCCATCACACGCTCGCTTAGCCTTGGGCGTTGCACGGCCGTCAATTGTTTCCTCACGTCTCGAAGAACGACATGCCTCGTCGTATCGTTTTAGGCGACGAGTTTGGCCGATACACTCGCATTAAATGATTTAGGTGAAGATACTACCAAAACGAAACGAAATAACCAGATACTCGTATACCGTCACGAGGACAGAGAGTTTCTGGAATAGTTGCATTGCTTTGTTGTTGTTGTTTTTTTATTGTTTTGAAGTGCGAATGCAAACGAAACTTAAATTAAAATGCCAACTAGACTGGAAGAAGTGATATTTCGGTATCATAAATTCATTATTGCACAGCTCCAGTTGCATCTAGAACTACCGTATACCGAGTGGGATGGAGGACAAACGCCCAGTTCAGTTGTTCACTTTATCTCGGCTTCATCCATCTACTCCAACGAGCACAACAAATGGATTTAGTTTCCAACACCCGTTGTGGGTGCCACCCATCCATCCCGTGTATTATGTGTGCCGCCCAAATACGAGGAGCTGCCACAAGCGCTTGAAGAAATTATGCGAAAGCGGGACGTCATGACAGACAAAAGGATAATAATTAACATAATGAAATTAATGGCAGAGATATGTTCGTGTTAATGCTTCTGTGAAACGGAAATGAGTTCGCTCCGTGTTGGCCCGGGTGATGATGGAGGAGAGCGGTCGAGGCATTCTTTAACCTCATTTGGAGTGGCAGATGCAAGTGGCAGGCACAATGAACGGATGAAATGCAATTAGAGAATGTTGGTCGGGATATTTTTGGTGCGGCATGTGTATGTGTGTGGTCAACGCTGGGCTAGCCTGATGTTGGCTCTTTGTTTACTTTGCCTAATGGGGATCAGATTATTTTCTGTTTTCTCTTTGTTGGCTGTTATGTAAGCAATGCGGTCGTGGGCGAGCTGGGCGAACGTGGCGCCATGGGAGAAACAATTCATATAGGAAATTAATTTTGCAATCTGATATGAAGACAGCTGGAAGAGGATGTCGAGGACGTGCTTTGTGCGTTGTGAAAGATAGTGTTCTGGTTGTTTAGGGACATGCACTTGCATATTTTTTCCGTCAGTCCTTTTAAGTGGCACTTAAGCTCAGGCTAAATCTGAGATTGGTAGTTCCTAGAGTAAGAGGAGCCATTCATTTCAAGGATTCTCTTCCGCTTAACATTTTTTTTTTGTGTCAGGCATACATATAAAACCTATGTAAGTGCAACAGCCTGCCTTACAGCTTCTTCATCTTTTTAGCATTTTAACATCTTACCTCTCATTGCATTGGAAACTAGTTGCCTGACTAAATGAATTTGAGGACATGCGAGACATATAAGCTCAATTCGAGAGGAGAAAAGTCATTAACTTCCTTCGCTTAACTTCCTGTCGAGGAATTATCCTCTACTCTACATACAGGTACTGACAAGCGTTTTGTAACTTGATGAAACCTTCTCGAACTCCTCAAGAAAAATATCAAATCTCTGCTCAACGGAGCAGACTGAACCAACTAATATAGATATACTTCAACCAATTGAAGCGAGTTTTTTTGCTATTTGGTTTTTTAGTGTTCTATTTTTGACAGCTCACGTATGACTCATAACGTAAGTGCAGTTAAGCATACTCGCTTAGAATTGCCATTTTGTTATAAGGTAACTTACCGTCAAATAAGTTTAGCAAAATATTTAATTTTATTATCAGAATTTGTACTTAATGGAAAATGTTTACCACGTACTTCGAGTACTTTGCGGTCATCATAAGCAACTTTGGTACCAATTTCACGCTAATGGTTGCCAAACCATCTACCCGATTGGGTAAAATGCGTACCGACAATATTTCTGCTGCATTCCCCGTTGCTAATGAAGAGATTGTATTACACGACTGACTGAACGTGGGCAACTTGTGGTTTCAGCATGACGGCCCCACATGCTACACAGCACGCGAATCGTCGAACCAATTAAGAATTGGGTTCGGTGAAAGATTTATCTTTTTTAGGACCGGTGGATTGGCCGGCTAGATCATGCCCTTAGACAATTTTTGATGGAGTTATGGTGATGAGCCAAAGTCACAGTTCACTTCCGAACCTTAGCCTGTGCAGTCGCATTTTAGCTCGCTCTTCTCTTAATTATTTTTTTTTTCCTTTTCTTCAAAACGAAACATAATTTAATTTTTCTTCGACATAATCAAAAACACGCGAGTGTCCAATTTGTCACCATAACAATTACAAACTTCTAACTCATCAACAAAATATTAAAATGCGGGTGACCCGTCCCCAATCGAATTTCTCTGACGTAGCCAAACAACGCGAGTGCTCCCAATTTACACCTTAACAATACAAAAATTATCTTTCTGAACGTGAGTGACCTGCCCTAGTTTAATATTGATCACTGTGATTTGGCCCACTCTGCCGCCGATACCAGAAATGCTGACTGGGTTATTTGCAAGGGTATCTGCGGCAAATCATCTTCCCTGCAACGGCCTAAGCAAAAGGTCGATCACGTAGATACACTGCCAAACACTTTTCCTTTTATTGTGAGAAGTGCAAAAAATTTCCCCCTCTGATGTCCTGTTCGCGATTAAGTGTAACAGTGAAAACATTAACTCGGTCGCCAACAACAACAATATGTTGTTCAAGAAGCTCGCGTCTAAGTTTCACTTTCCTACTAAATGTGTAGAAGATATCAATTCTACAATGAAGTCAACTTTCACAAACAAACTAAACTCCCTGGAAAAACAATTGGCGACCTTGACAAAATTAGCCAATGTAAGCTCGGAAAGCAGTTCACCCAATATCCGTAGTGTCGAATTTAAGCGCGACCTCATTTCGAACCTCAATACATACATACATACCTCAATCCCTTAAGCGTGAAAAAAATAAACGAGAACTTAAACTCCCTCCGGTCCGCCATTGACATTCATTTTAGCCACTCATCCAATAGAAGTGCTTCCCTCCCTTTCTCAACCCGATCCTCTGCTTGAAGCTATCGCAAACAAACTAAATGACGTTAGCAGTGAACTCAATACAACAAGGTTTACCCTAAGCGGTCTAATTGACGAAATGAGAGCAGCATATAACAAGAGTGGTAGCATCCACATGCCCGGGCACTTCCATACCAACCCATCATTTGCCGATACCTCCATACGTGATGAATTGCTTGAAGCCAATGTCTCTGCCCCGTCAATTTGTGTGTCTCCGCTGCCGCCAATAACTACATCGCCAGTCTACACGCAAACTGAAGGACCAATTTCCCAACTATTGAAAACAATATTGAGCGCTTTGGCCAAATATGGAGTTTAAGTGAATGAAACCAGTGAGGTCAAAAACTGGAAAAAGGCATAGAAGAAATTTCTACTTTTATTATTGACGGTTTCACCCCCGACACTCGTGAAAAATGGGCACAAAAGTTCACAAAGGAATTTAAAATTCCAATAGTAAGTTGCCAAGCACTTCAACGTTCCAAATCATTCAAACTGAAGCAGTCCATATCATCAAAATACGAGTGGTTATTCCTAAACCCCGACGGCCGTCCTTTCACTCTTGGTAGAACTACCGTTACCAAGTGGAACGAAAAGAAAGATATCCACCCCAAGCCGCTCAATAAATCTTAAACAGAAATCGATGCACATAGCTCTAAGAAACCTAAAAATAAGCTTAACACTTGTGATAATCACACTAAGCCTCAAACTAACCCCCACATAATTGGAGCTTCAAAATAAAACTTTTTCCATTTTTCACCCACCCCCCATGTCCCATATACGTCTGCTCCACCAAAACCTCCACGTCAATGAGTTTCCTTCAATCAGAGTTCCAACTGCTCGTCCACCACCGCTATCCCCTCGCCTCCACAAGCGCCCCTTCCTAATTCTTTTCCTAACCTCCATCTCAAATCTGGAGCCAAGTATCCTCATTTCCGCAGCTCCAACGTTCTCAACCCCTCAGCCCCCAGCTTTTCTAATACATCCACACCATACTCGCCCCCTCACACTTCTCTTCCAACAGTTTCAACTCTTTCTTCAACAGCGTCTCCTGATAACTCCACCCAATCTTTCATTGATCCCTCCCTGTCCCCCTCAGTCAAAATTACCCAGCAAGTTAGTAATCCGATTGAATGCCGCTATGCTCACTCTCGTCTAAGGGATAAAAAGATGTGTGAAAACATTCGTCTCTTTTTGGCCTATCTCCATGATAAACCAGACTCGGTCTGCTTTGAAGGTAAAGGGAAGACTAGTGTAATGGTCCTCATTCAATAGGAAGGCCTCCTATTGACTTTGCCAGTCTCAAGTGCCTCTTTATTAAATATCACGAGTTCTTCAACTTTGAACCCACTGGACTGAAGTGGATATCTTCTTATTTGAAAACCGTTACTACTACGTGTTCGTTTTAGATCTTCCGGCGTACCCCATGGCAGCCACCTAGGTCCACTTCTTTTTATTCTTACCATTAACGACATTGGGCTTATCATCAAACATTCCCACCTCTCACTGTGCGCCGACGACACCAAGTTTTTCAAAGCCATTTCCTCGCAACAAGATTCTTCCCTTATTCAATCGGATCTCAATAGCTTTTCCGGTGCTTCAAAAATTGTTTGGAACTTTACATTTTCAAATGCCAATCAATTACCTTTTCACGTTAAAGAATCAATTCTAGAGAGGTCTCCCTCTTCTCTACTTCTTCAATAATCAATGAACTGATTCATGAAAGGATTGAAAAACTTAAAACTAGATTTGTAGAACGATGTAGTTTTGCTGACAACCCCCTAGTAAAAGAAATATGTGATAATTAAATTGTTTTACTCCCGCTGTTATTTATTTATTTATATTCTTGTTTGTTTACTGTGTTAAGTTTATTTATATTTTTGTTACTTTTCGTTTAATTAGTTTATTTATTTTTTTAGTACCTATTTATTTATTTAAACTTATATTATTATTTATTTATTTAATTAATTATTTTCATTTATTTTTTTTATTTATTTATTTATTTATTCATTTATTTATTTATTTATTTATTTATTTATTTATTTATTTATTTACTTATTTATTTTTTTTTTTTTTGTTTTTTTGTTTTGGCTGTATAGAAGGTTTTTGTCGTATTTTACTTCTAAAGCATATTGTTATTTTGTCTTTTGGTTTTTTTCCTTTATTCAAAATATCAAACATTTTCAGTGGAAAGATATAACCTAATTATCAAATCCCTGTGTTGTAAAATGTAGCAAACCATTATACATTTTACATACGAAATAAATATCTATCTATCTTAATATTAACTTCGATTTCAACCTCGGCACTCCATGCCTAAAACTCCGTCTTCTCAATAACCTTCTCTCCTTCCAGTCTTAGTTTCCAAGGATCGGGCCCCCGCATCGGTTCTCACTAGTTATTAAGTTAGATTAAGCTTAGCTTGAATTAAGCTCAATAAATGGGGATGTTTGCCCCGAAGGGACAGTCATAGAAGACAACAACATTGCTGTGTGTTCTTCGAAAGATACCTGTTCTACTGGTATGCATGATTCGCAAATCCGAATTCTCGATGCCAGGAATACGCCTACGTACTAAACCACAACCTGCGCACTTCAACCACTCTCCCCGCGGGACTGCCATTAGGTATTACTTAACGGGGCTGGTTAGCAACGTATGATTTGTGCTCTGCATCTTCCGTTTCAGCCCTTCTTAATTGTTTAACTCTTCCTAACTCGTTCTGCACGCTCATTATGAAGGAGCAGATCTGCAGCCCCCTGAGTCTTCGTCTTCCTACTCTGGGCAGAAGGGCGGGCTATCGTATCCAAATCTGTGAAGATATTTTCGTTAGCCGCCGTGACCTGGAAGAATTGCGTAAGGTGGAAATTGCGATTCCCGTGTGCTCTTTTTCCCCAAGCCTCGATCGTGGAGATCAGCTTGTGCGTCCCTCTGCCTTTTGTTGTCCCACCTGACTTGCCACAGTTCCACAGATGTTGCCCTTTCTTCTACTTTTACCCTCCGTATAACGCTGGTCTCTTGACGGATCGTCGTGGTTCAGCTAAAGTAAGCCCTGTGCATCTAGTCGGCGAGGATATTGATAGCAGGAAAAACTCTAGCATTTTTACAACAGCCATATGCCCTACCTTTTAAACTCAATCAAACTTGGTCTACAACATAATTAACCTAGAACCATTCCGATTTAATTTTAATGTTCATCATGACGATAACCGTCATCAATCTACTGATAGTTGCATTTGTCGAGGCATCTTACTAACTGTCCTATAATTAATTGAGTCATACTCTTCCCCATAGTTCGAAGTTAGGAGCATCTGAAATTACATACCTCATTTTCACGACTAATCCATTTAATTTCTCTGTTCCAATTTACCGCCTTTCTCAATCTACGATCGATAACTACCCTCCTTCCCTACTTATCTATTAAAAAGTACTCCTAAAGTCAGAACTTTCTATGGTTTCCGAATTCCCCCAAATCAACGAATATCTCAAAAGACCTCCTCCAATTTTGATAACCAAACCTCAGGCGACGTCGTGCTCAAATTTTTCAGAAAAATATATAATTTTATCTCTCTTCGTATCCCCCTTTCCAGACTTAAAACTTCGTTTACTTTAGTGATAGAAAACAAACAAGCAACATACTGTGCCAAGCTTTACAACTCCATTTATCAAAACTATTTATTCGATAATCAGACCAACCTTATAAACTATCCTTGTAGCGGCCATCCTCAATTTTTTTTAAATTTATATTTATTTAATTTTGTAAAAGGAAAATGTGCTTAACACACTCTCCTTAGCTTTCTATATGTGCTATACACAACCCGAGTCCGTCATTTCACTGCGTCTGTCAATACTCGGAATCGACGTAGAAGAATAAAAGGAAAAGAAAGTAACTGTTACGATTCGAGTATAAAAGGGCGATGTGACTTGGACGAATTCGCAGTCTGTTGAGTAGCAACTGAGTGAGCATACAGCTTTTCGTTGGAGCCACCTCATAATTACGAAATACGACTGTTAGGGTGTTCAGTAGACGAGGTGAACAACTTTTGGTCCCTCGGCTCTGTTTTTTTTTTTGTTTATACGAATATACGATTATACGATTATATATATACGAGATAATAAAGATCACTACGACAACTTCATCACTACTTCATTGGCGCCCAGCATTGCGGCCACGTGTTTTACCACAGGAGAGCCCTAAAAATAGACCACGTGTTTTACCACAGAAAAGCCCCTAAAAATAGGCCACGTGTTTTACCACAGAAGAGCCCTAAAAATAGGCCACGTGTTTTACCACAGAAGAGCCCCTAAAAATAGGCCACGTGTTTTACCACAGAAGAGCCCCTAAAAATATACCACACTTGGAATTATTTTACCAAGGCATTGAAAGGAGGGAAGAAGAATACGTTCCTTATGTCGAAGAAAAGTGAACGTATAGCGTCACAAACCTCGAATAAAGATCCTTTACGGGAGAGTGAAATGCCGGACAATATGTCATCAACTGCAAGTTCTGTCGCTTCGACAAGCGCAGCAGCATTAACGGCACTTTCGGAAGAACAATTGCAACGATTAGTAATGGCTATTCATGCTAAAGAAAATCATGGGACGTTTAGCAGATGTACCGCCCGTTTTGATGGGACCAGAAATGTGTCAAAAATTGATGATTTCGTGGCAACAATTACTATATATAAAGAGTCCGAAAACATCACGGATGCTAACGCACTCATTGGTATTCCGCTCTTATTGGAAGGTTTCGCATCAACCTGGTGGCAAGGCATTAAAAAGGAAGCCAAAAGTTTTGACGACGCAATAAGACTGCTTCGAGCAGCATTCGCGCCAGCTAAACCATCATGGCGTATCTACACCGAGTTGTTCGAAGATAAACAACGAGCGACGGAAACGATCGATCAATTTGTGTGTAGGAAAAGATCCTTGCTGGCACAATTAACAGATGAGATATCTGAAGACATTATGCTCAATATGGTTTATGGCCAAATTCTGCCAAAATTAAGAGAAAAGGTTCCTAGAAGCTCAATTAAGACCTTTCAGGATCTATTGGAGCAAACCAGAGAAGTGGAAATGTTCAATGATGAGAACAAACGGTCTGTAAACATTGCAGAAAACAGGGACAAGATGCGTTGCACATACTGTAGGAAGAAAGGACATACAGCTGACTTATGTTTTAAGAAAATTAAAAGCACGGAGAATGCAAAAATGGGTACTGACGACAAAAACAAGAAACCTATATTAAATTGCTATGGTTGTGGAGCTTCTGGATATTATCGAACAAATTGTCCTACCTGCAGCAATAAGAATGCAAACAGTCCAAGTTCGCTTGACTTCAATTTGGTAGATTCCCTTGTTATTGGAAGAAATGTTCCGACAGTGGATGTTAATATAAATGGACTTCGCGGAGAAGCATATTTAGACACGGCGGCTAGAACTAGCGTAGCAGGAGCAAGTTTATATCAACAGCTCTTGAGGAAAGGTTGTGTGTTTAAGCCAGTTAGTGCGGAGTTGACTTTTGCTGACGGGGTACCTAGAAAAGAGGTCGTTCATGCTACAGTGGCCGACATTATCATTGGGAAGAGATATCGCAAAATTCGGTTAATCGCATTGCCAAAAGCGAAAGGAAATCGAACGCTACTCGGAATTGATTTCATGGAACAATGTGGAATCGTGTTGAATATTGCACAAAGGTCATTTCACTTTGTGGATGATCCAACAACAACATTTGATTTCAAATTGGTTAAGAGCTGTGTATTGAAACCGACCGAGAATCTAGACAATTGCAATTACCGATCACCTGAAGCGAAGCAGGAATTTAAACTACCTAGAAAGGACGCTATGAAAGAAGTATCCGCATATCTTACGTGGGTAGAAAACCTACACGCAATAAGTCCAATAGGTGCAACCCCAAAACGAAAGAGATCAAACGATTACTCACCACATAGTGTACAAGCTATTTTCGCGGACTCATTACCAATAGATATGCGAACCCCAGATAGATCCAGTAATTTATTTAATGAGCTACGGAGAATAGAACCTTCAGATCCGGACACTTGGTTTGAGCTTAACAGCCTCGATATCAAATTACGTCCAAAAGAAGGAATCCCATTTGTGTTGAAGACTGATGCCAGCAGTTACGCTATCGGTGCAGTATTACTCCAGGGGGAGGGAGAGATGGAACATCCTATTGAGTATGCAAGCCGTCTCCTATTACCTGCAGAACGGAATTATTCAACGACGGGTAGTTCCGATGGGCTACCTAACCCAGTTGTTTCTATCAAGAAGAGGGGAAGACCAGCCAAGGCGACAAGAAGGATGACTTCACCAGTTCCTGCCACATCATCGGGACGATTTCTGAGGCAGAGGGGGAGATTGTAGCGGCCATCCTCAATTTTTTTTAAATTTATATTTATTTAATTTTGTAAAAGGAAAATGTGCTTAACACACTCTCCTTAGCTTTCTATATGTGCTATACACAACCCGAGTCCGTCATTTCACTGCGTCTGTCAATACTCGGAATCGACGTAGAAGAATAAAAGGAAAAGAAAGTAACTGTTACGATTCGAGTATAAAAGGGCGATGTGACTTGGACGAATTCGCAGTCTGTTGAGTAGCAACTGAGTGAGCATACAGCTTTTCGTTGGAGCCACCTCATAATTACGAAATACGACTGTTAGGGTGTTCAGTAGACGAGGTGAACAACTTTTGGTCCCTCGGCTCTGTTTTTTTTTTTGTTTATACGAATATACGATTATACGATTATATATATACGAGATAATAAAGATCACTACGACAACTTCATCTCTACTTCATCCTTAATTCTTTGATCAATTTGTCAACTATAAAAGAAAGTCTGGTGGCTACCCAACCGCCCTCTCCTTTAGCGATGAAACCTTAAATGATCCTAATACACATCAACTTTCTTAACCATTTCAAAAAAATATCCTTAGCAGATGACTCTTTTGTTCCTGCTTCTATTTACTTCAACTACTTAACACCTTATACGAATTCTCCCTTATAATATTGACCCCTTTATCATTGAAAATAAATTAAGTCAATTGAATGATGAATTTGTTCGTGGTCTAGATGGTCATCTACCACATTTCTAAAAAAAACTTTATTCTTTTCTTCTAAGATTCCTCCCCCAAAAATCTTCAGTCTTCTTGCCATAGGAGGATTGCCTGCCACACAGAAAACCTCTCTATAGCTCCTACACACAAAAATGTTCCCCAGGACTATGTTAACAACTTTCGCCCCAATTCCAAACTCTCATATGTGGTCAAATTTGTACCTGTCCTTGAGAGGATTGCAATGAATTCCTCTCAGTCTCAGAGGATAGCGCGGAAGTCGACGCTATTAAAACCGTTTTCAGTAAGATGTTCAATAAAATTTCCTACAGTTCAATACTCTTCAAATTGTCTGTCACTCTCATTAACCACTTTTATTACAGTGTTATTGTATGTCACTATTCGTAATAATAATAGTTTCAATATTACAGTGTTGGTTTCAGATCCGCCTTTTCCGGCCCTTTCTTGGCCTCCTCCGGCATCCCCCAAGGTGGTCACCGAGGTCCCCTACTTTTTTCTTACTATAATGATATTGAAATTATTATAAAACATTACTGCATCTTATTGTACCATGATGACACCTAGTTCTTCAAAACCATTTTCTAAATTTGCCAATCTTCTTCACCGTTCAAGTGATTCACGACCTAAACAACGTGTTAGTGGTTTAGGCAAGTTAGGTAAGTGATGACTAATAAAATAAGTATCACGAGAACAAGACGGTAGGGGTAATTACAGTGAACCATAATCACATGAGGAAACGTCATAAAATCATTCGAAAGAAAGATGAAAATAAGGCTGCTGCTCCGGACCGAGTTCCTTCGATGTAAAGGGAAAACAGGTGCAGGTAAATTAAAAAAGTGCATCAGGCAACGAAATCGACGGTGGTTCCCTATTCACTAAACTTTATTACTTTGCAAATATTCCAGTCTCGTCATGTAAAGGGTCAGTGTAGTGCTTCATGATCTTGTAAATTTCGTTTTTTTTTGGGTACGAAAACAAAGCCTGGATGATAATAAAAAAAAAAAAAACACTGCTTACCCAAAACTGATCAATTAAGATACCTACTGAAAAAAAATATTGTAGAGACCTTATAAATACGGAGTTCCTGGCTCAAAACATCAAAGTAAGAGTTGATGTCAGACAAGCAACTCTACCGGGGAATATCAAACAATATCAAAGATGCCACAGTCTATACGGGATCTTAACAATAACACCGTGAGACGTCAAACAGGTCCAATAGTGCCCTATAATATCCGCTTATGCGAATCGATTAAGTTTTTGACTCGATACACTAGGTAGTAATGTAATGTGCTATAAATATATTAATATATAATGTGGTGGACTAAATTTGTATTTTTTAAAAATATTTGCTAATAAAAAACAAGTTTTGTTGAATATACCTTAAAACAAAATATTTATAAATATAAATATATGTATGAAAATTAATTGAATTTGTGACCGAAATTGTTAAATACAAAAATGTACTAAAATAAAAAGTTTAAGACAATCTCATTGGGAAATCTTTCTTCCGAATCTTTTTCTATTGTTGAAAGCAGTGCAATTTTAAGTTATGTACTAAGCTATTAAAAATGTGCTATAAATTGAAGGTACAATGAAAAATAAATTTATTTTGATATTCGGCAGAAGGATTTATGTGATTTTGTTGAGGAATGACACAGAGCCAAAATTGTCAAAAAATGGTTAGAGAGCCTAAAGTTCCTGCACAAACCTGGACTTAAATCCGATAGCTAAACTGTGGGCTATCAGGAAGAGGGTGATGGGGTCAGCGGAGCATTTAGGTGACAAGACGCAAACCATAACCAAATTGAAACTATTTTAAGACCAATAAAAAGTATAATAAAAGAATATTAGAGGTGCCTTTTTATTTTTTCTTATTTCAACCACTGTACTTTTTATTAAAAAAATCCTTTTTATTAAAAAAACAGGAAACGGAAGACTACTCGTATGTATATAATTTTGCTCGTGGGTATTAGACAAACAATTAATCATGGATTGTTATATATTTCGTAGCATTTCTTTACGGGGTAATCATAGCCAATTGTGATGACGATTTTTTTACTTAACAAAACAATTTTCGATTTCTTTTTGTTGTTATGAAGGAACGTACTTTTATCTGGTAACGAATGGCTTTCTTAACACATATACGCCCGCCGTGCCCAAACGAGGACACCTAAAGAAATACCATAAACTTCCTAGTATTTCTGTTTTTTTCTTCTCTCTTTTTTTGACATTTGATGGTGAAGAAGCTATTGATGTTGGCAGACACGAACGAATGGTATATTAACTGTCTACGGATCATTGTATACGACAGTGACCATTGCGGACTACGTGCCGTGATCACAGTACCTGACGAGTTCATGGAGATGGCAGAGTATTTCCAAGCGCACCCCTACGATTACAGTAGGACGCGTTGGCCACGCTTTGCCAATTCCCTAACGAGAGCGCTCACTTCGAGCGCCTCCTTCCTACCGTCTAATAGGAACCTGTCAAACCGCGAGATTGACAGGTACCTCAAACAAATGGACGATATTATTAAGCAGACCATGGACAGTACAATATCACTTCAAAAACATAACAATACTACAAACGTGTACCCAAACGCGACAATCGACGCACTGCACAGACAAAAAAGTATACTCCTGACAAGGCTCAAACTCTTGTACAGGCGGTTTACCGACAGATAAAACTCGGAGGTCAGGAGACTGAAGTCACTGATTAAAAATCTCCAACAGCTGATCACGGAAAATTACAGAATATCTGTAAGTTTACATTGGAACAACAGAATTCGTGCTGTAAAATCCAACAGCGTGAGTATGGTCCCGCAAATAAATAAAATATTTCGGAGAAACATTCAGGATCTAAAGCCAATGAACATTTGCTACGAACAGTTAGCATCGATCCCGAGAGCGCCGTCCTGGATGACGACTTTTTCGTGATTGAGGATCGTCAGGAGAAGGTGGCGACAGTGGGAGCTGTCTTCCAGGAAGTGTACAACGTGAATGACAGCATTCGTCCAAACCACGAATTGGAAAACAGAGTTCTACTTCATGACACCTACCTTAGAAGTGATACCGATCATTGGCGATTCGAGAATCTTGGTTTTACCAGGTTCGATGACGATTTCGGGTGTCTGTTTAGCCGTGGCAAACGCATGGCGCCTTCACATTATAACGAATGATATCAAGTTCGATGAACTTCAATTCCGTCGCTACATTGCTTGTCACTATTAGAGACATACAAATAGTGAGAATTTGCGTCAAACATCTGTGGTGCCAAGTTTGCAATATGATGGGGTCAGTCACTGTCCAAAAAAACTTTCCCAGCAACTAAGGTCATAAAAAAGCACGTTGGCAATGCAAAAAGTGTGTGCAAACTTTATGCGTTGAAAGAGAATGCTTCGAAATTGTTCATACTGCTTAAGCCCAGTGTCCCCATTTGAGGACAGCTTTTTCCTAATGAAGTTTTTACCAATTAATAAAGAAATTTTGTTATTTCCGAGGTTTTATTTGGGTGCAAATGGGTTAAGCCACCACGAAGTTTGTTTTTAGTCACAGTTTTTGAACTAGGTTAAAGCCCTTCCGATTCTGGGCCCGAGTAAACCTCGAATGAAGTAAAGTCGAAAATCTCTGTTTATAAAAATATTTACTGCAGAAATAAACTTACTCAGAGTGCTGGTAGTCTATGTAACATGGCGGGGCCATTAGGGATTGAAAACTTATTCAATATTGCTTATACTAGGATTTATAGTACCAAAAGAGATACGAAATATAGAGGGCATAGACAAATGACTTGACGTATTCTGATAAAAAATAACCTAAAGCCGTCAGATCTCAATATGTAGTAGGCCAATACCCCAACCCTAAACGACGGATAAATAAATTGATCCCGATGAAATTGGATTTAAGTGATGTATACCATTTAGCGCCGTCTTATCGGACATCTGTCGATCAGTTTAGCTCATGCATTTTGGGCAAAAAAAAGTTCGAAATCATTGGACAATTGGACAATAGCGGACGCCACCGATGATAACATTGTTCTCACGTTCATCCCTGATAAATACGGGGCAATGATTTCGCTGAACCACACCGCATTTTTCCGGATGCATTGGCAGCTCTAGTACTGAATGACGTTGCTCGTATCAACCAAAATGCAAGTTTTTCTCCAGCTTTTCTAATTCCCACTCACCGAAAATTCGATGCTGTAGCAAGTCATTCGGCTTCAGTTCTCGCGCGAGCTGTACTTTGTAAGTTTCTAGACCATGCTCCTTTCGTAAATTATTCATTATATTTTAAACCGATTGGATTACTCCCGTGTGCGCAGGCCCAATTACTGTGAATGTGAACGAATGGACAAATCATCGTCTTCATTAGCACTGACGGATACAATAGCAATATTTTCCTCTGTAGGCATTGTACACATGCGCGTAGACAGTTTGAGTTTCTACAGAGCACAAATTTTGAAAATAAAATTCAATAATTTGTAAGCATTGTTTGGACATCAGTCTTTTCAAGCTAAATTGGCAATACTAAGTGAGTAGGCTTGACTTTAACATATGTCACGAATCCCATGTGAGCCGCCGAAATTATCCGTTATAAAATCTAGTTACTTTAAAAATAGTCAATATACGATTAACACAGTTTTCGCGGATTTTCTATGTCTCGGTTCGTGCGCTCTCAGCGCCATAAGTTTAATAATTTTTCTGAAATTTTTCCTAAACCTGGAAATATTCATGATGAAATTTATTGCCGTCTAAAGTTCTCAAAAGGTTTCTTAACATACGATTAAACTCATTCTTAATCAAACAAAAGCTCTTTTCATCGTTTCAGTCAGGTTTCATGCTATAACACAGCTGTCACTTCGTGCTACTGGAGATTGTTGAACATTTTCGCTGCGAAATTGATAAGGACCATGTGATATCGTTGATACTATTATACTTTTCTATAAATTTTCTCTTCTAAAAACCGAGTGTCTACCCTGTTTTGCAACTCGCACATACTAATGTGAATGTGCTGCCCTCTAGAACAATACGAAGCCTATCCTCCTCAGAGAAATTATGATTCTCAGCTCCTACGAAAGACATCCTCAACTTTATTAAGAAAGTAGAGGAACTCCTCGTCTAATGGAGTAGCAAACACAATAGATATACATTGGTCGCAGTGCCCCATGCCATGTGTTAGCACTAAAGTGATCCATACTGCCCCACAAGAAATCCTTCTTAAAAAAGTCAGATATTTTTTCAGTTTTGATCGCTGAGACATTCAGCTGTATATACTAATAGTAACTTGTCATCCTCTCTCAAAAACCTTCAAGGATCTTCAGGACCTTAACTGTTTCGCTATTAAATAACGAAATTCCCCCCGTTCTGGGGCACATGCGTACGCAGAAGACGACCAAATGCATATGGACTACCCTTTTAACCTAAAGGTTGACGTTACAGCACGGTTAAATGAGGACCTACAGACCGTTACACGATTGTCAGATGCAAACAAACTAATGCTCCTCTCAACCTAAAGGCAAGCCATTGTCTTAAGTCATAATATCCAAGACGGGAACAACATCGACTCTGTAAAAGCTGTTATGAACCTTTATTCGACAGCTTACATGGGGGATTCACATCACCAACTTAACAGGTAGAGTTTGGGGCAACAGGCGTTTACTATCCTACTCCAACCACTGTCTCACAGTTAGCATAAGATCAATGCTCGTCAAGATGCTACTGGTCCCTATTTTAACGTACGCTCTCCCAGTCTTTTGCGATCTTGATAGCCACAACTTACCGAAACCAACTGTTGCGTTTAACAGCACAATGCGCTTTATTTATAGCAGGATCTAATCTCGCCATTCGCTTAAAGCTCACTTAGCAATGATTTCCTAGCTCCTTCAGTTAAGATACAAACCTTATTTTTCAGATTCAAAGAGAGCAAAGCACCACTATACCTTTATTACAGACTTCAGTTCGCTACATCTGAAAGAAGTAATTGTAAAGGGTGGGCCAAATTCAAGTTTCTTTTTAAAAATGCAATAAAATGAACAAAATAACTTTTTTTCTATGTATTTAGGCTTTGTTTATAAGAACAAATATTACCATTAATTATAAAATAAAACTTCGTTCAAGTGGCTGCCTTGCAGTAGCGCATTGTCACCCCAATTTTCCAAGACCTTGTTGATGGCTGTAGCTCACGGATTGCTTGGATGATATTGGCTTTAAGGGCTTGAATCGTTTCCGAATTGTTAGCATAATATTGGTCCTTTTCGGTTCCCCACAAAAAAAGTCCAAAGGGTTCAAATCGCAACCCCGAGGCGGCCAATTGACGTCGCCAAGACGGCTGATAACACGATTTGGGAATTTGGTGCGCAAAATATCGATTGTGGCATGGCACGCCATCCTGCATGAACCAGAGGCCGTCCAAATTCATGTCTTCAATTTCAGTAAGAAAAAGTCGGTTAATATGGCCCACCGCTGGCCGAAACGTTGTTCCCTCATTTTCGAAGAAAAGTGGTCCAATGGTGCCAACACTCCACAATCCGCACCAAACTGTCATTCTCTGTGGATGCATTGGCTTCTCGACAATATCATGCGGGTTTGCCGACTCATTTCGTTTCGCGGAGACTGACTTTCTGTTAAGATTCCGAGCGGGAGACAGCTGTCAGTGTCAAAATAACTTATGATTTAACACAACATCACTAGATGGCCCGCCCTTTAATTAGAAGGTGACAGAACAACAGTTTTTTTATCTCGCCATACGGCTATGGAACTCGTTTCCAGTTATGGAAGCAACTTTCGTAACTTCCTGGGGCGGGTAGATTTTGGAACATCTCTTTAGTTTACCGTGAGGGCATCTAGAGCTGCCTGGTCTGGATGGTTTCTTCTTACCTATTTTTTTTTCTCGTTATTTACAGCTCTTTAATATATGTTAAGTTTTGATATTTGATGTAATATCGTCGCTTAGTGGAGACTTTCTTATTATTTTTCAAAATGTTATACATGTGGAGGTTAATAAAACCACGGCTAAAATTCAATTTGCAGTTTATTTCCTTATCCCAAAAAAAGAACAAAACTCTGCACGCGGAATCCCAAAAACGACTGAGGCGATGGAGGGACTTGACTGCTTGATACGGATGTCGGACGATGAGTGAGTAAAAGAAAGCACAGCGGCGATGCAACGGAACTTTCCCTGGTTCATCGAGCTTCTTGGGTGGCGTGATGCGTCGACGATGGGCTGACCGGAGCTGTCAGTTGTTGCTTACTCTAAAGCTGCCGTCACACCGCCACATGGGCCCCCCAGAAGCCTTCCGCACTTTAACGCAATCTCCTTGGAATTTGTGTGTTGCGCCCAGAGCGGGTGCGGAATGGCTGAGACTCTGAACGTTGTGGCGGTGGTTGTTCGGCTGCCGAAGAGGAGGGAGCTGTTGGCTCCTCGTCTCCCGCCGGCTCCAAGTGTGCTGGTTTAAGTCGGTCAATAGGAATTTTGGTGTAGCGGCCTCGGGCCTCGAGGGTGAAGTATTTGTCGTGGCGCTCGACAATCCGGAATGGGCCCTCATATGGGGGAACTATAGACGCTTTTACGGAATCGTTTCGGATGAATGCATGTGTTGAACTAGCTAGATCCTTATGTACGAACGGGCGCTGCTGCGAGTGCCAGGCTGTCTGCTGAGGTCTGATTTGCTGCATCCTCCGACGGAGGTCCGAAACGAAGTCCGTTTGTGAGCGATTATCATGCGTGGAAGTTACCAAATCGGCTGGGAGTCGAAGTGTTGTACCGTAGACCAATTCTGCGGGGGTAGCTCCGATGTCTTCTTTTAATGTTGATCGCAAACCTAACATGATGAGAGGGAGATGCTTCGTCCAATGCGCAGAGTCGGTGCAGTTGATCGCCGCTTTCAGGGTCCTATGGAGTCGTTCGACGATTCCGTTGGACTGTGGATGATACGATGTTGTCATGGAGTGGTTTGTGCCTGTGCGCCTGCACAGTTCACTGAAGATGGACGAAGTGAACTGCCTACCTTGATCGGACGAAATCCGGGAGGGTGTTCCGAAACGGGCGATCCATCCTGTAATTAGGGCGTTTGCGCAACTAGTGGCGGTCATGTCTACTAACGGTATCACCTCTGGCCACCTCGTGAAACGGTCTATAATAGTCAACAAATAACGATAGCCCTCCGATGGGGGGAAGGGTCTGAGCACGTCGATATTGATATCGGCAAAACGCTGATCGGGGACTTGGTAGTGCTGTAGCTTAGCTCTGGAATGGCGGTGTACTTTAGTTCGTTGGCAGGGAACGCATGTTCTTGCGAATCTAGCACAGTCCTGGCGTATGTTCGGCCAGATAAAACGTTCTGTCATCAAGCGCACTGAAGCACGCCGACCTGGGTGTGAGAGGTTGTGTGTGGCATCGAAAAACGGTTTGCGCAGGACCTTCGTGATGAATGGACGAACCCGGCCGTGTGAAACGTCACATATGATGGGCTTTGCTAAGTGGGGGAAAGAAAGCGAGGTTAGCTGCAGCGAATGCGAAGGTTTACCTGACAGTAATTGCCGGAGTTCGGTGTCAGCCTCTTGCGATTCAGCGAGCTGACTGTACAAGTCCCTTGCCTCGACCGCCCCAATCCGTGACAGCAAGTCTGCGGCGGGGTTGTCCTCACCCCTGATGTGACGGATGTCGGTGGTGAACTCAGCTATAAATGATAAATAATTTGTCTGTCTTGGCGATGATTTTTCTGGGCGCTGTTTGAAGGCAAAGATGAGCGGTTTGTGATCGGTTTGGATGTGAAAAACCCGCCCCTCTAGCAAGTCACGGAAGTGACGCACCGCCATGTACATCGCGGTGAGCTCGCGATCGTATGTTGAGTAGCGTTGCTGAGTGGTGGAAAACTTTTTCGAAAAGTATCCCAGCGGCTCCGCTACGTTGTCGACCATTTGATGTAGGACCGCTCCCGCGGCCAGATTCGACGCGTCGGTTACTAGGCATAGTTCTGCGCTCGGCATAGGATGTGCGAGCTGCACCGCGTCAGCCAGGAGTTGGCGACAGTCGTCAAAGGCCTTGCTAGCTGTCTCCGTCCAAGACAGCGGAGTTTTGTCGTTCTTCCGATTGCCAGGTGCCATCTTCAACAAGGGGATTTGCACCTCTGCTGCATGGGGAATGAATTTCCGGTAGAAGTTGATGGCCGCAATAAATCCTTTTAACTGCTTTATTGTTTCGGGGCGCTTGATCTGCTGGATTGCTTCAACTCGGGAACGGAGAGGAGATATCCCATGACGAGTGATGAGGTGGCCTAAGAATTCGAGTTCTGGTTGGCCGAATCTGCATTTAGCGGCGTTGATGGCCAGGTTGTGGTTTGCCAGTCGCTCAAAAACTTCCCGCAGGTGTTGCCGGTGTTGGTCGATGTTCTCCGAAGCGACGCAAATATCGTCCATGTATGAAAATACAAAGTCAAGCCCGCGTAGGACCTCGTGTACCAAGCGCTGGAGAGTTTGTGCCGCGTTGCGAAGCCCAAACGTCATGTGGGTGAACTCGTACAACCCGAACGGTGTAATGATGGCGGTCTTGGGGACGTCGTCCGGGTTGATGGGCACTTGATGAAAAGCTTTTTGTAAATCGATTTTTGAAAATATAGTCTTACCCCGCAGTATGTTGGCGAAATCGTGCAGGTATGGGAGCGGATAACGATCTGGTAGAGTGAGTGCGTTGAGGTTTCTGTAGTCTCCGCATGGTCGCCAAGAACCGTCAGCTTTTTGAACCATGTGAAGAGGGCTTGACCAGTTAGACTTCGATGGGCGACAAATCCCGGCCCGCATTAATGAGTCGAATTCTTGTCTAGCTGCCTGCAGTTTGTCGGGGGGTAACCGCCTGGCCCGCGCTGTACACGGTGGTCCGTTTGTTTCAATGAAGTGTAACGCGTTCGAATTGGTTGATGCCCCAGGAGGCGCGAGGCGCGTGATTTTGGGGAACGATAGAATGATGTCTGCGAAAGGTGCATTGCGGTCGATGAGCTGAGGGGTCGGTGCGTGGCTGGAGATTGCGGAGAGTTCCTGAAAATGGGAGTTTGATCGGACATCGATTAGGCGGGATCGTTTGACGTCGACCATCAGGTCATGGTGTTGCAGAAAATCCGCCCCGATAATTGGAGATGTGACGTCAGCGACCACAAATGTCCAGGCAAACGGGCGACGGAGGCCAAGGTCAATTTCGTGTGCGACTTCTCCGTAAACTTTGATGGGAGTGCCGTTGACGGCGAATAACTGCAGTGATGTTGGTCGAAGGTTGCTGGGTGACGGTGATGGGGGGATGCAGGAGATCTCGGCTCCAGTGTCGATAAGGAACGGGGTGTTCGTTGTTTGTTCGCGAATGCACAGGCGGTTGATAGCAGCTGATGGCGAGGCGCGTACTGCTTCGGTCTTCTGGCGTCATTGTACCTGGGCTGTTGATGAAGGTTGGCGGAACTTGCAGGGCGGGCGGCAGTTGAGTGCCCTGTTGCCGAAAGTTCGGTGGAACCAGCAGTCGTCGAATTGTTCGATGGAGTTTTCTCTTCTACGTTCGCCGGACGGTCGGGCCTGGGCGGGGCGCAGCGATGTGCGGGAGCGCATTCGAGTTGGGCACGGTTGGGCTTGTCGCGACAGCATCCCGGAGAACTCGGAGATTAGATGGGCTGTATCGGCCGTCGCTGGGGAGGCGCTGATGTGCGTTTCGCCTTGGCGGCTGCTGTTGCTTGACGGCACCGGTGGGGCTATACCACTCAGCTGGCGAAGCTCAACATTTTTCATCACCGTGTCTGCAATCCTGGCCTTGTCGATTGCGTTACCCTTTTCCGTTATGACGACGCCCTGCACGTGTGGAGGGAGGCGGGCAGCCCACAGGTCGAGGAGGACTTCTTCGCTTAGTGCGCCTTTCGGAAGGCGAACCATCTCGAAATAGAGTTGACTGGGCTTCCTGTCACCCAGAGGCATTTCGTGTATGATGCGTCGAATTCGCCTTTGTTGACTGTCTGCGAAATAGTTGACCAACTGAGATTGAATATAATCATACTTATCTCTGGGTGGAGCAGCGTCAATGATGGGCCTCAGTTCGGTTATGCGGGAGGCTGGCAGCTGTGAGCAGACCGTATCGAATTTCCGGCCATCCTGGATTATTCCCGAAGCACGGAAGAAAAAATTCAGGAGGTAGAACCAGCTGTCGACATCTGACTCCATAAATGGTGGCATCTGAAGGCGGGCTTGAAAGCTTGCTGCGACCTCGGGCTGGCTATTGTTAGTCGCTGTTGCAGCAGTTGAACCTGCGATGGGACTCAGTTGCTTCTCTTCGTTCATCACGTCGGGGTCACCACTGTGGAGGTTAATAAAACCACGGCTAAAATTCAATTTGCAGTGGTTTTCCTTATCCCAAAAAAAGAACAAAACTCTGCACGCGGAATCCCAAAAACGACTGAGGCGATGGAGGGACTTGACTGCTTGATACGGATGTCGGACGATGAGTGAGTAAAAGAAAGCACAGCGGCGATGCAACGGAACTTTCCCTGGGTGCTTCCCAGCTTCTTGGGTGGCGTGATGCGTCGACGATGGGCTGACCGGAGCTGTCAGTTGCTGCTTACTCTAAAGCTGCCGTCACACCGCCACATACATGTACGAAGCAAACATGAGGAGTTCAAGTACACGAATGAATGCCTTTTTATTATAATCCATCAGTTGACATTTTGATCTTAGTTACTAAAGGAGTTGCCAGAAGGGCTTTTCCAATACCTTTTCTTAAAATTACATTACATTTTACAACACAAAACTTATTCACCTAAATTTATATTCTCACTCAAGATAAGTAACTAAGAACTTATCCAAAAAGTACTTTTTGTAAATAGATACCCACGTTTTTCCTGTTATTAAAATCCACAGCGTGCTTCAATTGCTTACGTCTTCTGCAATTAGTGACAGTTTGGTGCAGTTTTTAGGTCGGCATTGCCTTTAATTACTACTATGGAACTGAATGAAGTTTTCTTTCAACAGGACGCACCATCCCCTCAAGAGCTCCTGAGCCATGCTCATGCGATGGTTCTTTCGGTAAAAATTTAGCAATTTCTGAACAAACTTCACTGACACACGTTTCCTACCCAAAATATTCGAAAAATTTTAATGGCATGAGCCAACCGATATGCCAATATCATCAGCAACTTTTCTAATAGTGGTTTGACGAATCTCCACAACAATTTTATACCCTGCTTCAACGATTTCATCTGCTGTAAAAGTGCTGGGGCGTCCAGGGCGAGCGCTTTCATTAATATCTTTTCGCCGTACCACTTATACACATTTTTTTGGTCAGAGAAGACTCACTAAATGCCACATACAATTTTTTTATTTTTTTTTTGGGATTCGTCGATCCATTTGTTTTCACTTTTATTAAAAATGTCTCACATGAAATGACGACTCCTGCGTAGAATAATTCCATACAGCAATCCCTTCTCTATAGGTTTAATACCAGATTTATTTCTGAAAATCTGAGTAATTTCATGGAATCATGCTCATGAAGCTAGCACACAGCTTAGGTTGAAGCCAGCTGTGAAAGCAAAATTGAAACATGGCTTTTAAGGCAGTTATGACAGCATTCGATCTAAACATCGATTTTACTCTAAAGTGTAAGCCACCTTAGCCTTTACAACTGCAGCGCCGTTTTTTTTCCCTCTATTTGGAATAGGTACATAAAACATCTGCACAAAAAAATCAAAAACCAATAATCTACGAGTATCCATCGACAGGCCGTCCCGCACACCCGGCAATGCTCGTTCACTGATTTTATCAATTTAAAACTATCCGAACAATTTCGCTCATTGTCAATAGTTTTCCTTGTTTTTTATATATTTTTCTAATTAAAACCCAAGCGCCAAGCATAGCACTCCACACGAAGGCCGAAAGGCCGGCTGAGGGTGAAGCTACAATAAAATTACGCGCCCACCGCAATGTGTTAATAATATAATTCCAGGGTAATTGACAATCCCGCCGCACAAGCAGTTTGCTTAATTTATTTCCGCTCACCTATTTTTTTTAATTTTATTTGTTGTTGTTTTTTATGCAACTTCCAGTATTCCATTGGCTGTCACTCATTAAAATTCCGATTTAGAAATCCGTGGCCGGCTCGTGGACTGCGTTGTTAAGCGAATTAGCGTGCCAACAACGCGTGGACGGGACGGTCTCGTGTAAACGTAACAAAATCCAAATTAAGGTTTATTGATTGCAAAGGATTTAATTTAGTGTGGTGGAGCAGGCTCAGCTGGAAGAGTCGTGCATAAAAAAATGTAGGAAATCAGTTTTGATGGTATTTGTTGTTTGTGGGACGCGGCGAATTGGGATTTATGGGTGACTATGGACTCCGTGTCATAGCTCGGTTGATTGCCGAGCGTGGTGATCCCCTGTGGGGTCGTGATTTGTTCTTACCCGCTTTTCTGGCTATTGGATTTTAATTAAATTTTTTTAAGCGACCTAATGAACAACTGTGTTTGAATATTACCTAGTTGAAGGTATCCTTGCATGTTTGATGCTTTTTGCAATCTGACAATATTTACTCCTGTGCTTTACAAGCTCCTGCTTTACGAGCAGACGGTTAGCGATGGAAGCACATGGTGCCATAAAACGAAGTGATTTCATTATTGATCAGCTACCAGGATTACTGCACTTCGGCAAACATGTGACACAAATTGATTTCCTGTGGTATTTTGGCAAACATATTAATGCATAGATTGGATAGCTTTCACTTATTGTGTTTAATATTAAATAATTTGTGAATAGCAAACTTTAGATTTTATTTTCAGTCTTAAAATCGAAATCTAAAGTTAAGGTTTAGATAAATATTTTTAGAAGCGATTAGTCTATTTAAAGGTCGAACTGATAAACTAGATACCAAAGGAACTAAACTACATATGTATGTACAAGTTGCACCTAAAAGTGTTTAGAGTGCTTTGCTCTCTGTATACACATTTTTTGGATAATGCGTTTGTCCTTCCTATGTGCAGTGCCATATGAAACACAACAACAAATTAATCTCGCAGGTCGACTTATAAAGTAACAGCTTTGAGGCAGGCATACATTCAGTCGAACCTTTAATTCTATTTCTCTGAAGAATTTCTCTTAGGTCTGCAAACAGGCAGTATTTGCTGAAAGACAAATCCGGACAATACAAATCCGGTGGATGGGGAGGCAATTTTAAGTACAATTCGTGTAACCTTGCCATCTATGGTTTTTTCAATTTTTTTATTAACTTTTTTTACTTTACATTCATTTTTGCCTTACGCTACAAAAAAAAATGCTTTAATCCAGCTTAAGTAAATTAACTAACTTACCATAAAATATCTTAATGGCCCTATACGGACATTCCAAAACTTAAACTATGCCTTTCCAAACTAAAAATAATTTAAAAACAAAACAGTTCAGCTAATAAAATGTTTACTTTTTTGAAAAAAACTTAGCATCCGAAGCAGATGAGTTGACTTATGTTCTAAAAAGGTGAGAATGTTACTGAATTCTCAGTCCTTGTTACTAGGGCTTCGAAAACCTAATTGTTTTTATGATATAATGTTTCCTGCTGAGAGACAATTTTCAAATTTATTTTTATTGGAACCTCCTCTAAGCGAAAAAAAAGTTTATAGAAGATGAGAAGATGTTAATGGTGATGCCATGGTGAGGGGGCACGTCAACAACAGATGAAAACGATGAAGCAAGGTACAAAATTGTTATGGAGAATCGTCGAATCACTATCGGAGAAGTTGCTGACGATATTAGCATATCGCTATTTTGGCCATTTGGAAAGTGTGTCAGCGAAACTTGTTCCGAAATTATTTAATTTTGACCAAAACAACCCTCGCATGAACATCGCTGAGGAGTCTTTAATGAGATTAATGTCTTTAAGAGACATAAATGATGATAAAAATTTTCTGAAAATGATCTTCACTGGCGACGAAAAATGGACACCAAACAATGTCGAGACCAAAGTCAATCCCATCACAATGGAAGCAACTAGAAGAACAAAAACATGCCAAATTTAGTCAAGTGTGAAAATTCTATTCACTGTTTTCTTCGATTAAAATGACATGTTTCACTATAAGTTGTTACCGGACGGCCATACGGTCAACTGAAACATGGCCAATAAAAATCTTCAGGACTTGTTGAACCACACTCACATCGATTACGTACATAGACTTATGGTGAAAGTTATAGCCAGCTTTAAAAAAAATAAATGCAAGTCAATGGACTTAATTGCGAAATGGAGTTATGATGCCAAAAAATGCAATTATTATTATTATTACTGGCACTGTGAAACCCCGAAGTTCGGAGTCTCGTGGACAACCTTCGCCAAACCTCCCTGTGGGTAGTTTGTTTTTTCCATGTTTCCCTGTTGTTCCATCTCTTCAAGGCCTTTTCCTTTTGACTCTTCGTCCACTGTCCATTGCTACTTAAACAATCCTTGCAGCTAAATAATTTGAATTTTTTATAGTTGTCTTCATTCGTCTGTTTCTTCATCCTGTTTTTCACCAGAGATTCTCCTCAAGATTTCGTTTTCAAAGACAAGACGCAACTTTCCTACCTTCACAAGGACATGACATAAAGGGGATGCCATCTAGTGTTTTTTTTTTTTTTAATTCATAGGTTATTTTGACACTGACAGCTGTTTCCCGCTCGACAGAATCAATCTTGATAGAAAGTCAGTATCATACCTCCGCGGAACGAAATGAGTCATTTTGCGATTGAACAACGTTGGAAAATATTGAAAACTTATTATTTTAAAACGAAATTTTGACCGAAATGGAGCATTCACCGCGACTGCTGTACGCAAGTTTGTGCAAAAAGTTCGTGAGAATGGTATGCTAGTGGACAACACTCATGGTCTCCGTCGTCGTACTGTGTGCACAAATGAGAATGTGGCTGCTGTGGCCGAGAGTGTGAGACTCAATTCCCGAACATCAACTCGCCATCGATCTCAATAGCTCAACATTTCACGCACTAGCCAGAGGAGAATTCTGCACAAAGGTCGCAGATTATTCGCTTACAAGGTCCAATTGATTCAGCAATTGAAGGCGCGCCACCATCCGCTTCGTTATCGCTTCGCAGTTTGGGCCTTAGAGCAGCTTGAATTGGACAACGATCTTTTCTGACGAGGCGCGCTGTGGAGTGTCTATTTGTCCCTCTCTATCCCATATGCATAATTAGAGATGCAATACATAGGTTTAAGTAACTAGTCAGTCAATAAACTGAACTCATCAAAGAAGGTCTTTCTTTTAATGTGCGAACACCACATGGTGACAGCGGTGTCGGAAAATTGAAAAAAAAAAATAGAATCGGTCGTTCGCTGAAGATTAAAATAAAATGATAAATGAAGCTCAGCCAATACAGACTGCGCCGGGTTTATCGGGCAATAATTTTATGGTTCAAGCGCCGGAGCATTTTTCGTTTAATCCAACGGATTGGCCGCGATGGAAACGTCGATTTGATCGCTTTAGAATAGCTTCCGGGTTAGATAAAAGAAACGAAAAGGAGCAGGTGAACACTTTAGTGTACCTCATGGGTGACCAAGCGGACGATATATTTCTTTCATTTAATCTATCCCCTCCCGATCAAAAGAAATATACTGTTGTGATAACTAAATTCGAGAATTTTTTCGTTTTGAAACATAATGTGACGTACGAGCGGGCAAAGTTCAATTCTCGATGCCAATTAGATGGAGAAAGCATCGAAGATTTCATAACGTCATTAGATATATTTGCTTTCAGAGAATTGTAAATATACGACTCTGCGCGACGAAATGATACGGGATCGGTTGGTTGTAGGTGTACGAGACAGGCGGTTGTCGGAAAGGTTGCAGTTAGAAGCCGATCTAACGTTAGAAAAGGCTATACAAACGGTGAGGCAACACGAGGCAGTGAGACGGCAACAGGTAGACCTGGCAACAACAACCATAAGTGCAAGTGCGAGCACTGTTAATAGTTTGCGCTCTTACAAACCGAAGACATCATCACCTTCACACAACCTTAGCCGGAACACTCGAGAAGCAAAGACAAAAGAATGTCAATGTCCATGGTGCGGTGCACAAGAGCGGCACGACCAACATAAATATCCTGCAAGAGGCAAACAATGCCGTTTGTGCAAAAAGTGGAACCACTTTAGTAAGGTACATATGCCGAAGGAAATCGAAATCCACCAACAACAAAATATTTCATGTAGAAGAAGAAGACGAGCCTCTCTTCATTGGTACGGTGAGAAAGGATAACTCTAACGTTGAACGGTGGATGGCGGAAGTAACAGTTAACGAAAAGAAAATTAATTTTATGCTAGATACAGGAGCTCCGGTAGACGTTTTACCACTTAAAGAGTTGAATATAAACTTCCCTCTGACCAAACTCTGACAAACTCTGTAAATCCGAAGTTTACATTGTGAGCAATTTAAAATCACCGCTCTTGAGCTTAAAATCGTGTCAAGATTTGAAAATTTTACAACGAATAAACGCCTTGGATAATTCGGTTGCCCAAACAGATCAAAAATCATCGGTAAATATCGAGACGGAATACCCACAATTATTTAACAAACTCGGCTGTCTGAAAGATGAACATGAAATTAAATTACAACCAAACGTGAAACCGAATGCAATCGCTACAGCACGACGCGTCCCAATTCCATTAATGGCAAAGCTCAGGGCAAAACTGGACGAAATGCTTCAGCTTGGTGTGATTCGGCGTGTAGATGAACCGACAGATTGGTGTGCTCCGATGGTAATCATAACCAAACCCGATGGTGACATTCGTCCCTGTGTTGACCTCGCGGAACTCAACTTGGCAATTCAACGGGGTATACATCCGATGCCAGTCGCTGATCATTCACTAGCGCAATTGGAAGGTGCTAAATACTACACCAAGTTAGACGCGAAGTATGGATTTTGGCAGATAAAATTATCGCCAGAATCGCAGCCTCTTACAACTTTCCTTACGCCGTTTGGGAGGTTCTGCTTCTAAAGGCTGCCTTTTGGTATTTGTACCGCCCCAGAGCTATTCCAAAAACGAATGCAGCTGATTCTCGAAGGGCTTGATGGAGTCATCTGTCAAATGGACGACATTTTAGTGAAAGGGAAGGACATCCAAGAGCATGACCGAAATTTGCGTGCTGTACTTAAGAAGCTAGAACAGAATGGAGTCACTTTAAATAAGTCTAAGTGCCAGATAGGTGTCAAATCAATTACCTTTCTGGGACACAAAATCGACGAAGAAGGCATACACCCTTGTCCATCAAAAATCCAGGCGATTGAGAAATTTCCCCATCCGGAAAATGTAAGGGAACTACGCCAGTTTCTGGGATTAGTCAATTACCTGGGTAAGTTCGTTCCATACCTCTCTTCAGTAAGCTATCCCTTAAATTAGCTTTTAAAATCTCAAACAGATTTTTTATGGACACATATGCAAGAGGAGGCTTTCACACAACTGAAGCGAGCGTTAACATCGGGCCCCGTGTTAAAGGTATACGATCCGACACACAAAACTCTTGTCTCGTCTGATGCATCATCATTCGGACTAGGGGCTGTGCTTCTTCAAACAGATGTGGACGGCATCCGGAAGCCCGGATGCATCTCGAACCATGTCTGACAGCGAGAAGAAGTATGCACAAATAGAAAAGGAAGCCTTAGGCATCAAATGGGCATGCGAGAAATTCCGGGACTACATTATCGGCATCCACTTCACGATTGAAACGGATCACAAGCCGTTGATTCCCATTTTTACGACAAAAAATCTTGACGACTTGACACCAAGGATCCAGAGATTTCGTATGAAAATTATGGGTCTCACCTTTAATATTATATATACACCTGGGAAAGATCTAGTAGCAGCAGATACACTATCACGCCATCCTATTCAAGGAACAGGACAGGACGATGACGACGAAATTGAAACATTCATCAACAGCATCATCGAGGATCTACCAGCATCAACCGACAAACTGAATTCTATTCGAAAGGCCCAGCTAGATGATCCCATCATCAGAGAAGTCATGGAGTTTTGCAAAAACGGATGGCCACATCGCTCGAAGATTTCGCCCGAAGCAAGGTTATACTACAACGATCGCCAATATCTCTCGATCAACGGTCAACTGTTGATGCACGGAAATCGACTTGTTATCCCAACGGCTATGCAACACGAAATGCTAGCAACGATGCATACTGGACACTTGGGCATTGTTAAATGCAAAAGCAGGATGCGCCAGTCTGTCTGGTGGCCCGGATCCTCAAAGCAGATGGAAGAATTTATTCGGCGGTGTACTACCTGCATACAATTCCTGGTTCCAATACACGAGACGCTCATTAGTTCTCCAATGCTAAAACGCCCTTGGCACACAATAGCAATGGACTTTTGCGTATGTTATGGTAAGACATTCCTTGTAATAAGCGATTACTTTTCCAGATTCCCGGAGATAGTTCAATTGGAATCCCAGACAGCGCGATGTGTCATCAAACACTTAAAATCGGTTTTTGCCCGATTTGGCATACCGGAAATAGTTAGAACTGATAACGGCCCTCAGTTCGCCACTGTTCAATCATCAGAGTTTCGCCAATTTGCACACTCCTGGGGATTCAAACACATAACATCCAGTCCTCGTTTCCCTCAGAGCAATGGCTTCATCGAGTCGGCTGTCAAAATGGTGAAAACGCTTTTGAAGAAAAATAAGGACGATCCTGAGTTGGCTCTATTGGACTACCGAGCCACACCACTTAATAACGGTTACAGTCCAGCAGAACTATTAATGGGTCGAAAAATTCGGTCAATTATGCCGATGACAAGTGACAGATTTGAGCCAAAACCCGTCGACATGGACAAAGTCACAATGACCGAAGAACAACGAAGGCTACAACAAGCAAACAATTACGATCGACAACATGGTGTATGTGACGGAAGAAACTTTGAAATCGTTGACGTTGTATGGATTAGAGATATCCATCAATGGGGTCGCATTCAAGCCAAGGCCGATACACCCCGTTCCTTTTATATTAAAACCAACACGGGGGTCTATCGAAGAAATGTGTTCCATTTGAATAACGCTCATAGAAAGTATGTACCATATAAGCCGGAAGAAGTATTTGAAGGAGAGCTCCAAGCTTTAAGTTCAAAATCTTCGAAGGGAGAGACGCAGGTGCATAGTCAAATTGAATCGCCGGTTCCGAAAACATGTCAACCTACAACATCTACAGGTCACTATACGACTAGAGCAGGAAGAGTATCAAGACAACCCGACCGTTTGACTTATCAATCGAAACAAAAATAATTACGGAAAATTTTGAATATTTATAACCACTTACGTATAAATGAATGAATGATTATATTTATGAATTTAAACGGTACAATCATTATCTTAATGTCTTTGCAAAAAAAAACAAAAAATATTAAAAATTTGAAATTAAAAGTAGAATTTTGTATCTAATATTAATAACTTATGGGGGAGGTGTGTGGTGTCTACTTGTCCCTCTTTATCCCATATGCATAATTAGAGATGCAATACATAGGTTTAAGTAACTAGTCAGTCAATAAACTGAACTCATCAAAGAAGGTCTTTCTTTTAATGTGCGAACACCACACGCGCCTCGGCGCCTACGTTAACAAACAAAATTGCCACATCTGGCTCGGAAAACTCGCACGCTGTTGTCGAGAAGACAATGCATCCATAGAGAGTGACAGTTTGGCGCGGATTGTGGAGTGGTGGCATCATTGGATCATTTTTCTTCGAAAAAAAAAAACGTTTTTTCTTCCTCATTTACTGGCATTTTTTCGCAATCTCCTTATTCAAACGCATCAATTACGCAAATAATATTTATAATTTATGGTTTTATCTTTCTAAAGGTGACCGATGATGATCATTGTCACATACCTGGTAAAAAAAATATTTATGCTGAGCTGAAATAGTTCTAAACAGCGGCTTGAGTCACCGACGTATTGTTATTTTTAATCGACTGTGAGAAAATGATCTATCCATTTCAAATGGAGCTGTCTCATGCAAAAAGTTAGTGCAAAAAAATACACTGCTTTCTGACATCTTCGATCGGCCAATCCCACAAAATAGTTTGGAATTTCATTGTGTTCCGAAACAAATTTTGATTTTTGGCGCCTTGAGGGTTCAGCATCATCGGAAATTGTGCAGTGACATTTAAAAACATCAAAACACTACTCTATTATTTGTCTCGACGGAGAAAAGTCCAAATAACCCTTGTCAAGCCCTTAACAACGCTTAAACGGCTTTTTATTTTACAGGGATACAAGAACTTATACTTTCAAATGAAAAAGTTTTTAAGGACAGCTATGGACGTAGTATTTTACAATAACTGTTCAATCGATGGCCATCTCCAAAATGGTATCTGCTATAACAATGTATTTTTGAACGTACACTGTCCTATGGAAGACAAAGATGAAGAGATGAAGGACGTGATTTACGAAACAATGGGTGCAATGTTGGACGACTTCTCAACGTTCGAGGTGTAAGCCGAACTTGGGGTTTTAAACTCGAAATTAGGAAAAGAAGCCAACAATAAGAGAAGAAAGTAATCATGTCTCGTCAAATGATAATAGTCTAAGCTTAGGCTAAAAAAATGTGATCATGAAAGCCATAAGATTCAAACACTAGATAATATGTATATGACCCACTTGGATAATTGTCTATCGACCAAACAAATTAATCACTTTTTGATAGAGAGAAGACACCATACCAACCTACTAGATGTCAAAGTATACAGAGAAGCGGATTGCGATTTTGACCACATGTTCAAAATCAAACCCCGAATTCGAATTCACAAAAGCGGGACTCAGGAATGTATAAAAAAATTCAACCTTTAATAGTTAAAAGTCCCTCGTATCCAGCGCCATTACCAGGACGAAATTAATAATCGATTTGTTCTACTAGGTTCTACTAACGACGAAGAAGCAGTGCGGAAAATAATCAAGAATATCGCAAGCTCCTTAAAAGCAAGCTTTGGAGTTCAACGAAGAAGCGCTGGAAAATGCTCGAAGTATCACGCGCAAAAAATATCAGAGCCTAGAAAGGAAGTTAGATTGTTAAACCATAATGGCTAGGAAAAAGGTTTGCTTAAATTCGGTAAGAGTGTAAGGCGAGGAACACGAGAGCAATGAACTATCTGAGAGCGCATTGAAAAACCATGCTATCCACAAAGGTGGAATTGCCATTCATGGAGGAAGTAAAGAAAGTATTTTTAAAATAAAAATGCCGCTGGAGATGAATTAACAGAGAAGTTCCATGGGCTCATTGCAACTATATGGAACACAAATGCTATTCCCGTTCTTCAAAAGCTTTCAAAGTTTTTCACAAACAATGCAGCAATTACTGTAATTACTCGTTTAGACAACTCTGTTTTCCAAATCATCGGAAGGCAGCTCTTGCATAGGTATGTGTGGTATTGTTGAAGATTTTCTCCATGCAGTGCATCAGAAATTTTATGCCTGGAACATTGAATTACAAAGCTAAGCGCCTAATGCTTATTGATGCCTTATTTGTAACAGCTTCCAGTATTCTTTGATCAGTCGAAGTTCTTCTTACTGATGGAGGTCCCGCCTTAGATCATGTATTTGAAACTGATCCTGTTTCTCGAAGCCTTCGATATGTATTTCCAAATACTCCTAAACTAGATAGTCGTCGGTTTGGATATAGTTCATCGTATCTTTGTCACGCACTAGTTGATAGTTCCATAGTAAACATAACAGCGTTTCTAATCAACTGTTGCCTTAGTATTAAAAATTAAACTGATGAATTAAATTCTCATATTTCAAATTTTAAGGAAGCGGGGAATAAAGGTTTCCCATGTATCATAAAATCTATGGGTTTCCCCGCAAACGTGTCATTGATTTTTATTTTTATTATTGTTACGATCACTCAAAAAATAATAATAAAACGTTATAATTATTACGCATTTTCTGGAGAAAATAGTACCCTAAAATCAAAAAATTACCATAGGCAGGAAAAAATGGAACAGGCTAGAAACTGGATATCTTAAGACTGAGACAAGATATTACATTTATTTGAATGCAGTTACAAAGGCTGGTATTTTTTATAACAACGAAAGCCTAAACGAAGATTCTGTCATTAGTGCTAACAGCGCAATTACCGTTAACATGGATCAGGTTACATAAAAGTAATCCTTAAGTCGACTGTCAGAGGAATGCCAGATCGGATTGAAGTAAGACAAGACTTAAGACTTTTTTTTGTTGGAAGTTTCTGCTATCTGTTGGAGCACTCCAACATAAATACTGGTCCATTGTACTGCCAGACAGACACTTTGCATTATTGTATTTTCCCTGTTGTCCGGAGAAAAATGAGGAGAAGTTTCAGTGATATAGAGTTAAGAGATTCAGCATAAACCACGTCGGCATCAAAGGTGCGCCACCGTGTGCGAGCGAAGGCAGGACAGTCACGGAGCAAGTGTTCAGCTGTGTCATCCTCCTGGAAGGCGTATCCATGAGACAGAAGTCTTAGGATATTTTTCGCCTGTTCCACCAGACAATCGATGCATATGAGATTATCGGTCTTATCATTGCCGCGTAGATCCAGAGAACCTTTTTCGGCGATAAGGCCCATGTTTTTGCCAAAAGCACATTTGCACTGTCACAAATTTAACAGCGCTTTTACATTTTTTGGCTCAACATGCTTTGATCAACGAAGCTTGCTAGCTAGGATGACTCCCAGGTACTTAGCTTCCTTGGATATCGGGATGGGATGTCTTTTAGCACCAGCTGAGTCATGCCAGTATGTTTTCTCCTTCTTGTGAACAGAACGACAGCAATCTTAAGAGGATTAGCCGACAGTCCATTACCTTTCCACCACTGATCGATCACATTTAGCGCCGCCTGTGCTTTGAGACAGACAGTCGCTTAACATAAGCCGACACTGAATATGGCAACACCATCCGCATATGCCTGGACACAGATTCCATAGCCATTGAGAGCATCGAGCAGAGAACCGACCACCATGCACCATAATAGCGGAGACAAGATAGTATTTTGCGGGCAGCTCCTGTTTACGCCAGATTTGATGCATTGTTCGAGGGCTGAATCAGCGATCAATGTCCTCTTCCCGTACTATTTTCTTTCGAGCGCGTATTCAATTCTTCCAATTGATGCATGTTGGATCTCCGAAAGAGGATGCGTCCGAAGGGCAACTTTGTACACGTGCAACTCTACTAGTCTCTCCTTGCTTTTCTCGAAGAAGGACGTTAGACTGATAGTCTTGAACTCTTGGCGAGCGAGTAATCAAGGCCAATAGGTATATAGGAAATTGCTAGGCCAGCAATGAAAATTCTTTTCAAAGTAGGAAGCAGCTGTCATATACCTTTTGCTGCATAACAGGATATATTCCATCAGTGCCATTAATCGAATGTAACATGGCTTAGGTGTATAGGCCCCTCTATGCAGGTATTAAGAATATGGTGAATACATCTACATATTTCCTTAGCAAGACGACTGTGAAAAAAATAGACAACAGCTGCGACTGTATGTCTGTAGTCGTCCTTAGCTTAGTTGACATTGCGGAGTAAACGCCGACGGATAAACGGAGGTGCCCCGATATTACTGGCTGAAATTAAAATCGACTAGGAAGTAAATTTTCCATTTTTTTCTCGGACAGTGGAATTCTATCCCTAACAAGGACAATAACGCATATGCATCGAGCGAAAACGATCTATGGTTATCCAAATAAATTACCAGAAATGATCCGAATAAATGTCGAGTTTAAAATGGACACAGCCCTGGCAAAATTTCTCAATTTCCAAAAAATAAGCAAAATTTGCAAACGTTGTCTCGTATGCCGTTCGTCTATTACGAAACGGCAAACCAAGTAACATAAATCGGCTGTTAACTATCAGCTGTCAAATTGAACATGACTCGTGGTATTTCGGAAAATTTAACTTGTTCTGAACCTAATAAAATGAAAAATGATCTTCTCTTCGGTAGACCATAGAATCTTAGTCATTCCATCAGAGAAGGCAGTATGCCTGAGCCTGTAGCTTTTCAAGTCTTTTAAATAGGATAGTCTTTGATAACACTCCACTTAATTTATAATTCTTATTCTTTTACGAGCTCTATAGACAACTAGTTCCTTGGTCATATCGTTGTTCCAATATATTGACGCTATCCTAAAAATGTACCCAAAATCCCCTTATAATGTTCGCATTCCTTAAATCCACAAGTCTTAAACATACACTTCACAAGATCCAAGCATCAATAAAAATCCTAAAACAATTTTTCCCCACCATTGTCTAAGCAGAGACTTCAAAATATGAATAAAGCACGCACTACTTCGCTCTGTCCACACGAGATGAATTGAAAATGTTATTCAAATCTCACCCGCTTCCGAGAAGATTTTAAAGGATTTCTACTCCTGCGTCTGGCTAGTATACGCCCGCACTTAATGCGCCATAAAACTTGTTCTCAATAATGTACGAGAAAAAAAAAAGTTTTAAATCCAATGCAATTTGGAGCGAAGGATCACCAACGACAACACATTACTATTGCCATCACCATATTCCTTGAAACTCCTGCTTCCATTGCTGCACATACAGCGTTGAATGAATTAGGATCCCATTCCCCCCACCCATCCATCTATGAGAAGCAAAGCTTCGCTTAGTAACGTAACATTCAATAACCTTTATGGTCGTGCATTAAAATAAAGCATCACCACAGAGCATGAGTGCGCATAAAAAATCTCGATTTTTTTTCTGCTTCTTCGCGATTTTTATTTCTCACAAATGATCCTTTGGGGATTGAGACGGAAAAACGGCAAAAAAAAAAGCAAAACTACGAGTACCACCATGAGGACGAGGAGTGTATTTGAAAATGAGGGAAAAAGAAGTCCTTATATAAGGATACATTGCAGTAAGTGCGCCATTTGATAGGCTTGTGGTGAAAACCCAAGGTCTGGTGCTCTATGGTGCTTCGGGGAATGGTGGTAGTGAAGATAGACATGAAGGTTTCCCGAGGAATCCCACATAAAAAAAAACAAACGAACTTGCAGAGAGATGGAAAAATGCGCGAGGATTTCTCGTGTCCTTGTAATGAAAGACTTACTCCGGGTGGAATTTTTGTACTCGTATCCATGTATTATTGTAAAAGGAAATCCTACAAGATACGAGTATCTATACGGCCTGGCAATGATTTCTTTCTTATTATTTTTCATTTCCCATTCTTTTCGGATGGAATACTTATTCAAACTAGGATCAGTCGTGGGCACTAATAGCTGTAGAAGTATGCTCATGCAAATGAACTCATGCACATGTAGTCTATTCGAGATTGGTTTTCGGTTTTCGTTTTCGCGTTGCAATTATTTTAGAAACGTATTCACGAGCGTGATGGAAATTTTATGAGCTTCCGAAGGATTTTTAGTTTGCAAAGGAGCATACGGCCTTGGAGGACAATTTTTTCTTCATTTATGCATGGGGGCCGTCTACAAGGAGTTTAATGCTTCGCTTCTCGGGGAATGATTCTATTTCATTTGTAGACTTGGGTGTACGGTAATGCAAGAATGATTTTTATATGCAAATGACTACAAGCGGAAGCGTATGAAATAAAAGGTATCAGTGCTCGATTTATTCTTCAAATTTTGTGCATTATCGTCACAACATAGACAGTAGACTGGTGTTTGAAGGATGTGCTCATTGTGAATCTTCTTGAGCTGTCTGACGTAAGCAAAAATGCTTCAAACAAGCTTCAATAACTTAACTAACTTAAAATACCTTATACGGGCACTCCGTTTTTATTCCGTGTTTTGTAATTAATTTTTAATGAAAATAAATTAAACTAAGCAAACCTGAACTAAATTAGACTTAAACTATTCACTACTCTCTAGCTTACTCTAGCCTATCTTAACCCACCCTAACCTACTCTAACCTAAACTACACATAATCTTCCCTAGCCTACGTAAAGCTTTACTGAACTAATATAATTGGGAACTAAAAGTTGTCGGACGACGTCTCTCCGATCTTGGCATGACACTGATCTACTAAATCTGAGTCATTCGGGCACATGATGACTGTCATGTTCACAGAGGAGCCACCGCCCAATATGGTACCGCTAATCTATCCTGGATTAGCCTATAATGATCTAAATAGAGGAAGGTTTCTGATTGGACAAAGCCGTTGAATAACAAGGTAATACATATAAGGTAATAAGCCCCGAACATCAGGTTATCGACTGAAGTTGCTCTATTGTATAGCATCTCATTAGTATAAGACCTCAATTTTCGTGTCCTCAGATTCGGGTGTTCTATGTAATCCTAGACAAGTCCTGTGACATTGTTTCTCAAACACCCGAATCTGTTTCATTAAGCTGACATTGACATTGAACCGGACGGAACATTCATAGGCAACCATGAGCCTGATTAAGTCCATGTGGCAAACTACATTCACTCTGGAATCAAGTTGGCTGCTACTGGGTTATTCAATAAGGGCGGTAAGATGTTGAAGTGTTTTATTCCACTTGCTGTATGTGAGGTATAAACAAAATTGTTCTTTTATTTGAAAGGTCCACTTTGTTTAAATGCCCACCTCGGCTTCTTACCATGGCACGGATTCGTGTGGTCCAATTTTCAATGACTCTTCCGCGTAGGTCTGGCTGAATTCAGCGATGGCCTGCGATTCTTGACCATAGACCTCCGACTTCAGTAAACCCCACAAGAAAAGCGAATGATATTGGTGACCTATTCACGTCATCTCTGCGAGAGACAACCTTACTCTTGAATCGTATGACATGTAACGCCATTCTGCCAGAAATACATGTCATCTAAAACCATATGGTTTAATTTGGGCCACAAGAAATTGGTTAACATCGTTCTATAGTTCTCAATATTGACGGTGACCGCCTTACCAATGTCGCCGCCGGCGCAAAATCCGCACCTTTTTGAGGATACATTGTCACCTGGTGAGCCTCGTCTATGAAAGGCCGAGTACTTGGGCAAGGGGAGGAATTGACTGCCTCGGGTTCAGCTGTACACTTTCACATACCGCGGCGGTATTCTTATCCGATCTAACGTTCCTTTGACAGACGAATGTTGGCTGATTGATTACCGACCCTGTCGCCTCAAATTTAGTCACCAAATACCGAGCTTCATAACTTCCTCTACGAACACCATTTGATCGAAACGTAAGCCAATCTTATAAACGATCCTAAGTCCTTCTTTCAGTTTGTCAACTACAAAAGAAAATCTGATTGCTACCCAACCTCACTCTCTTTTTATGGCGAAATCTCGAATGAACTACCGCCAACTTTTTTCCGAACTTTTTCAAACAATCTTTCGCCTATGACTCATTTGTACCGGATACTACCTACTTCGACTTCTTACCAAATTGAACCATTTCTCCCACGTATTATTGACCCCGTATCATCGAAAATGAATTGAATTAACTTAATGATGAATTTATATTACTAAAAAAATGTTCCTCCATTCTTTCTGTCCACCTCTCAATATTCAACTCATTCCTCTCCCTTAAAGAATTTCCCCAGATATGGAAAACCTCCTTTATAAGTTCTATTCATAAAAAAGGTTTTTTTTTAGTTAGTTTAGTTTTTAATTCATTTTTATTCATAATTTCTTAGATCTATCTTACCCTAGACAAAAATGCTTAAAAACCAGCTTAACTATCTTAACAATCTAGATATCTTACTGGCCCTAGGCGGACACTCTAAAATAGACGTAACAACTTAAATCTATGTCTTTCGACTACTATATCAACTTACCACTAACATTACTATATCAAGCTTAAGCTAAGAAAAATGTTTTTTATTAAAAACTTAGCATATTATCATTTTTTGTATTATATATAAAACTTAAGCCTACCTTAATGTAACTAAACCTAACTTATTCTAACTTAACTAAAATATATATATATATAAACTATATACATAATATATATTTAATATATATATCTTTTTTTTTTTTTTTTTTTTTTTTTTTTTTTATATACATACTACCCTACTACTTCCTACCCTACCCTACCTTACCCTACCCTAGCCTATGTAAGCCTGCCATTGGTGTTAGGCAGGCCATGCCTTGAAGAGGCTGAAGCTCTCAAAGTGTCCACTGACGTAGCTCTCTCCAGCCACCAAAAGCGTTGATGCTGGCGGACTACGTCTCCTCGATCCCGGCGTGAGACCGATCTACAGAACCTGAGGCGCTCGGGCTCACGGAGCGCGACATCGGGTTCGTAGAGGAATCGCCGTTCCACGGAATTGCGACCCACGTGGAAGATTAGCGGCACCGCCAATCTATCCTGGATCAGCCCACATCTATCTAAATAGAGGAATGCTTCTGGCGGAACAAAGCCATTAAGGCGCACTCTCTCGTGATATAAGTCGTTGGGGTAGTAAGCCCCGAAAATCAGGCTATTGACCGAAGTCATTGCTCTCGCAACGTGGCTTCGAATCAGTTTGATCAAAAAATTATCTATCCGTACAATCCTTGCCCTATCGTATAGGACCTCGTTCGGGTAAAATTTTGTGTACTCAGATTCGGGTGTCCTATGTAGCCCCAGACACGTCCTGAGACATTGTCTCTCAAACACCCGAATCTTTTCCATTAAGCTGGCTCTCACATTGAACCAGACGGGACATCCATAGGCAACCATGGGCCTGATTAAGGCCATGTAGCAGATTACCTTCACCCTAGAATCAAGTTGGCTGCTATGAAACAGCCATCTTGTTAGAGCGAAAGCGCCCCGGGCCCTTGCCAGAGCAGCATCTACATGTTTGTCAAAATATAGATACTGATCCAGCACGATCCCAAGGTATCTGACTACACTTTGTCTCGCCAGTGGACGTCCGTCCGGTCCTAAAATTAAGAACCTGCGCCAGTTTTTTCTAGTGTTCCGAGAGGCCCTAGACAAAGGCGTTCTGAACAATATAGATTCTGATTTCTGGAAGTTGATTTTCAACTTCCAGTCATCACAATACTGCTGAATTTTTTCGAAGTCACGCTGCAGAAGAGTAACAATGACGTCGATCGTTGGACCTGATCTGTACGCGATTAGGTCGTCTGCGTACGCTATTGAATGGTGAAGAGAAACTAGCAGATCGCTTAGGTAAATGCTGAAAAGGATCGGCGAATTTACCGTACCCTGTTGCAGTCCATTTTTGATTTCAAATGTTTGGGTAGAAGTCACGTTGGCAATTTTCACTACGAACTTTCTACCTGTTAACATGTCAAAAATCATATATAGCAGTGGTTTACTTATGCCCAGCCGACTGAGCTTGTAATAAAGACCTTCTAACCATACGGTGTCGAAGGATTTTTCTAAGTCAATCAGACAGGCACCCGTGCATTGGTTCTTGCATTTATTCCATTGGACATCCGACACAAGCTTCGACGCGGCATGAATAGTGTCATGCCCCGCTCTGAAACCGAATTGGTTATCCGGGATGATTTTATTGTCCTCAACCCATTTAGACAGGGCCCTATGGATCACCTTCTCGAAGACCTTGCTGATACTCGGAAGGAGACTTATTGACCGGAGATTTTCCGGGTTAGATGTGTCTTTACCCCTCTTGGGAATTGGTTGCACCACCGCTGTCTTCCAGTGCACTGGATAATATGCATTATTCAGTGCATTGTTGAACAGGATGGTGTACCTCTCTACAGCCACTGGCGGAAGGTGCCTAAGCACAGCATTGGATATACCGTCAACTCCCGCGGATTTTTTCTTCCTCAATGACTCGAAGATCATCTGAAGATCTTCCGTCGATATGAACAGGGTATTAACCCCCTCATTGGCGATGACATTGTTTGCCATGAAATCTTCATTGAACCTTGTAAAACCAAGGTTCTCTGATCGCCAATGATCGATATCATTTCGAAGATAGAAGTGATGAAGCAGGGTTCTATCTTCCAGGTGGTGGTTCGGGCGAATACTATCATTCACCTTGTACACCTCCTGGAAGACAGCTCCCACTGTCGCCACCTTCTCCTGAGGATCCTCGATCACGAAGAAGTCATCATCCAGGATGGCGCTCTCCGGATCGATGCTAACTGTTCGTAGCAAGCGTTCATTGTCTGACGTTCTCGGAAGCTTTAGATCCCGAATGTCATTCTGATTGTTTCTTCATAAAAAAGGTCCGAAGAGTGATGTTAACAACATTTTTTATTTTCTTTTTATAATTCGTGTAGGTTCAAGAGTGTACTCTCTTATGGTGTGTATCGGCGATGGTTTGTGTCGATGATGTTCGTTCATCTACTCTCCAGAGGTGGTTGTCCTAGATAGGATTTGAGAGATTCCACTGAATTTTCCTTGGTTGTAGTTCACAGTAACTCTCATCCACAACTGATGTTGTTGCACAGTTTTTCCTTATAGGAATTGTTCTGATAATGGACGGACTTGAACTACAGACCTTCGGGTCAACAGTTGGTGATGATTACCATTGCACCACGAATACACACATTTTTAGAAAGTATCGTGTATGACACTCTAGGTTTCCACTGAAAATTTCTAATCTCCTCTAAACAAACAACATGGCTCCCTCAAATGCAGGTCTGCAACCACAAACCTTGTCGAATTTGTGTCCTTCACCCTCTCAGCATTAGAGAATGGGAATGAAGTCGCCGTTATTTCGACTGATTTCGGTCAAGCCTTCGTCAAAATCTCCACAATTTAATAGTTTCAAACTGCTTCCTCTGGCTTTGAACCCACTGCATTGATGTGGATATATTCTTATTTAAAAAACCGTTACTAGAGTGTTCGTTTTAGATCTGCCTTTTCTAACCCTTTCTTAGCTTTTTCCGGTTTTCCCCAAGGCAGCCACCTAGGTCCACTTCTTTTCATTCTTACCATTAACGACATTCAGTTAGTCATCAGACATTCCCACCTCTCACTGCTCCGTTTCCACAGTTTGGTGCTCCAAAAATTGGAGCTCAACATTTCCAAATGTCTATTAATTACCTTTTCACGTAAACGAATCAAATCTCCTCCTCGTTTCTACTTCCTCAATAATCAGTCCATCTCCCCGTTCAGATTATCCCCGATCTTGGCATACTATGTCACCAACAGCTAAATTTTCGCTAAGCGAAAAAACGACGATAGGATTCCTAAAGCCAACTCTCCACTCGGTTTCGTGAAGCGATGGTCTAAAGAATAATCCAACCCTTGCGTAACCCGATCTCCCTATGTAATCTAGAATCGAGGGCATTTAACGTCGGTGCCTACATTTCGCTTTTTGAAGTCTGCCCTAGAACAATTCTTTGTTCTTACCACCCTATCAACACCGTTTTAAATTAATCAATTTGAATCCTTAGATGAAAAAAGAGGAGTATCTGACATCCTCTTCAGTTATAGACTCCTAACAGGTACCACTAACTGCGCCACCCTTTATAGCTCCATATCTCTTAACACTAACCCTCGTAATACGCGCAGTCCTCGTTTCTTCTCTTCTTCACCCCCCGCACCTCATACGGCTCCAATATACCCATTTCCCGTATGCTGGCAAGTGTTAATTCGAATTTCGAATATTAACTTCGATTTCAACCTCAGCACTCCATGCCTAAGACTCCGTCTTCTCAATAGCATTTTCTTCTCACAATCATAGTTTCTAAGGATCGCGCCATACTCACTCGTTCCTCTTAGTTATTAAATGAGATTAAGATTATTATTATTAGCTCAATAAATGGGGGTGTTTGCTCCCACGAAAATTAAATTACACTCTTACTGCCAACGCCATTGTTTGCTATGAAATTGTCACTGAATCTGGCAAAACCAAGGTTCTCTGATCGCCAGTGATCGATTTCATTTCGAAGGTGAAAGTGATGAAGCAGATATTCTGTAAGCTTCCTTGATCAACTGTTGGAGATTTTTAACCAGTGACTTCTCTGTCCTAGCCTTCGAGTTTTGTCTGTCAGTAAGCCGCCTGTACAAGAGTTTGAGTCTTTTCAGTAGCTTGTGCTGGAGTCTTCCTGTCTGTGCAGTGTGTCGATTGCTGCGTTTCGGTTCACATTTGTGGTGTGATGCCGTTGACATAGTACTGTCCATCGTCTGTTTAACAGGTTGCCACAGGTCTTTTGACAGATTTCTATTGGACGGTGGGAAGGAGGCACTCGAAATGAGCTTTCTCGTCGGAAATTGGCAATGTGTGACCAACGTCAATCCCAGTACCTCAACCCCATCCAGGGCTTATGATTGTAAAGAAGAGAAGAGGGATCCAGAACTGTAATATGAAAAGTCTATAGAACGATATATAACATTCGTTTTTAACCAATTCATACATACAAAGTTTTTAAAAAAATAAGGTGACTTTTTCAAACTTGCGAGCTAAGTAAAATGTGACTCATTCGGATTCGCATTGATGGTCGTCTTGGGGGATGCGTATTATCCACTATAGTATACGTGGTACGAAAACGATTAACTTGCTCAGAAGAACGATTATGACGACCTAAAATGGACGTAGGGCCCGATAAGTTTGGCGAACCGAACCGTTGCGTGCGTTATTCTGGCGTTAGTCTATCCATCGTAAGATGGCAACCTGTACTAACCACAAATCAACTTTCAACAGTCAACAGTCCAATTAACAATGGAAATAGTGTTGCCAGTTTAAAAACCAAACTTTTGAAAAAAAAAACACCTCTTACGATCGATATTTGAATATTTTTAAATATTTTTAACATAAAGGTTAGACATGTTTTGATGTGTTTGCCGATTTTTTGTTATTGAAAAAATTCGATCAAAGAATCTGTAAAATAAAATTGAGTTCTCCAGCATATTTGAAATTTTGATTATGGCATTTGGCGAGTCTTGTCTGTGCAAAAACGTCTGAATTCTTCACAATGGGCCGAAAAAATTGAAAGAGTGAAGGACAAATTTGCCGAGTAGCTGCATATTAATCTGAAACTTGGCTCTGTTATTGAGTGTATGATTCTGAGCTCATAGCGGCCGGTTTTATAAGGTGTACAACTTTGCTTCCGCCGTTTGCCGACATGTGGCGATAACGATAAGTAGCGGTCAGAAAAAACAGATCGCAGATGTCAGGCAGTTGGCTTGGACCTCGGTCAACAGAACACCGTTCAAACATTAGTCGATTTGTGTCTGCATCATAAAGTTGTTCTCGATTGAAAATGTCAGTTTACGAGCCAAATTCTCGTCATTTGCGGGAGGTGTTGCTGTTTTGTTTCAATATCAAGAAAACAGCGGCTGAATCTCATCGAATGCCCTCAGATACGTACGGTTAGGACGCTATTAGTGAAAGAACGTTTCGTGAGTGGTTTCAAGGCTTCAAGAACGGTGATTTTAACGTCGGAGACCGGCATAGTGGTGGAAGAGAGAAAGTTTTCGAAGATGCAGAATTGGAGACATTGCTGAGTGAAGACTCGCGTCAAACTCAAGAAGAATTGGCACGATCAGTGGGAGTGACACAGCAAGCCATTTCAAAACGTCCCAAGGCCATGGGCATGATTCAGAAAGAAGGAACTTGGGTCCCGTATGACTTGAAACCAAGAGACGTTGAACGGCGTTTGTGTGTTTGTGAACAATTGCTTAGGAGGCAAAAACGGAAGGGATTACTGCATCGCATTGTGACCGGGGACGAAAAAAAGGTTAACTACGATAACCCTAGGTGCAAAAAATCATGGGGATATCCCGGCCATGCCTCCACGTTGATCATTATTTGGTGGGACCAGCTCGGCGTCGTGTACTATGAGGTGTTAAAACCAAGTGAAACAATCACAGGTGCTCGTTATCGAACGCAATTAATGCGTTTGAGCAGAGCATTAAAAGACAAACGGCCGCAATACAACCAGGGGCACGATATAGTGATTTTGCAGCACGACCCCACGTTGCAAAAGAGGTCAAAACGTACTTGGAAACCTTAAAACGGGAAGTCCTACCCCATCCGCCGTATTCTCCAGACATTGCTCCCGCTGACTTTCACCTGTTTCGATCAATGCAACACATGGCCTAGGTGACCAACATTTCCGATCTCATGAAGAAGTCACAAATTTAATCGATTCGTGGATCGCTTCAAAAGATGAACAATTTTTTCGACGCGGAATTCGTACACTGCCCGAAAGATGGGAGCAAGTAGTGGCCAGCGATGGAAAATACTTTGAATGATACATCTGTAACCAATTTGTTTTATTAAAGCCTCAAATGTTGGGGAAAAAACGGCGGAAGCTAAGTTGTACACCTAGTAGAACCCTAGCTACTGTGGTTTCTGAGATCCAGGTAAAAGCTTGCAAAATTCAATGGAAAAGACCTGAAATTGTAGCTTTGGCTCCCGGCGAGCTGATCCCATCTTGTTATAAAGAATAGTCAAATCGCTATCAGAAAAGTTGCTGTCGATATTGGTATATCGGACGTTTCGTGCCATGACATTTTGTCAGAAAAATTTGTCCAAAACTTACTCAATTTTGACCGAAAGGACCATCGCATGAGCATCACTCAAGCGTCGAAACCATAATCATGCCTCAGCCATCATATTCACTTTTGGCCTTCTGTGAGAAAAACTTCCCAAAATTGGAAAATCCCATGAAAAGGCCTTATATCAAAAAGGGGATATCAGAATTACAATCGCTGGTGTAAGCTATATATGTTTTTATCAGAGGGGGAGTAGTTTGAATGGGGCAATATACACATTTATGAAAAATAAATATTTTTCGAGAAAAATAAAAAGTCACCTTATGTCTTGAACAAAACCGGTTTAAATATAAGTTTAATCCTTCCCTACAACTTGTTGGAAATATTTTGCACCGCACGCTAGATTCTTATCTTATTCGCTTAAAGTATTTATATAACGAAGTCGTTTATTTATAAAATTCAAGTTATGCCCTCAACCTTTTAAATTTAAATTTGGGAGCCTATTATATTTTGTGCGGCCGTCGATCACCCTTAATTGGATCATTCGTTCTGGTTTAATCTTCAATCTATTTCTGTTGACCGACATGATATTATTTTTGTGGTGTCCTAAAGAAGGTAGGACCATAGATCGTTTAATTCTTACAGATAAATCGGCACATTAGGGCCAATTGGCAAAATACCCTTATTCAGGAGACTTATTAACAAGCCTTAAAAGCATTTCACAATTCCCTTTTCTTTCTTAAGATATCTGTTCCATTGAAGTCCTGATGTAACAAAATATTACCAAAAATGAAAATATTTAAATACATAGCCCTTTCAGTCAGTCTATAAATGAAATTGATGAGTTTCCACATCACTCTGAATAAATCGCACTATCTACGACGGTACACTATTTCTGATTCGATATAACCAACGTTACACAACAGCAGAGCAATCCGAGACAAACAAGAGGCATCCATTACTCCTCCCACACATGATGAATTCAAGTCCCAAGCAAACACACCTGTTCACCATTTAACGTATCGTACAAAACCCCTGCCCGACACATATACATACACGTCTATCACCTTAAAAGATTTCACAAATAATTCAAATTTAGAATAACTTAAGTCGTAGCTGAAGCCGAAGCTAAAGATAAAGTCAACACGAAACCATCATCAGCAAATATTGACATTCATGATATTTATTGTAGTCGTACATGTTTCAAGGATTCGACTATGTTGTTGGCGCCGCATTAGTTAACACCCCGTACCCAGTGTCGTAGTCCCTTTTAAGGATATCACTGGAAGTCATGTGACTTCTTTAATTGGATCCATTGGTACAATGTGTGTTTGTATGAGGGACGACATGGGATTGCAATCCAGGATACGATGACTACAAGTTGCACTAGTCCGCTTGAACAAAGGAGAATAAATTGGAATTTATGTCAGGATTAGCATAAGACTATACACGCTCTTAAATATTGTGAAGAATGCGATGATCCTTTCGAGAGATCCTTGAATGGGGACAAGTGTGAATATATATAAATGTATATGTGTGTGTGTTTCTGGAAATAATTTACATCCCGACGACCAAATGTCGTCACTCATTTGGATTCCTTATGATGCAAATGACAACGTGAAGGAGAACGTCACCGAAAATCTCCGGAAATTGCACGAAACATGCATATAGGAAAGGGTGCAAGCAGCACGTCCTATGGTAGGATATGGATTTGGTGTTAGGATGTGATAGTGGTGATGATCTATGCTAGGAAGTGGGATATGGGCTGTTTAATATTTCCAAAGCAATCGATTCGGATGCTGCATTCGTTAAGGTGGACATTGCTCGTTTGGGTTTTCCGTTGTCCATTGGTCTCGAGATCAAGGTAGAAATGTGTGACTATGAATATGTCGCCGTAGTTTTGTTTATTTCAGAGTGATGAAGGGCGTAGAACAAAAGATTTGACTTCTGTTCAAGCTTCTAATGTAAGGCTGAATTTTAGCTGGCATTGTTCTAATTCCGTTCAGTCGATGATGTTGTTAGAAAAACAGAAACATTCAAAGGATTACAGAAGCTCGTGATGTGTGCACAGGTTTATGGATTAGAATTTCCGATAAAAGCAGGGATGATGATACATATAGACTAACAGACGAAATTGTTTAGTTATTAGCATATCAAAGCTAACGATCCAAGAAAGTATTTCGAATACAAGGATTGGAATTGGACGAAATTATAATAGAGAAATAGAAATTCGGAATGAGAAGGATATAACAAGCAAATCAAATCATTCAAACAGGTGTTTACAATTGGTTTAATTAAGTGAGTGACACTTTCCAGTCAGATCCTATTGGTTGAAGGTATAGGAGCAAGTGGCTGCAAGGAGTGGTCGGAACTCATTATTGACGATCAACAGGTATAGAGCCAATCACACCAAATTCGAAAGGAGGTTTAGAAACAATCGAAATTACCCGCAACCACGATAGGGGCGGAATGATATTTTCTTCACTACCATCAGCTGCAATTCCGTCCGCAGACAACAAGACACCAGAACCGTACAGCGATTGTTGTCGGTGCCTGAAAGGCAATGCAGTGGTTCAGCACGTTATAGAGTTCTGGATATATGTATATTTATACGGGGAGGGTCTTACATTAGTGTTCTGAGCGAACGGACAAGCCCGGTTTATTGTCAGGCAGAGCTGGTATAAGCAATTGACCATATACAGCCTACAATTTTCTTACTACGTGTAAAAATGGAAACCGACGTTTTCCAATAGATAGCGCCAGAGGTACACGCTGGTCAGAAATATCAGATCATTGCCCAAATGGCGGCAGGTTCGGGATAGACGGTACAAAAGAGTACGAGTATGTCCAACCGCATCCCTACGATTATAGTAGGACGCGCTGGCCACGCTTTGCAAATTCCCTGAGGAGAGGGCTCACTTCGAGCGCCTCCTTTCCACCGACCAATAGGAACCTGTCAAACCACAAGATTGACAGGTATGTCAAACAAATGACGATATAATTAAACAGACAATGAACAGTGCGATAGCACAAAAGTATACCGAAACGCGACAATCGACGCACTGTATCTACAGACCAAAAAGTAAACTCTTGACAAGACTCAAACTCTTCTACAGCCGGCTTACTGACATAAAAAACTCGGACGTCAGGATACTGAAGTCACTGATTAAAACAGTTGATCAAAGAGAATTACAGATTATCTGAAAGTTTGGATTGGAAAAAAAGAATTCGTGCTGTAAGATCAAACAGCGCGAATATTTTCCCACAAATAAATAAAATATTTCAAGCAAACCATCAGAATATCTTTCAGGATCTAAAGCTTCCGAGAACGTCAGAACGAGAACTTTTGCTACGAACAGTTAGCATCGATCCAGAGAGCGCTATCCTGGATGACGATCTTTCGTGATTGAGGATCCTCAGGAGAAGGTGGCGACAGTGGGAGTTGTCTTCCAGGAATGGTACAAGGTGAATGATAGTATTTGCCCGAACCACGACCTGGAGAACAGAGTCCTGCTTCATCACTTCTTTCTTCGAAATTATATCGATCATTGGCGATCAGAGAACCTTGATTTTACCAGGTTCAATGAAGATTTCATGGCAGACAATACCATCGCCAGTGAAGGGGCTAATACCCTATTTATATCGACGGAAGATCTTCAGATGATCTTCGAGTCGATGAAGAAGAAAAAATCCGCGGCAGTCGACGGTATATCCAATGTTGTGCTTAGGCACCTTCCGCTAGTGGCTACGTAGAAAGGTACACCATCCTGTTCAACCATGTACTGAATAATGCATATTATCCAGTGCACTGGAAGGCAGCGGTAGTGCAACCAATCCCCAAGAGGGGTAAGGACGAGTATCAGCAAGGTCTCCGAGAAGGTGGTCCATAGAGCTCTGTCTAAATGGGTTGAGGACAATAAAATTATTCCCGATAAAAAATTCGGTTTCAGAGTGGGGCATGACACTATTCATGCGGCGTCGAAACTCGTATCGGATATCTAATGGAATAAATGGAGAAACCAATGCACCGGTGCCTGTCTGAGTTCAGTCGGCTGGGCAAGCTACTGCTATACATGATTTTTGTATAGCATAATATAGAAGTAGAACAAGTCGTTGTGAGAATCAGCAACGTGACTTCCACCCCGTCTACCCAAACTTTTAAAATCAAAAATGGGCTGCAACAGGGCACGGTGAACTCGCCGATACTTTTCAGCATTTATAATACTTCACTGATCTGATAGCTTCGCTTCACCATTCAATAGCGTACGCGGACGATTTAATTGTGTACAGATCAGGTCCCACGATCGACGTCATTGTTACTGTTTTGCAGCGTGACTTCGAAAAAAATCTGGAGTGTTGTGATGACTGTAAGTCATCTGTAAATCATCTCCGGGCAATCAGAATCTACATTGTTCATTGAACGCCATTGTCTAGGATATCTCAGGACACTAGAGAAAAAATTGGCGGAAAGCTTTGACGGCCTTTGGGTACATTTTGTTTATATGTGCATTCCAATAGAGTTTTTAGTCCAATACTTTCCTAGAAACTTTACCTTTTTCTTTAATGGAATGCAGGCTTCTTTGATTTTCAAAGTTTGAAGATTATTTGTTCTTCTTTTAGTGAATCGAATTATGTGTGTTTTGCTAAGATTGATCCTTCTTTCTCAGACCATTTCGAGGTTGTTCAAGATGTCCTCATGTTTACCTTTTATGATTACGGTTATATCGTCAGCATGTCCGATGGCCGAAGCCATTACTATTAAGTGCCCAGAGAAGATCTTCTACTAGAATTAACCATACAAATGTGTCAAAGTTAATATAACACGTGTGTCCGGCGGCTCTCTCTTTTTTGGGCTCTAAATACATTTCCAACCGATTTATTATTGTTTTTAATTTTAGTGAACCAACTATCATAAGTTCTAAAAGTATCAGCAGTGCGAAAAGCCTTAAAACTATTTCTTAAATTTGAAAAAACTTAATTTGTAAATCGGGTATCGGGAGTTTCTCGCATTGGTGCATATACAAATACAGCAATAACGCACAAACAACATCAGTATGTCGAGTAACAGCACCGGAAAAAATACACGATCAACTGCACTAAAACAACCACCGAAACAGCAGCAGGCAAGTTCACCATGTCCATCACCAGCTGGTTTTCCGTCACAGTCACTCAAAACAATGACGTCAGAATGCTTTTCCAGCCTGTACAACAAAATTACAGAACAAGGTGAGTCATTGAAATCCTCGCTTAAAGATATGGAGGATCGACTATCCTCCCGAATCGCTTCCATAGAAAAACACATATGTGATAAATTTACACAATTTGATGAGGAAATTAATGATTTAAAAACTCGCGTCTCTGCCTTTGATGATTGTCTGGGTAACATCAGCCACTTGCAAATGGAAGTTGACAACATCAATAAACAACTTCATCAAAAGCTAGTTCAACTGAAAACACCTGAACAAAATATAAATGCAGAACTTTCACGAATGAAGCAGCAAATAGAGACACTGCATGCAAACAATCTTGCCTCCGATGCTGTTTTGGTTGGAGTCCCCTTTCTCCCGGAGGAAAACTTGAAAAAAACATTTGAGAAAATGTGCATTGCTTTAAACTGCCAACTAGTTTCTTTTCATCGAATTTTTAGAGCAAAGCCGAAGTCCGACTCGGTTATAATAATAAAATTTTCTTCGATTGACGATAAGATGTCCACTCTTAAAGCTATGTCGCTTTTTAAAAAAACAAACGCACGGCAATTCTCTTTGCGGGATATTGGATTCAGCTCAGACCGACGTATTTACCTGCACGAAAGCCTCACACCAAACAACCGAATTATTATGCGACAAGCGATCAAATTTAAACGCACGAAACAAATTTTTTCCGTCTTCTCCACACGAGGAATTGTTTACGTAAAAAAAACACCAACTTCTAACCACATCAATATTGACAGCATTCAAAAGCTTGATAAAGTTGTCGCCGCCGGCACAAATCATGACGAAGATGAAAATAATAACATGTCAAATTATACCAGAGGCTCTCAAGTCAACTTCTAGATCCAGTTCATGTCAAACTCATTCAACTTTTTATATCCAATTTAGTGATAATTTAAAAAATAGTCCAATAATTTTAACTATATTTTTTGAAACGTTTGTAAATAGCTCTTTTATATTTTTCTGTTGTGCAATTTTTAACAATTTTAACTATGTTTTTGAAATGTTTGTAAATAACTCTGTGATATTATTTTTGTTGTGCAATTTTCTTACTTTTATGTGTATGTTTCATGGTTTTTTCGATGGTGGTCTCCGGCTTGACGACAGTCTTTGCCATGTGTTTCTTTTAAACCTTTGTTAATGAACGGTATGCAGACTGAAACCGAAAGCGATTTCTTGACTTCTTCTAGCAGTTGTAATAATCCTTCACATAAAACTCGGTTAATGTTAAACATTTTCTGTAACATATACTCTGGTATCTCTGTTTGTCACATAAATGCTCAGAGCTTGGTTAAACATCGGGATGAGTTTCAAATAGTTTTCAATAATGGGAAAGTTGATATTATTTGTGTATCCGAGACGTGGCTATGTCCTACTATTGACAATAAATTCGTCGATATAGATGGCTACACAATGTATCGGGGTGACAGACTAGGTAGAAGGGGAGGCGGTGTAGCGATTTTCATCAAGAAAGTTATTCAATGTAGACAGTTACTTGTTTCTGGGGTAAACGATATTATGGAATACATCTTTGTTGAAATTGTCTGTGGATTTGATAAATGCTTGGTTGGAGTTATCTATAAGCCACCGAATGTTACCGACTCTTCCCATGTTACAAATCTTCTGGAAGATATATCATTACGTTACAATTACATCTTACTCTGTGGAGATCTCAATATAGACCTTTTAGATAAATCTAACCCAAGCGTAAATCGATTTGTAAGTAATCTAAGATCGCTACAACTACATTCTGTAAATGACTCCATGCCTACTCACTTCAGTAACAGCTGCTCTACCTTACTTGACCTATGTATTATTAACAATATAGAGCGTGTCAAATATTATGGCCAATTGGATGTGCCAGGTTTTTCAAAGCATGATCTTATCATTATTTTTTATGATCTAGATTTCAACATCCCTGCCAATGAGGTTAGTCCTATAACTTTCAGGAACTTTAGAGCGATTGATAATGAAAATTTGTTACACGATATTTCAAATACTGAGTGGCACAGACTGCGCCAGATGACGTCCGTTGATGAACAGATTAACTTTTTTACACACCAAATTAACAATCTTTTTGAATCCCATGTTCCTATAAAAACGTTTATTCCTCGAAATAAAAATTGTATGTGGCTAAGTACGAGAATTGAACAATTTCTCAAAATAAGGGACCGGGCCTATAAAAGATGGAAAAGATTCAAAATTCCTGAACTATTTAATGAGTATAAAATTGCAAGGAATATAGTGAAGAAAGAAATAAGGAGGGCGAAAATGAAATTTTTTGCTTCAAAATTTCAACCAAATCTTAACAGGACGAAAACGTGGAGGTATATAAGAGAGTTAGGTATCGGCAGACAGAAGGCAACTAATGCTCGTATTAGTGAAGTAAGCCCTGAAAATTTAAATTTTGAATTTGCCACAGCCTCAAATGACTCATACGCATGTTGCAATGACACCGGAGTACGAACACCAATAATGTCACATAACTCCTCCACATCAAGAAATTTCTGTTTTCGAAGAGTGTACGAATGTGATGTGCTCTATGCCGTTAACGCTATTAAGTCTAATGCTATTGGTCTGGACGGCATGCATCCAAAATTCTTGAAAATCATTATTCACGAAGTTCTGTCTGAACTTACATATATTTTTAACAGCGTTCTTACCTATTCTGCCTACCCGAAGTCCTGGAAAGCATCTAAGATTATTCCTATCCCCAAGAACTCAGCGAATAGAAGCATAACTTACCGCCCAATCTCCATTCTTCCATTTATTTCAAAGGTTTTCGAAAAACTTATGAGTAGGCAAGTCCATGAATACCTTCACGAATTCTCTCTCCTTTCATCACATCAGTCCGGTTTTAGACCGCATTACAGTTGTACTACGGCACTTGTAAACTTGGTTGAAGACCTTCGTGTTGAAATGGATAAGTTTATGCAACATCACTTGTACTATTGGATTTTTCGAAAGCCTTTGATACTGTTCCCCATGAAATACTCATTAATAAACTCAGATACTATTTCAATTTTGACTCGACGGCACTTAAGCTGATGGAAAGTTACTTGAAAAACCGCATTCAGGCTGTATATGCAAATGAGAAACTGTCAACATTCCTTGAAACTAAAGCTGGTGTCCCACAAGGTTCAATAATGGGTCCGCTGTTGTTTACTATGTTCAACAACGACATTCCTTCAGTCCTAAAAAACTGCAAAATCCAGATGTTTGCAGATGACGTACAATTGCATTTAAGTTATCCTATGGGACTTGTGAAAGATGCAACATTACGTTTTAATGAAGACCTAAATTCAATTGTTTTGTGGTCCCGTAGAAACAAATTAATGCTTAATACTAGCAAAAGTCAGGCCGTAGCTATTACCAGATCACGCATTGACACTAACACCTTACCTCAACTTTTTATCGATGGGTCACCTCTGCCATACATTTCCAGTGCTAAAAACTTAGGAGTTATTTTCAATCAGCATCTTACCTGGGAAGACCACATTGTGAATCTAGTTGCTAAGATCTACAGCTCGCTAAGAGCCCTTTATCAAATAGGAAACTGTCTACCCTTCAACATCAAAGCAATGCTAGTTAAGTCAATGTTACTACCGATCCTCTTTTATGCTCATCCAGTCTTCTGTGATCTTGATAGCCTCAGTTATCGCAAATTTAAAGTCGCTGTCAATAGTACAATACGATTCGTATACAACCTGAGTCGAAGAGACCACATTTCCAATTATGTGAGAGAATTTCTCGGAATGGACCTACAGAATTATATGAATCACAGAATATTGACTTTCCTATTTAATTTAAAAGAAAGAAAAGCACCAGATTATCTGTTCCAAAGATTGCAATTCTCTTCCTCAGCTAGAAGTAGAATTCTTATTGCGCCAACATACAATTATACCACAACGAAAAGGCAGTTCTTTGTATACGCCGTAAGACTGTGGAACTCGCTTCCGGTTCACATAAGGCGGGCGTCACGCTTCGGAGACTTCAAACGAAAATTGAAACAACACTTTTGCACATAGTTTTCTTTCATTTATTGTTTTTATATTATTTTTCAAATCGCGATAGTTGACACTGTTAAAATTGTTATAAATGTTTCTTTATACCTTTTCTTTTTTTCTTTTTTTATATTTTTCTTTACTTTATATAAAATTTCATTTTAAATTTAAATATAAATCATAAATCTATTATAACTGTTACACAATTTAAAGATTTTTGTATCTACGTGTTAACATTGATCCAAATAAATAAATTACAAATTACAAATTACAAATTACATAGAAGCGGGGATAAGATACCCCTCTGCCGGCAACCTCTAATAGTTTTGATCACTACCACCGATGTGACTAATTTGGCTGTTATTTGTCTGACGTTTATCCATTTGATAATTAAAAGGTCTACCTTTTTTCTACAAAGTGCACTTGTTAGTGATGAATGATTTGCATTATCAAATGCTTTTTTACATCCATAAAGGCGCCAATCGCGACCTCCTTTGCTTTCAGGGATTTTTCTACAATGCCCGTGACTTTGTGAAGGCCGGTTATTGTAGATTATCCTTTTTGATATGCAATTGTAGTTTGTGGACTTACTAGCATAAGAACATTTCATAGTAAATACGTTGACTTGAATTTAGGCTCTATAGCATGCACAGCCTTTCTGATAGGAGGAATATTACGACCGAAAACTGGAGTAAACTTCTAAAGTTGCCAAAATTGACTCCGATTAAGAATAATTAATTTTATAACAATTTGCTCCTTTTTGGTAAGTTTGACGGTAGTAAAAATATAGAACTCCACTGACGATTTGACATCAACAAGTAATAAAAAACAGACCTATAAATGTGTTTATGTTATAGCATTAAATTGTTATGCCCAATTCAATAAAACAAACTATATTATCTGCAAAGCTCTTGAAATGTCCGTCTTTGTGATAAAGATCTAAAAGCCAATATTTTTGTTTTATAAAGATTTTAGGAGAGCTCGTTTCAGACAGCGAAAGATTTACAGCTCAACTAAGGAGATATTTCGATGAACTGCTTGATGTCCATATATGGAGAGTAAGCAGCAATAAAAACGGTGTTATCCATACAGCAGACATTCAGGTGAATTCCCAACCATCCAGAAGGAAAAGAAGCAACTCGCCCCAGGAACCGACCTGATAACGTCAGATAACGCTTGAGGCTAATTAAAAAAGAAGCTGCGTGAATCAATCACAACTATATGAAACTCGGTCTTCATTACCGAGGAATTTTACTGCTATCAAGTTATTACAGGGTGTAGTAAAATATTGATTTAAACATACATCATCATACGCTAAGGAAGTAATAGAAGCGACATCATTTAGAAAACAAAACGTGTATAATTCTCTAAGCCGAACAAAAATGTAAGGACGAAATGGATAAAAGTATGGAAAGCAAAGGACGAGCTAAAATAGGAAACGCCTTATCTGAAACTGTTAGGGGATTAACCTTAATGGGACTGCACCCTGTCTAGACGATCCAAACCTTCTGGAGGATGATATTCTGATGAATGATAAATGAATGATTAATATACATATGTAGCAGGAGAGGAAGTAGGCTTAAAGGTATATGTAATATAATGCATGAAGAGAAAACCAAATATATGGTCGTCGACCGATTTTGATCTATCCGAACCTTGCTGTAACTGTATTCGGTAAAGCCTTTAAGAAGGTGTATAGAAATAAATATCTGCGACTGAAATAATTAAAAGGCTGCGTGTAGGCAATGCGTTCTTCTACGCCATAAGGGAATGATTCAAAACAACTCTTTTGTTAAAAGTAACACTTTAAGGATGAGAACCCTAGTCTCTGACTTAAAAAGAGGAAAAAAAGGTTTAAGGCTTAGAGAAAACAACACAATTAAAAACTCGAGGAACTCTATTTAGCATATATGTGATATATTTTTAGCATATAGAGCGATAAAATCGGTAAAATTAAAATGTACAGGACTCACCGAACAAATGGACAGTAGACGCACAGTTATGAGAATATAGGAGGACAATATAAAGATGGAACAGGAAGGAATAGAGTCAGAGTCAACGAGGCTCTGAATTTCAGAGTTTCAAATGGCCATTAATATTAATAGTAATAGCTCTTTCCTAGGAACTGGAATGAGTTCCTGCTGCTTTTTTTTGAAAATGAATGTTTTTAGTAAAACCATTTCACTCAAATTCTTGTCCATCCCTAGCCAATAAATTTTCTCATCTTTCTGGCAGCATATCTTTTCAATGGAAGTGCCACTCAGCAAATGATAAATGCCAAATGATAATCGGCGGATGGGGTAGCTTCCTATTTAAGCCTATCCAAATAGGTTTCCACCGATCTTACAACATGCGGCCGAAAGCGTTTACGCAGAAAAATCACTTTATCTTGTCTCTGTTAGTACAGCAGGTGTTCTTTTTTTTAATTTGCGACCCAAACGCATCAATCGCAGTCGATTGCGTGATGATCCCGCCCGGTATCAGCAGCTCATAATAAATGAACCCTGCTGATCCCACAAAATGCGGAGCAACTAGCGATATGAAGCAAGCCAGGTTCTCATACAGTACCCACTTTCCGTCGGCATTCATAAAACTGAAACTCACTATTAAAAAAATACTGTTCGATGTGAGAAAATGCGTTTCTCACTGTCCTTACTTCTGAATCATTCCGAATGCTTTCAAATGTGTTGAAACTGTTGTTTTACAAGTATCTACTATACATGTAAAAATTTTGCAATTTCAGCTAGCCTCTGACATGAACCTGCATAGAGAAATGTTTTTAATTCATAGAATTCAAACATTTTCGGTGCGAGAGTGCGTTCTTTACTTCCAACATCAAAATCATTATTTTTGAGGCGTCAAAAGCAATATCTGCATGCCGTTTCTGACAGAGCACGCTCGCCGTAAATCGCAACAAGAATACGAGTATTGTGGGCTTCAAAAGCAGATGGTTTTCTTGGCCCGAGGTGTCCAGCACTTTAACAAAAAAAATAGCGAAATAATATAAAAATGTGTTCAAAAAATAAGGTGACTTTTTATTTTTCTCGAAAAATATTTATTTATTCATGAATATTTATTTTGTCTCCTTGAAAATAATCCCGCTGAGGTATTAGGTGTGCAACTAAGTTCTCGCTGTTTATCAAGAGTTGGCTCCAGTACAAAGTGCTGGTCGATTGTGACGTATCCAAAACGACATAATATGGTAAGCAAACGGCTTGGACACGTTACTGATTTTGTTTTCGCGTCATATACTTTTGGTTGTGTGAAAATGTCTGATTTTGTGCCAAATAATCGTCATTTGCGGGAAGTGTTGCTTTTCTTTTTTCATTCGAAGAAAACCTGCTGCTCTAAGTGAAACAACGTGCCGTGATTGGTTCTGTTGCTTCAAAGACGGTGATTTCGATGTTGACGACCGTTCGCGTGAAGGAAGGCCAAAAACCTTCGGAGACGCTGAATTGGAGGCACTCTCGATGAGGGTCCATGCCAAACGCAAAGAGAGCTTGCTTCAGTTATAGCAGTTAACCGCCAAGCTATTTCCAAGCGATTGTATGCGTTGGGAATGATTCAAAAGCTCCAGCGTTTGCTCCAGCGGCAAAAAAGTAAGGTTTTTCTTAAACGCATCATAGTAACGAGTGATGAAATTTGGGTTCATTACAGCAACCCAAAGAGAAGAAAATAATGGGGACCCGGTCATGCTTCTACGTCGTCGGCTCGGCCGAATATTCACATTGCGAAGGTTATGCTGTGTATTTGATGGAATCAAACGAAACCATGCCTGGGGAACTGTACCGAACTCAATTGATGCGATTGAAGAGCGCACTGCGGGAAAAGCGGCCACAATACGAGCAGAGGCATGAAAAAGTGATTCTACAGCATGACAACACTCGGCCTTACGTTGCCAAACCCGTTAAAACCTATTTAGAAACGCTCAAATGGGAAGTCTTACCCCATCCGCCATATTCCCCAGATATTGCGCCGTCCGATTATCACTTGTTCAGTTCGATGGCACATGGTCTGGCTGATCAGCAGTTCCATTCATATCAAAAGACGAACACTTCTACCGTGACGGTATCCGAGCTCTGCCAGAAAGATGGGAAAAAGTTATAGCTAGCGATGGGCAATACTTTGAATGATTCATTTGTAACCGTTTTTTTCACAATAAAGTTGCATTTTCATCAAAAAACAGCGAGAACCTAGTTGCGCTCCTAATATAATACACTTACGCCAGTGATTTTCCAATCCAAGCACTACTGTGCGCTTTTGGTATAGTTTTGAGCTCTTCCAGTGATGCGGTCTTTATCTACTCAGTTGTGGGAAATTTGAGTACACGGAAGTTGAGTTCACGGTCACAAATGACCCCTAGATCAACCAAGGAGTTGACACTACGAATAATGTAGGTCCTGGGTGGTGAGGAAGAGCGCTTGCGGGAGTAAGTGATGGCTTGGCATTTACTGATTTTGAGCTCGAGATGGTTTTTTGACACCAAGTAAAGAACCTGTTAAGGTCCAATAAGAGAGAGCACAGTCAACAAGGGAAGAAATGTGCTTAAATATTTTCATAACATTCGCATATATGGAGAGCGAAGAGTTCAGAATAATGCTGTTGACGTCATTAATGGTTAGAATAAATATCAACGGGCCGAGATGACTATCTTGTGGGACACCGGAGGTAGCATTTATTTGATCAGAGATAGAAGATCGGAAGGTAACGTAATACTGACGATCTTCTGGATTAGATCTATGAGATAAAACCGGGGGAGAAAACGAGGGCAGTGAGCTTGAGAAGAATAAATTGGTGAGACATTTTGTCGAAGGTTTCGAGTGCACACAAACATTGTGAAATGAACTCGACTAGATTAGTGATTGTCGATCGACCTTTTAGGAACCCATGTTGATTAGGAGAAAATATGAGAAAATTGCAGTGAAAGAATAGTGCATCATAAACGAATAGAGCGGTAAGGGGTAAAATAAAATAATTCGCGCACTTTTTTAAAACTATGGCAGGCGGACAGTCGCGACCGGGAGAGTAGTCGTCCTTTAGGTTGCGTATTTTTTCGGCGATTACGAGTACGTCGGAAGTTATGTTCAGTGAGACAAGGGACGTCTGGTGGTAGACTTTCCAATATCGAAAAAAGTGGTGATCGGGTTGAGGATCCTGGTCGTTGAATGATTGGCTGAAGAAATGAGCAAAGAAGCTTGTGATTATTTCGGGTTCGTTGGAAGGGTTATTAAGAAAATTGAATGTGGCGGGGTAGTTATCGGTTTTTCTTAATGAAGAAGAAACACTTGGGGTCAGAGATAAGGGAGAATTGCATTCGGTTCAGGTATTGGAGGTAGAGTGATTCACATAACTGTGCAAATTTAGTGTAGGACTGCATGTAATTAGAAAGGTCAGATGCAGAGGAGAATCTAAGAAAGATAGATAAAGTTTCCGTTTGGGGGTACTCATTGAGGACTAGTGAAGTTGAAGTCAGGAATTCGAAGATTTGAAGAGCAAGGGGTCGTGCGGCTGTGGATTGCGACCATCCGGATCGGCAGAGTTGTCGCGTCCAGCGTCCCGAAACAGAATGAAATCTGAGGTGAATAACTCGCTGTCTCCAATGCTGGGTAGGTTTTGGGAATTAAGGAGTACTGTGGAGACTTTGGTGCGTAATTTTCTAACGTTCGGATAGTACAAGGATATGTTTTTATAAGAAATATTCGATGGGTGGGGAGATGTAGTGGTGTTTAGGTTAGGATTTAAAATAGTTTTTGAAATTAGAGCGCGTACTTTGCAAGTGTGCAATGCGCTTTGAACTGACATGGGCGACTAAGGTGGAGAGGTCGTTATTTACATCAATGGGGGAAATATTAAGGCTTTCGTGAGACCAGATAAAGGTCTTTTTTAACCCGTGGGGTCTGTGTATAGGCCTTCCTGGTGGATTGAAACTAGGACGTTGGTTTTAGTTTTGCCCTCAATACAAAGTGGGTCAGGTTTGTCGTAGAGGTAGTCCAACTAGAGACGTACATTTTCGTAGATTCTTCTGTCTCTTAAACGTGACATAACATAGCGGTCTTCGGGGTTAAGCTCGGCGAGATGATTGGTGAGTTTGGCCGTGGGAGGGAGGAGTGGAACGGAGGAAGGAAGAGGGGAAGGGGCTGTTGGATGGGGGTGTTGTAAGAAGCTGAGGAGGTTGGAGGGAGTAGGGTTCAGAGTAAGAGAGTGTATAAAGTTTGGGTACTCTGGATATGAGCGGCTATTACGAGAAGTCTGGGTGTTGGGATTGGGTGTTGAATTGACAATATTCGGTGAGGGGGATGAGGGCCGAGAGCTGGGCGTAAGGTTGAAGGATACGCGGTTATGGGTTACGTACCCTGTTAGGAGTATTATTGTTCGCTTGAGCATTTTTTGTTGGAATAGCGATAAAACAATGATAGAGATGAAATGTCGTTGTTCAAGCGAGTCAAGCGACCTCGCAATATCAATGTCTCTATCGCCCGCTTTTGAATTCTATCAAGCAGATGAAAAAAGGTTTTGGAACCACCAGACCAGATATGAACTCAAACTTGGGCCAGATATAAGTCTTATAGAATAAAACCCAATCAGAAAGGAGAAAATATGTCTTGTTTCGTTTGAGGACAATTCATAAATAATGACCGATTACTCGGAGTTTATTATTATTTATTACTGTTTATACCTCACTTAAATATGCTGTCGAGGTCAGAATTAAATGTGCTTAACAAACGTTGCCGTTTCAACTCTAAGACCAAAAAGCAGGGAAATGAGTCTTTGAACGAATATAAAAGGTAGGAGTACGAGTAATGTCATCAGCGAAAGAGTGCACTAATTTAGAAGTAGCAAATAGGAGATCATTTATAAAAATGAAGAAGAGTGTCGGTGACATAACAGAGCCTTGGGGAACATCAGAATTTATTTGAGAAGCAACTGACTTTAAACCCTCCAATATGACTTGAATTGAATGGCCCGAAAAGTTATTTCTATTCCATAAAAGAAGAGATCCATCGGTATCATAAGCACGCATTTAAGATAAGAGAGTTTGACGCCAAATTCTGTCACATGCTTTAGAAATATCAAGCACAATGAGCTTACTTTCACCGCGGTTGTGCAAAGATTGGATCACCTTTTCGCTGAGATATGCCATCAAATCACCAGTGGAACTGTTGCTAAGAAAACCATGTTTCTGATTTCCATGACTCAAGATGTTTCAGAAGTTGACGATTTTCAACGTTTCCATGAGATTTTAGAAAGAAAGGCCGTTGGTACTCTGGGTCGGCAGAGGAGGAAGACGAAGATTCGCCCTTTTTGGAGGCATGCTGGACAAAAGTTGTTTTCCATCGGGAAGAGACAGATATAAAAGCTTTTAGTGGTTTTGCCAGTTTAGAAAAATACCTCTTTAAGTAGGTAGGTAGGTTGAGGTGGTTACCCGTCTTGGTGCGTCAAAGTACGCGCTTAGACGCCGTTTTGGCGCCACAAGACTTGTGAAACCTACGCGATGTGAAGGGGGATGTTCAGTTTAATCCAGCCTGTAGAGTTAAGAAAAATGGTTATGTTGGCCAAGCTGAGGTTATGTTGACCTCTGAGAGGAAATATTTGCCAAAGGCGCCGAACCTGCGACTCGCCAGTGCTGGACATTCGCAGAGAAAATGCTACAGGGTTTCCTCTTCGTGGGTGTTGGGATAACTACGACAGTGGGTGTTAGATCCGATGTCTATTCCGGCAGCGTGAGTTCTTACAGACCAATGACCCTTATTGACCACCACGATTCTAGCTATGTTAAAGCGGTGTCTATTGAAGGGCCATTTTTTTCATATCCTGTATTTTGTCGATTTAGCCCACCTACGATTGGCTATGTTGAAAAAGTGTTGCAGGATGTTGCCTGAAGGATAGGCCCAAAGTTTCAGTAACGGATTTTGAGGATGCCCCGAGCTTGGCTACCTCATTGATCCTCCCAATTCCCTCTACGTTGTTGTATTCTGGAACGCAAAGAGGCGTAATATTAGTCCAGCCGCCAGCTCGTTTAATTTCTTAGTTGCATTGATCCACCAGTTTAGAGAAGGTGATAGCAGACGAACGAGCTTTAATATCGGCTTGGCTGTCGCTACAAGTAGTGATGGACTTGAAATTAGGGCGAGCTGCGCTGGGTATTTTGAACGCTTTGCGGATCGCTGAGACTTCAGTGAAAGATGCTCGTGTGGTCGGGGAGACAGATTGAATTTCAGATATTCAGCTTAATCGAGAATAATCCCGATACTACACCGTGCTCCAGCTTGGAGCCATCAGAGAAAACCAGGAGTAGGAATTTGGCGATTGCGTTGCACGCAATCCATTCTTCTGTGGAAGGAAAGAGAGAATGCACCACACTATTGAAGTCGAAGGAAGGTGTGAGGTAGTTCGAAGGAAGCAAGATTAAGTTCGTTGGCAGAAGTGACAGAGCTCTGCCGTGGCCATACGGTCTGGGTAACTAAAAACCTGTTTCCTTAAGTCCGATGGCGTTACACGTCGCCGTGTATTTAAAGTGAAAGTCCAAGAGAAGGAGATGCAGTAGGATATTAAGTGCTTCGGAGGAGCATGTTCTCATGGCTCCCGTGATTCCAATTACTGCTGATTTTTGGTTCTTATTAAATTTGTCGATGTTATAAGCTTTGCTTAGGGATGGCCATCAAACTAGGGAGCCATTGTGAGGATAGGACGGACAACGGCTGTGTACAACCATAGGGCCTTAGCAAAACAGCCTAATCTTAGCAAAACCGTTACAATAAGCAAAATTTTTTACCGAAAGTCTTCGAGTATAGGGCGAAAAAAGGTAATCTAGAGAGACCGAGTGACGTAGGGATTGGATTGTGCACGAAATTCAGTTCCTGGTCGCATAATACGCCAAGATCGCGAATCACTTGAACGGTAGAAAGGGGTTGATTATGGATAAAGTAGAGACGGGGAGATGGTTTGATACGTTTGCGGGAGAAAGTAATAGATTGACACTTGGAAATGTAAGGGTCCGGGCAGTTCTTGGAGAACCAGGTGGAAAAACTATTGAGGTCCGATTGAATAAGGGAACGTTAATGGTAAGGATAAAGAGAAATGGACCTAAATGACTGCCTTGGAGGACACCGGAGGAAGCAAGGAAAGGGTTAGAGAGGGCAGATCTAAAACGAACGCTGTAGTAGCGATTTTCCAGGTAACAGGATATCAACTTTAATAAGATAGGTTCAAAGCCAAGGGAAGACAATTTGAAGAGTTTTAATCTGTGTGAAATGTTATCAAAGGCAACTGGCTATCAGAGATAGCATCGATTTCCTTGCCATTTTCTAAGGCTGAAAGGGTGAAGGAAACGAATTCAACAAGGTTTGTAGTTATAGACCTGCCTTTGAGGAAGATGTGTTGTCGGGGGGAGACTAAAGACTTGCATTGAAAACTCAAATTATCATACAAAATACTTTCGAAGATTTTGGGCATATGAGACAGTTTGGCAATGGGACGGTAGTTGTTAATATCATTCTTCGGACCCTTTTTGCTTATAGGTGTTATAAAAGAGGTTTTCTATATCCGACAGGCTGAAGATTTTTGAGAGAAGTAGAGAAAGGGAGAAGGAACATTTTTGTAAGATTATAGCAGGGGCCAGGAGTGAATTCATCATTAATTTGCTTTAATCTTTTTTCGATGATATCGGGGTTGATACTACGAGGGAGAAATGGTCCAAAGGAGAAGTTTGGTAAAAAGTTGAAATAAGTAGGATCGGGTACAAAGGAATCATGGATGAAAGATTCATTGGAAAAGGTGACAAAAAGGTTGGTGATGTTATGAGGATCATTGGAAGTTTCATCATTGACGAAGAGAGAGTTTGGGTTGCCATCAGATTTTCTTTTGTAGTTAACAAACTGAAAGAAGGACTTGGGATTATTTATAAGGTTGGTTTGCATCTCGACTAAGTAGTCCTGATAAAGAGATTTATAAATGAAGGTAAGTGTCGAAATAGTTAGAGAAGTCAATTGGGGATTGAGTACGAAAGAAAGTTGTCCAGAGTTTCTTCCGTTTGTTTCTCAAAGAACGGAGCCTGCGGTTATACCAAGGTGGAGAGGTGGAGGAGGTTTTCTGTCGAGAGCGTACGTAAAGGGAGATATTTCTTTGTAGAATATACATAGATATGGCATCATTCACGGCAAGGTTGTTGAAATTAAAGGGAGCACTATTGAGATATTCATTGATTAGACGGAAGTTGGCTTTGTGGAAATCGTGAGACATTTCGAGGTTAAGCGGTCAGATATGAAAATAAATGAGGTCTAGTTGCCTGCCCATGTAATTTAAAATGCCGCTGACTTGGTTAAGGCTTGATTGCCTGCTGTGGGATTAGAGGCAATGTAAAACGATTGGTCGTCTGAAAAGATCCATTTAAGATGAGGGAGATTGAAGTCACCGAAAACTAGGATCTCGTCTTGGAGATCCCGTTAATCAATTAAATTATCGATTGTATCAATGGCCAATTTATATGTTTCAAGAGGTTGTGATGGCAAAATGTAAAAGCAGATGACGAAGAGCGATTTCCGGGGTAGAACAATCTTAAAGAAACAAAGTCGAGACACGGCGAAGATGAACTTGCTATAAGCGAGGAGTCAATTGATTTGCGGTCGGCTAGGAGAACACCGCGGCATGGACAACCATCAGTAGGTCGGTTAAAATCATCATACTTAGGGTTGGAAGGAAGAGATAGGGACGAATTGTTTAGCCGGGGGGGTTTAAATGGCGGTATTTTGGTCTTGGTGCTAAAAAGCAGCAGCTCAGTTTTCTATGGGCTTATGTTTAGGCCACAGTCTGTAGCCCAAGTGTAAACACTGGCCAAATCTCGCTCTGTGATTTCACAAATCAGCTCAACTAAGAAACCGTTGATGACTAACAGCCATAAAAGGGATGAGATAACGCCAGCTTGGGGAATATCCCTATTGACCTCTCTAGAATAATGGGGGGAATTCCATCAGGGCCACCAACAACGAAAGTAAAGGCAGAGTACAGGCAGAGAGAGAGTATAATTTGGAAATACGGAGCCGCTTCCCAAATGTGCAGCAACCATATTGGTGGGGATTGAAAACGAGGCAGAATCCTTTGTGTTGTTTACCAACGACCAAAAGTTTTGCTACCCTTGTGACATTGACTTTTTTGGTCATAGGCGAATTCGACAAGTCGAATCAATGCATTGCAGTCATTTCTGACTCGTTTAGAATTATTCTGGTCTTCCTGAGAGGGGTTCCTCTTAACCTGAAAGCCTCTTGGTAGCTTGAGCTGCACACATTTGCCACTCAATGAGGAAAGACGGATCTCATACAGCAAAATAATATTTCAGACCGCATTAGCAGGGACATCTACATAGGTCATATTCCAGAAAGCACCAGTTGAAATTCTTATAAAAGTCACTCCAATTGAGTTTTTCGTACTCGTTAGTATTTTTTTCTCTAACTGAATGGGGTGAATGAATGGGTCGAAAATTAAACACGAAGTCCAACGAGTTCTGTGACAGCTATGGAAATAAGAAAGTATTTTCGTCGATCTGACTTTCAATCAAGAGTAAAAATTCTTATTTCTGTGGCCTATATCAACCAAGTGAAAGTGATTCTCAATCATCAGACACCATTCATTACCCCAAGACATATTAACATCAACAGGTGTCTCAAAACCCATCGATTTCTTTGCCGTGTTTGGATAATCGTTGACGAAAAATTTGGTTATGTGTTATTCATGCACACACACTCAGTATATCGTGTCCTGGAAATCCGACAAGGTAAATCCATGGAAAATGAAAGTGATTAATAAACTTTTAATGACATCACACCCAAATTATGACATTCCCTATGCTGACTCGAGCCACCTTCCAACGTGCTCATTAAATATTTTAATAATTGATGGCTAAACTGGCAGTAATTGATTCCGTAAACCGTACATCAGCAATTTACCTGGAAAGCAACCTCCCCAAATCCAAATCATTAACTTGCCATTTTCAACACCAACCGAAGAAAGCAAGACAAAAAGAAAAAAAACATTAACGTCCCGAAATCAGGCATTATTTACTTCACTTTCCAGGTCCTCCTCCGCTCCCACCTAATGCTTATCCCTTGGCAAACCGAACGAAAACAGGAAACACGAAGCATAAAGAAGTCAAAGAAAAAAAAAAAAAAACAAACACGAAAAAATTGATTAAAAAACTTTTTACATCACAGATACGAGCAGCAGGAACTAATTACGAACACGATTTTTTTTTAAAGGATGAAGAACCCGAAAACAAGGATAACGTAAAAGGAGATGGAAAAACGAATGAAGGAATAAACTCGGAGATCCGTTTCCTTCGTCTTGTGATAAATTAGCTTTTAATTACTCCCAACGTACAGATAAATCCTTAGCTCGTGACAAGGGATACCCGAATGCCCGATGCCCAGTGTTCGAATGCCCGATATCCGAGCCGTAGAAATAAAAAAATAAAAAGTATCTCTTCCACACTTTTCTTATGTTACCGAAAGACAGATAGAAAGAGGGTAAAATGGAACACACCGGCATCTATTCGAAATTGTTAGATCTTTTTTTGTCGTTTAGCTTGCAGCCTTTCTCGGGGCGTTATTCTCCATCTCCTTCGACTGCTTCTTCCGGTACAAATTCGTTTTGTCATGTTCGAGTCTTTCGCTTCCTTCCGCCCGATATTCGTCGTCGTCCTTGGCGACGGTACTTACTCATTTCGAGGTCAATTCAATTGACTAATTTAATTGGAAATTGAAATGGAATTGCTTTTAATTTGTTATCCTTCGTGGAGTTGATGTTTTCTTTTGCCACCCGTTCTCCCGTGAGCAAGGACGACTTGGTTGAAGATATCTATTGCCGTTAAATTGAAATAGCGAAAACGGTTCACAAATACTCACCTACATATCATCTTCTATTAAAAGTCCTGTGTCTGGCATCCTTCCATCATCGTGAAGGACGAGTCGTAACGACTCAGGATGTACTCACACGAGTAATTCCGTATGTTTGATTTAAGTTTTACGAGCCATATGCGATTACAGATTCCCTCTGACTAAACACCATTTTCATTCGAAATAAAACGCGCATACATGTCCCCTTCCTGATGCCATAGTTTAGTTGAGGGGTATAGGTACATGGGGGAGATAACAAAATTTGTCCTCACATCTGAATTTTAGTTGAGGAGCTGATGGATATAAGGGCCATAAAGACATTCACACAAGGATGAAAAAAATTTTTACGATGACGATGGATGTTGTAAGGTTCCAAAATGGATACGACTCGCGCGAGAAAGCACATCAACGGTAAGACAGTGTGGACAAATACGAGTACAGAGCACTCTCCGTTGCTTCCGCATTTCGACGACTCCGATCCACTTAGTCTAATTGTAGAACTGATTATGGCATCGAGACGATGTCAAGAAGACGTCTCGGAATGGGATAGTAAAAGTCATTTTCGTTTCTAGTACTGTATAAACGATCAACTCGTCTTAGAAATAAAAAAAGGTGTTTGACGACAGAGCTATGAATGCAAGTAGTCTTCTTGTCTAAAATCTCTGTGGAGCATATCGAGACGAGACGAACTATACCATAACATGTCATATATTAGCATCCCCGTTAAGCTTGTGAGACTGTACAGGATCGTAATGGAGTATTCTCGATCTCGCCACCAACCAGCTTTATAGATTTCGTTTGGTATCGCAATGACATTATCATGTTGAAATCTGCTAAATCCTACGATGGGACTCAAGTTTTCGCGACGAACATTAAATAGACAATCTAACCTGATATCATATGATGCCGAAAACCAGGTTATTACCACAAGTAATTACCTTCTTTCTATCTCGGATCCGCTTTATCATTTCGTTTAGATTTTCGAAAAGCAGACTTCACAAAACTAAATAGCCTGCTCAGCAGCATTAACTTCAATTTTCTTTTAAGCCCTCTGAGGCACATGCCCTTAGAGGATACCATTACCCTATTATGCTTCCAAGACCTCAGTTGCCTTATCGTCACCTTTCCGTGTTTACCAAAATAGAAGTTTTCTACTCAGCTACACCAAGGAGTACGCTCCCTATGTAACAAAAGAAACAAACAGGGATGCCTTAAATCCCCCTCTGCATCCGATCTTTCTACCTACCTTCAGTCTTATAGGCGATTCACACAATTGCCTCTACCTCCCACCTCAAGCGCCTCCTTCACTTTATACGAGGGTGGTCCGCCTCTTACTTAGCCTCACCGCCAGATTGCGCCAGTATCGCAAGAGCAACTTACTTACTTAGTACATTCTAGTAGACGGCTACTGTCGAAATTTCAGCCAGATCGGACTCGTAGTTTTGTTTTGACCGCGTGTGGAAGCGGGAGTGTCCGCGGATTTTAGAAAAATGGAAAAAGAGCAATATCGGTCGGTGATTCGATTCTTGGCTTTGAAAGGGAAATAGCGCAGCGAAATCAAAGAGCGTTTGGATGCTGTGTTCGGGGACTCTTCTCCTTCGATGGCGACCATCAAAAATTGGCTTAACGGGTTTCAACGTGGTCGCACGTCGGTTTTTGATGAGCCACGTCCAGGTGCCACATCCACATCCACGGTGGATAATGTGACAAAAATCCACGATCTCGTATTGGCAGACCACCGAGATAGCTGAGACAGTAGGCATTTTAAAAGATTGCGTGAGTCATATCCTGCATGAAATTTTGGGCTGTCTGCTCGATGGGTGCCGCGTTTGCTCACTCCGGACAACAAGTGCAACCGTGAGACCACTTCAGAGCAGTGTTTGACGCTGTTTAAGCGCAATCCGAAGGAGTTTCTGCGTCGTTTCGTGACAGTCGACGAAACATGGATCCACTGGTACACACCAGAGACATAGGAACAGTCGAAACAGTGGACTTCGCCCGGCGAACGTGCTTCGAAGAAGGCGAAGACTGTCCCTTCGGCCGGAAAGTTGATGGCCACCGTTTTCTGGGATTCACAGGGTGTGATCCACATCGACTAGCTGGAGAAGGGCAAAACGGTCACAGGGCTGTACTATGCCAAATTATTGGGCCGATTCGACGCCGAATTGAAGAAAAAACTGCCCCACTTGGCGAAGAAAAAAGTGCTCTTCCACCATGATAACGCACCGGCTCACACCTACACCCTCGCCACGGCCAAGTTGGTCGAATTGGGCTACGAACTGCTGCCCCATCCACGGTATTCTCCAGATTTGGCCCCGTGCGACTGCTTTTTGTTTCCAAACCTGAAAGAGTCACTCCCCGGGTAGAAATTTCAGTCGAATGAAGAGGTCATCGCCGCCACGGAGACCTACTTTGCAGACCTCGAGAAAACATATTTTTCAGACGGGTTAAAGAAGTTGGAGCATCTCTGGGTCAAGTAAATCGAGCTAAAAGGAGACTATTTGGAAAAATAAATCGCCATTTCTCCAAAATTTTTGTTTTTCTTTTGTAGGCTAAGTACTTACCGGACAACCCTCGTAAATGTAAAATCAACTCAAGCTGATGATTTAAAATAATTGCTATATTTTTTTGCCCACTTTTTTAACTAATTGTTCACTGATCACATCCTACAACTCGATCATAACTACTTTCGCTATATTAAAGTCAGTCCCTAGACGTCTCTACCGCTAATGTTTTTAAAACATCCGTCATCCATCGGATCTAACTCTAGCGAGTTCATCAGAGATCTCATTTCCTGGGTTCGCGGAGTGACCTGTAACCCATACAAGCCTAAGTGAGTTTAGGCTTCCCACTTTGTTCAAAAGGTCTTTAGTTCATACATTAATTTGGAGTTGGATAGAGGGTTGGATACAGCTTTGTGTGCACCTTGGCTGTCACTGCAGACGCTTTTCCCTTCCACCTGTGCTTCTCATAGTGCATGGCCGTTATGACTGCGTACATCTCTGAATGAAAGACAAACGCATATTTTCCTAACGAGAAGTGCAGTCGAATGTTTTCGCGCTCAAAGAAAACTACAGCGCCAGATCTCTGCCCAGTCCTCGAGCCATTTGTGAAAATGCGAAGACATTCCATTCCAGGTTCAGTGTCTGGCCAAAGCCAGTCCTAATGCCATGGAAATGTGACTGTGAAACTACAGCGCAGTAGGATGGCAGGTGTCATTGCGTCAGAAGGCATATCCATGAGACAGGGGTCGTAGGATATTTCTCGCCCAAATACACTGTCATTCCAAAGCGTGTTGTACCAAAACCATGCCTCTTGAGAGGAGACATGGCTTTCTGTGTGGGTGGTAGATTCATCATAGCATCTAGAGCAGCTCCCGGTGTGCTGGGATAACAAGCTGAGACAGACCGCTCTTTGGAGTTTGGTGAAAGAGGCCACAACGTCTTTGCGTGTTAGCCTGTTCCACCAGACATCCAATGCATATAAGATTATCGGTCATATCATTGCCGTGTAGATCCAGAGGACCTTTCTCGGCGTTAAGCCCCATGTTTTGCCAAAGGCACTTTTGCATCCTAGATGACTCCCAGGTACTTAGTTTCCTTGGATATCGGGATGGGAGCGTCTTTTAACACCAACTGAGTCATGCCAGCATTTTTCCTGCTTCTCGTGAAGATAACGACATCAGTCTTAAGAAGATTAACCGACAGCCAATTACTCGTGCACCAATCCTCGATCACATCCAGCGCCGCCGGTGCTTTGAAACCGACAGTCGCTAAACATGAGCCGACAGAGAGAAACTTCTGGCTTTCCTGCGAATACATTGGAGCTCAGCGTTTCACCAGGGAATCAATTTCCTGTTGGGAAATTTTTGACAGGACATGTGACAGAAACAGTTAGTGATGGCGCTGCTCAGGTTATGAACGGTATCCTCCACCAATTGCTTTGTTCTGAGTTTAGCCAGGGCTTGAGTGGATTTCTCAAGCTCCTCTCTGAATAGTACGCAGTCCGTCTTTCTCGGATTCCGCTTGGGCTGCGATTGGAATTCAATATATCTATGGACTGACAACGTAACATCTGGTAAGACTCCCCAGTTAGTGATAGCCTTCACATGCCAATTAAACAGGATTAGGTCAATCATTTCCTGTCGTCTCGCCGTCACCAAGGTTTGTTGAGAGCCAACATTGTTGATGATAAGGTCAGACGAAAGAGTGAAGTTTAAAAGATGGTCTCCTCTCCGGTTGCATTTGCTGCTGCCCCAAACAGTGTTTTGAACATTAGTATTGCAACAGATTATGAGTCCAATACTTCTGGCTTCACAGTACTCTACGAGTTCAGAAACCGCCGTCGGTGGCGGAGGCAGTACCGAATCGTAGGGGGAGTAAGCAGACGCCACGACGAAGTATTCAATTTCTCCGTGCGTTTTGTAACTAACTCTAGCAGCCACCGATACTGTGTTCGATATGATGAGGCAGACCCTAGGCCTTACGCATTGCTCATCATAAAGAATCGTACGTTTTCGTTTATTCCACGCCCATGGTTCCTGAATGGATACAAGGTGATGATTTGTATAACTGCATCCAATTCTGCTACTGAGAAGAGCGGTAGCAGCCTTGCAATGTTGTCGATTAATCTGAGTAAAAATCATAGATTTAGACTGCGAAGCACGTTCCATCCTTCGACTACTTGACATCAAAATGGAATAAAATCCTACCAAGGCCGAAGTTGGGACGTGAATCGTACGCGGATTTCAAAGTCTCGACAGAGTCGTTGTCCAATCCCACAACCAGAGTGAAGCCGTCTTTTTTCAGAGAGCCCTTACTTTCTTTGTAGGAATAGAGAATCCAGCCCCTCATGTCAAGTAACGGTTTCTACGCACGTAGTCGCGACAGCACATCCATCTTGTCTCCAGGTTTTCCGGAATCCAGCAGATGGCGCGCGTTCATTTTGGGAGACTCACTTTCTGATAGGTAACAGTTCCCAGGGGAGGGATTTTCGGCAATGCTCCTGATCCAGGTAGATGTCTGCTGTGAGGAACAGCTCACCACGAAGGAATCATTTATCAGAACAGACCTCTCAGCCTGAATACAGAAGCCTGTTGCTGAAGCTAGCTCCAGTAGACGATCCTCGCAGTGTTGGCAATCTGCGCTGATCATTCTGCTGTCACCGCCAGCTTTCCCTATCCTGATCTTTTCAGAGGAGATGGCTGCCTCTTTGCAGGAGAGGTACTTGTCCCGACTCTTTATGGTCAATTGTATCTCCTTTCCAGAAGAAAGGGTTTTGTTGTGTGAAATGCCCGCCTCCGAGGAGCAGTCTTCGGTCCTCTCCGCCTTCAGATTTTTGCTTTGATCTTTGTTGTCCGATTACCGCTTACCCGCCGCCACGTCGGAGGAGAAGTTGTCCCCGACGGCCGTCCTCCGTTTGCGGAGGTTAACCTTTTTCGGTTAGAGCTCCTGCTCCGACGCCGCTTTGGAACAGCTCTGCCAGCTTGAGGTTTGTTGGGATCCAAAACCGCTTTGCCTTCTGCGATCAGATTCTGTCTGTCAACATCAACGCCTTTTTCGGCGGTAACAGGACCCTGAACACCTCCAGCTCCGTCAGTTTGGGAGCCTGGCACGCTCTTATTGGGGATTTGAACATCACAGTGCAATCTGCAGTACGTCCCAATTCTGGGGCTCGTTCAATTTTAGCGGTTTCCCGTGCCGCGCCATCGTCGGTGTCGCCTCTGTTGGTTGCACCAATCATGTTCAGCCCAATCAGGTGGTGGGTCAATGAGCCGCGGGAGTCGGTGTCGGAGAGTTGGGAATGAGTGGTGAGGCCTCCAGAATCCTTGATCTGAAAGTATCACTGGCCATTACGGTCACCCATAATTATGGATTGTGACAATGGAGGGTAAAAGAGTTGTTGTAACCATAACCAAAACAGTATCTCACAGTTGTTTTTGGGGAGTTCATCTAATTTTTTTTTATAAAATTTTTTTTTTAAATTCTTGGCTACTGTCATCTAGATGCGACTTTTGACTAACCCTATAAAATAAATTTATTTTTAGATAATATTTGATGGAATGGGATAGAGAACAAAGGAAGACATTCAAATGCTTTCCATCGGTTGCTTAATGGAATTAAAGGTAAATATTAAAGGAGACTTATGTAGCTACTGAGGCAAAAAAGCTATAAAAACAAGAGACACCTTGAAAATGTAAAGGAAAGCTGTTGAATGAGCGAATGCGAGGCGACCTTGCAGACAGAAGCCAAGCAATCTTATGGAGTTTTCAGTTGTGGGAATTTGAAAATAGCATTGAATTAAAATTCGCCATTACCCTTATCGTCAACCTTATATCCGACATCGAAAGAAATATGAAATCGGTCACCAGTCTTACTGCCAAACTTCACGCATAATCACGCCCAAATATCGCAGAGCAGCAAAGTCAATAACTGCATTGCCTCAACCGTTCAACGTCATGTGTCTGAATTTATTTAATAGAGTTACCCCGCGTCGAACTAAAGGCTGTCCGCCATTTGGCATGTTCGGCGAATTGATGTCTATCTTCATACATAGCTAATGCTGTTGTTCGTATCGTAAGCACTACTTTCGCTTCGCATTAGGTTGCGTGTTGTGAGCCTAATTCCGAATTTTTGTTAGAGGATTTCGCGGATTTCTGCTTTTGTTTGGCTAACAAAATAAAATTTTATGTAAACTCAAAATAATTCATTGTTATACATTTGACACGTACAGGACATAATATCCAAATGTATTTGAGCTGGTGGCGTAAATATGATTTTTTAAAAAAATATATCCAAACTTGAAGGCATAATCTAATTCAGAACTTCCCCCTATAATACGAGATACAAACGTTTATTTGAACATGGAAAATGATATTAAAACATGTGTGTAAAATGGATCTAAATACGATTTGTAATACATACATGTCCTTCGCCTGTTTAAAACGAGGAGGGTGACGCTAACAAATTCATTGTATTTGTAAAGTGGATTAGATTCGCAGCTACTGGCGCGGGATAATTAGCTATTTATAGCAAATTGAATATTATTAGCTCCATTGCCTGTAAACGCTTGTTGAGATACAAGGATATTTGCATTCATTTAATTACAATACTCTATTGGACATGTTCACGGTTAACACTTTGTATATTCATGCCTTTTTCGATATTGAGAGGGCACAAATGCCTCTCAATCACAACCATTTTTTGTTCAATAAATAATGGATAGAATACATAACCTAAATTCTCACTACAGCGATAATTTGTACTCTAGTGCTTCCATAATGGTAAGGCAAATACGTATAGTCCTAGGATATTTGATGTAGGAAGATACGACATTTTGCACAAGCACTCATGAAAAGCACCCTCAATGCTTTTTCGGCACAGCTGTAGATGAATTTTTATAACAGGAGTTCCTAACTAAGCTGTTTTACTCGAGTAAGCACCTCACTTGACACATATAGAGTTTTTATCGCATAGGGATAAGATGGTTTCCTAAGGTCCCTTGAACCTAGAATGAGTGGACTTTGTTTACTGTGCAATCAATATGTGGCATTCACAAATCACACAATGAGGCACTTATTCTGCGAATAATCTTGCGAAAGAAATTCAAACCATCGTCTTTCATAAAAAAAACCAGAATACCAATGGCCCAAGATGACTTCCCTGTGAGACCCCAGATGGCTCCGAAATGCTACAAGCCAAGCAACCATTTTCACGGGCTGAGTTCGTGGTAAGAGACAGAATTCTACCCATCTGAGTAAGATTTAAAAGAATTTCCAATGGCAGTCTTCCTCGATATAGACGGAGCCTTCAACAACGTAAACACAGAGGCCATAATAACAGCTCTAGAGGACATAAAAGTAGACAAATTCATTGTAATCTGGATTGAAAATATGTTAAATAACAGAATTATCAATGCACACATTGTACACAGCTCTATAAGGAAAGTCGCAGCTAGAGGCACACCACAGTGGGGGGAGTTCCTTCCCCCTACTGTGGCTTCTTACAGTTAACAAAATCCTTCATGGTGAAAGACACAAAGGCAATAGCATACGTGGATGACCTAGTGATCTTCATAAAAGACAAATTTCTACCAACTATCAGTGAACTAGTGGAATCTTCGTTGGCAGGACAGAATAAACCCCCAGAAAACCAATTTGGTCTTGTTCACCAGGAAAAGGAAAATCCCGATATTTGCTCCCTCAAAGTTAGGGAGTACTCCACTCAAACCCAAAGCGGAAGCTAAATATCTAGGCATCATTCTTAACTCCAAACTCTCCTGGAAAAGGAACCCGGAGGAAAGGATGAACAAACGATTGAATGCTTTTTATGCATGCAAAAAGACCTTCGGAAAAAGATGGAGCTTGCAACCATACATCATTCATTGGATGTACACAGCAATCATCAGACCCATTTTAACTTATGGGGCCATAGTCTGGTGGACTGGTAGCAGCACGAAAAGCTATATGAACATGCGCAACAAAGCACAAAGGTCAGCCGATTTTTGTACAATGGGAGTTATGAGAATCACGCCGCAAGCAGGGTTGGACATGATACTACATCTCATTCCTCCGGATTTATTCATCATTATTCATTTTCCGATATTGAGCTCTGGTCACCATGATCGTGTCGTGTGGCTGTCGTTTCTTGTGAGCCAAGACGAGTTGGCTTCTTTTATAATTGTGTCATTTATGATCCGGTATAATGCGCTGATCGGTGGTTGCAATGACGTGTCCGCTTCGCTGATGTCCATTTCAGACCCTTACCTGGAAAGTTCGTCTGCTCTTTCGTTGCCTGCGATTGAGCTGTGGCCCGGGACCCAGCAGAGTTTAACTTTATGGTGTCTGATGGACTTCAGTGAGTCGCGACAATTCTTGACAGCCTTTGATCTCGTTATACAGGATTCTATTGTCTTCAGTGCAGCCTGGCTGTCTACGAAGATGGTGATATCAGATGGTGAGATATCGGCTACCTGTAGGTGTTTGGCTGCTTTCTCTATTGCCAGGATTTTTGCTTGAAACACGCTGCACAGATCAGGGAGTCTGAATGATTCCTGTTTGTGGAGGGTATCAGAATAGAACTCGGTCCCAGTGCCTGTGTCTATTTTCGATCCGTCGGTGATTGAAGAGGGTAATCTCGTGGTCGTTAATCACGGCGTTTGATAGTCACTCGTCTCTGTCGGGAAAAGGATTGGTATTCTGAAAGACAAGTCATTGTGGGGTCAAATATAGTCGATCGTAGCTGCGGGGCTACTAGAACGATGTTTCTTTCCCAGGTCATCTATTAATCTGAGTATGGCAGCATGTCCATAGTTGGCTTGATTCCACAAAGAGGACTTTCTTAGTCTGAGGGCACTTTTTGCGATGCAGCCTTTTATGAATAAATCCAGAGGAAGGAGATGAAATATCATGTCCAACCCTGCTTGCGGCGTGCTTCTCATAGCTTCCATTGTACAAAAAGCGGCTGACCTTTGTGTTTTGTTGAGCATGCTCATATATCATTTCGTTCTGCTACCAGTCCACCAGACTAGGGCCCCATAACTTATAATGGGTTTGATGATTGCTGTGTACATCCAATGAATGATATATGGTTGCAAGCCCCATCTTTTGTCGAAATTCTTTTGGCATGCATAAAAAGCATTCAGTGCTTTATTCTTCCTTTCCTCCAAGTTCCAGGCTAACACGCAAACACGTGGTAGCCTCTTTCACCAAACTCCAAAAAGTGGTTTGTCTCAGCTGTACGGGGACTTTCTCCAGCACGCCTGGCATTGCTCTAGATGTTATGGTGAACCTTCCACCCCTTGACATATTTATCAGAGGGTGCGCACTGAAAGCGATCACTGCCTCATGGACATGCTTTCCGACGCAGTGAGCCTGCCATCCTATTACACTATAATTTCAGTCGAATTTCCATGGCTTCAGGATTGGTTCTTTGAGCGCGAAAACATTCGACTGCACTTCCTGTTAGGAAAATATTTTTTATTAATAATAAACCAAATTTTATTTTCCTAACAGAAACATGGATTTATGAAGAGGAAAAAATTTTTTTTAATATTGATGGCTATGAATTGTTTACTTGTTGTAATAATGAATACGCTTCAGGAGGTGTTGCCGTTTTCGTTAAAAATGTGTCAAATGTAGATGTCTCTTCTCACAATTTACAGAGTTGTGATGTTATTAAAGTATGTATCTGTGATATAAAATTAACCATCCTCTGTGTTTATAGATTTCATGAGTCTTCAGTAAAGATGTTTTTGGAAGAATTGGAGGATCTCTTATTAAGTGTGACTTCGCAAGACGTTATTTTATTAGGCGATATTAATATTGACATCCTGCGGGATTCAGTTGAGGTAGACAGCTATTTATTTCTATTAGCTTCTTTCGGTTTGGAATCATGTATAAACAAACCTACTCGTATTCAAGACTTCTCAAGTACTTGTATAGACCATATTATGGTGCGATTTTTCAAGTCCGAAGATCTCTCGATTTATAGCTCTGTTTTCGATTTGCAAATTTCTGATCACTGTATGACTTGTTTAAGTATTAAATTCAATTGCAGTGTAAGTCCAAATATACTTCCTTCGTACTATATTTACTCTATCACTGATTTCTATGCGCTAAACGAATTTCTTCGTTATGAAAGTTGGCTAAATATTTTTAATGAAGATAATCCTTCTCGGGCGTACAAAGAATTTGTTGAAGTTCTTAATAAATATATTACACTTTGCTCAAGGAAAATAAAAAAAAGTAAAAGTAAAACAAAAAGACTAAAACCTTGGATTACGACGGAATTGCTTCAAAAGGTTAAGGAAAAGAATAAATTATATAAAAAGAAAATCAAATCTTGTAACAATCCTACTATACTAAATGCTTATAAGAAAATATGTAAAGATATTGCCAAGGATGTTAAAAAGTGCAAACATTACTACTATATAAACAAATTTCGAGAATTCAAAGGAGACTCGAAAAAAGAATGGAAATTGATTAAAGAAATTCAAAATAAATCTATTGCCTCCAATCTCTTCGAAAACCTAAAAGATAATGACACTATCATCAGTGATCCTAATGAAGTTGCTGAAAAATTTAATAACTTTTTTGCTTCTATAGGTAGTAAAGTGGTATCAGACAGCTGTGCAAATGCTTCCAAATGTGATTGTCCATTGGATGATGTCTCTTCTAGCGTTAGTTTTTATTTTGAACAAATCACGTCTTTCGAGTTATATAATATTATCACTTCTCTGAATAACTCAAGCTCTAAGACCAGCGACGGTTTTTCAAATAGCTTTGTAAAGAAAATAGCTTTAAATATATGTGACATTCTATCTTATATCTACAACAAAAGTATCGCTACTGGAATTTTTCCTGATGATCTGAAACAGGCCGAAGTGATACCTTTATTCAAAAAAGGCGATAAAACATCAGTTAATAATTTTAGACCCACCTCTCTTCTACCTGTATTTTCAAAAGTTTTTGAAAAAGCTGTCAAAAACAGAATGGTAAAATTTTTAGAAAAAAATAAGTTTTTCAGTAAATCCCAATTTGGCTTTCGCTCTGGTTATTCAACTGAAGGAGCACTGTTAAACTTCTGCACTGATGTTTATAATGGTCTTAACAATAAAAAACTAACAGCAGCTCTTTTTATTGATATAACAAAAGCTTTTGATACAGTAGATCATAATATACTTTTGGAAAAACTATACAATTGTGGTTTCAGAGGAATGGTACACAAATGGTTTTCTTCTTATCTTACCAATAGAGGACAAAAGGTGAAAATAAATGGTACAATGAGTTCAAGCATATGCATATCTATTGGAGTTCCTCAAGGCTCGGTACTTGGTCCGATTCTCTTTTTAATTTTCATCAACTCGCTATTTTCACTAAGCTATCAGAGTAAGGTCAACGCGTTTGCTGATGATATGGCATGCACTTTTCAAAGTAATTCTGCTTTGAATCTTAGTGCTGATATAAATCACGACCTGGAACTTATAAGTCACTGGTTTCAACAGCATAAATTGGTGATAAGTGATAAAACTAAAATCATGTTTTTTAATGTGTGCGGAAAGAAGCTTGATTTTGGATCTTTTTCCTATCATTGCGCTAATTGTACTAAATTCAAACACAGTTTTCACATTTGCAAATCGTGTACAAGTTCGCAAACTTTTTGTGTAATGGGATCTTGTTCTGAAAAATGTTTCACTATTGAGAGAGTAGATTCATTTAAGTACCTTGGTGTTATGCTTGACTGGAGGATGTATTGGTCTGTTCATACTAATGCACTTAAAAATTACCTTATTGCTGCCATTAGGCAATTTTTCTTTTTAAAACCGTATTGCTCTCAAGACCTTCTTAAAAGTATCTACTATGGATTAATCCATTCTAGGCTTGAATATGGTTTAGTATCCTGGGGTGGTACCCATGACAACAAAATGAATTCGCTGTTAATTTCTCAAAAGCATGTTATTCGCCTAATATGTAATAAAAACCGTCGTGTTAGTAGTCTACCACTTTTCAGGAATCTTAAAATTCTCCCCCTAAAACATCTATACTACTATAAGGTTCTAAAGATCTTTTTCTGTAGGTCGGGCTATGAATTAAATCGAGATTCTGCTAACTACTATCTTAGAGTTAACAACTCCAATCTTGCTTTGGTACCTCATCACAACCTACAAATATTCTTTAATTTCTATACGGCAATAGCTCCTAGACTTTTCAACAAATTACCGATTAGCACAAGAAACTTAAGATCTAAATCTATTTTTCTAAAGGAAATAAAACTCTGGCTTTTACATAAAAGCTATGAAGATATTACAAACCTAAAATATGTTACCATCTGAACTATTGCATAGATATGTTATTTTATTTTATTATTATTGCTACCTTTTCCATTTTCTCTTATTATTGTATTTCGTATTGTAAACAAATATTGTAAAAAATTAGTTTTGCTTTTATTCTGCGACCCCACCGCACGTATTTTATTTTTAATTTTTGTATGTAAATTTGTTATTAGTTAATGCTATCGACTCTAGTTCACTTTGTACTATAGATAGCTTATTACTTTAATAAATAAAATAATATGTGTCTGTCTTTCAATCAGAGATGTACGCAATCCTAATGGCCATCCACTATGGTGTGAAGCACAAGTGGAAGGGAAAAAGCAAATGCGTCTGCAGTGACAGCCAAGCTACACTCAAAGCAGTGTCCGACCCTCTATCTAGGCCCAAGTTAGTTTATGAACTCAAGACCTTTTTGAACAAAGTCGAAAGACTAAATTCACTAAGGTTTGTATGGGTCCCAGCTCACTCCGGGATCCCAGGAAATGAGATCTCTGCTGAACTCGCTAGAAGGCACACAGAGGAGAGTTTCTCAGGACCTGAACCCGCCTTAAGTCCAGCTACTTCTACGGTAAAATCTGACGTCAACGATTGGGTTTTTATTGCACAATTGGGTTTGTCGCTAGTCCCAATCACTAAGTCGTTTATTGAAAAAAATCAACAGGAATGTCAACGCACAGCAAATTCAGCATAAAAAGGCTAGTCAATGTAAATTAAGTTGACGTAGTAAGAAAACTCCTGAAATATGTATGTAAAAACGTTGGCAAGTATTTCCTCTATCATGTTGTCGTTACGATGGCATGGCCAATGAGTATGCTTGAAGCATTGACCTACATATATATCAATATGGCTGTCAACGTGACTCGCAACCTTTCGACAACGTTTGGCATTTGGCCATAGGCTATTTTTGCCGACCATTTAAATAGGATTTTTCCATTCCCCACTTAAGATGACAATTTTGGCAGCAAGCTGTCGGATCATACGAACAGCGTTCATTATTAAGTTCAGACTTCAGTTGTCTAGTCAAATTTGATGACAAAGTCTGCATTATGGGAACTGAAGTCGTTCTGTCTGCGAAAGCATCAGAGTGTTACTTCTCTACATTGTCCTCCACCATCATATGCAACAAACTTACCACATCACTTGGAAAAATCACTTATTCCGCAGCAGTTCATTGAAGTTACGATCCACATCTTGGCTATGCTCCATCTGCAAAATAAACTTATTTAGAGCTAATTTAAAATCACATGCAACGTCGAATGGAGTGGAATAATTTCTGTCTTTCCTAAGACGCAGCACATACATCCCAACACCTTGTTGCAAATGGACACATGCACAAGACAAAGGTCGCTCGTTAACTGTCACTGCGCACTTGTCCATTCCAACAGATAAGAAATGCATAACATAACACAGCAATCTGTCTGAAACCCATGTCCCGTGTCTAAAACATTTTCACTTCCTGTCCACTTGGCACCCAACTTCTCTAAGCCACACATCTGCGCCTCCGCTCCTTTCGCTGCAACACCAACTCTCAGCACACCGAGCACATAGAAACAATTTAACCATCGCTACAACATCACTCAGATATTCGGTAGTCCGCAAACGAAATAAATTTATTTCTTTCAAATTCAAAATTGCATCCCTCCATGTCCAGCTCCCACTACCGTACTGACTCTAACTACTCCATCGTGCAATCCACACATGTGAATCCGTGCATCAGTCGTGTGCACTCTAAGCAAACCACTGCAATTGTTACTTGCTCCTCGTTTTCGGAGTTTTTCGCTACCCATCAGGCGGAAGTAGAAGGAGCAAGAAGACGCCCAAAGGAGCAGCAGTGAACTATTTATAGCAACCACATAGCGACATGTAACAACAAGACAATTCCGTCGCAATTTTTCTTCATCCGTTAAAGCGTTTTTCGGCGTCTATCCTAGCCGGGATACCCATGTGACTGTGAGCTCCTGCGAAGACACACTCTACACCATCGTCCGTTGTTCTTACAAAATAAGCTAAGCCATGCGTTTGGGATGGGGGGAGGGTTGCAGTTATGCAAACATAAATGTTCGCTTGCACATCCGCTTGTATCCGTCATGTATGGTGCAGCTTTGTAGTACGTATACAACGTGCGGAGTGGAGGATGGACGACAGCGGTTGATGACGACGATGTCGGCGGGAGGACGTTGTTTGGCGCTGAACAAATGCGCTGCCATGTTCGTGTCAAATTTGTCACTCGCGGAGAAAATTTCCGAAATTTATGTCAAAGTGGTGTTTTAGCTGCTGCTGTTGTAACGCCGGCGAGGCGATGGCGTCGAGGCTGAGGGATGAAGGATGAAGGATGATAATTTTGACATTTTATACGCAATCAGGATATTACCACATTCCTTGCGAGAATGATGAGATGCAAGGACTTCCATCACATGCCACCGAATTTATTTGCGGCTTTAGCGGGATGTAGGATGGCAAGAAGGGGGTTCATTTAGAATAATGGCAAGAAAATTGTGTATCTTGTTCTCGTGGAAGACAAAAAGCTGCAAGAAGACATTTTTAAAGGACAACAATGGTGGGTTATTCTTGACAGACTCCTGAGACTGTCGGTCCATACATAATCTGGCAAGTGAACAATAGGATGGAAGGTTTTGAGTTGGAGTAATTGCAGAAAGCGTTTGCTAATAGTAAAAAGTGAGAAAGTCCTGAGTTTGGAGAGCAGGGGTCTCTTAATGGACTGCTTTCGAAATGTATTGCGAAGGATATATAAATGGGAGATGTGACAATCCAGCTTTTGGAACATTTTATGGAAGGATATTGGTTTACAAGCTAATGGCATCCAGATCTTGCATAAATTAGTATCGTTTGGTCATCATGATTATAATTTAGCCTAATAGGTCTGTGAAGTGGTGTCTAATATCATTACCTTCGCCGCTAAATCAGAGTTGGTGGATGACAATATTCAGAAAAGCGGGAAATAATTTTGTTTTATTGGAACGTTTGGTACTGCCAGGCAGACGTACTATTTTTATTATATTTTCACCATTCTCGCCTTATTGCCATCCTCACCGCTGTTGAGCACGTTGGTGTTATGAGCAAGAATGAAGTGGGCGTAACAACACGAGTAGTCGCGTCTCTTTACTGACAAAAAAAAATATAAAAGATTCTTGCAGGCATTTGCGCCGTATATGTTTTGTGAGCCTGCATCCGGACCGGTTCTGATATATGTGATTGGGCGCCTAAATGGATCAGTCGTTGATGAAGGAATCAAACAAGGGTGTAAGCAAGCCTGCGAAACGAATCCGGGTCATGAGTGGTCTTTTTCTAGCTCTAATCTGGTCAATTTATCGGATATCATAGCCAAATCTAAACCAGCATGACCACGCGCCCGCGAGGTTGTTACTTCATACCTTGCCTTTTCCTTTACTTCTTTATGGAATGCATGGTAGACAAGACAGCATAGCATCAAAAGTGGGGAAATTGATCATTTGAATGGTATCCTGGCACGGTCTCGTGGAGCTTAAAGAGCTCTTTGCAGCTTGGTAAAAGAAACTATAACGAATCACCAGACCAGGGTATGTGTCAGATTACAAGTCTTAAAATTGTCGTGTAGATCCAGGCACCTTTCTCGATGATACGTCCCATGTCTTATCACTAACATCCCTATATTGCCAAACGACAACAGGAAGCAAGGCCCTATGCACAACATTGCTCTAATACAGTGTTTTATCCAAGCCATATTGTCCAACAGCATTGCCATGCTGTCAAAACTTGCATTATCAATGTTCAATGTTTGAAGCGCAATGTCGCAATAGGCATATTTCATCTCAGAAAACGAAGATATATTACAAGGAGAAACTTTCTTAATATTTAGTTCTAGCATATTTGTTGTATAGTTTTGCCATAATTTTCAGCAAGAAAAAGGTAAGGTCTAAAATTCTTGGCGAAAGCCAATTAAGAGCCTTATCATCTGACTGACAGTGGAAATATTTTTAATGAAGGATGAAGCCGCTTTGTATCATTTTTCAGAGTTGTAAGGGCAAGCTAAAATACTGTAGAGTCAATGCAACATTTGGCACAAAATAGAATGATCGGCCGCGTTAAATTCATCCAAAACACATCTTAAACAGTAGGCATGGCAATGCTCATACAAGGGAAAACGATTCGAGGGCCTGTATACAAGATCAGGCTGATGCATGTGTACACGGATCTGATTTTGTGAATCAAGGTGAAATGCTGGTCGACGCACTTGCAATTTTAATAGAAGTAGGTCTATTATGGAGGTGTTCGTTATTACCATTAAGGATTTAATTTTTACTAAATAAAGTTAATAAAATTTCTAGCATATTTCTTAAAAACAGAATAGCCTATATAGACTATTTTCAAAAAATAACGTGACTTTTTTAATTTTGTAAATTTTTCGCTGATTTTTGCAATCCGAAAAACTTTTGTCATGCGCTTTTTGTATAGTCTAGAGCTCTTCCATTGATGTGGTCTCTCCTGATGTTTATCTCCTCTTCTTCTTCTTTTTCTACGGGGCGGTTATGATCCAGAGTAGGAAGGTCACTTTACTGCATTCTTTTTTTTTTTTTCTTTTTTTTATAGGGATCGTACAGGTTAAAGAGTGTACGCTCTTATGGTGTTTGTCACACAACCTGAACGGGGTGCAGATGGTTTGTGTCGAAAATGTTCGTTCACTACTCTCCGGTGGTTGTCCTAGATAGGATTTTTGAGTGAATTTATTGTAGTTCACAGTAACTCTTTTGTTTCCAAGTGATTAAGGTGTTATATAGGAAATGCACACCCAGAGTATGAATTTTGAAGTGATCTTATGCTGCGACTGCTATATCTACGTCAGCATTTTTTGATCATCTCTCATTCACAACTGATGTTGTTGCACAATTTTTCCGTATAGGAATGGTCCTTGGCTGTGGACAGACTTGAAATACAGACCTTCCGCTCAACAGTCGATACACCACGACCACCTCCTACTGTTCCGCCTGTGAGGTTCGCCAGTTTGGCCTCAGGAAGTACCGGCAAGCTTCCCGGTTTGGGATCATTTCCTCACTGAGGGCAATCATATTGTTATACAAGGCCATCTATTAAAGAGTAGCAGCCACAGCCTATCAGCGCACTGGACTGTGCAAACAAACAAGTCTAGCCTGCGCTTCTGATAAGGCTTATCGCTCTTTGCGCCTTCCTCCGACTTCGACTTCCTTCAAGCCCAAGCGGAGAACTCTCCTCCTTTTCTATTGATGCCCTCCGAAGAGTCAAGACGTGGCAAAGTTGTAAGCTCGAAAAATTAAAGTTGTATTTCGGTGAAATCGAATTCCCTTTTTTTCCTTTTGTTTTATTTCATTTATTTGGATTATCGAATATCGATAAAACTATATTCTGTTCCACTTGTTTTTTGGTCTGCCTTTTTTTGTGCCACTGTATTGGAATGTTGATTGATATTGCCTTTTTGGCGGGGCTCAAAGGATTTCTCCATTGAAGATAGTAATACCAACTGAACCAGTCGTGCTCTATCTTACTTGTGATGGTTTACGTGAAGGCTTCTTCGAAATTCTGATTCTATCAAGCTTTGTTACTCTGCTGTCATACGAAGCATCTTTATTTCAGTCCATTAATTTGCCCTCATACTTTTTGTACATTGTCCAGCAAACCGTATGTGAGCGCCGGACGTACCACTGCGGTGTGGAGCCGTCCTCTCAGTTTAGAGGGAATTCTTCGATCACAGAAGATGGCGTTTTAATTTGCTTAGCTATTGACCATGGATCTCCGATATTTAAACTTTTCGCACTTGGGAACCACTTTTCCATTCAAGAAAATGTCACGAATAGGCCGGCGTGGGTCAGGGGGCGAGCTTTTTTATCCCTATTAGTAGAAGAAAGACCCGTTTTCTTTTGCCGAATCGCTACTTTAGCTTCAGTTGTCTACCACCACGTTTCATTTGCGTGTTGACAGGGGCCTTTAGACGTGATTTGACTCTCTCCAAGTAAGATCATATCTTGTGCTCTGCAGTTCTCATCACTCACCCCATCGATGGTAGTAAAGAGGTGTTTTGCCATGTTGGTAATAATGACTTCGCTTTTTTCTTTGTCCAGCTTATAACAATTGCTTTTCGCAGTCACCGTACTTTGCCGGTTTGTTTTCTTCCTCGTCTCCATAAAAATGGAGGAGTTGGGAGTGACTGTTTTGCTTGGCGACCTCCTTTCCCAGGATCACGTTTTAATTTATGATCCAAGGCTTCATGAAACTGGCTACCAAATGGTAGTCAATTTGGGTTTCATTTCCGCCACAGCTGTACGTGATAAGTTGCCAGCTTTGTTTGATGAATATGATATTTAGGACTATAAGACCATTACCGTATGCCTTGTGCATGCTTGGAAACTCCTGGTTTATTGATATTCTTCATAGTCTTCGCTTGTCTTCCCACATGGGGCCGTTGAAATCTCCGTCAACAAACAAAAGTTCTTCCTCTAGGATGTTTTTGACGAAATTATGAAAATCTAGTCAAATGCATTTTTTCCCTCTGTTCGCAACAGACTAGGGGAGCATATGGGCTTATAATATTGCACACCTCACCCTGTATCTGCAATATGAGAGACATCAATCGTTTACTGGACTTTGAAATGGTCAAGTAGGTCTGCCGCGAGGATGGTAGTAATTTCGTTTTTACATTGTTCCGAACCGTAGTAGAACATCTTCTAAGCATTTGTCCTAACGTCCAAGAAACGCACCCGATTCCCGATGTTTCGTCATTTCGTTTCTTTTACGCACAAAATGTTCGCTCACCTTCAAATCATAATTTCTTCAGGCTCATAACTGCGGCTACTCATACTTCCAACGTTCCTATTCGCGGCTCATAGGTTACGCTTAGGCCTTTGCATTATTTTGTTTTCCCCAGAAACCGAATAGTTCTGGCCCGAGCATTTTTGCTCGTCCCTGGATCACAACCATGCGTAGCGTTAGTGTTTTTTTCATAATTCCAGCTGGAATGGTTTTCGCCTTTGTTTTATAACACCGGTGATCTCCAGTCGTGTCAACCCACGGATTCGTATGCACATTTGCAGACAGTTTTAAGATGGCATATGTATGCACCGCTGGGCTCACCTAGATATTTTTTTGTCTGGTTGTGATTTTCCCTCTTAGTAGCATTTTACGACAAGCGCTATATGAGGGCGCTGCTTGTAGGATGAGCTATCGCAACAACGCATCAAACAGACCAACACACTATATGTACATACAGATCGCGTGACATGACAGACGACCGTTCACCATCGGGCGACCCAACGGCACAATATATACACAACATCACACCACCAGCGAACGAACTAACGTACAAACATACACGATGACACGGTACTAACAGACAGCGGGATAGTTTGCGCTTGGGTAGGGAGTAGAGTTGAATTTGTACCAGAGTAGGTCAGTTGCTTGTAGAACGCCGGAGAGTTTAGACGCCAACAGCCACCTTAACTTGTAACTTTTAATTAAATATGTAATTGTGAACCTCTTTGCTTCAATAAAATAAAGGGAAGCCAATCCCACATTCTTAACCAGTCTTTTCCCGGTTTTGGTCTTTATCTCCTCAATGGAGCAAATCTTTTCAGTCTTTTCACTGCAAATATTTCAATTCTGTACGACTGTAGTCTTGCCATGTGTGCCGATGCCACTATCATATAACAGAAGATCGATGAAAATACGCTTATGTACCCCAATTAGTCATCAGCTAGTAATCAATCGACATATGTATGCCCAGAATTCGTCTAATGCAAAAATGTCTTCCCATCGATTCAAGGAAACAAGGACTTTAACGAACTAAACCGCAAGTTATAGCGGCTCTTTTTGGCCGAAAAGGCCAAACCCAAAATTAATAATTCCGACATAAAAGCATAAGCTTTTGATTAAATCAATAACCTTTTTGGCAACCTATATTGCTACTATCACCCCATCCCACACGACCAGTCCTATGCAACAGGGTCCTGATTTAATAAACGAACAAATTCCCCCCGGTACATCATACATTATTGACCCGATTTCCCTAACCCCCACTTCAGACCTGCTACAACTCAAAGGCATAAAGCAAAAGAGGTATTATTCTAATACCACAAGAACTCGTCTGAGTTCCCGATAAGTGGCTCTTCAAGCAACAGGAAACAGCAGCAAGGAGATTAAGCAAGGCAAGGAGAATCCTGCCCACTTCCTTCGAAGTAGCCACCTCCATAAATGGATGATACACACAAAACGAGATAAATTATTTCACAATTTCCCTTGGCATTTTATCGCATTAAATACCCCAAATCCCTTTCGTTTCGTCCTGCCCCTGACGCCGCCATATGTCCGCCTCGATACTGCCCCAATCAATTGGAATAATCGGCCTGACATTTGACCGAGTAAGTAGATTAGAAAAGTTCGAGGAATTGAATTCCGTGCGTGTGCTCAATGGACAGCTACAACACGCTGATGGAATTCTGTGATTAGTAATTTCCAGGCTTACCCCATCCTCGTCCTGGTTAGGCAATCCTCATCCGAGACATGTCATCGGGAAAGATTTAAACAAGAAACTTTCAGAGATCTAAGTTCACTTTCAACAAACACCAAAGAGCCAACACATCGGAGGACGGTCTGTCAGTTGTTGGTCAATGGATCTGCCCCTTCCTTCCTGAGCTGTAATTGAGACCGATAACAAAGGAGGCAAATTTCCAGAGTTTCTACACCAGGACTTGGTCATCTCCATGGTGTATATGGCATTGCTTGCTCTTCTTTTTCTGTTAAGGGTGACAAGCGAAACAACAAACAACAACAGCAGTGACCCAAGTGGAAAACTAAATTCTTCGATCCTCTTTGAGAGCAAATGATTTTAACTTTTTCTGCCTTCAAACCCGAGGACAGAAAGGACTAAAAGACGAAAGCGGAAAAAAAGAAAAAGGAAAACTCCAATAGAAAGATATCAAATCGTCGGGAATAATCTTCTACTTGTTCTGCACATTCATCAGTTTGCCCTGCTTCCTGCCACATCGACCAGCATCTATCGATGTCATGCCAGTCGTCGCTTGCCCACCCGTGCCGTCGTCATCATCATCATTGCCCTTTGCTAAGGACATAAGACGCTTTTAAAAATATTTGCGGGGACTTAGTTTTCCCCGAGAATGTATTTTTATACTTTGTCCCCCTTCACGACCGTGGAACTCCTTCCTCGCTTCCAAAGAATCAAAGAGAATAGGATATAAGACCAGGCCGGACCAGAAGGCCCAGGACGGGCAGACGTTCGTCGATCAAGCACCATCACTATCCGCTGCAAGCGGATGGATGAACTTAAACTTTGTTTTTTAAGAAGCCTCAAACTTTCGCTTAACAAATTTTGAGTATTTAAAGATTTGAAAAGTTCCAAATGGAATTATTGCAACCAATGGACGGGGGCGACGAAGGACAAAGTCGGGACGGAATGTGGACGTAGCAGGAAGTAGTAATCGAAGGCATTTACATTTTGTAATAGTTCCAATGGCTTGGTGCGCCTGGCAAACCGCGGAGTAAATGGACGATGAATGAGTTGGAAGTTTCCCGGCAGATGGTCGAAGGACTGTGTGACTGGGGAATGCTGGAAACGGATAAATTGAGAGAAGAAGAAGTTTATAGGATGGAAAAACAACATTCCGAGACCGAAACAGATGTGCGGCCAATAGAAGTTAGACGAAGTTGTTGCGTTTGGTCGGCGCTTTTACTTTGAATTGAATATCGGAATGTGGACTTTCTTCGATCCCTTCTTTTACATTAAGGATTCCAAGTAAGTGTTTCGAAAATATATGGTTTTACTTTATCCTTTAATCTGGGATTTAATAGACTCAATCGCTTTCGACATTGCGGAAGCCTGTGATAGATAGAAGCTGGTAATTAAGTAGGAATTTTCATTGTACGCGATATGTTCAAAAAGTAAAGGGACTTTGGTAATATCGCGTGGTGTACCAGGTCCTAGTTTCGTTGTTCAGTTGGCAAACTGCAACAAGGTTGGAGGTTTCGAGTCTTCTTAAGTACACTGGTCTCTGCTCCTTAAGGGTACTCAAAGAGAAGTTGATAGATGGCACTACAGTTCGGGGTCAAATTGGACCTCAATTAACAAGCCTCTCCAACCGAAACGATATTTTCTCAGCTTCTTTTATTGCCTCACAACCAGTTAGTTGAAGTCCTTTTCCACCTATAGGTGTCATCTTTGATGCGTTATCCCACGGGGTTAGAATCGAAGACTGTCGGTTCAGTGGTGGCTGTTCACCCTAGATGGGCCAGCCGTCTTCCATTGACGTTCCATTGTAGACGCTGAACTGTTTTGCTCTTCTCATATATTGCTTAATCTAGACGAAAATACTCAAGCCTGCTCAGCCGTTTTAAGTTTATTATAATTAAAACTATATTATTGGCCATATTCGGGTACTCTAAGGTATAAAGCACCTTCTTAGAATTATGTCTTTCGACCCTATAGTTAACTTAATTGAAATGATTTTAAATAAAAAAAACAAACTTTGCAACTTCTCTCCCATACGTCACCAAAGATTGGACGCAGAATTTTTCTCTAGAATCGCTTTCGATTAGGTCCAAGCCCCTTTTTCTTAGCTTAAGTTAATTATAATAATGTGAATTGTAATTTTTTTTATATACATATGTATGTAGTAGTCGAAAGGCATATGTTAAAATTATGCTGTTTGTTATATAGTGCCCGCCTAGGGCCAGTAAGATTCCTATATTTGTAAGGATAGTTAATCTAGTTTTAAGTTTTTTATAAAAAATAAAAGTCCAAGCCCCTGCGTCGTAGGGATCTAAAGGTGAGGGCTGACTAGATAACTAGACTTTTTTAAAAAGCTAGCTTGATTCATCGCGCTCTACTTCTCTACTGTCTCTCAAGCTCAAGGAAGCAGCGGTTATCAAGAGTTATTAGCTCATGTCATTACCACTTGTCTCTAGTGAGCCAATGTAGACTAAATTCTCTATTACCTTAAGGCTTAAGCTGCCAAAATTGACGTTTTCACCAAGACATGCTACGTTTCTTTCTTTGATGATAGTACATATTTGAGTTTACCAACATATACCCACAGATCCTCATCAGCCACTTCTTATTGAATGCTCCTAAAAGCTTGGAGTATGTATCTTGTGTAGACTTAAAATAGATCGTGCCCTAGTACATGGGCAACGACTCCCCTACGTTATTGTCAAGGTTCTAAAGCTTTGGCATGGTTGTTTTTTGCTACAAAAGCTTTTGTACGAGGGTGGTCCGATAAGTACTTAGCCTACAAAAGAAAAACAAAAATTTTGGAGAAATGGCGATTTATTTTTCAATATAGCCTCTGTTTAGCTCGATACACTTGACCCAACGATGCTCCAACTTTTTTAACCCGTCTGAAAAATACGTTTTCTCGAGGTCTGCGATGGCGGCGATGACCTCTTCATTCGACTAAAATGTCTGCCCGGCGAGTGACTTTTTCAAGTTTGGAAACAAAAAGAAGTCGCACGGGGTCAAATCTGGAGAATACGGTGGATGGGGCAGCAGTTCGTAACCCAATTCGAAAAATTTGGCCGTGGCGAGGGCGAATGTGTGAGCCGGTGCGTTATCATGGTGGAAGAGCACTTTTTCCTTCGCCAAGTGGACCGTTTTTTTCTTCAATTCGGCGTCGAATTGGCCCAATAATTTGGCATAGTACAGCCCTGTGACCGTTTTGCCCTTCTACAGGTAGCCGATGTGGATCACACCTTGTGAATCCCAGAAAACGGTGGCCATCACCATTCCGGCCGATGGGACAGTCTTCGCCTTCTTCGGAGCACGTTCGCCGGGTGAAGTCCAATGTTTCGACTGTTCCTTGATCTCAGGTGTGTACGAATGGATCCATGTTTCGTCGACTGCCACGAAATGATGCAGAAACTCCTTCGGATTGCGCTTAAACAGCGCCAAACACTGGTCTGAAGTGGTCTCACGGTTGCGGTTGTTGTCCGGAGTGAGCAAACGCGGCACCCATCGCGCCGACAGCTTTCAGTCAAAACAAAACTACGAGTCCGACTGAAATTTCGACAGTAGCCGTCTACTAGAATGTGCTACACGATAGTAAGTTGCTCTTGCAACCATCAGCCGGCCAGAATGTTGCCGTCAATGGAGAGCGTTATAGAAACATGATTTCTGACTTCTTCGTTCCTCAATTGAATGGCATCGACGTGACAGAGCTTTGGTATCAATAAGACGGCGCATCATGCCACACGGCGCGAGACACTATCAGCTTATTGCGAGAAACATTTACTGAGCACATAATTTCACGTAATGGACCTGTGAACTGGCCTCCACGATTGTGTGATCTCACTCCTTTAGATTATTTTCTTTGTGGGTATGTAAAGTCACTAGTCAATCCTTTGGCATTCTCTGAATTGATTGAAAATACGTTTTTTTTTAGAAAATTTCGCCATTTTGGGGTATTTTGTACAAAGATTTGGCTTAAATGTGCTTCCCTACAGCACTTAACCTCAAGCGCTTTTCAATCCATTCCCCTCCAACGGCCGTACGTGCCCTCCAACTCATAGTTGCCCACAGCTTGAGCTATGTACGACAGACGAAGGGATTATTCTTCTTCCTGCCCGTATCCTTCTCCAGCACCGTTGCGCCAAATTGCTTACAGTAAAACTTTCCAAAATCATTTGAGCGATACGAATTAAGTAGTGCCTCCCTGAGCTCCTTCATTACATCCCCTTTGTAGATCTCATACGATGCAATTAAAACTTTTTAGATGTATCCTTAACGTGCCTTTCTCACTATTCAATGTTTGCCATATCCATAGGTATGTGTCTATTTTTCTGCTCCGAGGGTAGTAACCTCACCGTAGAATCGCATCTGTGATCCCATGAAAAGCATCATCTTCCCCAGTAGTTCTTACCTGAATTTGTGGGCCACGGATTTATTACCGGATTGCAGTGCACAACTTCACCCTACCTTCCACCTCGCTTGGAATTCCTTCCTGCTGTTCATCTTCCGTGTCTCAACGGTGAACTCCTCTTTGTGTCTAGGGTTGGCTATATAGGGATCGGGAATTCATGTGCAGATGATGTGCGAAGAGTGCATTTGACAAAAGAGGAGATTTCACATCACTCATTCTGGACCGGCGGTGGGCAGGGGCCCTTGATTAAACAGCGAGGAGAGTGTGGCGACGGAGGGCGAGATCGGCCGTTGTGTGGTCCTGGTGGTGCTTCTTTGCATTTTTTCTCTCTCCGTTTTATGTTTTTTACCCCTAAGTGCAACGACACTTAATTGCGCAATGAAAAGCCAACAATTCGTGAAATGTCCTTTTTGCCGGTGCCAACCGCTGCTGCAGATGGTGTGCACTGTTCGGGATCAGCTTGTCCCTCCAGCAGCTTTTAGGTTGGATTAAAAATGGGAATAACTACCCATCACTCGTCTATGGTGTCCCGGCTTTAATGCTCGCGCGTTATGTGCCGATGGAGGTGTGGAGACCATGTGAAGGCTGTCGTTCTTCTGGTGGACCGGAATGGCGTACAGACAGGCTTTTTTTTAATCGCCGCGTCCCGAACTTAATTGCACTTAGTTAAATGAAAACGAACAAATGAGTGAAATGTTTCGCTGAGAGGTGGACCTTTTTTTCAGGTGTCCTTATTCTCTCTTATCCTCGTGGAATCCTTGTGGGCTGTGAAGTTTGTTTTACTTGGTACAAAGTGCAGGACGGGAAGATAAATTGAGGGTAAAATGTAAAGTGGATGGAATGGAGGAAAACGGAGAAGTACATCGGAACAGAGAAAAAATGAGAACGCAGTACGTAAATTGCAGGCCAATGAAGAAGTCTTTTAGTTTTTCTCTTTCATTTATTGCTAAGGCTATCACATTCATTTGTGAATTTTTCACAATATTTGCAACAGCCTGAGGCCGATGGAGTACTTGGAAGGCTTTGTATTTGTGAGTTGTCCTTACTACAGGTAATTGGGTTTGTAACTTCAGATTTACGAGGGTATAGCAACTTGTCTAAATAAATTAGGCTTTTGTGGAATGGCTAATGCCATCTTCTCAGCCGCGAAATGCGTACGTGAGGTTCTTTTATAAGCCCAATTTAGGCTGCTTATAAGGGGGCTTCTCTATATATATTTCAAAATGCTATAGAGAAGCCGCAACCTACATTGAAAAATATGGTCACAACCGCTCGCCTATCATACCTCTACTTTGGGTTATGGTGAAAGTGGTCTTCATTCAGTAAAGGTCAGTAAAGGCTACTCTCTCCTTGCGAGGATTTTCCGATTTATCAATCTAACATCCTTCCAATAAAATTAAAATTATATAAAATCTGGATAAAACTCAATACGCACGAAGTAGTTCTTCGAATGCATGCCTTTTTGCACCAATGAGAGTGAGTAGGCAACGCTTTATACTTGTCTTGAGTTCATAAACAATTCCTCTCCGGCGCGTCAGTCAGAAATAAATTGGTTTATATTTTCCTGTGTCTATGGCGTTGACGATATAACGAAAGTCCTTTGGCTTTTAGGGTAGGTCACCAATGACTATCAACTATGGAACTGACTGTCACTAAGTGATTTTGGCTCAATGTGAATTTCGATTCAGATTTCTCTAAGCATGTATCAGTGGCGCATAAAAATTGCTAAACTACAAGACCTAGAGCTATTAAGAGAGAATAAATTAAATATTAGCGAAAGAATTCTTTCCGAAAAAGCATGCATTTTCTGAGATAAAAAAAAATGATACTTAATGTCAGAGTGGCTATTCTTCCATTTAAGACGGGTCCTCTCCGATGAACCCTGTGTATATCAGGTATGTTCAAAAAGTAATAGGATTGTTTTTTAATTGCGTGGATGTTATACGTACACTTTTTACTAAATTGGCCTACATTTTGAAGCACGAGGTTTTTTTTCGGTGGGACAGTCCCACATATTACAATAAATTTATGTGTCTTGCGTGACAAATTTGCTGGACGTGTGATGTCGGAAAATGACTCTTTTATTCCCACTGAGTTCGTGCGAATTGACATCTTAAAACGTGTTTTCCCTTGGAGCTATGTTAGAGATAAAGTCTATGCGAAGAATCTAATCAAGGGAATGAGTTTTAAGGCAAAGACGAGGTAGACATTCAACAAACTTTGTTTTCATCAGGATTTGTATTTAAGAAAAAACTTTGAACTTTTTCCAGAATTATTTTTTCATTGATTTAAAATGACACCTCTTGTTGGTTGAGTCCATACTATAGTTATGTTGTGGCGTCGTATTGTACTTTTCATCATCTGCTTAATTAGGTATATTGTCCATTTGTTTGCGGTACCTGTCAATCTCGCAGTTTGACAGGTTCCAATTGGACGGTGGGAAGGAGGAGCTCGAAGTGAGCGCTCTCGTCAAGGAATTGGCAAAGCGTGACCAACGCGCCCCACTGTAATCGTAGGGTGCGTTTGGGCATACTCTCCCATTTTCACGAACTCGTCAGGTACTGTGATCGAGCACATATTCCGCAATGGTCATTGTCGTATACAACGGTCCATGGACCAGACCTTTTCGTCTCTTCAATATTCAATGAACAATGGGGTGGTCATAGTACAATGGTAATCATCACCGACTGTAGTAGAAGGTCTTTAGTTCAAGTCTGTCCATAGCGAAGAACAATTCCTATATGAACAAACTGTGCAACATCAGCTGTGCAAGTTCAGTCCTCAGATAAACATTTTTGGAATATGTAACGTGTAGTCTTTCCTATGCTCTAAAAAAATCACTACAAATGTCATCCCCTCGGACTCTCTATTAGTGCCAAGCATACACCTAGCACACACTTTGATACCTGCTCTCCCACTTTCACTCGTAATATTAGTAACATCGTTTAACCCTTTATTATGACAAAAATCGCACTAATTAATATCTGCCTTAATAATATGGTATTTCATATCGAAAAATCAAATCCAATTCTACGGCTACTCAATCTACTCAAATTACTAGCTTCTAACTGTTTGCCCTCGAGATATGAGAGAGAGGGAACATGTTACCATACGTCACAGTATTTTTTTCCTTATAGGAAATAAACCACCAATTATTTATTTTTACAAACCTTACCGTCTGTTCATTAAGCAATTATGGGTCAAAGAAAATTGATTTGAAGCATATGTCGTTGTTTGTTCTAGAGTTATGCGAGGCGAAAAACAGCTCACAACCGTACGAACATACACACATGTGCTCAAAGAGTCATCGCAATGATAATTAAGTGTTGACAGTTCAAATTAATGTGAAATTTAAAACAACACCTCTTGTTGGATAACCCTTTCCTTGTATATGGCATTGTTGATTCCATATGAACAATTTTAAGAAATTTTTCCCCGACAAGAGATTTTGGGGATTGGAGAGGCATATTGATTGAAGCCCATGTCTCTCCCTTAGAAAAAGTCAAAGAAGCGTTTTAGCTAATTTATTTTTTTAAGGCCGAATTTATACTGCCAGCAATTCTAGACTTTACTCTTATTGGTGCTTTAGGTAACGGTCAAGTTCCTAAGCAAACAATAGTCTGCATTCAAGGATAACCACTAAAAGAAATTGTTTTCTGGCCCGCAGCCAGGTTCTCCATTGTCGAACTCATAATCCCAATCACTTAAAATGAATAACGTCAGACGAAAACGAGGGGAAACGAAAGATGCGATGATTTAGTTCCTCTGCCATAAATCAGCACTTCGGACATCGGAATAGAGAAAATGTCAAAAAAACCATAAATCCACGATTCCCGTTCAACCGCTTAACAACCGTCCATTAGGAAGTGTTCCGATGCCTCGGTAACGGTCTACGCGGGCAACAAATAACTGGCGACATCCGTCCCAAACAAACAGCTGTACCCACCGCCACCCCTAAGGCAGCCCGAAGAATCATTCGATTCCTGGTTCGCGCTCAAACATCCTGCTAGTAGATCTTAAAGTGATTACAAATGAACTCTATTATTTTCTAGCCATCTTCATTCATCCAGGACCTTTTAATCTGTTAGCTAGTATGTAGCCTTTTGTGTGCCCGTTCATCATATCCTCAGCAATTTGGCGATGGATCAAAAGGAAGCAAACACACCCAAAAAAAAAAAAAAAACGAGACAGGAGTGCCTCGGTAAAATAGGGAAAATCGTTAAAATCCTTGCAAATCCTTTCTGGAATCGTGCCAATATGAGTAATGAAATAAAAATATCATCTGATAGGACAACGTCCAATCCAACAAAACGGTTCTATCATCATTATCATCTTCACCAGTGGTAGTATAATACTAGTACACGATCCTGGCGGCCTTCGTCGTTGTGGCTACTGAGTAGCTTCAGGATGCCTCATTCGGATTCGGATTCTATTTTTGTCCTGTTAATGTAATTCCATGTAAAATTGTATGAAAAATCAAATGAATGGGCGTCCATATCCTTAATTGATTAGTGTAATCCTGCTGAAAGGATTCTCTTCGTTTCCACTTTTGCATTTCTTTCCTTGCTCCAGGATAACGGCCGTCGAGAGATATGTTGCTGGGCAGAGAAGTCATCAACTCACAATATGAAACAATCGATTTTCTTTTTTCATCCTCTTTTCCTTCTTATATTCCTTTTACACCTTTGCCTTAGTGGCTAGTTGCTACCATTGCTGTTGCTCGTCCTTTGTCCAATAAAGTAGCCCCAAAGGACGGTGTCTGAATTCAATAAGTCAGTAGTACCTACCAGTACATACTATGGTCGATGGGAAGATGTTGAGACGAGCATTTCGCTCTCGTTCAGCCTTAGAGTCCTTTGGGAATGAAATGAGAGAGTGTATATTATGGTCGGGTATTTGGTCCTTCTCTATCATTACCTGGAAGCGAAATTGCTTTGACCGTTGTTCGGGGAATTATCCTGACGGTGATACACGAGTACTCGTTGTTGGTCCGCCAAAACAAGAACGGAATAAAAAACGATCCGAAGAAATGGTCTCATGACCATCTCATCCCTTGTCCATCACCGTACCACCACCTCGTTAAAGCTCGGTATATCCTTTAAGGCAAGTCGCCACCGTAGAGTGTGTAGAGCATCTCCTTAAGCAATTTGTGAGTGCAAATTGGAAATTTATCGAGTTACAATGTTGGATAGCACAACTTTTGTGCTGGGACTCCTCGGGGAGATTGGCATGGGCCCGAAGAAGGATTCGTTGTAGACTTCGTTTTACTGACACAAGGGGGAAAGTTTTTCAATGAACTTAATTTACAATGAAAAGTTAGAGGTTTCGGGCACACGATGTTGTTGTTTTTCACTTTTGTTTTTTCTCTCATTTTCTTGCCGACGAATGTGGGGCGGCGAGATCCTTTCGGTCGGTTTAAGGACAAACATAAGTAGAATAGCATTGGGCCTAATCGAAGGTCGAAGTTTTGCGAGAAAGTCTTTGATGTGTTGGACTTGTGGTCTCGACTTTTTGGTGTTCATCCGGTATGAGTTGGAATTGAGTTTATTTGGGGCAGATTCACTGGGTTTGCAATCTGTCCTGTCTGCGGTAAGTAATGATGGGGAGTTCAGATAAAGTGGATAATTTGTGATGGTTATGGGGCATTTGTGGGTCGTTGTGCTATGTAGATATGTACTTTGATCCGTTGGGGATGATGAGCAGATTAGAATGAAAAATTAAAGTTGTCCGGAACATATTGGAAGCAAGTTTCACTGTTGGGCTTTGTTTCAGTGTTAGATTTAAAGCTTATTATTGAATATCCTTGCGGCTTATTAAAATTCTGTGTAAAAGTGGAATTTGAATATGAAACAGCAAGACTGATTATGCTATGTTATGGCCTAGTATTTTCAGCGATTGTTTGTATGACCTCAATGGACTCAAAATTACACCGTTGGCAACGGGTCAACCGGCTGTCCTAGCCGATCTTTGGACTTTTCGACTAAAAAGCTTGCACAAATATAGCTTTGCGCGATGGTGATTTATCATGGTGCGAAACTTGTGAATTGCCGTTTTCTTGCTTACCAGCCATGGGTTTCACAATGTGGTTTTTAAAACCTTGGGGAACCTCATGTCTTCAGCAGCCCTTCTGTTTTTGGTTTTTTTCCAGAAAAAAATGTATGTCTTTTGAAGCCACTGGGATAGTGATTCGTTTCATGGTCATAATATTAGTCGAACGAATTTGATATCATCCTTACATAGGAAGGTCTGTAGAACCAAATCAGAAGAAAAATGACATATAAACTGTCAAAAGACTACTTTTTTTGCACATGAAGTTTATAATACAGTGATGAGCAAAATTATTAATATTGTTATATAGAAGTACCTTCTACAAAGTAAATCTCTTCTACTACAAAGAAGGGAGTTGAGCTAGATTGTCAATTAGATCTCTCGCTCTCTTCTATTACTTAGAAGAGAGTTGAGCCCAGACTAGCTCTCTTTTGGTTTTTGTCGTCAAAGCTACTGGTCGCATTTTGTAGTTGTGCTATAAAATAACTAATAAAATATTTAAATATTATCAAAGAAAAGTGAAGAAGTTTCATTTAAACTTATATATAATGGGCGCAGTCGGAAACTCGGCGAACGGTTGCAACATACAAATAGAAAAGAAGAACAATCAGAAATAAAAACATTGAATTTGAAAGTTTCTACCTATGCTATGAACTTAACTGGTAAAATATTTAAATAAAACGCATAAGAGGGTGATCCGATAAGTACCTAGCCTACAAAAGAAGAACAACAATTTTGGAGAAATGGCGATTTATTTTTCAATATAGTCTCCTTTTAGCTCGATTTACTTGACCCAGCGATGCTCCAACTTCTTTAACCTGTCTGAAAAATACGTTTTCTCGAGCTCTGCAAAATAGAGCCTCCGTGGCGGCGATGACATCCTCATTCGACTGAAATTTCTGCCCGGCGAGTGAATTTTTCAAGTTTGGAAACAAAAAGACGTCGCACGGGGCCAAATCTGAAGAATACGGTGGATGGGGCAGCAGTTCGTAGCCCAATTCGACCAATTTGGCCGTGGCGAGGGCGGAGGTGTGAGCCGGTGCGTTATCATGGTGGAAGAGCAATTTTTTCTTCGTCAAGTGGGGCCGTTTTTTCTTCAATTCAGCGTTGTGCCTTCTTCGGAGCACGTTCGGCGGGTGAAGTCCACTGTTTCGACTATTCCTTGGTCTCTGGTGTGTACCAGTGGATCTATGTTTCGTCGACTGTTAAGAAACGACGCAGAAACTCCTTCGGATTGCGCTTAAACAGCGTCAAACACTGCTCTGAAATGGTCTCACGGTTGGGCTTGTTGTCCGGAGTGAGCAAACGCGGCACCTATCGAGCCGACAGCCCAAAATTTCATGCAGGATATGACCCACGCAATCTTTTGAAATGCCTACTGTCTCAGCTATCTCGCGCACCTTCAATCGGCGGCCTGCAAATACGAGATCGTGGATTTTTGTCATGTTATCCTCCGTGGTAGCCGTTTTCGGGGCACCTGGACGTGGCTCATCAAAAACCGACGTGCGACCACGTTGAAACTCGTTAAACCAATTTTTGATGGTCGCCATCGAAGGAGAAGAGTCACCGTACACAGCATCCAAACGCACTTTGATTTCGCTGCGCGATTTCCCTTCCAAAAACAAGAATCGAATCACCGACCGATATTGCTCTTTTTCCATTTTTCTAAAATCCGCGGACACTCCCGCTTCCACACGCGGTCAAAACAAAACTACGAGTCTGATCCGCCTGAAATTTCGACAGTAGCCGTCTACTAGAATGTACCACACGATAGTAAGTTGCTCTTGCGATACTGGCGCCATCTGGCGGTGAGGTTAAGTACTTAAGTACCTCGTATAAACTAAAATAAAGACAAATCATCAAAAGTGCAACAATTATAAACCGTGAAATTCGTTAATCATAGTGAGAAAAAAAAATGAAATTTGAAGGCATTAAAAAGTCGCTTCAATGAAAAACAAAGAAATCAAGAAAAAGAAGAGATTGAAAGAAAGGACAAGAAGTAAACGTTTGTACAGTACAATTGGACCCACTGACAGGAAGGCTAATTCAAAATGGATATTCTTAATGCGGCTGATAGACTTAAGTCTCACTCAATGAGAGCGAAAATTCTATTGTGAATTTTCTAGAAAGAGTAGATTTATTGTTGCCATCTATTTAGGTTTTTGATGAAAATACTCAAGTCATACTCACAGGGTATATACGACATAAGGTGTGAACTTCAAAAATACAGTCAACTGCGAACATGGCCGCATATTAGAGAAGTACTAAAAAATTGTTTTGGGGAAAAATTATCATTTGAGAAATTAATTGACAAAATTAGAATTTCTAGAGTAAATATAATAATTGAGGAATATTATAGTAGAATAAATAACTTGTTAAGTAGAGCTAATAATGTATTATTACTACAGAACTATCAAAATTATCAATTTTTAATTGAATCTAAGCTTTCTTTCCGATCGTACTTCCAGAATTTTTTGTTAATTATTGTTATTCTGCTTGTAACACTGTTATTGCTGGTGTGCCTCAAGGATCTGTTTTGGGACCAATTCTCTATAATATCTTTGTGTCTGATACCCCAAGACTTCCTTATTGTGAAGTAGCTAACTTTGCTATCAACGTGGAGACAAACTTACAACATGCGATACAGTTATTGCTAAGGTATTTTAATTCCTGGAAAATTAAACTAAATGCTGAGAAGACGCAGGCCATCTTGTTCAGCAGGAAACGGAAAGCCTGCTTTCTTCTAAGCAAACCAGTTCCATCTGTAAGATATTTGGGCATTCAACTTGATACAAAACTCACATTTAATTATACATGAAGTAAATATTGCGATAAACATGCTGTACCCTTTTATAAACCGGAAGTCTACACTGAACAATGCCTATAAAATTGTAATTTTTAAGGTAGTTTTTCAATTAATCCTTCTATATGGTTGCCAAGTTTGGGGAAATTCAGCAAAATGTTTCTCAAAATAAAATCTTTGAAATGATGCTAAATCTTTCTCCTTATCACTCAACGGCTGATCTTCACAGCAGAACAAAGAATGAATTAGTTTGTGATAGAATTTTAAAACTAACCACAAAGTTTCTCCATAATTGTGAAGTCTCCGAAAACCTCCTTATAAACCAGCTAAATGTTTAATCATGTCTCCTTATGCTCTTTTGTTAACATCCAACATCTATTCGAAAATGCACTATTCATTTCTAAATTTGTTATTTATTATTTATTTTTGATTGCTTATTATTAATTATATAAGCATTATTTATTGTTTATTTATTTATTATTATAATTATTTATTTTTTTTTTTTGAGTTTTGGATTGAAGGTTTTTGTCGTAGTTTTCTTTCAAAGGTTATTATCATTGTCAAGCATTTGTTATCATAAATAATTGTATAAAATAATTGTTCAGTAGAAAGATATAATCAAAATATCATATCTCTGTATATAGACTGTGCGGGGGCTCACCAAATGTAAATTATGATAGGAAAATAAAATAAAATAAGAAACTAATAATGGAATAGCTTTAGAAGCGTTTAAAAATAACCTCCCCGAGCCTACAAAAACAATATTGCTCTGTCGAAATTATTCCACGCTATGCGAAGCTTACAAACTAATAATAGAAACCAACCATCAGTTATATAGACCCAGTCCAATTTTTTATACACCTAACTAGAGAAAACCTAACTTCCCAAGACCACAGTATTCAAATTACAACAATCAAATTAGATACTATTCACAAAGTTATCAAAATCTAAACCCAGAACAATAAGAACTAATGTCAAATACAGAATTCCCTTTTTTGAAGAATTCAGCGAGAAAAATTTATTTGTTGAGTTCCTAGAATTTTCATTTCATTATAAATTCGATGGAATTATAGGTAATAATATTTTAGTGCCAATAGGTTCCATAATTGACTTCGTTGCCTTAAACAAAAAACCCCTTATTACATATTTACTTAAACGAAGAAGAACAAAGTTATCATTCTTTATGTACGCAAGATAATTACTTAAATATATTTACCAATCTTCTTCTTTTCCTTTTTTCTCCGGCGTTGTTATGGTCAGAAGTGTAGGACCATAACCTTCCCACTTAACTGCATTCCTACTGGTCCGCTTGTGGGGTCTGCCCACATATATTTACCAATTAAATATATTTACCAATGAATTACAAAAATCTAAAACAATCGAAGTTTCCTTTTCTACTCCTTTCTAGTCCAAAATGAAAGTCAGTTATTAATAGTTACAAAAATGTATTCTTTAAGGAAGGCGACAACTTATCATTTACCCACGAAGTGAAATATACAATTTTTACTAGGACAGAAACTCCAATCTTTTCGAAGCTTTATACATATCCTGAAGTCCATCACGCAGAAGTAGATAGGCAAATCCAAAAAGTTAGACCAAAATATTATTAGGCACAGCAATAGCCCCTACAATGCACCTATATGGGTTGTTCCCAATAAGACAGACGATGAGCTACTCGACAAACTTGGTAAATGCAATTACTTTACCGCAATCGATTTAGCAAAAGGGTTTCATCAAGTTGAAGTTACTCGGTAAGACCAGCCTAAAACTGGGTTTTCCACAAAAACTGGTCATTATGAGTTTCTCCTTATTAAAATGCGCCGTCGACGTTTCAACTTCTTATTGACTCCTTCTTAAGCATTACATTAACAAAATTTGTATCGTTTATTTAGAGGACATGTTAATATTTTCAACGAGTTGAACAGAAAGCCGCAGACGCAGTTGAAGCCGAGAGACGTCGCTATCAAATATAAGTAACTTTTGCGAAGAGATCATTGAAGTAAAAGCGTCCCCAATACGAGCAAAGACACGACAGGGTTATTTTGCATCACGCCAACGTCCGAAGACATTTGGCTAGGGGGTAGGGGTTTCCCTCCTGGAAATCTAAGCTGATTTGAAGCTCTAAATGAAATTTTTTTTTTATATTTTTTTATATTTTTTTTTATAATAATTCGCTCCAATTTTTGGCGAGTTGTGGTTCTAATCCATGTCAGAAATCTATTCTCTGTATTTCTGTTAAGGTTAGGAGCATTTTTTTTTACCTGATGCTAAATATGTTTTTTCTGCGATAAGCTCGACTCGCCAGAAGCCTGATGAGATCTACACTTCTTGTTTAGATTGCGACGACAATTTTCTTCTTGATATTTTTTTACACCGAGAGCCAATTTTTTTTTTAAATTTTCTAAGAAGCTGAAATATTTAACATGTATTTGTAAGGTTGAAAATCCAGAAAAAGTTGGTGAAACAGATGCAAGGACAAAGGACGAGTTAAAGTAGTAAACATTCAAGAGAGATACATGAAGGGTTTAAACAACGAGATGGTTTGTCATCACTTCTTTTCAATTCGGTGAAACCCCTTCTAGAAAATGAGAGGAAAATAACCTTTAATGGAATCACAACCGGTCTAGCCTACGCTGACGATATGCACATGCTAGGAGATAGTAAGGAAAGAATGGAAAGAAATTTAGAAAGAAAATAGTTTTAGAAGTAAGTGAAGCGAAAACAAAATATACAATTACTGACTGCCATGGATCGCACCTGACTGTACTCGATAAATAGGACGAGTTTAAATATTTAGTATTTTAAGGTCGCGAAGGCTAAGATGGGCATGACACGTAGAACGAATGAACAGTGTACGAATAGTATAACGAATAATGAATGGAAAAACGTGGAAAAAAACTCCAGGAATAAATGGGAGGACATTACAAGAACAGCAAATCATGGAAGGAACACACTCATGACAGGGAAACTTGTCAAAGGGTTGCCAACGAGGCTCTGAACTTCCGAGCTTCAAATGGCCCGTGATAATAATAGTATACCATTCACATTTGACGAAACCGGATTTGTCGCCATTTAGGCTTCTATTTATGACAACGGACTTCTCTTTCAGAATTAGGCTAATTATAAGCACATCTCTCCTCCGATGTTCTAGGAACTATTTTCTATTTCCACATACGGAGAAAGTCTTACCTACCGTTGCTATAATGTTCTACTTGTTTTGTTGAGCCGATTGGGATTTTGTTATTAGGTGATTAACCGAAATACCTAGTTATTTTTATTTTTGTATCCTGATTTGGGTAAGCAATAGCATAATTAATTACCTGGCTTATTTATGTAAAAATTGTTAAGGCTTATTTGTTCACTCATAGTCTGGATTGAACACTGGATTAAACTCGCTATACTGGATCATCTTAACGCCAGTTTACTCTCTATAAGTTTTAAATAAACCAAATTTTCTTAGCTTAGGTTTTCATAATGTAAATCGTAAGTTTATATACATATAGTAGCTAAAAGAACTTCCAATTTTTATTATTGAATGGTGCAGTATGAAACGGAGTAAAATCTTTTACCGCGTATGGAGTGGTAGAATAGGGCAGAAAACTAACATCGACACAACTCTTTATTTTTCGAGTCTGCACTTTTTTTTGTCTGGTGTTGGCTTCAATCGTAACTCGTCACTAACACAATGAAGCGAGGTTCAGTTATACAAATTTTTCTACCGGAGTAATTCATCCCGTGTGCGCTGGCCCATTGAGTTGGAGCGGACTGCTTCGAAGAAATCCTTTCTTCCTCGACTGAAAAAAAAATCCTTTTACCCTTAATTCAGCTTGATTTTTCATTTGTGATAATATTTTACTAATATTGCATTTAATTTTTAAGAGTATTCCCAATATTGAGAGCCAATTCATGTCATGAAAATATCGCAGTATTATCTTAAAAAATAATTGTATCACAGTTCGGTAGCTTTGTAATATCAGACACATAAATGTTGTACAAGCCAGGAACTAAGCCTTTGGGGACATCCCATATATCAAGTCAGAAACACTACTATTAATATGGACTTTAAAACGAACTCTGGACAAAAACCTTGGACTACTTCCCCGATAAAAGGAGAACGATTAAAGCTTACCGTGTACCACATCACGCAGCGTCCCGGAGTACTTTTTTGTACGCATACGAAAGTTTGCTTAGTCGGCCAATAAGTTTATAACTTTCTGAATTTTCTAGAGGCCTACCAGCATGTAGTATGGGTATTATATATTTTGCAAGTTTCAATATATCAGAAGAGTATTAGACTTGCATTTACAATAAATCCTAAAAATTGTTCCGTCCTATCTAAATATTTCTAAACATATTCAAATCATATTCTTATTATAAATTGTATAGCTTTATCGGCAGAAGAGGAATGACTTGTTCCATGTGCTATGAAAGTTTGAATGGTGTTACTCACAAGAGTGTTGCTGAATCATTTACATTTTATAGGAAAATATGATTTTTACTCAAATTCACGGCGAATTCATTATCTTTTCCGATACCGTTGAAGTATGTGCTTGACGAGTATTTCAGGAAAGGCAGTTATCAGTTTTTTCTTAAACACCTTTTTTGGTATTTAAATTCTTCTCGGTACGTACGAATGAAAATCAGTTTCTCATAAAACTTACATTTCTACGAACGCACTTCAGTTGTCTTTTGAGGTAAAAACTGTGATAAAATTTCTCCCTTGTTTTTTTTCGTAGAGTAACGATCAAAGAGACATCAGAAATGCTGGAACTATGTTCTTTTGTAAGAAGAGTATTAGTGTACTAGTTATCGAGTGTGATACGGCGCCACTAACTTTACGATGCTAACTAGGTAATTTGGATGCTTACTCTATACGAAACATTTGGGTGAGTATCTTCGTATTAGTCAAATGCTTGTAGATAAGTAGTTTTTGCGTGGTTTGATCTAATGTTTATTTGGTTTACTAGGCAAGTAGACTATATTTTTATTTGAAACAATCAGTCTTACTTTTAGAATTCTTAGGCTCGTCTAATGGTCCAGGTAAATGCAAACTTGAAAACTTTTGGGAATAAGTTTACTTATCCTTTCCTAAATAACACTCTGACGAATATGAATCGGCTTCCTCTTCTTACTCACTTACTCCCACTTGCTCTTCCTGATGATTTGAAACCAAGAGAACTTGAGCACCGTTTTTTCACCTGTGAACTAGTGCTCGGCCTCACGTTGCTAAACTCTTTAGAACCTACTTAGAAACGCTCAAATGGGAAGTCCTACCCCACCCGCCATAATCCCCAGATATTGCGCCGATTATCACTTGTTCCGTTCGATGGCACATGATCTGCCTGATCAGCAGTTCCATTCATAAAAATACCTCTCAAAATGGCTTGATTCGTGGATAGCCTCAAAAGACTAACACTTCTACCGGGACCGTATGCGAGCTCTGCCGGAAAGATGGGAAAAAAGTTATCGCTAGCGATGGGCAATACTTTGAATGATTCATTTGTAACCGTTTTTTCACAATAGTTGCATTTTCATCAAATAAAAAGCGAGAACTTAATTGTGCTCCTAGTAGTTTGCCCGAACATTAAGAATTTAAAGGACCCTCATATCCAGCGTCTATACCATGACGAAATCAATAAATACTTCTTCTTCTTCTTTTCCTTTTTCCGGCGTTGTTATGGTCAGAAGTGTAGGACCATAACCTTCCCACTTAACTGCATTCCTACTGGTCCGCTCGTGGGGTCCGACGGTTTGACCTCAGAAAGTAGCGGCAGGCTTCCCGGTTTGGGATTACTTCATCGCTGAGGCCAATCAAATGCTGGTGTTTTTGCATTTGTTTTTCGGCCTGCCTTTTTTTTTTTTGTGACACGGGCATGCTTCAGATTTTTTTGTTTGATCTTACTCTTACAACACCGGTGATCTCCAGTCGTGTCAACCCACTTATTTGCATGTACACTTGTGGGGCAGTTTAATGGTGGTATATGTGTCCCTAGGCTCACCTTGGTGTTTTCTAAATTGCCTAGATGTGATTTTTGTTTACCTTTGTTTTAGTCGCCTTTTACGACAAGCGAGAGGTATCGCTGCAGGGATATTCTTAACCCGTCCCTGCACGGAAACGAAATCAATAAATACTAGATGACATAAAACCCAACGACGAAGTAAGGCAGGTAGAAGCAGTATGGCCAACAATAAAAAGTTTAGTTAATGAAGCAGCCGAAAATATACAATGCTATTGCAAAGCTTCCTAAGTAAAAACTTGGTTCGACGAAGCATGGGAGGAAAACGCAAAAGCCCGAAATATCCTAAGACTTCAAGCTAATGGGATTAGTAAAGCGATTACGCTTTATCAGTCCCTACGGAACGAAATCTGTCGTCTCTTTCAGGATAAAAACAACAAACAACAACGACAAGGGAAAAAATGGGGAGCCCGTTTCGGACGACGAAAGAATTGCAACCTAAATGAGGAGATATTTCAATGTATTTTCATCTACATAAAGAGCAAGGAGTGTTACAAAATGATGCTATTCACACAGCACAAATTCGGGTAGAACTGCGAACCATGGAAGAATTAGTCTGATGCCATTTTTTTTTAATTTGCTTATCACAATCAAATATCCTTAAAAAATCTTGAAGTCGAAAGACATAGTTTTAAGTATTTGTTATGCTAAAGTAAACAGCTTGTCTGTATAGGGGCAGTAGGGCATACTAAATTAGTTAAGTAGTTCAAGCTAGTTTAAAGCAATTTTAGTCTAGCGCCAAAAGTCCTAAGAAAAAAACATTGACTTGAAACTAAAAAAGATTGCAGCTCAAGAGTAACAAGCTCGCAGGAATCGATCAGAATCAATAAAATATACTGCAGATGAATTAACAGAGTAGTTACATGGGCTCATTATAACTTTATGGAACAATGAAACGATCGTCGAAGAATGGAAATACTTGATCATCATTCCCGTATTTAAAAGGGGTGACCGAACGCAGTTGTTAGAAAACGTTATCAAATACTGACTGAAGTCATATGAAATAATCAGTGACTGAAAGTGTGGCTTCAGGACGAACCGCTCGACGAGTGCCCAGATTTTCACGACAGCTTTTAAAAAAGAAATGGAAATTCCACATAAAGGTCCACAAACTTTTAAAAAAATAGTAAAAATGTGTATGACGCTAAAAACCGACGCAAAATATATCATGTCTTGTAAGATTAGGAATTTCGGAAAATTTGGTGAAACTAATAAAAGCATGCCTAAACGGAAACAAAGGAAAAGTTAAAGTAGGAATCGCCCTATCTGAAACATTCGAAACTCGTGAAGGATTAAAACAAGGCAAATGGATTATAAGGAGCAGAAAATTTGATGCTAAACTATGTAATGAGCTCCGTTCAGGAAAATGATAGGGGAATAACACTCGCTCTAGTTTGCGATGACGATCTGGTATTAAGGAAATAGTTAAGGGCAACAGAGTAGATGGGTCATACTTTTCCACTTTTTTTCTTAAAATAAAAATTCAGAAAATCACATAAGAGGACTTTTGATTTTGAACTGCACCCGAGGCTATTATGACTTTTTATGCATAAGTGCAGTGCAGCTAACATCTTTTCTTACGAAGTCCAGAAAATGTTGGTCCCAAATGTAACGTCGCGTATGGTTTGCACGTTGCATAGGTGGTTCAAAAGACAAAAAGCTGGACCATAACGATTATTTGAAAGAGTAGAATTGGAGGCATTACTGGGCCAAAATCAATGACAAATGTCATAACTCTACGTCGCCTTATTTAAAAACCTGACCCAATATCAAGGAGGCTGTATGCCAAACGATATGATGACGAGAGACGCGTTTTTTTCAATTGACGAATGCTACTCGTACTCCAGCGTCAGTAAAGGAAGGTTGATCTGTTACCAAAATTTTGCATGGATACATCACGATAATCCAAGGCGAATTTGTGTGTGTATTTGATAGGACCAGTTCGACGTAGTATATTATAAATCCTTGCGAACAGGCGAAGCCATCACAGAAGCTCGATACCAAACTCAAAAAATGAGTCTAACCCGAGCACTTAAAAAAACTCGGCCACAATACGAGAAAAAGCACGACAAAGTGATTTTTCACCAAGAACCCCTCGTGTCTTAGGTCTTTAAAGATCGAATTTCCTTCCCTATCTAGCCTAGCCTCCAAACCCTCTCCTTCAACTTCCATCTGTTCTGATCAACGACCCAAGCATTAGCTGAGGTCTTTGAAGGAAACTCAAAATATGGACAATTCCTGAATCATCTGAAAAGGCGTGCAGTTTTTCAAAGACAGAATTCGTATGCTGCCAGAAAGATATGCAAAAATTGAATGCAGCATAAATACGTAACCATTTTTTGACATTAAGCCCCGAATTTGAAAAAAAACCCCGCTACTTACCATTAGGTCCCACTATAAATTTCAGACGATTGAATTCATTTACAATGTAATTTTATTTCAATCTCATAAGCAGCTGTCTACCCTAGTTCGTGCTAGGACTTCCATTTATTTCTATTTATAAAATAATTTCTGAATACTCAGAGTGGAAAGTCAAGTATTAAACTGGAATTATATCCACAGTTGAGGTGCTCCAAACATGATCCGGTGTCAGCAGCAATTGAGGTTTTATTATAAATACCTCACTTGGCCCATATTTGTTCGCTGACCTCTGTACGAAAGAACCCCTAGGCGACTATAAAACATGAGCAGCTCTAAAGGGGCTTTGTACTGACTGGATCTGTTAACTTTAAAACTTGCTCAGAGCCTTGATGGGCATTTGAACCAACGTCTTTTATGAGTTATGATGCTGATAGTTCCTTTTGTTTATCGTGAAAACGTACGAACTTTTTCCTTTGATTTGCCTATAATACCCTGACTCATAGTACAAACATTTTCATGCTCGAGTATAGGATACCGTCATACCATGACCCATAGCCTTCCAGCCATTCTAAAATTATACGAAATGAAGTTAATATTTTACTTTAATTGTATCCCGTAAACATGTTTTAAATCAACAAAAGCAAAAAGTTTTCCTAGTAGATATGCGAGCATTTCCCGTAAACTCAAAAAAAGTTTAAATTAAACGAAAACTCTATTTGCGTCTGGGAACCAGCCCCTCTGCTGTACCACGATTTGTAGTCAATGTCAATCTGGCTTAAGGGACTATCATAAATAATGACAAGCGATGAATAAAATGGAGCCCAACAAACTTTTCCGCCAAACCCTACTTCCTTCTGCTTTCTCTGCCACTAATGGACTACTAATGATCCAGAATCTCCCATCTTCGTTCTCTGCCACATTTCCACCTCACCGACCGGGAACAATGATCCCAAGGGCAAATACAACAAACTTCTATCGACGCGACGACAACATACCAGTTACTGCCAGCACCATACCTAACATACCCACCTTCACTTGGATGCAAAACACGTTCCTATAGATGGCATGGAGCCGAAACCGAACGATGGTAACAAGACTAACTAGGACAGGTTGCAGTTATGAACGCGAGAGAGTGCAGAAAACAGAGAGGAGTGTAAGGAACAACAGTTCCCAAGTAACCTGGTCTGTCCATTTATCATGAACGATGGCGGGCTGGTGTCAGAACTTTTATTATAGGTCGCGTCACAACGGACTAGCTTAATTAATAAAATAAAACAAAAAAAAATAGCTAAAGAAATAAATGAAGGTTGGAGCTTGGACGGTTTTTTCTCCCTTCCAGCCATAGATGAATACTTTGACAGTTTTGTTATTAGGTCCGGAGGATTGGCGAGAGTTTTGGGACGACAAGCTCGATGCGGTGTAATTATGTCAAGAAACAATCGCAAACAACAATCTGCAGAGAGACCCGAAGATGGAGGATGGAATGGAGATTTGTTGGCTTTTGTGTCATTAATTAGTTATTGAGACTGGCACTGCTCGGGGTTGGACTGTCAAGGAAAAGAGCAATAGATGTCAATAAATCAACGGCGAGACAATTAGCAATATCAGCGGAGCCAGATGACAAGAATATAATTTGGGATATGATTGCCGAAAAAGAAAGGCTCCACGTGCCGTATCGATTTATTCGGATTATATAATAAAAAACCGCTCAATGTTGGTTCAAAATCACACATTCTGTTCAAAAAGTATAGGGAAATGTTAAATCAAACACAAAAACTAGTCTTTGGAGTGGGCCATTATACATAGGTTCGTAGGCTTATCGAAGAATGGCTATCAGCTCTTTGGCGAATTTACTTTTAACTCCAATATATATTGTCAGCATTTGACAGTGCTTTTCCCATTCCCCACTTCTTCACTTTTTAAACCCAATTGGCAGGATAGCATAAAATTCACCCAGCGATGCGCTTTTAATTTCATCTATGCGAAATTTTTGCTGTTTACAATTTTTCTCTGTTTTGAGAGCAGAAGATTGACGTTATTGGTTTATATGAAGGGGCATAAGTTCAGTGTTTTGGCCAAATAATATAGATAGCAAAACCTCGTGTCCGATTTGAAAATGAAACTAAATTTAAAGAAAACCGGCTTGAGAGCCGACTATCATCTGCAACAGTCTGCAAAGATTTCACAAGCTTATGTATGAAAATTTTAGAGAAACTTCGAAATTTCCCGTTGTTGTATAATGACCGAAACAGATGAAAACCAAAATGTGCAAGGTACAGGTGGGTGCCCAATTCCTTCAGAATCCGTCAATCTGTTGCTCTACCGTTCTTCAAAGTTTTTGACTGACCACTAACGTGTTGCCGGAACCTACCTACGTTAAAAGATTACAGTCGAATACGTTTCGTTTTTGCTAAACTAGGTTTTCATTTAAGCTGTCCTGTGAACAATTTGACTTATTTAATTGTGCGAAATTATTATCAAAAATAGTATGGACCACGGACTTTTTTCAATTTTTATACTGAGTTTATCGGACGTTTTTAAGTGTTTCAAAAAAGTCATCATCATGTTGATCAGCAACAGTTTAAGGTGGCAGAACTAATAAGCCAGAAACAGTTTGATACGCTGTTTAATATGGTCAAAGAAGATTTAACCAATATTCCAACAGACCCGTGGTATAAGCGAAGTGTAAGCTGTTTTTGATTTTTTTGTGAGAAATATTTTCTAATGATCTTTTGGAAATTCGCAATGGCAACTACACTTTCACTAGCATTGACATTGGTACTTATGGAAGTTACGGCTTTGGAAGTCAGAAGTTTGAAGTGAGAAGTTTGAAAACCAATCCGGCATTCCAGAAGATGAACGAAAATATAAACGCCAGTTTTCTGCATTATTTTATTAATAGTGCAGCATTCGTTTTTTATTGAGCGAACCGAACGGAGCTCCCATCGGGTGACTTCAATTGCGATCTAAGATAAATTGTTCTCAGCCATTTCTTAATCGATCCTTATGATTTTAGGACCCTCAGAAAGTATTTTAAAATATCTAGGTTATTGTCGAAACAGAATTTTGATTTTGGTCCTAATTTTAAAAAATTAATTGATGAAAAAAATTGAAATAGAAAATGCAAATTTTTCGCACGCGCTATTTTTTGTCTTTTTTGACGATTTTTTCTTTTCAAACAATTTTAGCCAAAAAAAGCAAACATAATCCGTGTTTTAATAAAGACTTCACGAGTTCAAAATATTGAAGCTTTGTATATTGTTGTTCATTCCGGCCCTTTTTAACGGCAGAACCATATTATCGACTGCAGAATTCATTACAATAGAATAAATTTAGCAGTTATTCTCGAATAAAGATAAATAGATATGGTGAAATTTCAGAACTATTCCGGTCCTCAAATATATCCAGGCAATATACTGCCTATTCCTCCGAGTACCGTATACTTGAACGATTATGGAACAAGTTACACACGAAAACAGTTTCCTCTTCAGTTAGCTTTCGCGATCAGCATTCATCGTTCTTAAGGTTTAACTTTCGACTCCGGCGTGATGGATGTTGGTAAAACTGAACATTCATTAGGCTTGGCTCATGAAGTGTTTTCTAGCATCAATCGTTTCTGGATCGTCCCTTTTTCATTCGAACGACTTCGAAAAATCAGTGAGAAGAAAGGTTTGCCATCTAAACTCATAGAACTTAACAGGCTGAAACGGATGGCAGGAATTATGAACTAATGAACGTTATGAGTAATCTCTTAAATTAATAAAAAATACATTTTCTATCACATCAAACACATGAGTCTGCATATATTATTTTTTACATTTGACTTATGTTATCTTATACCATAAGCAGCATAGATGAAATATGCAGCATGAAAGTCCACAAGGAGAGTTTTTCTAATCGTGTGAAAAGATTCAAATCTTTAGTCTCAAATTTCAACACCTGAAGGCCGATTGATAAAAAACATTCAAAAAAAGCATTTGAAATCGGACAGATTTTGAAAAACATCAATATGACTCATGAGAAATCAACACGTAGTGTCAAAAGTTCATTGAAATATTATAGCGCCAAAATGTGTTCATTTCATTTTATTTGTTTTCGTTAAATTAAGATCAACTCTACCCTTAAGTTTTACCTCACTTCGCTCAAACACATGCTGCAGACAAGCGACTGCGGCCTCCTAGTTTACGTTTAGTTATTAATGGATCACCATAATTTTAACATATCGAGATTTTTTTCAGTGCACATTTACCACATGTACATGTTTTTCACAACCAGCGCACGTACTCATAGTTTTATTTTTATTACAAAAACCTATTTGGCAAATTTTTCTTATATTAGAACTTTCAGGATACTTCAAGATGTCATTCAAGTTTTCCTGTTCGGATGGATCCGCGGGAAGTTCCTCTGTTAATTGAAACCAATTTTTTTTTGGCGTTATATTTTCGCCGGTTGTTTCGTAGTACGAAACCCATGCATTTATTGCCGCTAAGTTGAAAATTTAAAAAAAAACCCTTGAAGAGGCCGTGTTCGAGATCTTGACTTCGCACTATATTTTCTAGCCATTTTATCTGTCATGTCTATCCTGGATTTAGTCTTTTTATAAAATTTAATAGTTTCTGGTTTTTTTCTGTCTTTTTCAATATTAACTGAATTATGTTTTGTACTCAGTAAAAGTAATCTTTTACATGGCTTCCTTTTATAAACCGTCAAAGTACAATTATCGGTTCTACACATTTTAGATGCAAATTGCGGTAAGTTATCATTATTTGTTTAGCCAGTTTTAGCAATTTTTTTTTATTGCCACAAATTGTTAAAACAAAAGTAGTCCTTTTCCCAATAATTTTGATGCCAGTAATTTGGTGTTAAAAAAGTTATCAGTCGTTACATTTCTTCCCGAACCAGTGAATGGTTCAATTAATTTTAGAACAACAAACTCCATCAAAGGAATTAAGAACTGTCTTGGTTCGTCCTTTCCCAAATATGAGAATCCATTCGGGATTCACTGCGTGAATCGGCATCTCAATTTGGAAGAGAATAATTGTTCATCGATAGTGATATTTTGTTCCGGTGCGTAGCAAGTTTGGCTATTTTCAATGAATGAATTCCAAACATTTGCTGTCAGCGCAAACTTATCGGTTTGCAATCATACATACATTCCGAACATTTCCTTTATCGAAGCGGATAAATTGTAAAATACCGGTAAACTCTTTTCTAATCATAGCTTTTCCAAAAAACTCTGGTCCAAGCTGTTTAGACCAAAAGTAGGACAATTATAAATTCTTAGCTTTATATGTAGCGTAAAAGCGTAAAACTTTTCTTGAGATAAATCCCATTTTTTCACCAAGAACTCGGAACGCTTCTAGTTTTGTACATGTTTTAATATGGTCTAGAATTCGCCGATTGATAATCAACAAAAAAGCACTCCTTACAGTGCCCTTCATTATGTTTCGTTTTGCATATACTATAGGTCCAGTCGCTCCTTTGAAAATAGTATTTATTGATCTCCTTCCTCGAGTCGATCCAGCTTTTATTCTAGTCCAGATAGTTCCACCAGCAGCAATTTCATCACTCTCATCCGAAGATGATGACAATCTGAAAACTCTTCTTGATCTACGTACATCAGGATATCCTCTTCTTCACTATTGCTATCTGAAGAAATAAATCATTATTCTATTGTATTTCTGATTGATTGTAAAAAATATTTATCTGCTTGTCCGTTTTCAGGACCAAAACCACCTTCGTTAATTTTCGGAAAAATCTTCTCTTAGACGCCTCAGCATTTTTAGGGTAATGTTTTATAACTAGATAAATATATTGTACTATAAATATATTTTCGCTTATTACAATAAAACTATACACAATTTACTTACAATGTGAGTAACAATAATTATATTCAACACAATTGTTCACCGAAATATTCTAATACTGTACGTATTCCAACTGCACTTATTTCAACGACTCTAATTTCAACACGATATACAACTACTGACTACGTGACACGCCAAGATCGGAGAGACGTTGTCCGACAGCATCAACGCTTCTGGTGGCTGGAGCGATTTGCGTCAGTGGTTAATTTTAATAAGTCGGCCTCTTTAAGGCAAAGCCTGCCACATGCCAATGGCAACCTTACATAGACTAGGGTAGGTTAGAAGAGGTTAAAGTAGTTAAGGGCATGCTACGGCAGACCAGGGTGGCATGTAGGTTTAGTTTAGTTTTAGCTTTAATTAAAAAAAAATTAAAAAAAAAAAAAAAAAAAATTAAAAAAAAAAAAAAACAAAAAAAATTACAAAACAATAATGAAAACAAAAAAAGATATATATATATATATTTTAGTTAAGGTAGGGTTAAGTCATTCTTAGTTATAAGTTTCTTTATAAAAAAAAAAAGGATCTGATGCAAATTTTTTTTAAAATATCACTTTTCTTGGCCTAAATTGTTTATTTATTTTAATTGTTTTAATTATTACAAGTTAATCGTAAGGCTGAAAGGCATATCCTTAAGTAGTTCTATTTGCTTTAGAGTGTCCGTATAGGGCCAGTAAGGTATTTTATATCAGTTGTTGTTTAAGTTAGTTTTAAGCATTTTTGGCTAGGATAAGCGTGTTCTACAAAATAATAAAAACAAAAATGAATAACAAAAAAAAAAAAAAATAACTTCAAGTAACTTCATAGAAATATTTTCAAATGCTTTATAAAATTCTTCGTTTCTCCCCAGGTATTTTTTTAAAAAGAAATTTCGTAGCTGCCCAAAACAACACTTCACAGGACTGACTATTTGGCCGCTCTCCGACCCTTGGCTAAGATCTGGTGTTGAACTCAGGTCGTCATCTATATTTTGGAACACCTCTTGGCTGTTCGAAGTACGCGACATGCTCTCCAAATGACCGAGGTCGTTATATTGCAAAAATGGCTAGCTTTATCCATTTATATGACTAAGACTTTTGATATGGTTAACCATAATATTTTGCTGGATAAGCTCTACAAAGCTGGGTTCCGAGGGTCGGTGTATAGCTGGTTTACTTCATATCTGAAAGACAAACCACAGAGGGTTAAACTAGAGGGAGTTTTCAGCGATGAATTAAACTCACATGTTGGTGTACCTCACGGTCCTGTCCTGGGTTCTATTCTATTTTTAAAATATGCAAATATGCCCTTGTCGAGGCGTTCTACTAGCCGTCCTTAATACAATTGACTCTTTAAGTATTTCCTATCCTTATTTTTATCCTTTATTACAGTATCATCCTCGCCACTTCTCGACTTTGTTTCAATTAAGATTACTCTACCCCAGAAGACACTATACATCATTTGTTTCTACATATTGCCTCACAACTTCGACCTAATAACCAATTTAAGAAACCCTCAAGATGAAATCCTTGTTTTCGGTGACTTCAACCTTCCTCATCTTCAATGGACCCAATCAGACGATCAATCGTTTTACACTGCCACCAATGCCACTACTGCCAAAGAATGTGTTTTTGTGGATCGCCTAACAGATTCAAACCTTAGCCAAGTTAGTGGCGTCCTAAACTACATGGGTAGACAACTCGACCTCATATTCACAACCGATCCTCTCAACTCCTCTGTTTCACTTTGTCCCCTTTCCCTTTCAACCATCGATAACTTCCATCCTCCCCTCCTCCTTTCATTCTTTCACGATTCTCCATCACAGAATAAACCCCCTACAGTTCTGGCCTCTTACGATTTCCACAAAGCAACATTTCACCTAATCAATGAATACCTTAAAAATGCCCCTCTCAATTTTGATAACCTAACCGTAAATGATGCAATATCCATACTCTACAGGGAAATATTTTACTATATCTCTCTTTACGTTCCCGTTTCACAATGCAAAACTTCGTCCACCTCCCCACCCTGGTACAATCGCAGGCTCCGTTCTCTAAGAAACAAAAGAAATAAGCAATGGACAATCTTCCTTCGTACTCAATCATCTAATGACTTTTCTGACTACCTGGGCACCTATCTTCACTTTACCGCCCTTCACAACTTCCTCTATCAACACTATTTAACTGAAACGCAAGCCAATCTTATAAATGATCCAAAGTCCTTCTTTAAGTTTGTTAACTACAAAAGAAAGATCTGATGACCTCGAATGACCCCAATATTATCGCCAAACAGTCTTTCGCCGACGACTCGTTTGCTCCAGACTTCTCATACTTTGATTATCTACCGAATTTTTCCCTTGGACCATTTCTTCCACACAGTCGATTCTCATGTCATCGAAAACAAATGAAATCTACTTAATGATGAATTCAGTCCTGGACACGACGGTCTCCCTGCCATATTTCTAAAAAAACGGTCCTCAACCATCTCTCGCCCTCTCTCGAAAATCCTCACTCTATCCCTATCCCAAGGTGAATTCCCCCGCTTATGGAAAACCTCATTTATCACCCCTTTACACAAAAAAGATCCGAAGAACGTTGTTAACAACTATCGTCCCATTGCCAAACTGTCACATATACCCAAATCTTCGAGAGTATTTTGTACGAAACCCTAAGTTTTCGCTGCAAGTCTTTAATCTCCCCTAGACAACACGGTTTCCTCAAATGCAGATCCACAACCACTAACCTTGGTGAATTTGTGTCCTTTACCCTATCAGCCTTAGAGAACGGCAAAGAAGTCGACGTTATCTCAACCGATTTCAGTAAAGCTTTCGATAAAATCTCCCACAGACTGATACTCTTCAAATTGTCCTCCCTTGGCTTCGACCCCATTTCTTTGAAGTGGATATCTTCTTACCTGGAAAATCGCTATTACAGTGTTCGTTTTAGATCTGCCTTCTCTAACCCTTTCTTAGCTTCCTCCGGCGTCCCCCAAGGTCCACTTCTTTTCGTTCTTACCATAAACGATCTTGAAATGGTGATCAAACATTCCCACATATCATTATATGCCGACGACACCAAGTTCTTCAAGGCCATTTCCTCCAGTCATGACTCTTGCCTTATTCAATCTGATCTCAATAGTTTTTCCATCTGGTGTTCCAAAAATTGCTTGGAGCTTAACATTTCCAAATGCCAATCAATTACCTTTTCACGTAAACCAATCAAACCTCCCCCTCGTCTTTACTTCCTCAATAATCAACCCATCTCCACGGTTCTAGTCATTCGCGATCTTGGCATATTATGTGACCAGGAGCTAAATTTTCGCGCACACATCGATGAGATAATCCTTAAAGCTAATTCTGCACTCGGTTTCGTGAAGCGATGGTCTAAAGAATTCTCGGACCCTTACATTACCCGATCCCTTTACATAACTTTTGTCCGGCCCCTTCTTGAATACGCCTCTCAAGTGTGGTCTCCTTACCAACAAACCCACATTTCTAGAATCGAGAGCATCCAACGCCGATTCCTAAGTTTTGTTCTTCGAGGTCTCCCCTGGGGCAATCCTTTGATTTTACCACCCTACCAAGACCGCCTTAAACTAATCAAGATGAATACGTTGGAAGAAAGAAGAACTGTATCTGACATTCTTTTCATCCATCGGCTCCTTTCAGGTACCATTGACTGCGCGACCCTCTATAACTCTGTCTCTATCAACATTAACCCCCGCAATGTACGAAATCCCCGTCTCTTCTATCTACCCACCCCCCGTACTGCCTATGGCTCCAATGAACCTATTTCTCGTATGCTGGGAAGTGTTAATTCGAATCCTTACTTCGATTTCAACGTCAGCACTCGATGCCTAAAAATCCGCCTTTTTAACCACCCTCGCCTCTCTCCCGTTCTCCCTAGCTAGTAAGTGAGATTAGGTTAAGATTAGATTAAGCTAGCTTGAATTAAGCCCAATAAATGTGGGCATTCGCCCCCACGAAAAATGAAAAATTCCCTATTCTGGCAAAATTTTAGAGGTAAAGTCACAGAGTTTGCAGACGATATTGCATTAACGTACGACAATAAATCTATTTTTGAATCGTTGGTCAATTTGAAACATGACATATAAATTTTGGGGCAATGGTTCGCAAAGCATGAGCTCCTTATAGGCGAAAAAACAAAGATTATGATTTGCAGTTTAAAAACGTCCAGCTTGGTTGACTGCAATATACGTTTTCACTCTGCTGCATGTGAAAAACTTTATTTGTCTTCCGATGCTTGAAAAACTTTAAGTACCTGGGAGTTGTTATCGACAAAAATATGAACTGGAAAATACATACGGCGGAATTAAAAAAGTAATTGTTTTCCGTCACGCGAAATATATTTATGCTACAACATTTTTGCTCACAAAAACTCTTAATGAGGATATACTACGGACTTGTCCACTCGAAATTGCAGCATGGCATTTCCGGCTAGGGAAGTATTTAGTCTAACACCCTCGACCCCATCGTTTTAGCCCCAAAGCATATTTTAAGAATTATATGTAAAAAGGATAGATTTAGTAGAAGCTGGCCGCTATCTTATGTTTATAAAGTACTTAAAGTCTTTTTTAAGTGTAGTGGTTACTCTTACACTCTTATAGGCTCAAACAGGTTCAATGTGGCTCCATTTGATATGGAAAAGCTTCGCTTATACGAAAGGCAATGTCTTCGATGTTGCCTGGGCTTATATCGAACACCAGAGTCACAGTATGTCAAATACTATCCTAACAAGGTTCTGTACGATAAGGCTGGGTTGACTAGAATTGATAACTATCTTATTAAATTGACTCGGGGTCATATTGCAAGAGGAATTATGAGCGATAACAGCCTGATCTTTGGGGCTTATTACCCCAACCAGTTATACCACGAGAAGACAAAACTGTCTGGCTTTATTCCACCCGAAGCATTTATCTATTTAGATACTAAGGGCTACATACAGGATGATAATGGTATCCCTCTGATATACCACTTCCGACGCCATGCGAGGGACAGGCGACTCTTATACGACCCGGATATCGTCGCTCGGTCTGAGTTCTTTCGGTACAGCATCCCGGCTTCAATTCGGGATAAAGAAGACGCGATCAGACAAAAAAGTTTGTTCTGGTGGTTGCATTCACAATCCACTCATGGAAGTGAAATCAATCCATAGGCGGCACGTATATAATAGCGCCAACAACGATCCTTACCTTAAAAGGGTGCAATTAAAGGGATGAACACATGTCCAATGCGACTTACGCACTGGACATGTGTTCATCTCATTAATTATAGTTTAAGAATATTTTAGGCTTAGGTTATTTATTTATTTATCTAGTTAAGGTAGGTTAAGTTTAGAGTTAAGAAATTAATTATAGTATCCAAGTTTTTTTACTAATTTTCTTAGAAATAAGCCATATGTAAGCTAGACGGCAATAAATGAAAATGAAGTCGAAAGAGGTTAAAAATTAAGATTCAGATAAGCTTAGAGTGCTCGTTAAGAGCCAGTAAGAAAACGAAGTATAATGTTAAATTAGATTTAAGCATTTTGTCTAGTAAGTAAGATTATGAATAATGGAATAAAATGCGATTAGAAAGAAAAAAAAAAAAAAAAAAAGATAGGCTCAAACACTCATAGCTTGAGAATAAATAACAAGACCTTCGTTAACATACCAGTTACACTCTAAATTTTTTACAGTATCTGCACCTAAACTATTTAATAAACTACCATACAAATTAAGAATTTTAAATGTTCGTACCCTGCTCTTAAATAAAGTTGAAAAATCGCTTTTTACAATGGATAGCTCAGAAGTCCAAAACCTTCTAATTAATAGAAAATAATCAACCATTTTTATTTTTATTTTTGTTTGTTTCCTTTTTTTCGTATGATAAGTATATAAAGTAATGTTTGTTGTCATCACTCATAGTTCATCAGTCACACTCACAACCCACAACCAAATAAAATTTGTGTAATTTTTTGAAAAAGTCATTCGCCTCTAGTGTTTTATAACTACAGAATTGACTCAACAGTATTGTTTTTAAAATCATCATTATAATCGGATACATCAGGGCGAAGCCTCCTGTCCTGGCGTTATCATGGTGGGTGGTGGAACCTGTTCGATTGGAGCAACGATTTTCTTAAACTTTCTCATAGACTTTCCTTTCTTTTTTTATTCATACATACGAGTACATATCTATTATTTTTATTCCATTATTATTTCCTAAGCAAAAATGTTCAAATCTATCTTAAAAATATTTCAGTATTTAATATGCCTTACTCTCCCTGTGCGAAAAATTTGAGTCTAACTACGTTTCTTAAATTTATTTGAATCATTTCAACATACAAATGTTAATTTTAAAGTCGAATTTCTAAGAAAGTATATTTTTTCCCCTCAAATCGTTCACGCTTCAAAGCCCCGTCAGTGAACAAACGGCATTGTCTATGGTTATAAACTTTGTGCTCCTGACTCAGTTGAATCTTGTATGGGTGTAAACCCAGGATCCGACGCAAATTTTGCCAAATGAAAGTCTGCGAAAGGCCGAGTTCTTCTGTACGGCGAGAAATCGACTAGCTTAGGTTCACGGACCGCGCCTGTCAGGCGAGAGTTTGATCTTGCTTTACTTTGACGTACGAATGTTGGCTAATTGATTGCCGAACAAGTCGCCTTATATTTGGCGACACGTTGAAGAGTCGACTGTGAAGGGCCATTACGTCTACTTAAAATGGGCGCTACGTTGGCACTAAAGGACACTCATTTTGTAAGTAAAGTTTCATCATTTGGACGTAGAGCTCAATGGTGTAACTTTCTACAGCGATTTGGCATTAGTAACTGAATAATGAACAATAAATTTGACAGATATCACTAAATCAGCAAGGCTGCTACAGACTGCCAAAATCTACCCGCGCTAATTGAAAAACACTTTAAGATAAAAAAAAATTAAAAAAGAGCAATATTGGAAGAAAAAATCGGAAATTTGTTAAAAGTGAAAACGTTCACTTTAAATTTAGTTTGCGAAGGCAAAAAAAACAAAAAAAGTCTGGTGGAACTTACACGAGGATGGGCCTGTTGGAAAATAAGAAAAGTAGAGGCCGAAAAAAGTTATTATCGAAGATAAATTAGGGGCACCTTGTCAAGATAATGAAGCAAAGCCCAAAGACTCTAGTGAAATTATTGATCGTAAAGACGACCAAATTAGATAACAGACGGATCTAATTTGGCCACCGTCAATGGTGAAGGCTACAGAACGATGAAAATCAGTCTCTTATGGCCTAGATTGAACCATATAGACCTAGACAACATGTAGTTTCAGCAGGATAGCACTACGTGCTATACAGCGGACGCCACGATTGACATCCTGCATGAAAGATTTGACGGTAAGGCTATCTCTCGCAGAGATGACATAATTTGGCCATCAAGGTCAAGCGCTTTGATTCCGCTAGACTTTTTCTTTTGAGGTTTCCTGAAATCGTAGGCCTTTGCAAATAAGCCACAATCGACGGATGTTCTGAAGGTCAACATAACACAGGCCATTGCTAAAATTCAGTCGGATGTATGGGGCAGAGTCATTGAAAATTGGACCACTCGTATCTGTGCCACCGTAAGAAGCTGGGGTGAGAATTTGAGAGACTTAATATTCCATATGTGATCTCATGTATGCCATTACATTACATGGTCCCTCCAAATAAAAAATAATTTTGTAAATACCTCACACACAGCTTGTTTTATTCCTTTTCAACATCTACCTGCTCTTATTGAAAAACTCTTTATATGATCACCAACCTAGTTGGATCGATCCAAACCTCGGACGGAGGTGCTGGACCCAATAAACGCTTTGAGAAAGTAGACCAATTCCATTATCTGGGTACCTTATTGGCTGTCAAAATCAACACAAAAATCGAATAAATAAAAGACTGTAAACGGAACTAGGGCTTCTTCACGATGAAAGAACCATTCAGAACAACTCTTTTGACCAATGTCAAAACGCATATTTAGAAAACCATAATAATGCAAGTGACACTTTATGGATGTAAAACTTGGTCTCTGACTAAGAAGGTAGAAAATAGATTTTGAGTCATTGAATACAAGACCTTAAGGAAAATCTGTACTAGAATACAGGATGAAAAAACAGGCGAATGGAGCCTATCCCGAAAACAAGCTGCATAGGCAACGTAGAGCAAATGGACAGTGGACAAACACAGTCCAAAGGAAAGTGAATGAAAAACTCGTTGGAAAAATTTCCACCAGGAAGGCCACGCCTTAGATGGGGGAATAATATTGGGCTGGACCTAGGTCGACGGAATAAAACATTGAAGCAAAGAAATGTGCGTGAAAATATCGAAATAAGCCTCATTTACAAAAAGTGTTGCTTTTGGTCTTCGATTGGAAAAAAATGCCACCGAAGCGCATCGAATGATGATTGAAATTTACAGTCATGAAAGGTTTCAATGTTTCAAAAGTGACCTGAAAGGCATTCAGTGTCTTGGACCGGTAAAAATGTTGGACGACGTCAAACTCAAGAAAACTTACGTATCCCAACCAACTATTACCAAACTATATTAACAATCGTTTGGAAGTCGCTCCATCCGCAAAGGGCTTCTGCATCATACTGTGATAGGGACTAAAAGATGAAATTGCGATAAGCCCAAGCGAAAGAAATAACAAACATCCATGGACCGAAGCTCATACTGTGGATTTGGTGGGATCAGCTCGGTGTGATATATTAGAAGTTGTTGCAACCCGGTAAAACCAGGGAACACAACTTATGCTTTTAAGCTGAGCACTGAAGAGAAAACGACTAGAATACGAGCAAAAATATGACAAAGTCGACAAGCACCATAACTTTTGGCCATATGCTGTTATGAAAACCTACCTGGAAACACCGAACTAGGACGTCCTATTCCAAGCGTTGTATTGTCCTCGCTTCTTTCGTCTACTACCTGCTCCGATTGGTGACACATGGCGTGGTTGAGCAGCACTCCTAATCAATCCGCTTTGTGTCGAAGATGTTCGTTCACTACTCTCCAGGGGTGTTTGACTTAGATAGGATTCGAGAGATTCGAATGAATTTATCGTGTTGGTTGTAGTTCATAGAAACTATTTTTGTTTCCATGTCATTATATTGGAGATGCACACGCAGAGTATGAATTTTGAAATGATCTTATACTGCGAGTGTTATGCCGTCGACAGCACTGTTTTGATCACCTCTTATTCACAGCTGATGTTGTTGCATAGTTTTTCCGTATAGGAATTTTTCTTAGTTACGGACAGACTGTGATGATTACCATTGCACTAGGACCGCTTCCCATCCTAACTTAAAAACATCCTGTTTCCAACCAATACTTCCAAAACTAAGTATCTAACCTTTTTTCCATAATGAAGCTCTAAATGTTGATTCCCATTTAAAATTTCAGACCTGAGTGTGAGTACTGTGTGCTAGACTATCTCCACCCTGATCATGATGATATCCTTCATAGACCTCACTGATTTTGCGGGCCCACTTGCCCCCCCCTCGCCGAGCTAAATATAAATGATTTCTTGATACCTATTCATGATAATTTGGCTTAAGATTCCCACACCACCAAAGTATATGGGGGAGCACCCTTATTTAGTGTGTTGGCTTCGACAACCTCTCAGCCGCGGTGTGCCCGAGTTGGTTTATTAAAATAGTTGGCGTGTAAGGAAAATCACGAACTTCCTGGTGACATTTCCGGTTAACGTAATAAACACGGAAATTGTCACCGCCTAACGAAAAGTGTGGGCATAATCACCCCCAAGGTGCAAATGGTATTCCCTCCAACCCTTTGCATAAAGGGGTAACCTTGTGACTCCATAAGGTAATTAGCTCCACACGACCACTAGCTAGATCAATAGTTTAACCCCATGGGTTTCACGTCTTTAAATAGATTTTTCCCTTCTTTTAATTGAAGACCTGGCTTAACCTTTAATAACACTTCTGTAAAGAGAACTTTCTCTTAGTCACCCTAAAAAGAAATCCAATTATTACACCCAACTGATTCAGCAAAATTACTTTCCAAATGCCACTTAAATAAACTTTAATCACAAACGAATCCCTGCTGAGGACACGGCCATTAACCCGACCTCAACAATCAAATTTAGCCTCCCCAAAGGCTGGGAATTCAAGGATCCCTTCAGTGACAACTTCTTGCTTCCATTTGGTGCCCGCTTGATGGGCGCCAAATTGAACAAGAACTCCACTTGCATGTACTACATGTGCCTGCCGACAGACACCTTCACGCATCTCCCCCATCCAGATGTTGTATCGTCGAGCCCATCCGCCACCACTCACTCCCATTTGTCTTCAGCTTTTGGCATTTTCATTAAACAACATCAAAATCACAATCAGGAAAGAAGTAGGGAATAACGTCTAAGGGTAGACTGGAGGCAGAGTAGGATTAAGTGAAAATTATGCCTCAGCGGTGACAGGCTCCGATGAAGGATAAGAACGAAGACCCAACCCGGCGACACCACTGCCGCCGCAGATGCATGTCACAGCCGGGAACAAGGAAACGGAGAAGCACGAAGTTATGAAGACATGGAAACAAGAAGACACGAACCCGTTCTATGTGTCGTCTTCGAGAGGCCTGAGCACGAGGAGGAACTGACTGAACAACTTGACGTGAATTAAAATTTGTGACGGCACCAGAATGGGCTCCTCCACTCGTCCTGTGTGATTCCTATTTTCCTAGGCATAGTGCTTCTCAGTTATCTCTACACTTGACTCAAGGATTTTCAAAAAAACTCATCACAAACGGGCTGGGATTGTTGTGATTTGCCGCCACCGAGCTGGAGTGTATGGTAATCATGATGATGATGATGAGGTTGAGTTATGATTATGAATGAATGATTTATTGCGAAACAAATGAGTTCTGTTCCTCGACGACTACGGGGGTGCGTGTGTGACGAGGACCAACACACGAAGCCTCCCGAAAACTGATGTTACACTTGTCTAAGTTTTGTCACCACGCTTGACACAACTGTGCGGAGTTCTAAGCCGTATGTGGGTGTGGGAAAGATGAAAGCCGGTGGCAATGGTGGTGAGAGTAGAATTGGGAGTTGAATAGACGTCTTTAATATTTCATAAGAGAGATCTCATGATGTGAAGGAGATAATAATTATCTAAGATGGCTCCTGGTGAAGGCTCTTGGGAATTTAATGACGCGAGTTGTTTTTGAATGAGTTCGGTTTGTTTGATTAAACTTCTGGGGTTGGATTTGAGTTGTTGGAAAGTTTCTGTTGTTGTGCTTGTTTTTGAGGCACCCGATTATAGCCGGCAAAGGGCTTTTATTACAGACACAAAGGCAATGATAGAACGCAGGATAGGCATCTTGAACTTGTTATGTATGGAGCGAGTAGTGAAATTTGTCAATTTTCCTTTTTGATTTATGTTAAACGTTCGCCTTATTCGTCCGTTCTGTCCAGGGTTCATCAGTTTGTTTGCCTTCGACTCTTATCGTTGCTCGGATCAGCGAGGAAAAACTCAAACACCAGGAAACTATGAGGAAACGAAAAAGGAGAAAGAAAGTCGACTGAAATGGGCCGGAGGAAAACTTCCGTGACCCATCTTGATAGTCCGTCGTAAAGTAAGCACTAAATCACTCAACTGAAAACGATGCTTGGCCCGATAGGAATCTGGGGTCATGTTGGCCAGTCTTCCACCATAACCGGGAGTAAACAGAACGATTTTTTTTCTTTCCTTTCCTTTCCTTGAATCCCTTGCGGACTACCGTGGTCGAAGGAAGGGATGAGAGTGGATTTCTGCTGAGGTCGGTCATTTATGTTCAATTTAAAAATTCATGTTTGACAAACGCACTGGATGGAATGTTCGTGACATTTCGAGGGATTGAAAGGGATGATGGCTGACACGAAGGGTTGCCTTCTTAATCACTTGAACAAATTATGGGGACCTTTTGGCGACAATATTCGATAGGTTACTGAATTTAGAAAGTGTTTAAAGCTGGAACATGTATGGGGATAGTGAAGATTGATTTTTTTGAGTTTTTGATGAAGGTTGATTGCATACCCTTTTTTTGAAAAAAAAAATATTTTCGTTGCGACGAAACTTATCCCTATCATCTCTCATCCCATTTGCATTGATGGGACCTTATTGCTCCTGGCAGGCCATTACTTGAGGAAATTCCCAAAGGCCGGAGTGAAGTCTGCCATATTTTATGTAGCTCTGTATATAAAGTGGATTTCTTCTTATCTATTTCGGTCTAATTCGGAATAAAATTAATCAATCAAAACGACTTTTGTAAGCACTAAATGGGCAAAGATTCAGGCTAAGAGCTTGAAAACCCTTCTACAATCCATATGTAGCCGAGAGGGTTACGTAGATCCATACTATTGCAAAGTAATTTAAACAGAAAGATGGATATGGTAGGTTGAAAAACGTATAACGACGTTTGCAACATAGGCGAATTGGAAAACGTTCATTCGGGGACTCAGGACTAGCTGACTCAGGAACGTAAGAGAATGTTTAAACTCACTTATGAATTAGGAGAATATATTGCCTAGGCTGTTTGCTGCCAAAGTCCCCACCCGACAAAGCATCAAAATTGTTGGAATTTATGATTAAATTTCCTGAAACTGTGACACGAGACTCAAACCTCTCAATTCCACGACGTGTAAAAGGAGATGCCCTTTCCCGAAACATTTGCTGCATAAGGTGCTTAGTGTTTTTTTTTTTTTTAACTAGTTGAATATTGGTAAATATGTAGAGGTACCAGAAGTTGAGATCAGTTAATTTGTGTCGGAAAAAAAAACTATAAAACAGAAAGAAAAATTATTGTACATAAAATAAAATAGGTAGATGGTACATCAATATCTAGTTTCGTCAATCTAAACATCAACAATTACTCTTAATCGTTTTGGCACACTATCGCCATCTTTTTTGGAAGTCTGGGCTTAAAAGTTCCCATTATCATTATGGAACTTCTACAAGGTGACACAAAATTAATCACCCAAGCTATCATAATTTTTGTAAATGGCGTCGTACGTCAATCACATTTGACATTTCTGAAGTAGACAGCTGCAATCTACAAACGAATAAGCACTATACTCCGCAAGAGCGTGGTATAATTGTCTCGATTTTTTTGACCAATAATCACGGCCCCACAGCGAATTTTAATGAAAGACTTACACATGTTGCCGTACGAAGTGGAAACAGTGCATCAGTTAATGCCTCTCATTACTGCCAAGCCATCCTTAATCCCAACAACGAAGAGGACGATTTTACGTGAATAAGAAAAATGTTCGTTTCTGAGAAACACGATGAACCCTTAAATCCACTCAAAGCCGCTGTGTGGTGCGGCGTTCACGCGGGAGGAGTGGCTGGCGCCATCGACAATACGGTCACCGTCACTGGCGAACGCTATAATTGGATGAGCGTGGCTTCGTTTTTTTGTTTTTTTTCTTTCAGGCTTATACTATCTGTTAGAGCACTCAGACACAAATAGAGATGCTTGGCAAAAATGTAATGGCCCGTAATGACGCCCGCAAGCCTTCTGCAATCATTTCTCCTTAAGGATAGGAAGAATGTTGCGGGCTTCTTGCAGTCATTCTGCATCCTTCTACGACTGTGTGCATTAAAGACTCAGTTGTTGATGTCAGATTTGATCGTTGAAGTAGGGTTCAAGTCCTGAGAAACTCTCCTCTGATCCCCTTCTAGCGAGCTCATCGAAGATCTCATTTCCTGGGATCCCAGAGTGACCTGGGACCCATACAAGACCAAGTGAGTTTAGTCTTCCGATTTTGTTCAGAAAGGTCTTGAGTTCATGCACTAGTTTGGAACAATTGGACACAGCTTTGAGTGCAGCTTGGCGGTCACTGCAGACGCATATGCTTTTTCCCTTCTTTGCCCCACAGCATAGTGCATAGCCATTGGGATTGCGTAAATCTCTAATTGAAAGACAGACACTTATTTCCCTTACGAGAAGTGCAGTCGAATATTTTCGCACTCAAAGAAAACTCCAGCGCCAACTCCAGCGAGCAACATCATTCGCATAGGGCATAGATTCCAGAGGCATTGAGAGCATCGAGCAGAGAGTCGACTACCATGCACCATAATGGCGGAGACAGGACGCCGCCTTGCGGGCAGCTCTGTTTACGCCCGACTTGACACATTGTTCGGGGTCTGAATGAGGGATCAATGTCCTGTGCACAAGCATTGTTTTGATCCACAAGACCAGTGCTTCATCTACGCCAAGCCGCCTAGCAGCGTTACACATGCTGTTGAAAGTACCGTTATCAAAAGCTCCCTCAATGTCGACGAAAATGCCCAGTACGTACTCTTCCTTTCGAGAGCGCATTCAGTTCTCCCAACTGGGTTTTAAAGTGCAGTCTCGCAGGATTTGCCGCGCTGATAACCATGTTGCATGTCCGATGCATTCGGAGGGCAACTTTGCACGTGAAACTCTACTAATCTCAACATGCTTTTCAGCACGACGGATGTTAGACTGATTGGTCTAAAACTCTTGGCGAGTGAATAATCTTCCTTCCCTATTTTGGGAATAAAGACCACTTTCACCTTGCGCCAGGGAATAGGTATATACATACATATGTAGGATTTGATTTTCTAACAAGTGTACTTTTATTATTTTATAATTACTAATTATTATTATTACAATTTTATACTTGGCGTTTGACGACGACTAAGAAAAACAAAAGAGAACCGCCTGCCCTGGTTGACTGTCGTTGAACGAATGGAATGTGTTGTTCTGCGTGCTCGTTCTCGTCTCTTTCGTTTCGTTCCGTTTGTGAATGTTGTGCGATGTGTGTACTGCGTGTGTCGTGTGTATTATGTGTTGGATCGTTCGATCGTTTTATGGTCGGTGTCTGTACCGTAGCATAGTCGCCTGATTGCTACCAGTTAGGTTGTCCGATTGTGTGGCGTGATGTCGTCGCCGCTGTTCGACGTCGCAGTTTAGCTCCTATCCTACATATAGGCTAGTACCAGGCTAGCATTGAAAATTCTTTTTCAGTAGGAAGCAGCTGTCTTATACCTTTTTGCAGCATAACGAGGTGTATCCCATCAGTGCCAGGCGACTCGAAGCCATCGAAAGATGCCACAGCAAATTCACGTAGTTGCCACGCGTGAGGCAATATACCAGCTGCGCCGAGTGGTTTTTATCGTTTCAGTCGCAGTTATCAATGAGTAAGTGTGAGGTCTGAAGCAGTAAGCTAAGAGTTTCCACTTTAGACTCGGTGATGGTACCATCAGACTTTCTGAGTACATCCAGCTTTGTCGATTTTCCTCACTTGAGAACATTAACCAACTTGCTGGTTGCGCTCAGGGATTTGATCTCTACGCAGAAGGACTTATAGCAATCTTTCTTCGATTTACGAATAAGCTTTTTATATTCCTTTTGCATCGATCGATGTTTGGGAGGGAACTAATTTCCTGCTGGGAGGTTTTTTGACAGGACCATGCTAGTTCGAAACAGTTGGTGATGGCGCTTCCCAGGTCATGAACGGCGTCTTCCAAAAATTGCTTTGTTCTGAGTTTAGGCAGGGCTTGAGTGGATTTCTCAAGCTGCTCTCTGAATCGTACCCAGTCCATCTTTCTCGGATTCCACCTGGGCTGCGAGTTGAAGATCCTACATTTCAATTGGAATTCGATATATCTATGATCTGACAACGTAATATCTGTAAGATTCTATAGTTAGTGCTGGCCTTCACATACCTATTAGACAGGGTTATGTCAATCACTTCCTGTTATCTCGCCGTGACAAAGGTTGGTTGAGAGCCAACATTGTTGATGATAAGGTCAGACAAAAGCGTGAAATTTAAAAAATGGTCTCTGCCCCAAAAGTGTATTGAGCATTAGCATCGCAAGAGATGATGAGTCCAATCCTTCTGGCTTCACAGTACCCTACGAGTTCAGAAATCGCCTTCGGTGGCGGAGACAGTACCGAGTCGTAGGGGAAGTAAGCAGACGCCACGACATATGTAGTGTTCAATTTCTCCGTGCGCTTTGTAACTAACTCTAGCAGCCACCGATAGTGTGTTCAATATGATGAGGCAGACCCTAGTCCTTTGGGATCGCTCATCATAAAGAATCGAGCGTGGATTAGTGAACATGTGGTTTCAAAAAGACGGTGCAATCGTACACACAGCACGAGCCAAAATGCATATTGTAAAGGAAGCGTTTCCTGGTCGCGTAATCTCCCGTTTTGACGATTTAATATTACCAGCACCATCGCCCGATTTAACCAACCCAGACTTCTTTCCTTGGTGCTACTTGAAGTCGCGGGCTTATGCCAACCAGCCTCAGTCAATCATAGCCCTAAAGCAAGCAGTTATCACTGGAAATCTTGTGGAAAGTCATGGAAAATGCGATAAAACGAGTACGCTAGCGGCATTCACTTGACCGATATCATCTTTTCCATTTAACAGAAGAAAATTGTGAGGGTACAAATAAAGATTTCTATCACTCAAAATCATTTTTCAAGTTGAACTCTACGATAAAGTTTTATTTTTTGGACCTATTATTCAATCATCGCCAAGATCAGATCAGTAACTGAATAATAAGCAACAGATTTGATGGATGAACATGGCCGACACAGTCCGCCAAAACCTACACAGATATACATACATATCTACATAATTCAGTTGACAGGCTATATACTTCCAGTATTGGCGGCAGTAACAATTACATGGCTTCAGACTTGGGCTTGTGTAATGTATTTCAGCTGTCTTCAATAAGTATTGTTCACGAAATAACCCATTTTTTACAATATTCAAAAGAAGTGAGCGTCTGACCTTCGGGCAGATCATGAATCATCTGTCATGATAATTGGAAGAATGAATGTCTAGAAAAAAGGCAGGTGGGTTAGGACTCTCTATTTGGCTTTTTGCACTTTTGACTAACGTAACGATATGAATTAATCTGCCGTTGACGCACATGTGAAAAAACGACTTTCGACATATTTAGGTTTCAGTTTTCAGGGACCCAGCTTTCTTACTGTTGGATCTTTCCCAATACTTTTTTAACAGTTCAAAAGTCAACTCCCAACGGTTTTAAATTTTTGACATGAGTCTTCATAGAATAATTTCTCCCATTCTTCATCTTCGAAGTTTTGCGGCTGTCCAAGTTTTTCCCTGTTTTCCACTTTGAAAACGTGCAATTTGACACGTATTTAGCTAAGGCATGATCACCATACGTACTAGGCATTTTCGTCGACATTGAGGGAGCTTTTGATAACGCTACTTTCGACAGCATGTCGACGCTGGCATGGCGTAGGTGAAACGCTGGTTTTGTGGATCAAAGCAATGCTTGTGGACAGGACATTGATCGCTGATGCAGGCTGCGATCAATGTGTCAAGTCTGGAGTAAACAGGGGCTGCCGCAAGGTGGCGTCTTGTGCTCGTTGTTATGGTGCATGGTGGTCGACTCTCTGCTCGATGCTCTCAATGTCTTTGGAATCTATGCCCAGCATATGCGGATGATGTTGCTGTTCTCTCTGTCCGCTCATGTTTAGCGACTGTCTGTCTCAAAGCGCAGGCGGCGCTAGATGTGATCGAGGACTGTTGCACGAATAACGGGCTGTCGGTTAATCCTCTTATGACCGATGTCGCTCTCTTCACGAGAAGGAAGAAAGATACTGGCATTGCTCAGCTTGTGCTAAAATACATTGCCATCCCGACATCCAAGGAAGCTAAGTACCTGGGAGTCATTTTAGATAACAAGTTCTTTGGTCAAAGCATGTTTAGTCCAAAGCCACCAAAGCACTGTCAGGTCCTCTGGTCCTCTGGATCTAGACGGCAATGATAAGACCGATAATCTCATATGCATCGGTTGTCTGGTGGAACTGGCTAACATGCAAACACGTTGTGGCCTCTTTCACCAAACTCCAAAGAGCGGTCTGTCTCAGCTGCATGGGGGCTTTCCCCAGCACACCGGGAGATGCTCTAGATGCTATAATGATTCTTCCATCCCTTGACATATGTATATATCACAGGGTGCGCACTGAAAGCCATGTCTCGCCTCAAGAGAAATGGTCTTTGGTACAACTCGCATTGGAGTGACAGTGTACTTGTGTGAGAAATATCGTACGCCCCCTACCTCATGGAAATGCTTTCCGACACAAAGACACCTGCCATCCTATTGCGCTGTAATTTCACAATCATATATCCATGGCATCAGGACTAGCTTTGGCCGGACATTGAATCTTAAATGGACTGTCTTCGCATTTTCACAGATGGCTCCAGAACTGGGCGGGCGTCCAGCGCTGGAGTTTTCTTTGAGCGCGAAAACATTCGACTGCACTTCTCGTTAGGAAAACATGCGTCTGTCTTTCAATCAGAGATTTACGCGATCCTAATTGCCATGTACTATGCTGTGAAGCACGTGTGGAATGGAAAAAGCATATGCGTCTGCAGTGACAGCCAAGCTGTACTCAAAGCTGTCCAACCCTCCATCCAGCTTCAAATGGGTCCCAGATCACTCTGGGATCCAAGGAAATGAGATCTCCAATGAACTCGCTAGAATGAACTCAGAGGAGAGTTTCTTTGGACCTGAAGCCGCCTTAGGTCTACCTGTTTCCACGGTCAAATCCGACATCAACGATTGGGTCTTTAAGGCACTAAGGAGAAATGCTTGCAGGCGTCATTACGGTCCATTACACTTTTGCTTAGCATCTCTACGTGCTTGGCATCAGTGAAAGGCCCACCTGTGCCAAATCACTTAGCTCCACATCACTTCTGACTCTTCTCCAGATAAAGGGGAAAATACAATAAAGAAAGGTGTCTGTCTGGTAGTACAATGGACTTGTATTTGCGTTTGAGTGCTCCAACAGATAGTGGAACCCTCAAAAAAAAAAATGCTCTCCATATACGGGAAAAAATTTTAAGAAACTACTACTTATGCCTGGTAAAAGGCTAGGAATAAAAAATATATTGTAGGTTCATGTGTGTGACTACTCTACTATTTGGTATACATTAAAGCACTTACATACATACATCTCTTCAAAAGCTGTGGATTTTAGTCCTTGGTACCTTGAAACGCTCATATACTTATGCCGATATTATTAATTCGAAAAATTGTACCAAATCTGTAAATCAGCTAAGGACCAATTGCTCAACCAAAGCACTTCTCTAGCTAGGTTACGAGTATACGAGTATGCCACAAGTTTAGGACTTTTAAAGCTGCAGTCACAAGTCTAAAATTCATGCGTTGATCTACACGCTAACTTGCATTTTTGACTTTTCGTATTATCACTCCTTGTTCATCTTGAAAGCTTGCACTTCACCTGCGACCGAAATTTCTCGACAGCAGTAGAGATTAAAGAAATTGTATCTACATACGTCGATTTTTATTGCGTTTAACACGACTTAAGGTCATTCTTAATGACGTAGTTTAGTCTCTCATCATTCGTTTGGCTATTAGATTTAATGCCTTAACGTGATGATCTTCGGCACTGTGTTAACAACTTACTGACAGTAATTTTTTGTGTCATAGTATCAACGCGTTGACAGCAAATAAAGCTAAATACGAATAAGAATCAAAATCAATGACCAAGAAAACACAGAGTTTTTACCAACCACTGTACCTAGGAGCTGCAAATGTTTACTAGCCAAAGTCGCGCCATAAAGGTGCCATTCCCGTATATTATTCAATACAATTTTCTGCGCTTCCTTTTATTGTTTTATGTCCTGTATGTGTTCCGAGGAAAAATGAGCTTCGTTAAATCTTCCGAACCCCAACAATCAATTTTTTTTCACGCTTCATCGAACCGCTTCCTTGGACATTAGCCATAACTACACCCAAGTGGCTTTCAACGGCTGACCTAATGACCACCACCACCGAATGGTCATCTAGTCAAACTTCAATTTCATCCTGTCACTTCACTGCGGCCCACTATTCCAATCCTTTGTTAACCCTACCCTATTCCTCTACGACTATTTATTAACATTCCATATTTTTTCCCACCCTTAGCCCATCCAATGCATCTTATCGATATAAAACTGGTTTGCCAGTGGGTTTCAATTCGGATCCCTTCACGGTCGAGTAAGCGAGTAATCAGTGTGGAAATCATACACAAACACAAACATGAAATCCCCACATCCTGTTTATCTTGGACATGATCCGGGGACTCCATGACTCAAAGACGAAGACGACAATGTCACGGAGAAGGAAATAATGTACATTCTCCTCCAGCACATTCCTATCACATTATCATCATCATCGTCATCATTCTCTCATCACCGTCGTCCTGGTCGTTTTCTCATATTCGTCCTAGTCATCATGCTCATACCCTTTGTGCATAAAATATACATCTCTGACTTGTCCTCCATCGACCAAGTCGAAATCCTTTTCTTCCTCTTTCGCCGGAGGAGAAATATTGAATTTCAATATGTTACATGTCCGGCGGCATTAGAGGTACTCTCTCCAACGAGGATATAATCGCTTCTTTGATTAAGGAGGCCGTCGTCCTTCGCTATGGTACACATCCACCTCCCCCTACGCCCCTGAGATAAACACATACCCTTCCTTGTCCGCATATGATCAGCATTCAAAGGGGTTCAACAGATTGCCTTCATGGTCATTTGTTATTGAACCACCTCCTGCTATCACGGCCGTTGGTCGCTGTTTGCGGAATATGGTCCATGATGTAGCCACGGAAATACGGTAAAAGGACTCTTTGCCAAACGAGGGGAAGATCGGAAAAAATGGTCATCGTCATCGTCGTCCTGGGTATCTGTGCCGTATGGATTTCATTTTCGGTGGAATGAGGCAGAGGGACATTTGTGATTAATTTGTTTTTGTTGGAAAGAGAACTCCTAGAGGACATAATGACCGTGTTCCGTCGTGGCGTTTCGATTGGCTTTCTTTTGCCAAAAGTTGATGCGAGGCGGAGTCGAAAAGTAGTTAATGTCTTCCATGTCGTCAGTTTTTGCTGCCAAGAATCGTTAAAGAATGGGAGAAGAAGTCGTTTACTTGATTTCTAGGAGAGAAATTATGGGAGACCCTAATCTACTGGGTTACAATGATCGCCAAATCTTTCTGTTGAGTGTTGGTGAAGAATTGATAAGTCTATACTCACAGACCCTTGTCGGAGAAAATGTGATTTAACGGGTCCCATGACTTTAATATGGATCTTGCTACCAACATGTTAAATTTTCTCCTCACATTGTTTAACCAACTAGTCTTTGATGACAGCTTCGTTGCCATTGTTGGGCCACGTTGTAGAGATTGTTTTACGTTACTCTCTGTAAGCCCCAGTACTTCAGATTAAAAAATTTTCAAGCGAACGGAAAGGCGAGGAGACTTCAGAAAGTGGCATTGAGTCGTACAACTGAGTCGATCGTGAAAGTTGCGTGAAAGAGCTCTGCTCTTGCCATTCGGTCCGAGTGTGCCTGCCTTCATGAATTTGTTCGCGTCAAAGTTTCCATATATTTGATCTAAAGATCCGACATTTTTTGCAACATAACTTTAAGTGCTTTTGAATATCGCGACCTCATAGCTCTGGTGGTACAGATTTCCGCCAATCTTTGAACGTTGTTGAGTATGTCTATATTATAAGCTTTGATTAGGGCGAAACACTCTAAGTCTTAGTCCTGAGGCGGACAAGGGCTTTGTACTTAGACTTAATCTGCACCTACGCTAGTTTTCCAAGCCCGGTTTTCCGAGTTTCGAGTCTAGGGTAACGCCCAAGACTTTTTAATTGGAGGCTTTAGAGTTTAGTTGGAATCCATTCTTTTTTTGTTTCTGAAAATGATAGTTTTAAATATGCCCTTCGCCATTTACTCTCCCTTTCCCTGTGATGGACTAAGGTGTAAACCGAACTGTGCCGAGAGTCAACCAGGCTGGGGGCCCAATTTAAATAATAGACCCTCCTGGATCAAGTAGTCTTGCCTGTATACTGCGGGGCTCGGTACAGATCGACCACCCATTCCTGCGCGACTCGTGGGAACACACATGGAAGAAGAAAACACTGACAACAAAAATAAAAAAATGCATCCTCTGATGCAAACAGCACAGGTTGCCACTCTCCTTCAGGGACTACAAATTGGTACCGCTACCGACGATGAACCCTTGGCTTCCTCACAGTTAAGCAACACCATGCAAGTGGACTCTGAAACTGAGGCTCAGCTGCTGAAAGAAAAGAACGACCCTAAGGCCACAGGCAAACCTTAAGGAACGATTAGGGCAAAAACATCGGCCCAAAAAGCAAAGAACGGCTACAAGAGGTCGCTGCAATACATCAAGAAGATGAGCGCGATAGATCCCTCAAAGGACTCACTGCCTCAGGATCGAAGCAAAACATCAAGAGGAGGCACTCCGGGGAAGAAACTCTAAGGGAAGTGAAAAAGGTGAAAACATCAGCCAGCTTCAACCTCCCCAAGGGTCTACAAGTGGAAATTGCCGACTGTTCCAACCCTGATGGGAAGATAACATCCGACAATTGGCTCACAGTCGAAACTAGAATACTGGAGGAGATGCTTACCGCAGATAGCAAGTACGAGATCAACTTCGACGGAGCAGAGGCTGGCAGAAAGGAATCACAGTCGTCGGTTGTGACAACCAGAGGTCCCTAGACTTCTCAAAGCACACAAACGACAATTGCAGCGAAATCTGGCAGAACGCTAAACTGCTTCCGCTTCGCACATTGGCTTCAATATGGATTCCTCCACCGGTTCTCGAAGAGAGAGAGTCCATATTGAGGCTAATTGACAAGAAAAATAGAGAACTTGATACTCATAGCTGGAGAATCATTTCTTCGGCCAAGAGTAAGAACGGAGTGGGAAAGGACCTCATGGTGACCATTGACCAAAGGTCATTAGACCACATCCGTAGTCTGGCAGCATCAAGTTCAGGCTGGGAACCCTGAGGGTAAGGCTTTCCAATCCAAAGAGGCTGCTAGTGATGCAAATTAATTTACACCACTGTAAAGAAGCCACCGACGACTTGATGATGTACATGCTGCAACAAGATTTGGACATAGCCTTAATCTAAGAACCTCGGCTCCTTAGGAACAAAATTCAGGGATTAAGGTCTAAGGTTTACAATTTATACTATCCACACACTGAAGGTAATCTACGAACCTGTATAGTCGCCAAGAAATGCTTAAACATTTTTCTCCTAGGTACATACAGCAATGGGGACCTCACTGTGGTAACATACGAACAACAGGACAAATCAATTTTGCTCCTATAGTCCACATACTTGCCATATGATGAGTAAGACCCACCTCCAGACGCTGTCCGAACACTTGTGCGACATGCCAAGTCACGGCTGCGACGCATATGGCCACCACACTCAATGGGGAAGCAGCGACATTAATAAAAGGGGTAAGTCCATTTTCGATTTCATAGTCTCCACCAACCTAAACACATGCAACAAAGGTAATACACCAACGTTTCGTAACCGGATTAGGGAAGAAGTAATTGATCTTAATCTACTAAATGAGTCTAACTCAATCCGAGTTGAAAATTGGAGAGTGTCCACTAACTGTTCCTTTTCGGACCACAGCCGAATATTTTCCAACCTTAACATCAATATAGAAAAACCAAAACCTTTCAGAAACCCTCAGAAGACAGACTGGAGTCTTTTCTCAAACCTAGTTGCCAACAGGTTAGTATCGCCACAAGCCAACACTAACCCCGATGCAACTTACATTGTGAATTCAGTCGATAACCTTGTGAGAAATCTGAAAGCGGCTTTCAACAAATCCTGTCCTTTACAACGTGTTCGCAAGAAGACCAGCGTAGTCTGGTGGACCACAGAGCTAAAGCAGCTCAGGACCAGGACCCGAACTCTATTCAATAGAGCAAAGATAACTAAAAGGATACAAGAGAGTTGGCGGGAGTTCTGCGAATCAATAGAAGATCCCAACGAAGCTGCAAGGCTCAGAAAGATCCTATCCAAGGACCCTTGCGTCCCGGGATTCATCCTTAAACCAGATGGTTCTTGGACAGAATCTAGTCAGAAATCCCTAGAACTGCTGACTGAAACCCACTTCCCAGGTTGTAAAAGCCCTGAAACCACAGTCCCCTTCGAGACGATGGTTCCTACGGTTCATACAACTGATGAGAAATAAACGAGATTATTACAAAGGATAAAGTACCATGGGAGATAAATTCGTTCAAACCTTTTAAATCTCCGGGGCCGGACGATATCTTGCCAGCGATGCTTAAAAAAACACAAACCCACACTGTAGCCCACCTCGTAAGCATTTTTTCCAATTGCTAGCGCGCAGGGTACATCCCAACACAGTGGAAAGAAATAAAGGTAGTTTTCATACGTGAGGCAGGTAAACCAATCCATACTGCCGCAAAGGGACTATAGGCCAATTAGTCTCTCGTCGTTTCTATTAAAAACCTTGGAAAGACTCTTTGTCCTATACATCAGAGGACATCAACTCATACAATTTATGCAACACTCAACACGCCGACCTTGCAAGCAGATCAGCGGAAAGTGATCTGCATAAAGTTGCTCGTGAAATTGGGAGCTCATTGAATTTAAAAGAATTTACAATGGCAACCTCCCTCGATATAGAGGGAGCCTTCAACAACGTAAACACAGAGGCCATAATAACAGCTCTAGAGGACATAAAAGTAATCAAATCCATTGTAATCTGGATTGAAAATATGTTGACGAACAGAATTATCAATGCAGACATTGTACACAGCAGGAAAGTAATTGCCAAGGACATAAGAAAAGTCACAACTGTTGGCACACCACAGGGGGGAGTTCTCTCCCCCTACTGTGGCTTTCTACAGTTAAAAAATCCTTAAAATCTTCATGGAGAAAGGCACAAAGACCATAGCATACGCGGATGAACTAGATAGATAGATAGATCTTTATTTAGTGTATAATGACAAAAGTTGGAGTTATCACACATTTTACAATACAGAGATTTGATAGCTAGTATCTTACTTCTGAAATAGTTATTTTACAAATACAATTTGGCTGCGATACGAAAAAATAAATAATAATATCAATAAATTGAAGGAAAAACACAAATAAAAACCTCCTTGTAAGAGTCGGATGACCTAGTTGTCTTGATAAAAGGTAAATTTCTACCAACTATCAGTGAACTAATGGAATCTGCGTTGGAGGAACTCTCCTCGTGGGCAGGACAGAACGGTCTGAGAGTAAGCCCCCAGAAAACCGAGCTGGTCTTGTTCACCAGAAAAAGCGTTAGATGAGAGAGTGTTCGGGATTTATTGAGTGGAGGAAAATCGTTGACAGAGAGAAGATCGTACGGATTACGTTGGCGTTGGATCATTGCAGGTGGCTTGTTCTTATTGGTAAGATTTCGTGAGGCGATACTTTTTCGTGGCATGGCATGCATAGAGCCGCGTCCGTACAACTGACAGTTGTAGCATTGTTGGGGTTTTGCTTTTTGTTTTATGTAAGGCAAAAGTGTCATACGGAAGCTTTTGCAAAATAAATGTTAACACAGACTTGATTCATTCTAGGAGATTCCATTTAGGCGTTTAGAGCAAATGGTGCAAATGGTGTTTTGTGGAGAGGTGAGGGTAATGTTAATTAGAAGATTGAGTCCAATAAATATATGGAACAAAATACTGTTCCTTAATCCAATAAAATATTATATATAATATTGTATAAGAGATGAGTTGCAGATGAACTTCGTCAATAACCCGTTCATAGAAAACTTTGCGAAATATAATTTCGGCGATTTAGCTGTTGGGGGGGAATTCGAACTAAAACAGTAATCATTGGGCCACGGTGCTCCCTATCTTTTTCTAAGGGAAGAAGAAATATAGAGTTATGCGAACCGGATCTTCAATTTCTATGCACTTTACACCCCACGATTCTTTAATTTTTTCGTACTATCAGCCATTCTGTTTCCGGTTGTTGATGTGCTGGGGCCTTTAAAACGCTCACTTCTCGAGTACAAGTACAAAACACAATATTTTCAAAAATCTATTGCACCTAAAACAAAATGTCGGTTATGCTTAAACACATGTGGCCTCTTAAACAGTTGAGTGTCTTAACCACTAACAATCTACCAAACATGTTACAATATTCAAACTAATATCCAAATCGGACCAATAAAAGGATCTTGGTGGCAGAGGAAAAATACGTAGGAATCAACCCCTAAATTAGGAATTTTTATAGATAAAGTGAATCGGTGGTCCTAAAAGTGAATGACGACATAAAACGTGATTTATGAGTGAATTTATAAAAGACACATGCCCCTATAAATGAATGCGAATACACTTGCCCAGTAGGTACGAGCGATACCAATGAAAGCAAATATTTCGAACTGGGTCTTCCCGCTCTACTGGGAAAGAGTGAAGTGCAGCCGATATGCCTTCAAACTTCTTAACTATACCGAGATTATCACACAAATTCTGCATAATCAAGAAAGATAAAAAAGGGGAATTGATGCGATTTCAGTTCTTCATTTTTATAAGAGGCATTGAAACCGCAGGCCTTATCCAAACCTAAGAATGTTCTTGCCAAATTGAGCACAATATTGCACCATAAATGAAATCATTACATTTCTAAATTCTCCGTCGAGCGGAAGGTTAGATCTTAATATTGAGGCTGCAGAATTTACTCTGATACAGTGAAAGCTTGGACAACCCTCTAAGCTCAAAAATTCGAAAATGACGATCCCTAGTTGAGGGGTTTCAAACCTAACCTAAACTACCAAGATAGTACGAAGAAACGCCGAGAGAAGGCGTGAAAATCTGCTAGTAAGTACGAGTATGTCTTTTCCGAGCACGGGATACAGCGTCTACACCTTAAATGCGCACAGAAAAAGAGAAAAAAAATAAACGAAACAAAACCTCAGAGCCCAGCACCTTACAGAGGTCTTGAAAATATCGCGATTGATCAGTACAACAAATACATACAAGTTAGTTTCAAGGTGTACGTACGAGGATGGTCCGATAAGTACTTAGCCTACAAAAGAAAAACAAAAATGTTGGAGAAATGGCGATTTTCAATATAGTCTCCTTTTAGCTCGATACACTTGACCCAGCGATGCTCCAACTTCTTTAACCTGTCTGAAAAATACGTTTTCTCGAGGTCTGCAAAGTAGGCCTCCGTGGCGGCGATGACCTCCTCATTCGACTGAAATGTTTGCCCGTCGAGTGACTTTTTCAAATTTGGACACAAAAAGAAGTCGCACGGGGCCAAATCTGGAGAATACGATGGATGGGGCAGCAGTTCGTAGCCCAATTCGACCAATTTGGCCGTGGCGAGGGCGGGGGTTTGAGCCGGTGCGTTATCATGGTGGACGAGCACTTTTTTCTTCGCCAAGTGGAGCCGTTTTTTTCTTCAATTCGGCGTCGAATCGGCCCAATAATTTGGCATAGTACAGCCCTGTGACCGTTTTGCCCTTTTCCAGGTAATCGATGTGGATCATAACTTTTGAATACAAGAAAACGGTGGCCATCACCCTTCCGGCCGATGGGACAGTCTTCGCCTTCTTCGGAGCACGTTCGCCGGGTGAAGTCCACTGTTTCGACTGTTCCTTGGTCTCTGGTATGTACCAGTGGATCCATTTTTCGTCGACTGTCATGAAACGACACAGAAACTCCTTCGGATAGCGCTTAAACAGCGTAAAACGCTGCTCTGATGTGGTCTAACGGTTGCGCTTGTTGTCCGAAGTGAGCAAACGCGGCACCCATCGCGCCGACAGCTTTCTCATGCCCAAAATGTCATGCAGGATATGACCCACGCGATCTTTTGAAATGCCTACTGGACAGCTATCTCGCGCACCTTCAATCGGCGGTCTGCCAATAGATCGTGGATTTTTGTCACGTTATCCTCCGTGGTAGCCGTTTTCGGGGCACCTGAACGTGGCTCATAAAAACCCGACGTGCGACCATGTTGAAACTCGTTAAACCAATTTTTGATGGTCGCCATCGAAGGAAGATTTGATTTCGCTGCGCGATTTCCCTTCCAAAAACAAAAACCGAATCACCGACCGATATTGCTCTTTTTCCATTTTACTAAAATCTCGCTTCCACACGCGGTCAAAACAAAACTACGAGTCCGATCCGGCTGAACGACAGTAGCCTAGAATGTACTACACGATAGTAGTACTATCTTGCGATACTGGCGCCATCTGTCGGTGAGGCAAGTACTTATCGGACCACCCTCGTATATATTCAGTTGGGCGAAGCAGTTGGACCAAATCTAATAATTTTTAACGGCGCTAAGGTACTTCTATGGATGTTTTTGAAAATCTTGCAATTGAATGTTAATTCTCGAATTTATGTTGAATAGAAAGTCGTGTTCTTCACACTGTTACACGAGGCGAATTATACTCCCAGTTTTAGGCTTAAGCTTTATCACCTCGACTTTTTGGTTTTCCGAATGCAGATAAACTTGCAGCTCGTCGTGTCTACAGCAAATCAAATCTAAAGACTTAACTTCTGGGAATGGTTCGCCTAACATTCGACCTTGGTCAAATCTAGCTTTTTCTGCTTGCACATTCTGTCATTCTTACGATTATGAACACATTTTCAGATTAAGTGTGTTTTGCACCTAATTCCGGTAGTTAAGTCACACACCCTAAAACTAAACTTTGAAAACTACTTTACAGCAGAATTTCATTTCAATTACTGTCTAAATGCAATTTGTCAACCTTACAGCACGCATCAGTAACTCTAATTCAATTGCTAACATTCCTTCCAGAAACCCTTCCGAAAATCTACTCTAATCAACAACATTCGATGTAATCACAACCAAAAATTAAGCCATCACTAGTAGACTATGAAAAATGTCCGCCAGGCTCAAGGTCCAGTACTCAACGCGCGTCTGTTATTATTCCGCATCCTAACAGGATTGCACACAACTACAACATGAACCGAACATGAAACACTTTCCGGCGGCGACGAGTGAGTACACCAACATCTGGTAGTAGTCACATGGACGAGAGTAAGTTGTCTGTTCGTCACTCCAATGTGACTTGCTTGCAACTTCCGGTGGTATGTTTGAACTGTACGGGCATCAAGCAGCCCGACCTGGGACGGGGACAGTTTTCACTGTTTATGCAACGTAATTGCCAATTATTTAAGTCAATTCTTCCGGATTGAGTACAGTACCATCACTACCAATGCCACCACGTTCGGGACCAGAAGCAGCATGAAATTCGGCATCAGCACCACCGAGATGCAGCTTTGCAGGAAGAAAAACAACTACAGCGCACAACAGCAAGCACTCAGAATGTTATTAAATCAACAGCAGGAATGGGTGACATCATACTCAGAGCGAGCGGCAATACACTCACTCGTACGCTCGAGGACAGGATTAAATTGTCCTGTGCAATTTCATAGAGACGACGACGAATTGTTGATGATGCCAACGACGATGATGATGATGATGAAAATGTGCCTTGCGACAATGACGTGGTAAATGGATGCAACGTAGACGGGTACTTGTGCTCTTATGCGTACGACTTCGATTATGCAGAGCCCACGGCGTTGATGCAATTAATATCGTTCAGGTGGTTGTTTCCAAAAAGGCGAACGCAGCTTGGATAAACAAATTAACTGACGTAAGTGAGGTTGATTACGTTGGCTTCTGACGCCCTGATTCGATACTGACTTGGAGACGCTTCTCAATCGTGGAAGACATTTTTAGGGCGATTATTAGGTTTCCAATATGGATTTCATCATGTGGTCGATGATGGAGTTGGGTAAAATAGAAGGAACTCAACTGGCTCAGGTTCCTATCAGTCGTAACCGTCAACGTAGAGGGTTGATGTGCCTCTGTTCAGCTATTTGAAGGGCCGAATGTCAAGTAGGTGAATGCATCACGTAGGCATATGGAAATCTGTCATTTCCCAATAGATGGCGGTAGCGGTGCTGGTTGGTCAGAAATGTTTAATTGGAAACGTCACTGATACAACTCCTTATCCTTACTTTTGTGAACTATCATCGGCGTCTATCTATTTTTTTTGTGAAGACTTTAGAACTGAAAAAGCGTCATTTATGAAAAGTTTTGCTTTTCGTCTTTAATTCAAAAATATCTGCAAGTGAGGCACATCGTATTGTTATAAATGATTTTCAATGGAGACATATCTCTTTTTGTCAATATCAAAACGTTAGTCAAGGTTCACATTTTTAGTATTTTGAAATTATATGAAGAGCACCGTTTTGAAATTATTCAAAATTGCTACCGAAATTCTGAGTCGGTGGTCACTACTTTAAGAGCGCTTACTCCAAATTTCGGTCATAATATTCGTTCCCTCAGCAAGGCGGTGCGTGTTATAGTGGGTAAATTCAAGTCAGCATATTCACCAAGATCCACGTCAATCAAAATTATCTGAAACTCAACAAGCTAAATCGTATCCTTCAGAAGCCTTGGTTATTTTGCAAGGGCAAGGAAATTGTGTGCCATGAAGCCGGGAGATGTCGAACGACAAGAAAAGAAGGGTTCTTGGCATTGTAGATGTAACAAACCTTGCTGCAAAAATTATGACTCTTCAAAACGATTTTGTGCTATTTCAAAACATTCGAATCTGATTTTCTATTCTCTATTAATGATTAGGAAATGCATTTTAGCCGCTTTCATATAATTTAGCTTTAATTAGCCATTGACAAACTGACGAGTGTTTAGAGGTTATTTCTGGCCTTAAAGAGCTGGACTGCAAAGTCATCAATATTAGTAAATTGATCAGGCTTAAATTTTAACATTATCCAAATAGGGTGAGGAACTACTCAATTTTCCTCATCATCGTTTTGGCTTGTTCTTTTACCTGAACTGTTGTCAGCAATTTTTTCTAAAGATGGTTGCTTAAAACTCGTTGAAAGCTTTCGCCTTGGGATTTAATCAAGTTCGAAGGAAATTGGGTGAATAAAGGATTTTATCACCACATATTTGGTTTAAGTTTACTAAAGTAAACCTTGTTATGGGCCTTTTGCTTAAATCATATTTAAATCCATTCGCCTCCGAAGCAACTAGCACATACGAGTATATAATGCCTTTCCTTTGCCCCGATATGAGTACCGACAGCAAAACCTATATCAAGCTGGAGGTAGGGGTCTAAACATTCACACGGCTTTTGCGTATTTGACTAACAACCGAAAAGCACTACTAGATTATGTCATACCTTTCATAAAATTGACGTATGACTTATCTTTCCCTATCGATTTATTAAGATGCGAGGAAGTCGTCCGAGGTAAGTCTGAGTTTGATTTCTAAAAACCTCAGGATTGTTAATTCGGGCAACTCTCGTACCTTCACCATTTCTAGCTTGGAATGACCAACGATTGTAGGAAAGTACTCGACTTGACACTAACAATTTAACAGCTTGAAACTAACGACCCAGACTCTCAGTATAACCGCAAAAGCCTCGGCCCACTGTAAATACCCTAAAGGAACAAACTGGAAGAGGTTGTACAACATAATGGTGTAAGGAAAAGTGAGATATATATGGGTTATATAAATATGAGGCAATATTATAGTACCTAGTTACCTCTAACCCATCAAATTTTCGGTCGATAAGTCTCCTTCCAAGTATTAGCAACATTTTCGAGAAGGTGATCCATAGAGTCCTGTCTGTATGGGTTGAAGACAATAAAATCATTTCGGGTAACCAATTCGGTGTCAGAGCGGGGCATGACAGGATGGAGATTTACCATCGACCGATTGAAGAGTTAAAGGACTTATCGCTGGAAGACCTCTGGAATATACCAAGGTGCGTATATCAGAAGTGATTCGAGGATGGGAAAAAAGCTGGCGCATGGATTTTATATCTACGGGAGATAATCTTGAAGGGACCAAAACAGATTTTGATGAACAAATAAATATTTTTTTTTGAGAAAAATTAAAAGTCACTTTATTTTTTGAACTGATCTCATACATAGGTAATTTTAAGATTAATTGGTAACTCACGCCGCGAATTACAAATTCGCAAATAATTTCACAAATAAAATTTGTATAAATTTATTTTTATTTATTTTTTGAATATAATTTAGCTTATAGTAATTTATCTAATTGAAGGCTTCTACTATCTGTTGGAGCACTCAGACGCAAATACTGGTCCTTTGTACTACCAGACAGACACTTTTCTTTATTGTTCGGAGAAAAGTGAGAAGGAACTTCAGTGATGTAGAGCTAAGAATTTCGGCACACACCATGTCGGCCCCAAGGGTGCGCCACCGTGCGCGAGCGAAGGCGGGACAGTCGCAGAGAAAGTGTTCTGCTGTGTCATCCTCCTCTCAACATGCAGCACAGGTAGGCGTCTCACTGATGCCAAGCAGAGAGATGCTCTCTGCAATCATTTCTCCTTAAGGATACGAAGAATGTTGCCGACTTCGTGCAGACATCAGGGCAATATTTCCTCCATCTAAAACTGTGTGCATTTAAGACCCAATCGTCGATGACGGATACGACCGTGGAAACAGGTAGACCTTAGACGGGTTCAGGTCCTTAGAAACTCTCCTCTGAGTCCCTTCTAGTGAGTTCATCGAAGATCTCATTTCCTGGGATCCCAGAGTGACCTAGGACCCATACCAGCCCTAGTGAATTTTGTCTTCCTACTTTGTTCATAAGGTCAGTTTATGTACTAATTTGGAGCTAGATAGAGGGTTGGACACACAGTTTTGAGAGCAGCTTGATTTTGGTGGGGGCAATATCCCCATTAATTACGCTTAAATCAAGCTACATACTTAATTTAACTTACAATCTAGGAAATTAAGAAAGAGGGCGATTGAGACGGAGTTTAAGACAAGGAGTGCTGATGTTGAAGTCGAAACAGTTTTTCGCATTAACATACCGCAGCATACGGGTGATAGGTTCGTTGGACCCATACTAGGTCCGAGATGTGGGTAGATAGAAGAGCCCTGGATTTCGTGTATTACGAGGGTTAGTGTTGAAAAAGATAGAGTTGTATAGGGTCGCGCAATCAGTGGTACCTAAGACGAGCCGATGGATGAAAAGGATGTTGGATATTCTTTTTCGTTCTTCCAGTGAGTTCGAATTAATAAGTTTTAGGCGGCCTAGATAGGGAGATGGGATTGTCCCAGGGTAAACCATGAAACCATGGACGTTGGATACTCTCAATTCTGGAAATGTGTGTATGATGCTAAGGAGACCACACTTGAGAGGCGTATTCGAGTATAGGGCGAACAAAGGTTATGTAGAGAGACAGAGTGACGTAGGGATTGGAAAACTCTTCAGACCATCGTATAGAATAGATGGTAGAAATATATCGCTGATATGTACAAGGAAATTGAGTTCCTGGTCGCTAAGATCGCAGATCACCTGAATGGTAGAAAGGGGTTGATTATGGAGAAAGTAGAGGCGGGAGGAGGTTTGGTACGTTTGCGGGGGAAAGTAATAGATTGACACTTGGAAATGTTAAGGTCGAGGCACTTCTTGGAGCACCAGGTGGAAAAACTATTGAGGTCCGATTGAATAAGGGAAGAGTCATGTTTGGAGGAAGTGATCTTGAAGATCTTAACGTCGTCGATGTATAGAGAGCTGTGGGAATGTTTAATAAGCATTTCGATATTGTTGATGGTAAGGATAAAAAGAAGTGGCCCTAAATGACTGCCTTGGGGGACACCGGAGGAAGCAAGGAAATGGTTGGAGAAGGCAGATCTAAAACGAAGGTTGTAGTAGCGATTTTCCAGGTACATGAATATCCACTTTAATAAGATGGGTTCAAAGCCAAGGGAAGACAATTTGAAGAGTATTAATCTGTGTGAAATTTTATCAAAGACCTTACTGAAGTCAGTTGAGATAGCATCGACTTCCTTGCTATTTTCTAAGGCTGAAAGGGTGAAGGATACGAATTCAATAAGGTTTGTGGTTATAGACCTACCTTTGAGGAAGCCGTGTTGTCTGGGGTAGATTAAAGACTTAAATTATAATTTAAGACAGTTGGGCAATGGGACGGTAGTTGTTGATGCCATTCTTTGGCACCCTTTTTCTGTATAGGTGTTATAAAAGAGGTTTTCCATATACGGGGAAATTCACCTCGAGAAAGGAAGATTGAAGATTTTTGAGAGAGGTAGAGAAAAAGAGGAGGAACATTTTTTTTTTAAATATAGCAGGGAGGCCGTCGGGGCCAGGACTGAATTCGTCATCAAGTTACTTTAATCTTTTTTCGACGATATTGGGGTCGACACTACGAGGGAGAAATTGTCTAAAGCAGAAGTTCGGTAACTAGTTGAAATAAGTAGGATCGGGTGCAAAGGAATCATGGATGAAAGGTTGATTGAAAAAGGTGGCGAAAGGGTTGGCGATGTTATGAGGCTCATTGGAAGTTTCATCATTTAAGGAGAGGCAGTTTGGGTAGCCATCAGATTTTCTTTTGTAGTTAACAAACTGAAAGAAGAACTTGGGACCATTTATAAGGTTGGTTTGCATCTCGACTAAGTAGTGCTGATAAAGAGTGTTATAAAGCTCTATAAAATTAAGGTACATAAGTGCCGAAATAGTTAGAGAAGTCATTTGGGGATTGAGTAGGAAGGGAAGTTGTCCAGAGCTTGTTCCGTTTGTTTCTCAAATAACGGAGGCTGCGATTATACCAAGTTGGGAGGTGGAGGATGTTTTGTGTCAAGAAAAGGGTGCGTAAAGGCAGATAGAATTAAATATTTCTTTGTAGAATACAGATATGGTATCATTAACGGTAAGGTTGTTAAAATTAAAAGGAGCACTATTGAGATATTCATTGATTTGACGGAAGTTGGCTTTGTGGGACATTTGAACAGTAGGGGGAGAGCTCTGTATAGGGGAGTTGTGAAAGAACGAGAGACGAAGGGGGAGGGGGTGGTAGTTGTCGACGGTTGATAGGGACAGCTGTCTAGCTGAAACTAAGGAGTTAAAGGGGTCAGTTGTGAAAATCAGTTCTAGTAATTAAAAATGCCGCTGACTTGGTTAAGGCTTGAATCAGCTAGGCGATCTGAGAAGAGACATTATTTGGCCGCAGAGGGATTAGAGGCAATATAAAACGATTGATCGTCTGAAGAGATAAGGAAGGTTGAAGTCACCGAAAACTAGGATCTCGTCTTGGGGATCCCGTAAATCAATTAAATTATCAATTGTTTCAATGGCCAATTTATATGGTTCGATAGGTTGTGATGGCAAAATGTGAAAGCAGATGATGTAGAGCGATTTCCGGGGTAGTACGAGTACAATCTTAATAGAAACAAAGTCGAGACACGGCGAAGAAGAAGTTGCTATGAGGGAGAAGTCAATTGAGATTCGGATGGCTATGAGGATACCGCGGCATGGACAACCATCAGTGGGTCGGCTAACATCATCGTCGCGGTAAACGTTAAAGTTTGGCTGTCACTGCAGGCGCATATGCCTTTTTCCTTCCACTTGTGCATCACAACATGGCCATTATGGCCGTGTCACAATATAACGTTCGAGCGGTCCGTTTGACAGGCATTGTACCGACTTACGGTATACATACTCGTATGTCAAACGCGCGACCTAGGAATTTGTATAACGAAATGTGGCTTCAGGCGTTCGGCGGTTCAAAGATCGGGAATATAACAGAATGCAAGCAATGTTTCCTCAAACAACCCATACACACATTAATTTTATCCTTTTTTTACAAATACAAATACACGAAATAACCTATACAAGCATTGTCAGCTGTCAATACGCACGACCGAGTAGAGAGTAGCTCCACTTTGGCGTTGAGTTCGAACTTACGATATTAGCCGAGCCAACGACTGAAGTCGCGTTCTGTGTTGCTTCCTATGAATTCATTGTTCCTACTCGGCTGTCAAAGTCCGACCCCTCGAACGCCACATTGTGATACGGCCATTAGTATTGTGTAGATTCGTTAAGTCGTAGATTCCAGAGGCACTGAGAGCATTGAGCAGAGAGTCGACCACCATAAACCATAACAGCGGAGAAAAGACGCCACCTTGCGGGGAGTCCCTGCTTACGCCAAACTTGACACATTGTTCGAAGCCCGCATCAGCGATCCATGTTTTTATTATTACCATATGATCTTATTCTCGTGATCAGAAAAAAAAGCTTTGAATGTCGGCAAATAAGATCCATTGTTTATCAGCTCATCACTATATCTATTCTTTAAAAAAACTTATATTGCTTTCATAATTCTTAGAATATCAATGGGACTACCTTTAACACACCATTCAAAAAACCATGTTTGATGATTAGAACAAATAGTAAAAGCTCCATATGGTTACTGTGATAGAGTATTACCAAAACAAGCATATGGCTTGACGATAGGGCTTCGAAGCCAGTGGCAATCAGGTCACAACTTATCGTCGACCATCAGCATCATTAGTGCCAGGTACACTAAACTCAGGCCGAGATGTAGAAAGACCGGAAAGTACTCGACGAAAAAACAAAAACAAAACAGTCACTTCAAGCGGTGCGAGGGAATATTTTCATCATGCCCATCAGGTACACTTGTGACCGACGGGCAACAAATACAAAAAAAAACGGTAACCTATAGCGACGTCAGGATTATTTTCTCATCATGACCATCGGCTGAAATTCCGATTCAGGGTATACACAATGTAGCGATTGTCCTGCTGGCCAAAAAGAGTAAGGAACAGGGAACAGAGCGGTCGGCATTTATGCGGGGCGAGTCTTTCAACAGTATTTTGTGCAGACAGACCGGAAGGGTCGATTATTACAGTCTATACTTTATAAAGCTCTTAAATAATATTACCAAACGTGCTTTTGTTTAAGCCAACAGCGGTCTAAATTGATGCAGGGCAATTGTTAAAAACTGTAAAAGTAAAATGCAAAAGAACCAATAGAAATGAGCCGAAAGTCTAAAATAACCTTTCAAGTTTGTTTTTCGAAATAAAGGGTTTTCCAAAAAGGACTTGACAACTTTTTTTTTAAATAAAACGCAAACCATTTGAAATATTTCAAAAACTGTATTATCAGCTTGAAGTACAATCAAAACATTTATGAATAGAACTCGACTTCGTTCATATGGCCACCGCGAGCACGTTTGCAGTGGTCGATTCGTTGGACCCAATTTTCGATGACTCGGCCACACATTTCGGCCGAAACGGCCGCTATTTCGCGTTCAATGTTGGCTCTGAGCTCTTCCAGCGTCGTCGGCTTGTTGGCATAAACCAATGACTCAACGTATCCACAAAGAAAATAGTCTAGAGGCGTTAAATCGCACGAACGAGGCGGCCAATCGACTGGCCCATTTCTTGAAATAACACGCTCATCAAACTTACTCTTCAATAAATCGATTGTAACGTGTGCTGTGTGGCTTGTGGCACCATCCCGTTGAAACCACATGTCGTCCAAGTCCATATCTTCCAATTCGGGCCAAAAATAATCGGTAATCATGGCGCGATAACGCTGGCCATTCACAGTATCGTGACGATCGTTATTGTCGACGAAAAAGTATGGCCCAATAACGCCGCCGGCATGCAAACCGCACCAAACAGCTATTTTTTGTGGATGAAGTGGTGATTCATGAAGCACATGTGGATTTTCACCCGACCAATAACGCATATTTTGCTTATTGACGAACTCATCGGGCCAAAAATGAGCTTCGTCACTGAAGATGATTTTGCGATGAAATTCATCATCTTGGCGCGTCTTCCCCAGAGCCAAATCGGAGAACGTACGTCGCTTCAAATGGTCCATCGGCTTCAATTCTTGAGTCAGCTTGATCTTGTATGGGTGTAAACCAAGATCCTTACGCAAAATACGCCACAATGTGGTCTGAGCGGTGCCCAATTCTTGAGAACGCCGTGGAATTGACGGCAACATCACTCAATGAATATGTAGACTCAAATTTTTACACTAACCTTGTTATTGCCTGTCTACTAGGGCGAGAATTACGACCGAAAATTGGAGTTAACGCTCTTAAAGTTACGGTCACCGACTCCAAATTTCGGTAGAAAATTTTTATAATTTGCCGACGTTGCTCGTTCGTGTACTTTACCGTGATGAAAATGTTGAGTTTGCTGAATAAATTGACAATGACAGTTTGATGATTAGTGAAAGGGTGCGTTCACAAATTAAATTCAAAGCTGTCAAGTCCCCATTGGAAAACCCTATATTTTACTCGAACAGACTTGAAATTAAATAAAAAGATGAGATCCTGTAATAAACACCCCGAATTAAACAGTGTAGCCTTTTATTCAAGCATACTTAGAGATAGCTTAATTAAAGCAGCTCCCGCCTCAAATAATCCAACTTCATATTCCATCCGTTTTTGCTTCCACATGATGTCATAATCCCTATTTCTACCTTACACCATTCACCATGTCTGTCGTCCTGTTTGCTATGTAATTCCATTTTTTTTCTAAAGTAATAATCCACGAATCCTAAAGAACGATCCGACGGATATAACCCCACTAACTGAAATTAGCTGCAACATTTTACACAATCATATCGCTCCACTCTAAACCATCGTGGTATCCTTGCCTCGGTCGCCTACATAATCCTTCGTGCTTATGTAATGGAATCCGGTTATTGAATTAAAGCTTATAACACTCTGCGATACAATGTGCCGATAGAGAAGGGCCGCGCACATGACATGAAACCAGTCCAGAGAATGTCCTCCGGGTGTACGATGTACTATTATCCTTTTTCATTTTTACTGTTCTTTTTCTCAATTCCTCTTCTTTTCATAATCCCATCTTTTGTTGTTGTCCTTGCAATAGCACCATGTATGGGGTTAGATCTGCCGTGGCGAAGGAACCTGTAGCCTACACCATATAAATCAGATAATGAGCTAAGGACGAAGATAAAAAAAAAGTAAAGCAAAAAAAACAGATTGGAGTAAGCTAGCGGAGGAAATTGTGGCCACTTTCGTAGTGAGGCAGTTACACCAGGCGACATATGTAACGATATCCCTATAGGGTGCAGTCTCGACTTATTTTTGTTTACTTTACGTGGCCCTATTCCATTAGCGCTGGCTGTAGGCGCCGTTGAAAAGAAATGTAAAAAGTACTATCTCGGACGGCTCCATCGTTCAGCAGATGGAAAAGCTGCCAGCCCTACAACCGGTCGGGTTCATAAAAGTGTCACCAAGTTTGCGGGCACAATCATGCGGCAGCTAGGTGGGTTCTACATACATGCATATCCTGGGTTTGTTTCACTCTATTTCTTCATACTTGTTCCTGTTGTTGTTGTTGATCCTTCTTGTTTTGCCAAGGGAACAACATCAAGCATTTAACATGTAGTCAACGACTGAAAGGCGAATGAAAGACCGAGAATGGTGGCAGCGCGGTTATCCTTTTTATCTGCTTCCTGATTTATGTGCACTCCCGACACGGCCGGCTGTTTTTCTGGTTTCTGTGGTTTCTCCCTTGTCTGTCGCTGCATTATTAGGACTGGATTTTTCTACTGTTATGCGCCTTTTGTTTAAATAGGCGATTATTCACTCCATTTGCGGTTAGCGACGTCCGTACGGGTTCAACAACTTTTCATCGAAACAAGTGCGACACACGAATGGCGCACAGATGCGGTGACCAAGTGATAAAGGACTAATTGTGGCATTTGCTACGATATGGCCGTGTTGGCGGTATCATTGGCGTGTTGAAAAGCACTCTTCCACGGACAAGTGGTTAATTTATGTCACTACATTAGCACCAGCCAGAAGGACACATCTCAGGACGAAACAAAGCAAACAAGTGGAGAAGAGCGAACAATGTCGCCTAATTGAAAAGCCAGTCAATAGGATCGGCGGGTGAAGCCACTTCAATAGACCCGGCGATCCGCGGACCCGCGTTTTTGTCCAGATTGACAATTAATCAACTGAGAGTGACAGAGTGGCATGTAATTGCAAATTAGCACGGTTCGACCGGGTACCGTGGCGTACTCTATCGTTGTAAAATATTTCGCTAATTACGAGGCAAACAGTTTGGAAACGAAGCAATAAAATTAGCGGTCTAAGTGCATGGGGTACTGGCACGCACATGGTGTTGTGAGAAATGTAACGAATTAGGCGAATTGGAATTGGTAACGGAATGGAATCACGAACGAGGGTGACGGAATCAACGAGTCAATGATTTGAGAAATCAGATCGGTTGTGGAGGGGTAAGACTTGGAGATTTGCTTGGGGGCGGTGGCAATTTTAGTCGAACCCGTAGAGACCACAATGAACACATTAGTAAGAGTTGCACATTGTTCGTACTATACGGTTCGAGTTCTTGTAATGTAGAAGTGTTCTATGACAGTAACATTAGTCGATAGTTGATTAACCAAGAGACGCCAAATGTCAAATGCGGACGGCTAGACGTCGCAATCACGTGCTTACTAATTATAAGGCATATCTTAGAATAAAATCCAAATGTTGGTAATCGTCTGCATAGTGCCGGTTTTTTTTTAAATTAGTTTCCTATTAAGTTCTCGTCTTAGGCTCAATTTTCGAATATAACGTTCATGGTTACGTGTTCTAAGCTAAAAACATATTCTGGATTTTTCGAACAAAGTGATATTTGATTTTTAGCAGTCGCAGACCTTAGTCCCGTTTGACAGTTTAAAGTTTACTAACTCACTCTGAGGGAAGAACTTCACTTCTTGAGGAGCCGCCAAACCAGGGTTATGGTATGGTTTTCTGTACGACAATAAATAAACCAGACCTGTGGAGAGCACTATAGGTATATAGGAATAGGAATAGGTATCTAAAGACAAGTCCTGAGACTTTGTCTCTTAAACACCCGAATCCTTTCCATTAAGCTGGCTCTCACATTGAACCACACAGCACATGAATAGGCAATTAAGGGTCTGATGAAGGCCAAGTTGCAGTTTACCTTCAATCGAGAATCAAGTTGGCTGCTATGAAACAGAAATCTTGTCAGACGTCTCGCGTGTTTTTTGCTAAGATGGATAAATTAAATATCGTGCAGTCAAAAAAATTCTAGCTGGATTAAGATGGACTAATTCCTAGGAAATTCATCCGAAGCTTAACGGGGACTCTGCTCCTAACATATCAACCGTTAAATATTGGGCAGCTGATTTTAAAAGTGGTCGCACTTCCCTGGAAGATGGCCCACGTGAAGGACAGCCAAAAACCGTAACCACACCGGATCTGAAAATGAGCATGAAATCATGTTGGACGATAGACGAATAAAGGTGAATGAGGTAGCTGATGCTGTTATACGAGGGTGGTCCGATAAGTACTTAGCCTCACCGCCAGATGGCGCCAGTATCACAAGGGCAACTTACTATCGTGTAGTACATTCTAGTAGACTGTCGAAATTTCAGCCGGATCGGACTCGTACTTTTTTTTTGACCGCATGTGGAAGCGGGAGTGTCCGCGGATTTTAGAAAAATGGAAAAAGAACAACATCGGTCGGTGAATCGATTCTCGTTTTTGGAAGGTAAATCAAAGAGCGTTTGGATGCTCTCACCGTACGGTGACTCTTCTACTTCGATAGCGACCTTAAAAATTGGTTTAAAGAGTTTCAACGTGGTCGCACGTCGGTTTTTGATGAGCCATGTCCAGGTGCCCCGAAAACGGCTACCACGAAGGATAACGTGACAAAAATCCACGATCTCGTATTGGCAGACCGCCGATTGAAGGTGCGCGAGATAGCCGAGACAGTAGGCATTTCAAAAGATCGCGTGGGTCATATCCTGCATGAAATTTTGGGCATGAGGAAGATGTCGGCGCGATGGGTGCCGCGGTTGCTCACTCCGGACAACAAGCCCAACCGTGAGACCACTTCAGAGCAGTGTTTGACGCTGTTTAAGCGCAATCCGAAGGAGATTCTGCGTCGTTTCGTGACAGTGACCAGAGAATAGAGACCAAGGAAGAGTCTAAAGAGTGGACTTCACACGGCGAACGTGCTCAGAAGAAGGCGAAGACTGTCCCATCGGCCGGAAAGGTTATGGCCGCCGTTTTCTGAGATTCACAAGGTGTGATCCACATCGACTACCTGGAGAAGGGCAAAACGATCACAGGGCTGAACTATGCCAAATTATTGGGCCGATTAGATGCCGAAGAAAAAACAGCCCCACTTGGCGAAGAAAAATGATTACGCACCGGCTCACACCTCCGCCTCCACCCTGTGGTGAGCTACGAGCTGCTGCCCCATCCACCGTATTCTCCAGATTTGGCCCCGTGCGACATCTTTTTGTTTCCAAACTTGAAAAAGTCACTCGCCGGGCAGAAATTTCAGTCGAATGAGAGCTCATCGCCGCCACGGAGGACTACTTTGCAGACCGCGAGGTAACGTATTTTTCAGACGAGTTAAAGAAGTTGGAACATCGCTGGGTCAAGTGTATCGAGCTAAAAGGAGACTATATTGAAAAATAACTCGCCATTTCTCCAATTTTTTTATTTTTCTTTTTTTCTTTTGTAGGCTAAGTACTTATCGGACACAAATAATTATGAATGCGAAAGTTCTGCCCAAGATGGGCATGATGAATGCCGATCAAAAGCAAATGTGCAAACGATTTTCACGGCAATCTTTCCACCGATTTAATAGGGATCCGACCAATTTTGTACGGCGATTTGTCAACATGGATGAGGCATGGGTCCACCATTACACGCCGGAGCCGAAATAGTAGAGATTGGAAGCCGATGGTTATGTGCCAGTGAATGCGAAGTCGATCACATCTGGCAGATCATTGCCGTGTGAAAAGGATTCTGTTAATAGTTTACCTTGCCAAGTCAGACCGATTATAGGGGAATATTACTCCTCCCATCTCTATCCTCCCTATTCTCCTATTTTGGCACCCACAAACTTCCGTCTGTTCCCAAACTTGAAGAAAGTTGTTCCTGGAAAGCGCTTCGCGTCCAATAAAAAAGTTGAGAGTGACATAAATGGTTTTTCAATAAAGGCGGGTACATATTGAAATGGAAAAAAACAAGCTGCGTGTGAGGTATTAACAGTTTTTTTTTTCGAAATCCCATGTATGCCCTAATATATGGAATAGGACATCATTCAAATGCCCGGCTCGGCTTCTTTCGGTGGCACGGGCCCGAGTGTATCAACTTTCAAGACTTTTCCGTATAGATCTGACTGAATTTGAGCGATTACCTTTGTTATATTAGACTTAAGGACATCGGTAAATTGTGGTTTATTCGCATAGACCTGCTACTTCAGGACACCCCAAAAGAAAAAGTCTAGCGGAGTCAAATCACATGACCTTGGAGGCCAATTCATGTTACCTCTGCGAAAGATTACCTTACCTTCAAATCGTTCATGCAGAATGACAATCGTGGCGTCCGCTGTGTGCTACGTTGCACCGCCCTGCTTGAATCACATGTCGTCTAGATCAGCGAAAGCTTTTTTTGTCACCTGGTCTACCTCGTGTGGGTGGGTGTCGTCCCATATATGGCAATTGTGATTGTTAACACAGCCACTCAACCAAAAACGCGCTGCTGCTAAAGATGCTTTTTCCGGCCAAAATTGGGGTCTTATTCCAAACGCTCCGAAGGGCAGTCAACGAACAAACGGTGTTGTCTATGGTCTTGAGCTTTGAGCTCTTGGGTTAGTTGGATCTTGTACGGGTTAAGGCCCAAGTCCCGACGTAAAATTCGCCAAGTTGAAGTGTGCGAAAAACCACGTTTTTGGAATCGACTGCCTTGGTTTCTATTGTTCACTTTCACGGACTGCAGCGATGTTCTCGGCCGATCTTGCGTTCCTTTAACGTACAAATGTTGGCTGATTGATTACCGAACCGGTTGTCTTACATTTGGCCACCAGACGATCAAGAGTCGACTGTGAAGAGCCACCACGTCTACAGAATATGGGCGCAACGTTTGCACTAACAAACATTCATTTCGATAATAAAATTTTGTCATTTGAACGTGCTGTTCAATCATTTAACCCCATGCCATGCTGTTATGGCATCAATAACTGAATAAAAGTCATCAAAATAGCATGGCCGCTTCAGGCCGCCAAAATCTACCCGCGCCAATTGAATAACTCTTTAGATGAATATTTTCGCAGCCTCCTAGACTCTCACTTCCGGGAAGGAATAGTGATGTTTTGGAGAAACGCTTGACCAGATGCGTTGAAGTCAAGGGAGACTATGTAGAAAAATTAAATTATTTTCAACTGAAAATCACAGCCTTTCATTGTTAGGCCGAGGACTTTGTACCTTATTCCCCAGTAGTGACTTACTTATGCCCTCCGGCTAAGCTTGTATTAAAGACTTTCTTACCATACGGATAACCTAACCATTGGATATCCGATACGAGTTTCGTAGCCGCGCACATAGTGTTACGCCCTTTAGCCAGGACTCTATGGATTATCTTCTCGTAGTCTTTGCTGATGCTTTGAAGGAGGCAAATTGACCGGAGATTTACCGGGCTGGCTGTGTCTTCACTCCTCTTGGGGATTGCTTGCACCACCGCTATCTTCCAATATTGGATTCAAATTATTCAGAGCATTGTTGAATAGGCAAGGCAAGGCGATGCGCTGCCGTCTGACTTCTTCAATCTGATTCGCAAACTGATAGTGTGGAGAGCAGGTGTTAACACATTTCTCTTCAATAACTTGAAAAACATCTGGAAATCCTCCGTTGAAATGAACAAAATGTTAGCATCTTCTCTGGCGACGGCATTATTTGACATGATATCGTCAATAATCTAGTAAGGTTCCATGATCGGCAATGATTGGTATCATTTCGAGGGTAGAAGTGACGAAGTAGAAGGCTCTATTTTCCAGACTGTGTTTTTGGCGAATGCTATGATTGATCTTATACACTTCCTGAAAAACAGCTCCCACTGTCTTCACGTTCTCCCGAGGATCCCCGATCACGAAGAAAACGTCATCTCTTATTCAATTCTGACTGTAATAAGGCTATTGTTTCATTAGCTGCGCGGTATGTGACGTTATCTTGCTAAGTTAAACGTCATCAATGCCCGTAGCAAAAAGGGTCTTGAGGAACCTATATATGTATATTAAAGTGTCACGAAACGTTTCCACGATATTGTCGCCGATTTCGAGTAAATTACAAGAAACCTCCTAGTTTTATCTCATCAAAAGCCATCGCTTTTGCTTAGGCCAGCAACCCGTCGTCTTGCATACTAGATCCACGTCCTCGTAGATTGTGTCCACGTAGAGTTCGCAGTTGTGTCTTCTCCTCCATTCCCCTTCCTCGCAGATAAGACCGAATATCTATCCCAGAATAAGCTCTGTCGCCCTGTTTATCGTCCAGGTTTCAACTCCATAAAGCAAGACTGGCAGAATAATGGTTTATAGAACATAATTTTGGTCCTTCGAGTTAGGAGTTTCGACTCTAGCTGTTTTGACAAGCCGAAATAGCAGCGGTTGCCAAAGGTGATTGTGCGCCGGTTCTCCACTGTGATGTCGTTTGTGGAGTTCACGTTTGCCCCGAGGTAGACAAGCTCCCTAACTTCCTTGAAATTGAAGCTGTCGGTTGTCAGGTGGTGAGTAACCGATTGGTTTTTTTTTGCGGGATTGGAAGCGGGACTGGTGTGTGCTGATTTTTGCCGTGCAAAAAGGCTTCAGACGTTCACGCAGTACGCCGAATAGGATCATTCAAATCCGCTTTGTTGTTCTTCAGCTTTTTGATAACTTGATGGGAAGACTTCTTCATCGCCTAAAGTAGGGATTTTTTCGCTCTCTATCACTTTCTCTATTCCCTGATTATTAAGCAGCATTTGGAAGAGCTTCTTGACCCCGTCCACCATTTCCTGCGGGTCAGTGGCAACCTGTTACCAGGCTTTTGGTTTTTTATTTGTAAAAGGCCCTTATTTTATGTCAATCGCGAAAATCTTCGATATCCTTTAGCTGAGAGACTGCGTAATTTCTTTTCTTTAGTCAAAGTATTTTCTACTCCTCCCTTCTTCTGACGCGGTACTCTTCATGCTCTGCTCTTATTTTCCCTTGCACCTCCTTCCGATGGGCCTCGTCGGTTGCATCCTTTTTTTACTCACATTCGCGGTGCCTAAGGTAGCCTAATGTAGTCTCGGCTATTTCCTGAATGACTATGGCAGTACAATCACATATTGTTGACATCTACATTTAACGTAGGCATATTCGAGAATCTTTCGCCTAGTTACTCTATGTGGACTTTGGTGTGTTGACGTGACTTTCTGACATTGGACAATCGAGCTCTGAAACATGCTGTTAGCAGGTAGTGGTCAGAATTGACATTTGCCCCTCCCTGAATGTTTGCACATTCAGGATGTTTGGCGAGTGCCTTGGGTCAGTGAGCTCTATTTAATTGGCAGTTCGACCATCCGGAGACCGCCAGCTTGCTGTGTGAATTTTATGTAATTGAGCCTTAGTAAAATGACACCTCTTGTCGGATAACTCTTTAGAATAGGGACTTCTCTAATAGGTGTATGGCCTCCTCAGTATAATGGCCGAATTTATAAAGTTAATATAATCCACAATTGGACCTGATTGCGACTGATTTTCCGACAACCAATTGAAAATTAATCAACCAACTCACCCAACACCACTTACTGCAGCGAATCCTTACACAACAATTTAAATGAAATTAAATTGCATCATATGCACGGTTCCAGTTGATAGTACCGTGGTCCTCAACTTCCCCAACCACATCGTTCTAATCCAGTTCCAATTTATTTGTCCAAAACCAATTACAGGACCATTTCCCTTATAATTCGCTCCCAAATCAATAAAACATCACTTCCATCAAACAAAACCACATCAGGCAGCTATGCCTGATTGAACACATCCACATCCATTTCGAACTGTTCGCAAAAAAATAAACAGAACTCACACGGGAACCCATTAATGACGACCATCCGCAGGCGTCCAATTCAGGTCTCGTCGGACAACACCTCTCTGTCCATGCACTTCGCATAACCCAGTTGCCCAAATTGATGGCGTGCATTTCAAACGCAAGAACATTGAACGATTTTAATTAATCACAGAACCGAACTAATGCCGCCCAAGAAGGGGATCGAAACTCGTTTAAACGAGCCACAAATAAAACGGCTACGTGCTTGGGCTCCAGCTCTACCATTGCATCATTATGACCACTGAGCTGCTGGACACATGTAAAGTGTTCATTGAATGTGTAGTACTACGCCACCAGCACCTGGCTGATGCTAAATATTTCAATTAGTAACCGGGATAAACAGGGTTATTTAACTATTTCATTTGGTAGTGGAAGGATGTGATGCTGGCGCACAGGATAGGTGCATGCGATTGGTTAGTTGAGTTCGGCCCTTAATTATTCACTGGAACGCGTCCGAGTGCACTGGTCGTGTTAATGTTTGGACAAAAATTATTTAATTGCATCGACATGCAAGACGAGGACGGAGGATCAACCCCTTGTTGGTTGATGGTAGCCAGTGGCCGTATCGATGATGAGAAGAGGGCCTCCCGGTTTGTAATTTGGTTGGTTATCCGTGCAGGTGTGAAATAATGCAATTTTTATGTGGCAGAATGGATTTCGAGTAATGGAGTCACTTGAAAAAAAAAGACTTAAGGCGGAATGAGACTACTTCCTTAATAGTCACGCACCCAACCCAAGAATGTCACGTCCTTTTAGTTAACAAGTCATTCTGTCAACCGCCCTCTACATCATTTTGTTCCGCCATGTTGACTCCTGACGCCCTTTAATTCATTTCCGTTTTTAATTATCCTGTTATCACGCTTTCCCAGGGCTCCCACTTGACCACAATATACACTCACATTAACCAACAAGCCGCAATGACTGCTGCGAATGTGAAAATGTCCTGCGACAACATGACAAAGGAAAATAAATAATTGACTAAAAGACAAAACCGACGTCCTTCATGTGTACCCCTTTCCGATGTCCTTTTCCTTGTCAACAAGAAGCGCACAAACAAGGAGTGTCACTCACAGGACCTCCTACACAAACATACCCAACACAAAACGTAAGAAACACATGTGCTTCGTACGTAGTTCATAACTTTACCCGAAGGTCTGATTGGATTGTATGACAAGCCATCATCCTGTCAGGATATTCCCAGCTACAAACGTTGGAATGGCCTTCTTGCTTACTCATGTGTTCAGTTGTAATCCCTCACCGCTTTCGCACCGCATTAATCCTTTTTTCTATTATTGTTTGTCTTTTTTTGCCAACCCCAATGTGTTGGGAATTAAATCATGACACATAATCCTGTCGTATCCTGTTTATCTTCCCACCGTATCCCCGTCTTTTTTTTTTATTCCTTTCTCGTCAGTTCTCGGTAAAACAGTTGACAGTCATTTCTACTTTGATTGCTATCCAAGGAGCATATTTCCAACGAAAATTACACAAAGGGAATGAATACAATTGTGTCGGGAAGGACAACGCAATACCATCGTTCTCATTCGTCACTGATGAAAGACAACTTACAACCAACCAAATATAAGGGACACCCGACAGCAGTGGCGGCGAAACATAACGATAATAACAATTAATCTTAAAATGTGTCGTCCTAGTATTTCGCGCACATTTATGCACAATTTCTTCGCCTCGTTCGCAGTATGATGTCCTTTCGTCCATAAAACCACTTTGCATACCATATAATATGTATATGTAGTACCTTATATCCGTCGTGGTTCGGTAGTATGGGACAACAAAAATATCCTTAACTTGATATACATAATTATTTTCGTCTCGTCCTTGGAGAGTCCCACGTCTACTATGTAGATCAACACCACTCGGTGTAGTTTGCTGATTATCATTTTGGTTAATTCTTCGGATGTCAGTTGGAGTAGGTGACATGATACGACTATCCCAAGCAGTGTAGTTAGCATTTTACGAAAGACCGCAGGATAATGCTCGCGTGCTCGTTATGAAGTTATAAACTGTGTTATTGATATGATAAAAAGGATAATAAAGTTGATAAGAGGGATGACATGGTTTCCATCGTCCCCTTTATGTCTCCCATTTTCGATTTACTTGTTCCGCACAAATGCTGACACGAAACACGCAAACTATGTGTTATAGTTATGAACACGTGCAAGGACATTCTTGGAGCGCCGTTGACGCTCTGACGTGCCAACGATTTTAATTAACAAAATTGCTTACAACCGAGACAATACGACAAATAGGGACAATAACACTACGATATCACAGAGTAGCAGCGACAACACAAGCAACCGGGAAGGACAATGGAAGAAAAAGGATATTTTGTTCGCCCTCGACGTACCCGCGTGACAATTGAAATTATTTATGAGATTTCCACTGCAGAAAGGCGAACTTATGTACTTTGCTTTGCTTTCTTATTATTGATCGTTTTTTTGTTTTGCTCCTTTGTTCGATTGTGTCCTTTATGGCCATATATTTCATTTACTTTTCCAATTTTCTTTACTTTTTGTTTGAGGGCGATGCCGATCATTGTCCTTCTTATTCTCATTCCAGCCAGTGGCCAGTAGATGGAGAATTGTGGGGTATACGGTCAAGGTCCTTACAGCAGGAGCATTCGCACTCATTGTGGATTCCAAGAGAGAAGATTATTTGACGCTTGATTAATTAGTAGAGGAAGCTGCAAGTGATATGCAAAACAAGACACAACCAGGGATGTACGAGTATGTCAATATGGCGAGCTGTCAGGGACATCAAGGACATCAGGAAAGTTGCAATTTGACGCTTTGTTTCCATATTGCATAATCCAATTAATTGAGTTTCAGGACAGGGAATCAATGAGCTACTGTTTGTTTATTGCCAATATTTGAAGAAGAGGAAACTAATGGCAAGAGGAATGGTAGAATTGACTGAAATAGGTCATGAGAGAGAACAAGTGGATGGATCGGGCAGATGGGGAAGAAAAATTTCGCCAAAATTTCGGGAGCCAAGCTACAATTCCAGATCTTCTACCTTGAATTTTGCATAGTATAAAACTATAATAGTGCCAGTGACACTTTACGGATATGAAACCTGGTCTCTGACGAAGAAGGAGGGCAGTTTTATCATTCAAACCAGAAAACATGCTGCAATAGTATTGAAATAAAATATCGAAGCATATTTGCAGGCTGAATGATAGAGTAGCACAGTATTTCATGTTTATAATTCACATTCACTTCGCGCAGACACATATATGCTAAATGCATATACAGTCAGCAAGGCCTTTGCACGAGCTTTCCCTACTCTTTGCAATGTAGAAGACTAAAGGGCAAACCATAATAGACAGGAGCAAGCAGAAGCTTATGTCAGATCCGAACGAAATTCTACCCTCTGTTTCAACCAGAAACCAGAATGAGACGTGCGTCTTTCGTACGTCTTCCCCCGTGACACCCTGAAATTTTGCGAGATTTTGACAGAGGTTCAGGTGCATAGCGACAAAACCCGTTACAAACAAACTCTAATCGTGAATACGTGTGAGTTCATTTCATTGTACCGCAGTGTACTCCCGCCACACACACTCTTGGAATTATAACAATGTGCGTGATTGTTTACAAAATTTTGACAGCACTTGAGGTACCCACGTGCTCGCCCGTGCTTGTAGGCAAACGTCGGCGGCCATTTTGAGTGGGACGTCTCATTGGTGGTTTCTGGTTTCAACGGACCGTCACGATACCCACAATGAACAGATGCAAGCAGAAGGAAAGGAACTGTCAAATTGTTTTTACTCGAAACCTTTTTTTTAAAGGCTTTTTCCTTTGTATTGAAATAAAAGGCATCTGCTATCATAGAGACACTTATTGCCCTGCACAAGTGAAATCAACTTCTTAACAAGCTCGTATTCCATATTTATTTTATCTTTTTCCCCTTTCCTAACCTCAAATGTCACTTGTCAAAAATTACGTCCGGAATGTCTTCTTTCAAGAAGCAATTCTTTCATCCAAGCAATTTTGGTATCACTGAAGCGTAGCAACTTTTTTGGCAGACGAAAATCTTTAGCAGTTTACTCAATAGTATTGAGGAACTAAAATGTTTTTTAGTAACCTTGGAACCGTCCACACATCCCATCATTGCATTAGAAGTCCCTACTGCCACATAAACAAATCCGTGTTTCATCCTCTCACGAACCTCGTCACATCGGTCACGTCCTTAATTCCCTCAAAATCATTTCTGTCCAATCATTGTTCCCAATGCAACCTCACTCAGTGCCAGAAGGTTCCTTGGCCTCTCATTACCGAAAACGACTTTACGTTAGGGTCCAGGCCAGAGCTGATCCTTTGCTCCTTCGAAAGAAGAATTCAGTGACGGATTTTTGGCCGTCTCTGCGAGGAAGGCGAATCTAAGAGAAGACCTATCCGCGAACTCTATAAGCTGTAAAAAGATGTGGACATAGTCCGAAAGCTAAAATCTTACGACTTCAATGGCTTGACCACATCGAGCATAAGGACACCAACGCTGCAGCTTAATAGGGTCTTCCAATTCGATTTTTCCAGTTCGAAAAGAAGGGGGAGAATGAACCTCCGGTATAAAGAACACGTAATCGCGGACGCAAGACAACTTGGTCTCTCCGACGAAGCTCTTGGAAGCAGCCGAGTACGCTGACCGCCAAAGATGGAAGGTTTTATTAACTCAGGCCCAGACTCTCCATGCATTGTTGGTCTAAAAAGAAAGTAAGTAAAGGTATTATCACTGAACTTGATTACTTTGAAGGGGCCAAGCCATATATTGATAAATAAATTTATAGTTTTCGAAAAAAATAATATTTTGAACTAACCTCGTTAACAAGATAGATAGATAGATAGATTTATTAATTTCGTATAATAATTTACATTAGGTTTGTTACCGCACATTTTACAGTACAGGGATTTGATAATATTATCTTGCCACTGAAATAATTTTTGAAAAATTGGAAAAAGGAACAACTAACATTAATCAGAGTTCGGAAGGAAAATACGACAAAAACCTTCCACATAAGAGAAAAAAAAAAAAAAAAAAAAGAAAAAAAAACCAAAAAGGATACATAAACAAAAACAATAAATAAATAAATAAATAAATAAATAAATAAATAAATAAATAAATAAATGAATAAATAAATAAATAAATAAATAAATAAGTAAATAAATAAATAAATAAATAAGTAAATAAATAGATAAATAAATAAATAAATAAATAAATAAGTAATCAAATAAATAAATACAAATGATGGAAAGTACAGTCTTAAGCCGCATTTAGTTAGTACACAATTCATTAATGAGTGGGTTGTCTGGAAAAATACACCTAATTACAAAATTAGATCGAAGTTTTTCAATTCTACGACAGATCAATTCAACATTCGCTTTACGGTGTAGATCTACGGTAGAGTGATGCCAAGGTAAGTTGAGCATCATTTTCAAAACTATATTTTGGCATATCTGTAGTTTCCTCGTTAACAAAAACACAGAATCTCTTTTTAAAAACGGAATATTAGGACAATATTATGATCAAAAAACATCGCTAACTGAAACTTATTGAGACCTTACCATCCTTATCAGATAGGTCTCGAATGAAATTAGTTTCGACGAAACATACGAAACGAAAAACTGCTCACGTGCTTGGAAATCTACCTGTAAACCTCGAAATGAGTAGTTTTACTCCATTGGCTGAATTCTCCAGACATTTTCCCTTTCGACTACCACCTGCTTCGATCGATAGCACATGGGCTGACAATCCATCAATTACCATATTGGGGGAAACCAAAAATTGGGTCGATTCATATATCGCCTCAAAAGACACGCAATTTGTCCAACGCGAAATTCCTACACTCGAAAGTTGCAGCTAGTGATAGACAATACTTTCAAGAATAAACGTTTTGCCATGAAAAGAGCAGACTCAGTGCTTATAGAATGGACTACCCAAAATTCAAAATAATCTCGGTCAGGACCTCTTTTCGTTTTGAATGTCACAGCAATAGGACAAGGATCATCTAAGTTTCAATTACTCTGAAACTCTCCCATAGATCAATAAAAGTGATATTCGCAATTGACATCTGTCAAATATTCAATGTGTGTCCTTCATAAAATAATATATCCTTTTCCTTCACCTCAGCCGGTCTGATTCCGTATAGACAACAATCTATAAATTTTGTGTTCTTCCTTTCCCACACCCAACCCTCACTATCGATGCACTCAGCTGCGACAACAATCGGCGCCTGATATTCCCAATGTTACCATTAAGCCCGAACGCACAACCCAGTGACATGTCATAGCCATAACCGATGAGAAAGGTAAAGTTTCGACATGCAGACTTAAATGGGTACCTCTTAACCCAAATTAATCTTCTTAAACTCCTTGACACATTCTGCAGGAGAATGTCAACATTGTGATACTTAATCTTGTGCCCTCCCTCGCCAGCCCGTCAGTTGCATCATGTCCACATGTGTGGAGCAGCGGAACAACATGAGGACCATCAAGCCATCAAACAACAACTACCTCTTCGCCGGGAACGAATGAAATTTTTGACAACGACTTCATTTTAAGCCGGCGAACAGATTCGGATTTTGGATTTTTCTTCATTCCTCCGTCATCGTTCGCCAGCGTTCGCACCACTCCCACTGTAGCGTGGTACTCCTCCACTAGGTACTTGGGATGAAAACTTGGCAACTTACTCCCCCATCGCTAGGTTGTGAAACTACTTCAAGGATACATTTGCCATTAAGAACTCGACATGAGCGTCGAAAGAAGGGGTAGTGGCACACTGTGGCGTTGAATAGAAAGACAAAAAAAAAAGATTTGTTTCCAGAGGAACAACCACGACTTCCCCTTTTTGTTTTTCCTCTTTCTCCTGCGCGTCGGTTGAGTAGACCACTTTTTTGTGAACTCAACGATAAGTGAAAGGAGTAGGTACCAATTGCCAGCTCTACCACCTCCTAAAAGGCTCTGGGAAAAATCAATAAACCATCAACCGAGAAACATTTTAATGGGTTCTTCCTTCAGGCTAATCGTGTGCTCCGTTGTGTGTTGTGTTGTTTCTGGGGCTCTCTTATCCTCCTGGTTCCGTTCGAGCAACGCTGAGTGCCATCTCGTCGATTTGGATTGTTCGAATGGGTTTTTAGATGGAATAAGGTCAATCAGATGTCGAAAAGGAGGCTAGTAGAGTTCATACGTTTGTGAGGCAGTAAATGCCATCGATTGGCTTAGACTGCTTCTCGATGTGGTCCTGTAGCTCATATGCTTGCATTTGCTCGATGGTTATTTTTCTTTACAGATACTATCATTCGATTCATAAGTTTTGTAGCTGCCCTAAAGCAAGGGGCTTTTCCAATGTGGTGAATGGAGAAGAGGTGATGCGGACATGATACAAGTAAAAGGAATATGTTGCCCGTCAGCCTTGTTGAAAAAGATGTTATTTTAAGAAAAGCACTTCGATTTTGAAGTTATAGCCTTCTCGGGTAGAATTATAATTCAATTCCGATATCGACAACTTCCTCTGAGTTGGACGATTGTGCTTTCGTTGTCATGCTGACTATATCCCTCAGGAAGAATGCAGAGTAGTGAGACATTCAGTTAATAAGGACCTTACTATTTCTATAATACAGGATACATGATAAGCTATTTATACCAGGAGACAAGTAAAATACCTACCCAAATCATTCGAATACCACATTGCTGCTGATGATAATCCCGGCTCCTAAAATGTCAAGGCGGGAGTCATATAATTTGCCAGTCGTGGCTTCAATCTTTGATATAACCATAAACGAAACTGACCCTTTTGTTGGTGAAACTACATCTGAATCTTACCAACAGTCACGCTTAAAGTTAAAAAATAAGCACTATATATACGATATAAAGGATGATTTTTTTACTTTATGGTTTTTCAGTGTTTTATTTTCGATAGCCTACGCATGACTCGTGACATGAGTTAATGTTGGGTGTATTCAGCTAGTACTTCCATTATTAACAGACTTAGGCTTGAACAACGCTTACATATTATAAAATCTTATTATCCAAATTCCTGCTCTGTGTTCCTGCTATAGCATTTTATGGTTGCCATAATCGATTTACTGAGCAAGCAAATTTCGTAAACATTTCACGCTGTAGTTCATCAAGCCCATTGTGTAGAGTGCAAAGAAAGTGTTAATGAATAACGTGGTATGTCCATTACACCCCTAGAAAGGCCAGGGGAAGATCTACCTTTTTATCGAAAAATTTTCGACAGCGACAGAGCTAATTTCTGGTTGGACGGGTATATTAGAAACAAAACTGCCATATTCGGTCTGATGGGCAACGTTAGAGAATACAAAGGCCACCAGCGCATCCCGAAATATGCACTCTTTGGAGTGGTTATATTCCGCTAGAATCATTGATCCGCATTTGCCCAAAATGCACGAGTTGAACCTGGTGGACATGTGGTTCTAGTCGGACTTCGTTACACACCGTACAGTACATGAATCAATGTGTGTTAAGAATTGAATTCAGTGAGGAATTTATTTCTTGCTTTGGACCGGTAAATTGGCCGACCAGATCGTGAGATTTGGGTCTTAGACAATCTTTTTAGGAGGATTGTCAAATCACTCATCCAGTCAGTCATCATCGTCAATTGCAGTATTAGAAACCAACATTACCTGAATTATTACCAAGATATCAGCTAATATGCTCATAAAAAAGTAAATGGCAAGCATTGGTTTGTTAACTCAATAAAAAAAGTACTCACTCTCATAATTTCCTCTTCATCCTTTTTGGACAATTAAAAACCAAATGGTTCTAAGATCACATATTACAAGGCTAGTTCTATAGGGTTTCCCAAAAAGGACTTGACAACTTTTTTTTTAAATAAAACGCAAACCATTTGAGATATTTCAAAATCTTTATTATCAGCTTGAAGTACAATCAAAACATTTATGAATGGAACTCGACTTCGTTCAAATCTCCACCGCGAGCACGTTTGCAGTGGTCGATTCGCTGGACCCAATTTTCAATGACTCGGCCGCTATTTCGCGTTCAATGTTGGCTCTGAGCTCTTCCAACGTCATCGGCTTGTTGGCATAAACCAATGACTTAACGTAGCCCCAAAGAAAATAGTCTAGAGGCGTTAAATCGCACGAACGAGGCGTCCAATCGACTGGCCCATTTCTTGAGATAACACGCTCATCAAACTTACTCTTCAATAAATCGATTGTAACGTGTGCTGTGTGGCTTGTGGCACCATCCTGTTGAAAGCACATGTCGTCCAAGTCCATATCTTCCAATTCGGGCCAAAAATAATCGGTAATCACGGCGCGATAACGCTGGCCATTCACAGTAACGTGACGATCGTTATCGTCGACGAAAAAATATGGCCCAATAACGCCGCCGGCATGCAAACCGCACCAAACAGTTATTTTTTTGTGGATGAAGTGGTGATTCATGAAGCACATGTGGATTTTCACCCGACCAATAACGTATATTTTGCGTATTGACGAACCCAAAATGAGCTTCGTCACTGAAGATGATTTTGCGATGAAATTCATCATCTTGGCGCATCTTCTCCAGAGCCCAATCGGAGAACGTACGTCGCTTCAAATGGTCAGCTTGAGTCAGCTTGATCTTGTATGGGCGTAAACCAAGATCCTTACGCAAAATACGCCATAATGTGGTCTGAGCGATGCCCAATTTTTGAAAACGCCGTGGAATTGACTGATTTGGATCGTTTGCTACGGACGCCTGGACGGCAGCGGTATTTTCGACACTTCGACCAACCCGTTGTCTCACTGACACGGCAACATCACACAACGAATATGTGGACTCAAATTTTTGAACTAAGCTTGTTATTGCCTGTATACTAGGGCGAGAATTACGACCGAAAAGTTGGAGTTAGCGCTCTTAAAGTTGCGGTCACCGACTCCGAATTTCGGTAGAAAATTTTTATAATTTGCAGACGTTGCTTGTTCGTGTACTTTACCGTGATGAAAATGTTGAGTTTACTGAATAAATTGACAATGACAGTTTGATGATTAGTGAAAGGGTGCGTTCACAAATTAAATTCAAAGCTGTCAAATCCCGTTTGGAAAACCCTTTATATTCGGAAAAAATGGTGCATTAAACCAAAGATAACACTTTCGGTCAAAATTCCAGAAATCATACCTAAACCCTGACTTTTGTTTTCAATTTTAAGAAGTTCTTTATCTAAATAATCTTTCGGAAGGAGTGATACCTGAGGTTCGGTTTAGCAGAGCAATGAACCCTGACGACTCAGAAATGTTTTGCTTGGGGATAGCAAGAGCCGTCTCCATAACACTCCTTCAGGTCAGCCAATTTAGGCTCTCCCCATTAAGCTTGTTTTAATAAGTGGCTTTCACTAAGCGTGTCTTAACTTCAAAATGAATGAAGAGACTTGTATATGAAATATGACACAAACCTTTATTGGAGGTTAAAGTAAATTCAATACAATTTAAAAGTTAATCAAAATTAAAATATCGTTCAAATAGCCAACGGCAAGTATCATGAAATACCGTGTTCTTCGAACTTGGCTTGTACCAACTCCGCTGTAACGGCCTGCGTGTGGCATATTACGCCATACTATTGGAAGCACATGCTGCTCAAGTGCATTTCTTCCCCCTGGAGCCACTAATAGTCAGGTATCAAGGCTCGATACTGTTCGCCGTTGACAGTCACGGTCTGGTCATTCTTATTTGGGCATACGTATGGCGCAATGACGCCACCTGCCCAACATCCACGACGAACAATCCTTCGAATGCAATGAGTCTTTTGATACTGCTGTCGTATCACTGAATACGATTTTTTGGCCCGAATTTGCATACACTAAAAAGCTTCTGAGCCCAATCGCCATACGACGAGCTTGGTGAACTTATAGCTTGAATTCTTCTTTGAATTGGATCTTGTACGTCTTTTTGCCTAATTCGCTAAGTTAAACTCGCATAAAGGTCAACTTTTTATGTCCTATGAGGAACCAAGAAGTGTGGGTCTTCAGCCACACTCCTAGCAATTTTAGCAACATTTTCGCTGTGTCCACGCGTTCGTCAATCAAAAACCTCGTCTTCTCTGAATTTGTTTTAATTGATTGAACTGCTTTTTTAGTTTTAAGACTATCTCGACCGTATTTAGTTTGACGAAGTTTCATAATTAATTTCAGCATTTTTTATATGGTCGCGAGAAGTGCTATATAGTGAAACATTATTTCGGGTAGTTGATTATTTTCTCTGGAAAAACAAGCAGGAAAGGAGCCTTAAATCCAAACTATCTCGAACATATTTGTAATATTTCGATTGATTCCAGGTCATAAGAGCTTGCCAGATAACCATAATGCGGATGAATTCGTCAGACATAGCTCGGCACAATGTGTCGAACCAGAATCGGCCTGCAATTTCGACCTTGAGTTGTGGAAAAAATGAAAGAATTTCGAAGACAATATGGCCTTAATTTAGGCTCAACTTATTCTTAGTAAATTGTCGGAACATTTCCCCATTGGTAGTGCTCCTCAAAGGGCAATAGTCTATTAGCGCAAAAAACTCAGTCACATATTGTAGATATATTTCATCCCATAATTAGCAATGTTGATCTAAATCCTGAAATGCTAAATCTATCCAACTATGGTACTTTGTATATTTTTAAAACAAGGCCAAGACTGATGGAACGGAAACAATCCGGTGTATTCAATCCATCATTAACAATATGGCCCAATGATTGCTTCGAACCTTAAATTGCAGCAGCAAGGGCGTTAAAAGTGAGAGGTCAGAAATAATGTACAGAAATGAAATAACCAGGTTACAACTGCCTTCGATGATTTGATAATTTTGAGGACCTCACTTTTAAAATAGTACTGATTGGAATACAATTTCCTTCTCTACAATATGGTACATCTAGTTTACATTTTATTTATCAAATGTCTAGCTACAAGTTATGAAAGGCTTCATTCGAAATGACTGCCATTTGCTCTTAAGCACGGACTGAGACGCACTGACCAATTATCAATCGCTTTACAGACCTTTACATTGAAAAGTTGTTGACAATGCGGACATGGTTTGCTTCAAATATTTCGGTGATGAGTGGAGCAGGTCGTTCCCTCTAACATGGATGACAACTTGTAGTCCTAAGATTTGAGTTCCGGATTATCAGCTGGCTAATCATCCGGTGATAAGAAGTCCATTATTTCTAAATATCCTTAAGGGCTTTTTGCCTTATGGGCGTGAGCAGAATCTTATTGGAGCTCTCACTGGATGGATCATTAGAATAATATAGTAGTATGATAAACGAACCAGTGATTGATTCCAAGCGGAAGGAAGGTCCGAATAATATCACCATTTGCCACATTACAGTTGCATAAGTCCATCACAAAGATACTATTGTCGACATCATCCTATTCCATGGTGGTAAAAGTCTAAAAACAAAAATCTTTTACGTGACAAAGCAGCATAAAAGTAAAGTGTTAAATAGCAGGTAACTAAAACAGAGTGCAACTAGGTATGTATTTAATATGGTTGCGGTAAAGGTTGTTGTTGAGAATTTTATCGTGCTATTATTTAAAACTTTAACGACTCTGGCGACCGTGTGCAGCTTACGAAATATGAAAGGAAACTGGCCTAAGAGAGCTGTAAGATTGAGCGGAGTTACGCCATTTTATTTTATTTTATTTTAACCTTTACCGTCATCGCTTGTATATTCTAAAGTTCACGCTGCCGCCATGAGTCTGCCAAAATCGTAAATTAATTAATGATTAATGATTATCAATTGTACCAACTGAATTGTACCAATAGAGAAGAAACGTCACCCAGTGAATCGGGATTGTGTTTTAGTTTTGCTGGGCATTGTTCAGTTCTGCGGATTCTAGTGGGGCTCAGATCGTCCGGCCATAGAATAATTGTATCAATATTTATGACAAGCATAAAGGCATTTCTACCGTCTAAAATTTGCCTCATAAAATGTTCAGGAATCAGTTTCTCAACAAGAAATCCTGATGGTAAAATGGGAAGAGGTTATTGGAGCAATATTGGTAAGCAATAAAGTTTTTCCAAAAACTACCTATGATGCGACTATGTGATGGTTTCTGATGTTAGCTGAGGAACTGATGGAGTAGTTCCAAAGTCCAATATATTCATTATAGTCCAATAATTAAAGCTGACTTGAGCAGCAGGAGCGGAGCCACTGATTAATTTAAGGGATTTGCTTTCAACAATGACGAAAACAGAAAATAAGTTTTGCTTTTCCCAGAGGGGTAGTATAACAATAGTTTTAAAAAAAAACAGATATAAAGTGCTGGCGTATATGAATATACATCCACGTCCGTAGATATACCAAGGTCGTTCAATAAGAAACAGGAATCTTGTTATGTCGCGGAATTGCTATCTGATTTTTTGAAGTCCACTATGAGCTATCAAATATCAACGATCGGCAATCATAAAAATCGATCAAAGAACTTGCATTAAATTTGGCATGAAGTGTGAAGCCCTCATCAACCATCTGTTGCGTTTGTTCAATATTGTGATATAATGTTGAAAAACAAACATAAATTATACTAACATGCCTTAAACTAAATCTTGAACATTACTGTACCAATTATTATCTCTTTTGTATTGACTACTGTCACTGAATTTGACAATAAAGATTCACTTGGAATTAGGAAGTCGGCGTCTTCACTACCACTCGTCAATTGGCGACGAGAATTATTAAACTAGAATCGAATCACAAGTGCTAAAATACAAAAATTATTCAGTGGTTAAACGAAGGTATGGACAAAGAAACGTTAGAAGCGATTTTAATATCGCAACGCGAGTGGATGGCACGTAACTCTGGCTCATCGAGTGTTCAGCCATTTCCGCCATATAAAAAAGACGAAAACTGGAAGACTTACTTGAAGCAACTGCAGCAACATTTTGAGGCATGCGGGGTGGAAGAGGACAAACAAAAGCGCGCATTTTTCCTTGCATGGATTGGAGCGGACAATTTCGAAACCCTGCAAAAGCTCTTCGATCGAGAAGACTTATCCACCAAGACTTTTAAGGAGCTTACAGCTAAGCTCAGTGAGCACTTCGTTTCGAAAATTCATGTTCTTGCACCCAGGTACCAATTTCACAACATGCCAATGAAGTCAGGTCAAACATATGCGGAGTGGGTTGCAGATCTTCGAGGAGTGGCACGCAACTGTAGATTTACCTGCCCCAAAGAAGAGTGTGCACAATCATATGTTGACAATATGATTAGAGACATCATTGTCCTTTACACCCCTCACGACACGGTGCGGACGCAAGCTCTTCAAAAGGCCGACCCCGCTTTAAAAGATGTCTTGGATATAGCCACCGCATACGAGACAACGCAAAAAACATTTTCGGCAATCAAGGAGAAGGGTAACGAGATAGAGGTAAATCAGTTATCCCATTTGCAACGTCAATCGCAGTCGTCGAGGAAGTCTTGCCCGGGCTGTTACGTAAAGTAAAGTTTCCCTCTTAAACAGCATCGAGACATTGTGCGGAAAGTATTCCAAGCTGTTTTCATCGGGACTCGGCAAGTGTACTTCTTTTAAAGCACATTTGGAATTGAAGGAGGGTGCAGGGCCAAAGTTTGTTCGTCATCGTCAAATCCCGTATGCCCTGTTGGATGAAACGAAAAAGGAACTGGATCGGTTGGTGGCCGAAGGGATCCTGTCGTGGGTTCAGCGGACCCAATGGGCCACACCGGTGGTGATCGTCCAGAAGCCTAATGGTGGAATACGAATATGTGGCGATTTTAAAACAACTCTGAATCCACAATTGGTATGCAATCGTCATCCGCTTCCAAGACCTCGTGACTTGTTTCATAAGCTTCGTGGAGGAAAGGTTTTCACAAAGATTGACTTGTCGGAAACTTATCTGCAGATCGAGTTGGACGAACCCTCCAAAGAATATGTGGTCATCAACACACCTTTTGGTCTCTTACGGTTCAATCGGTTACCGTATGGTGTGAGCAGTGCACCAGGTGAGTTCCAAGGGGTGATGGATCGATTGTTCGCGGATCTTCCTGTGGACATTTACATCGACGATATAGTGGTTGCTGGCACCTCGGAAGCGGAGCATCTGCGAATTTTGGAAGAGGTGCTAAGGAGATTGGAAGAAAATGGATTCCGATGCAATAAGCTCAAATGTACGTTTGCAGCGGCGGAACTCGAATATTTGGGACACACTCTCAATTCTAAGGGAATTCGCCCATCCGAAAAACACTTGGAAAAACACTCTTCGCAACTTACGACGACCAAGCAACGTCAAGGAACTGGAAGCAGTCATTGGTAAATTAAACTACTATAATCAATTTATTCCGAACTTTTCGCAGGTTGCGGGGCCATTGAACGCACTCCGGGCAAAAGGAGCAACATTTGAGTGGTCTAAGCAACAACAAAGAGCGTTCGAATCATTAAAAGACAGCATCTTAAAGGCAACTCGCCTAGCGCATTTTGATGATACCTTGCCCGTAATTCTGGCGACCGATGCATCGAGTTATGGCATTGGAGCAGTTGTTTCCCATCGGTATCCAGATGGTACGGAAAGGCCTATTGCGTTTGCCTCCAAAACGTTGAACTGCCATCAGAAACTTTACAGTCAAATAGAGAAGGAGGCTTTGTCGATCATTTTTGGCGTAACGAAATTCCATTGTTATCTATATGGCCGCACCTTCGAATTGCAGACGGATCACAAGCCTCTCATTGCGATATTCAATCCAAGCAAGCAGATCCCCGAAATGACCATGAGACGGCTTCGGAACTGGGCCTTAACCTTGATGGCATATACGTATCAAATCAAGTATCGTCCTACCGCCAAACATGCCAACGCGGATGCCTTATCTAGACTTCCAATTGGCCCAGATGTTGCTTTCGACAAACTAGAGAACAATTTGCACAATGTTAATTCTCTACTTCTAGAGGACTTAGACAGTACTCCCATTAATGCAGCCGTGATAGGAAAGTTGACGGCTAAGGACCGGCTGCTGAACAAGGTTCAGGGATACATAAAGAACGGATGGCCGGACAAGCTCCTAAGCAACGAAAGGGAGCTGAAACCATTTTTCGACCGTAAGTTAGCACTGTCTGTACATAATAATGTCATTCTCTTGACTTCCGATTATGATCGAGTCATCATTCCTGAGGCTCTACAATCCAGGGCATTAAAGTACGTGCATAAAGGGCACTGGGGCTGTTCACGTATGAAACAATTGTCACGGCGATATATCTGGTTCCCAGATATTGACAAGCAGATCGAAAAGTTGGCGGCCAGCTGTGTTATATGCCAATCGTCAGTCTCGGATCCAAAAAAAGAATACGCAAACTGGCCACCATCAGAAAAACCGTGGGAAAGGATCCATTTAGATTTCGCAGGCCCATTTTTCAACAAAATGTGGCTGATTTGTGTCGATTCTTTTTCGAAATTCCCGTTCGTGGTCTCAATGTCGTCGGTAACGTCAAAGTCCACAATAAAAGCACTGCAGATGATTTTCGCCATCGAAGGACTTCCAAGAACCATTGGGACGGACAACGGTACACAATTTACCGCTCAGGGTTTTGAAGAATTTTGCCACCAAAATTCAATTCAGCATTGCCGAACAGCACCGTTTCATCCGGCCTCCAACGGACAGGCAGAAAGATTCGTGCGGACAGTCAAAGAAGCATTCAAGAAGATTTTCGAGGAGGAAAAGAATACAGATGTGGCAGTTAACGTGTTTCTCTCAACATACAGATCGACTCCGAACCCAACGTCACAGAAGTCTCCAGCGGAGTTGTTGCATGGGCGACAGCATAGAAACTTACTTTCGTGTTTTCTTCCGGACCAGAAAAAAATGTCTTTTTCAAGACAAAACCCTAAATTCCAACGTTACTAAAACGTTTTAGCACGACAATACAAGAAGTCCAAGAAATGGAACAGGGGAATTATAGCTGAAGTTCTGGGAAGTAAAATGTACGGCATCCAAACAGAGGAAGGATTTATAAGACGTCATCAGAATCAATTACGTCTGCTTAATCATCCTCCAGAAGCAGATCCTACACCTATTGGAAGTTCAGAAATGGAACCAAGTTCTGAACAAGAGCCAGGTGAAGGTAAATTCATTTTAAATAACTACGACTTTGCTTCGGCTTTTAGGCAAAACTATGATGAGCGTCGCTCCGAGGATAATGGAATTGAACTGGAGCAGCAGCCACTGGAACCGAAACCGGTTTCGCAAGCAACGGCCGAACATCACCAGCAAACGTCTTCCGATACGGAAGTTAATCAACAAGCTTCTCCTGGTGCAGCAGTTGACACACCCCCGGCGCAACGGGAGTTCAGAAGATCCAAACGACCTAGAGTGCCCCCTGTACGATATCCCCAAGGATACTGAACTACCTGTATCCTTTGTATTGGGAGGGGAGAAGATATTGTAATCGTAACCTTAAACTAAATCTTGAACATTACTGTACCAATTATTATCTCTTTTGTATTGACTACTGTCACTGAATTTGACAATAAAGATTCACTTGGAATTAGAAAGTCGGCGTCTTCACTACCACTCGTCAGCGACATTCTCCTAAGACTATTGAATGAGAGCTTCTTAATCGTTTAAATCTGGTTAGTGTCTCAGGGAGATCATTTTGAGTAAAATAAAAAAGTTTTAGTAAATCATTAAATCTATGTTCTAATTCTGAAAAAAACAATAGGCTTAAACTTTTGCTTTGGAACGCACCTTATAGAACCTTATAGTGTGAAAGTGCTATATTCAATGACAATATAAATATCGTGTCTCGTACCACAAAAGCGTTTTATAACAATACTGACAACGTCTTTAAACGCTTTGGTTGGAAAAAAATCGCATCAGTTCCAGGAGTCGATCGGAAAGTAAGGGCTGAAATTGAACGAAATCCTGGACAGAGTGGCAGGCGATTAAGCTGAACGTTTCAAAGCAACCATGTTACAGATAATAAAAGATGAACTCATGCTAAAACCTTATTCAGAGCTTACACAAACATTTTCGGAAACATACATTTTCCAATGTAGCTGCACGTCATATTGCGCTTGTGCTGAGCGGGCTAGGTGTGGGCTGGTCTGGCCTTCAAAATGCGCCAAGGTAGATCGAGTCCTCTCGAATGCTGAATGCAAGCTCAAAATGGAGCGAAGGTTTGAACCTAAGGAAATCGGATACGAAGACGTTGGGCATTATTCGAAAAACTTAATTTCCTAAGTGATACAAATTCTTCAAAGATGGTAGTGAGAGCGTGGAAGACGAGCCCCACTCTGGACGGTCGTCAACGTCAAGAACTGACAACAACGTGTAACGTCTGCGTGAAGCAAATCCATTCAGACAGTCGATTAAGTCTGCGGCCGATAGAATTGGTATTGATAAAATGACCATTATCACCGAAAATTTGGCGGTGAAAAATCTGCTATACGGAGGGTAACGCTACGGTTCCCAATCCCCTTAAAGTTCCGACATGGTTCCTCTAGACTTTTTTCAAAAGACTCAAAAGAAACCACCATGAGACTCTAGGTGCCATCAACAAAGCTTGCACGCGTATGTTAAAACCCTTCCAGAATCCGTCTACCAGAAAACTTTTAGCCGTCGAAAGCTCGGTAGTAAAAACGTGTCCACGCTCAAGGCAATACTTCGAAGAATTTTGTATGAGGTTTTTTCTGAAGGGTTTTGTATGAGTATCTGGAATAAATCCAATCTTCCGGGAATTTTCCCGATACTTTTTATACAAACCCTCTAGTTCAAAGGGAAAAAATCTTACCGGTGCTCACACAAAGTGGCTCAAAATTAACCACCCTATCGGAAGATGTTATAATTTTCGCAAATGGGGTGGTATGTCAATCATATTTGATATATGTGAACTAGACAGCTGCAGAATATAAACAGACAAGCTATGGAGTGCTATACTCCGCCAGAGCGTGGAATAAGTGTATCGATTTTTTTTTGACCAATAATCGGTCGGTGATGTTAGCGCAGCATGAATTTCGACGTCGATTTCCTAATCGTGTCACGCTACTCGCCTCGAACAGACTGGAACCACAGGAGTCCATGCAGTGTGTGGCCGCCACCGGACTGGTCGTTCGGCCTAGAATATCGTGGCTATGGCTCCGATGTCGCTGAAAACGACGAAACATCAAGCAGACCAAGGGGCAGGCAATTGGGCATCTCCAGACGGACTCTACAGCGAATTTTAGTGAAAGACTTACACACGTATCAGTTAATGCCTGCTGTCCGTCAGTCGCGTGCGAATTACTGTCAAGCCATCCTTAATCTCAACAAAGAAGATGACGATTCTGTGTTAAAAATTAGCGACGAGCCGCATTTCCGTTACGTTAATAATCAAAATGTTTGTTTCTGGGGCACTGAAAATTCTCGTGCGAAACACGAAGAACTTTGGGCGGCGTTCACGTGGGAGGAGTGGTTGGCCCGGTCACTGTTACTGGCGAACGCTACAAGGCGCTGATAAACGACTTCTAACTGCCGGAATTAAATGAGCGTGACTTTGTGAACACGTGCTTTAAACAAGACGTTGCAACCGTACACGTGGCACGGGACACAATGGACATTGTGAAGGAAGCGTTTCCTGGCCGTGTAACCGCCCTCCCCCCTTTTTTGGCAATTTGGATGGGCCAGCAAGATCGTCCGGATTTCCCATCCCAGATTTCTTTCTTAGGAGCTACTTTAAGTCGCGGGTGTATGCCAACAAGCCTTAGACAATCCCTGAAGAATATTCGACAGGAATGCGACCAGTTATCACCGAAAATCTTGCGGAAAGTCATGAAAATAACGATAAAACAGGTACAAATGTGTATCAATACTGGCTTTGAAGCTTCAATTGGTCTCCATCATAGTCTGGGCGGCTGTCACGGTGGATGAACGTTCGCGTGTTTTTGGGCGAAAATGTTTTGGAAGGTGGTTTGAATTGGGTAACCAAAGAGTTCGGTGACAAGGAACGGACGTTCCAACAGGATTCTGCACCAGCACGGAAAGCACGCATCATTAAATAGACCCTACTCTAAAGCTAAAATTTTCGTTGGATCTTCTCGATCCTTTCATTTGCGTTCGAGTAGGAAGGGCTCCAAATAGTGCAACAATAATCTAAGGGGGATCTAACTAAGGCAAAGTATAAACATTTAAGCGAAACAATGTCAGAGAACTCAATGGTATTAAGTTTGCAGAAACCAAACCTTTGATTAGCTTTTGTTGTAATGAGATCAATATAAGGGAGGAAATTATGTTGCGGTCTAGGATGACACCTAGGTCTTTTATTTGCCTGACTTTGGTCGACTGAGTATTATTCAGCTTATAGCTTAATTCAATACAGTTTTCCGTCCTATGACATGAAAACAGGGAACCTTTTAAAACTTTAAGACTAAGCGACTTCAATTCGCACCATTGGAATAGACACGTGATACCATGTTGGAAAGTTCACAGTTTTCGGAGTATAAGATTTTTGTATAAATTTTAAGATTGCCAGCATAAAGTAGACATTTAGAGTATTTAAAGACAGATGGTATGTCATTAATGAACAAAAGAAATAGCAATAGACCAAGATGACTACCTTGTGGGATACCTGATGAGAAATGAAGTCCAGCAATAGAATAATATCAGCTGCTGCGGGACAATGAGTAAGCGCGGCATTGTGCATGATCTGCGTGTTTCTATTCTCATGTTAATTTGACCTGAAAAGCTTCTAGGTCAAAATCTTCATGTTGGGCAGAGTGGTTGCGGATAGGATATTTTATAATCCTTTCGAAATAGACACACCTGTGTTTTTAGTGACACTCTTGGCAATATTTTTAACCGACTTTGACTGACGAAATTGACCCGGATCTCTATTATCACAACCTATCAAAAATTTTCAAATTAATTTCGCTATTCATGTGCAGCCCTTGATGATGTCCAAAGGCGGTACGGGCTTTGTAAAATATTTCAACGATATTTTCACCGTTGCCTATCAAAAAAACTATCATCTAGTGTAGGGTAAAATTTCGTCACAACTCAATTCTATCGCCCTCCTTATTTTTATCGTATTTTAAAGTTAAGTGTCGAAAACTACGTAAAAAATGCTTCTATTCAAGGATGCCAAAATGACTAAGTCATGATGTTCTCTCATTCAATTTTGTAATTTTCAAATGTCGGATGCCACACGGCGCCGTCTAAGAATCTTCTTTTTTTCTTTCTTAAATAAAGCGACGAATATTCAGTGACAGCCATAAATTATTGAGCTTCCTTGAAGGGTTGATTTATGCTTTCCTGTCCCTTATATGGCATCATATTATCCCTCCGCACCATACCAATCAAAAACAAGTTCGAAAACTTGCTTACCAGTTTCTTTTACTCACAATCCTGCAAAGCTTTCAGCTAACGAACAATTTACTCGAACTGTATCCGCAACGTTATCCACATCTCACTGTTATGTATCATCCCATTCATTTAGCTAATAATAGCCTATCATAACTGTCAGGCGGCAAACTTTAGTTCCACCCTATCCGACAGGCCTCATACACATGAACATACATATGGACAGCTAGCATTGTATCGACTCAATTATTTGAACAAAACAGAACGCCCAAAGCTGTCTAATATAATTTCCGACTAGAGTGGTGACTTTAATTGAATTCACACGAACCTGCTTTAGGGTACCAGCAGCTAACATCTTGGTCGGTCTACTCCACACCAGTTTGTCGTGCAGGTATATACTGCATCGCTGGCTCGGCAATGATCACAGCATTGGCTCCTTATTGTGTCCACATATGAGTCCATTAGAACGAGTGTTTGGGCATGACTGAGGCACGAAATGCCAAGCAATTGCGAATGTCCTTGCGCTAACGTTTGACTTTCGACTGAGTTTTCGTGACACTGCAAAATGTCAGTTGTTTGTTGTGCGAAACAGGAACGCAATTGGAACGATAATTGCAACCGTTCGGATATCCTTAAAGGATTAAATCCTCTTAAAGGAGAGAAGAGGAATATAAGCAAGCTCACGTCCAAAGCACCGAAGCTAATGAAATGGAAAGAAAAAATCAATCGACAACCGAGAAGGATGACGACTTACATAACCACAGGGTTCTATTGTACGTACTATACTTACATGTATATGTGTGCTCGAGTCCTAATGGCACTTTTGTAGGTCACAGATTTTCCGGTTTATTCTCGGGCAACGTGCATGACCAGAATTTCGATTGAAAATCGATTAGACGGCAACAGTGTAGTAGTCCTCGTCAGCCACTCTTCCGTCATCCGCTACTCGTTGCCGGTTCCCGTCTTAATTCATGCAGAAAGGATTATTGGAGCACTATGCGGCACAGGAGGGGGCGGAGTGGATGAATGAAATACATGTAATATTTTCCACTCGCTTTTCCTTATCATTTCACATCGACTAAGGTAAATGTTGTTTCAAGAGTTTTTTCGACATTTTATATAGGTATTCCCTTTTCGCTCGGTTTTCTTTTACATTTCTGTGATTTTCTGTTGGCAGGATGAATGAGGGATTTCGTATTCAGTACGTCACGGTGGACCCTAATGTAAAGTCGTTTTCGGTAATGAGAGGCCAAGGAACCTTCTGGCACTGAGTGAGGTTGCATTGGGAACAATGATTGGGCAGAAATGATTTGGAGGGAATTAAGGACGTGACCGATGTGACGAGATTGTGAGAGGAGGAAACACGGATTTGTTTATGTGACATTTGCAATAGATTTGCTTTCAAGATGGGTCGTCGATAGTAGGGACTTGTAATGCAATGGTGGGATGTGTGGACGGTTCCAAGGTTACTACAAAATTTTTTAGTTCCTCAATACTATTGAGTAAACTGCTAAAGACTTCTGTCTGTCAACAAAGTTGCTACCCTTCACTGAGACCAAAAATAGTTTGGATATTTAACACGACGTTTATATTTAACTTGCATTTTCTCTAATCATATTATGGCCTTCCTATTAGGAAGTTATTGAAATGGGATCGAAGGAAATTTTCTTCATGTTTCAAGGGCCATGGTTAAAAAGGGAAAGTGCGTGTGCAATAACGTTCCTATTTTAGTAGGAGTAGTCGTTCTCACGAACCAATTTTAAATTTATTTTGTCGCCTTCAAAGTAGGTTGCTAGTATTATTTCAGCTCTTGATTCAACCCTCCGTACATTGCAGGTATTTGTGGGCAAATTGAGGAACTATCCTTAGCTTCCGTAGGGAATTTTCTTATATACAGGGTGTCCCACGAGCAGTGTGCCAAAAAGCTAGAACGTGTAGGTCTGGTCAAGACAAGAAAAAAATCGTATGGTAGGAGGGGGGGTCTATTCCCCCCGTTTAGCCGGGAGGGGCAATTTCCTAAAAAATTTACTTAATTTGGAAAAAAAATTATTAAAAATCAACAGTTACATCCACAATTCCATGATGTACTTTCTTGTAAGGCCAGAGACCTCTTCTTTCATCCTGCTTTTAAACGAAGCTGTTTTAAGGAATAGTTTTTGAGTAATTAATTTTCAAACTCAAAATTTTGAAAAAAAAAATTTAAAAAAAAAATTTCAACTATTTTTTTTCAAAATTGTACGTAATTAAGTATTTACTAATTTTTGGTTGCATTTTAATTTCTCGAAAACTACAAGACAGTTTTGCATCCGGTTTTCTGGTTTTAACTAAAAACTAATAAGAGAATTGAATTTTTGAAAAAAAAATAGTACTTAATTACATACAATTTTGAAGAAAAATAGTTGAAATTTTTTTTTTAAATTTTTTTTTTCAAAATTTTGAGTTTGAAAATTAATTACTCAAAAACTATTCCTTAAAACAGCTTCGTTTAAAAGCAGGATGAAAGAAGAGGTCTCTGGCCTTACAAGAAAGTACATCATGGAATTGTGGATGTAACTGTTGATTTTTAATAATTTTTTTTCCAAATTAAGTAAATTTTTTAGAAAATTTCCCCTCCCGGCTAAACGGGGGGGAATAGACCCCCTCCTCCCATACGATTCTTTTCTTGTCTTGACCAGACCTACACGCTCTAGCATATTGGCACACTGCTCGTGGAACACCCTGTATATACCGCCACCTTTGCATTTTATCCAAATCTGCAACGAATGAAAACTCCTTATTAGTCGCTGAGTCAGTCACGAATCACGATGGCGATACAGTATACCTTAATAAGGGTTCAATGAGGGCATTCCAGCTTGCCGAATCCGAAAACAGCTCTACAAAGGCAGAGAGCGTGAAAGTTATACTGAGCTGTGGTTAGGTCAAATTGCAACGAATGCAACGTCGGGGTAAGGTAATTCAAAAACAAAACAAATGCCAGTGAAACAAGTTATGGCCTTGTCTCATAATAAAACTTACACCTATAACTTGCTCATTCATAAATACTTGACTTAATCAATGGAAATAATATACAATGAAATTTTGGTTGAAAGAGCTAACATTCAAGTATGCGAGTGAATAAAATTATTTTTCAAAAACTAAATTCCCGATACTTCTTGGACGCTCCTCGTACTATTTAATCCTAATTATTTCAATCCAAATCGAGCCTTCATATAGCTTTCCTCATCGTCCTAGTTATGATGTCACAATACCCCTTGCGGCTTCATTCAATGAGCATGGTATTTTTTTCCTGCCAAAAAAATTTGATCTACTTGGAGCTGCTATGTGCCGCTGTGCTTTGTCGTACAAGCACCTTTGGTTGCGGCTGGCAGTTTTGGCTTTATTCAGCAAACTAACTGATGGAGCAATACTCGTATGGCGGTCCTACCTACCTTTCAGGGTAGCAACCCATGGAGGGCCTGGGCCTAAGTGGGCGGTCTCGGACACGCAGCTTCCTATCGGAGAGACAAAGTTACCTTGCGTTCGCGATCTCGAACCCGGCTCAGATTCGAAGACCCTCTAAGCTGGAGCGTAGGTGTCCATGCGCTCGATGTGGCCGAGGTATTGAAGTCGACGAATTTTAGCTTTCCGGACTAAATCCACATTTTTGTACGACTTATAGAGTTCGCGAGTATGTTTTTTCCTTCCTCGCAGACAGGATCTAATATCCGTCGCAGAATTCTTCTTCAAACGGAGCCAAGGATCAGCTCTTGTAGAGCATAATTTTGGTTCTTCGGGACAAGAGCTTGGATCCTAGCTCTGGATCCCCAGATCTCCAGTATGATGTCGTTAGTGGAGCTGTCGATCGCTAGGTGATGGGTGACGGACCGCTCGTTTCGCCTGATCTTCAGTCATCGTGAACCGGTGCACGATTCAAAAGGCTCAAAGGTTCTGGAGCCGAACTGCACGGTGCATCGAGTGTTTGTTAACATGGGAGCCCGAATTCGGCCATCACGTTAAATAAGACTTTGTGATGAATGCTTTCATATGTGGCTTTCGATTTTGAGCTTGCTCGTCTTCTCCAATATTTGTCGCAGCGTGAAGATTTGGCCTAAAGTTGATTTGACGGGCCGGAAGCGGAACTGGTATGTGCCGATTACCATAGTGCGGTGCAAAACAGTTTTAAATGTTCACACAATACAATAATAGAGGATCTTGTAAGCGACATTGAGCAAGGATATACCTTTGTAGTTTTTGCCTTTTTTGGTGGATGGGGCATATAGGGCTGATATTCCAGTCGTTGGGCACGCATTCGTCCTCCCAAATTGTACAGATGATCTGGTGCATGCTCCCTACCAGAACATCGCCTTTTTAATAGCTATGCCTAGTTATTCAATGATGAGTGGGAGGACGGGACCACTTCGTCGACTGGAAGCCACTTTCTCCTCTCCATGCTCGTTAAGTAGCCGCTGGAAATGCTGCTTGAAAACATGCACTATTCCCTGCGGATCGGTAACAAGATTAAACTCGCAATTTCAAAAAGCCTGGGTGCCGTTTTTACAGCCCGGTGCGATGGTTTTGGCTTTTGGTATTTTTGTAAAAAGCTCTTATCGTTTTGTCCCCGGACTCTTCGATATCTTTGAGCTGGGAGACGACGAAAATTCTCTTCTTTCGTAGCAGCGTCTTTTTTTCCTGATTGATGCATGTCTTGGGTCTATGAGCACATGGTCGATTTGATTGGCAGTTCGACTGTCAGAAGACCGGCAGGTTGCTGCGTGAATCTTCTTGCGAGGAAATCTTGTGCTATTTATTACCGTATTACGAGTTGCCGCAAAAGTCCGTAAGTCGAAAACCATTATCTGTTGATATCGTGGAGGATGTGCTTTTCGACTGCTTGGCCAAAGATGTTATGCTTATCGACTTTGGCATCGAACTTCCCGAGTGTGATTTTGATGTCGTACTCCGGACAAGCTTAGGCGTCATCCAAGAAGTCGTAGAAATCCTCTTTGATTGGTTATTCTACCTCTTTGGTAGGATGAGTGCACAGATGAGGCTAATGTTGTAGTATCTGCTTGGATGCGGATCACAGTTAGACCATCGTTTATTGGCTTAAAATCGATGCCTTTCGTTCTTAGCCGTTTTTCCACGACGAATCCGCATTCCAATAAGTGCAGCCTTTTGTGGCAACTGTAATAAATGTCGCACTCCTTTTCTTTATAATTCCTTGTGCAATCCAGCGTATTTCCTGGATCGCAGTAATATCCGCCTGAAGGCCCCTTGAGGGCCATTTCTAGTTGATTTGCAGCTCCAGGAGTGTAAAGAGTTCTCACATTCCAGAAGCATACTCGCAAATCGTGGTCCTTTTTTCTTCCCGTGTCGTCGTCGGGTATCCGTCTTTAAACCTCTGTTTGGGAAACGATAAAACAATAACAACACATTGCGCAACGGCTGTTGGTAATTTCTGTTAATTTATAAAGGATAAGCCAACAGCACCATCTGTTGTTGGAGGTTGGCTATCATTTACTGGATTCAATATGATTGATCTATTGACAGATGTTAAATACAATCGTTGGTCATAAAGTCCTGTAACACACAACAATGCGTTTTTGTTATTTACGAAAATGAGCGGCCTGTAAAGGATGTATTTCATGAAATTCGTGAATTTTTCGATCAACATAATCGCCCGAGTAAATCTGGAAATCGTGAAATGGTGAAATGCGCTGAAGAAGTCGGTTTAGTATGGAGTCAAATTCCTTATCAACATTTTTTTTTTTTGGAGTTCGCGTAGGTTCAAGAGTTACGCTCTTATGATGTTTGGCACATAACCTAGACGGGGTGCAGATGGTTTGTGTCGAAGACGTTCGTTCACTACTCTTCTGGGGTGGTTATCCCAGATAGGATTCGAGAAATTCGACTGAATTTGTCGCGTTGGTTGTGGTTCACAGTAACTTTTTTTTTCCATGTCACTAAGGTGTTATATTGTAATGGATTTTGAATTGGTCTTATGATTTTTTGATCATCTCTCATTAACAACTGATGTTGCATAATTTTTCCGTATAGGAATTGTTCTTGTCTATGAACACTACATGTTCACTTTTATTCCAAATTCGGAAAATCCGTTTCACGAAAATCCAAACTAATCCTAAAAAAGCTGGTGCGTGGTGCGGATAATGAGTAGGCAGCATCATTGGACCATACTTTTTCGAATATAAGGCTGAAGAAAGCGAGGAGTAAGCAGGTTCTGAGCGACAAATTAAAGCGACGAATGAGCTTTTATTAGGAGATAGACCTGAAATATGTAGGTATTATTATTCTTTATCAATTTAGAGTGGCGCAATGAATAGTGTTTCGGCCTACGCTAACACCAACGCTATTTAATTTTTATTTCGCGACTTCTCTTCTTGTAGGGGTACTGTCAAAACTGGTACAGACTTAAAATATAGTTCAACAGTCCGATGTGAACCTGAGGTGTAAAAAAGAAGAAATATCAAGATTTTTGGTCAGCTGCTTCCAGAATATAAAACAAATTAGCTAAAGGCCTTTTGGGTGCCCGTGCAAACTTTTAATCGAGGTTGTTCCTCGATTATTACGTTTTAACAGTAGTAAACTTGTCCGAGCTATCTTAACCATACATGTATTAGAGTGGTTCAAAGCTAAAAGTAAGATCTATCATTGACCAAACAGTCAGATTCAGGCAGCTCATGGAAAAGAACCCATAAGTTTCAGAATGACGGAATGTAACCGGGTTAGAGAAGATGTAATTGAGCTTGCTCTACTAACTGAGTCTAACTCTTTCGGACCACAGCCGAATACTCTTCAACCTTAACGTCAATAAAGAAAACCCAAAAGCTTTCAGAAACCCTCAGCGGAAAAACTGGAATCTTTCCTCAAACCTAGTTGCCAACAGGTTAGTATATGTACGTATTGCCATAAGCCAACTGAGGAAGGGATATCAGAAATTATTACAAAGGATAAAGTATCATATGCAATTAATTTGTTGAAAACTTTTAAATCCCCGGGGCCAGACGGTATTTTGCCAACGATGCTTCAAAAAGCACAAACCCACACTGTACCTCACCTCGTAAGCAGCTTTTTCCAATGGCTTGCGCGCAGAGTATATCCCAACACAGTGGAAAGAGATAAAGGTAGTTTTCATACCTTAAGCAAGTAAATCAATTCACACTACCGCAAAGGGCTGTATGTACACAGCAATCATCAGACCCATTTTCACTTATGGGGCCTTAGTCGGGTGGACTGCTAGTAGTACGTAAAGCTAAATGAGCATGCTCAACAATCATCATCATCAACATCATCACCATCAGACACCACAAAGTCAAACTATATTGGGTCCCGGGCCACAGCTCAATCGCAGGGAACGAAAGAGCGGACGAATTGTCCAGGCAACCGTCTGAAATAGTTATCAGCGAAGCGAACAAGTCATTGCAACCACCGATCAGCGCATTATACCGGATCATAAATGACACAATAATAAAAGAAACCAACTAGTCTTTGCTTACAGGAAACGGCAGCCACACGACAAGATCATCGTGGCCAGAACTCAATATCGAAAAAACAAAGAAGCTCTTGGCGCCTGAAAGAAACTCGATCCGTATGCTCGTCGGAGTGACCACAGGACACTGTCCTATCGAAGCAATGGTCCAGAAATGGAACTCGGGATCCAGCGATCTCTGTCGGAGCTGCGGCGATGAGGAAAAAACTGAGACGATCCAACATCTGCCTTGCCACTGCCCAGCTCACCAGAATCGGCGCCTAGCTTTGCTGGGCCAAAGATTCTTCACACAGATTGCGAACGTAGCACACGCAGATATATTCGATCTTCTAAAATTCATAAAGAGCACGGGTGGTTTCAGCCACCACGTGAAGGGACAGATTAATTGTATGTACTCCACAAATGAAGGGAATCACAGTGGGCCCTTTGGTCTCCGAGTGGAAGTGATGTTCAATCATCACACTCCCCGTCCTTAACCTAACCTAAACCTAAGCTTCAGAATGACACCCTCTACTTGTCTTAAGTCTAGTATAGAGCAAATGGTGCACCATACCTCTGGAAAACTGGATGGGTGATTACCACATCTGAACATTCAAAGTTTAAAGTGCCCCTAGATAGGGCAACAAGCTGATATGTCACTTTCTTATAGCATCATGCGAATTTCATTGGTCAAGTCAAGGACATTGCGGGGCATCAATTAGGTGTTTGCGATAATTGACGAAGAAGTGGCTGACGTGTGTTTGATGATAAATGAGTTCCAAATTAAAAAAGAACGCAAGCAATGACAAACAGCAACGATTGTGGAGATCAGACATGGAGTTACTCTTGGCGACCGTTATTTTCTTGGTTTCAGAAAACAATTCATTGACAGAGCACTTTCTCGAATAGAGCAACTTTAGGAACCGGGATCGACTGCGTTCGCGTCATAAGTCTATCGTTAAGTGAATAATTTATCTAGACTTCCCCGTCTAAAGCCAAATCGAGCATCACAGTAAGACAAGAAGTTTTTAAACTTCGTCTAAGTCAGCTGGATTTGCTTGCTAGTTTGATAGCAGTGAACGCCGACGTGATAACGACGTGACCTTTTCACAATCACTTCATTGACTGCGGTCAGGAGTGGGTATTCGTATATTCGTTATGTTCTGCCTTACATATTCGACTGAACCTTTGAAAAACTTCCGAATTTCATTCCTGCCACACCACCTAACCATTTTGCCTTATTCTTTTTCTTTTCGTCTTCTCAGTAGCTCAGAAGCAGACGTTATGACGTATTTCATTAAGTGTCTTTCTGTAATACTACAAACCATAAATGTTATCGTGGAGGTGACTTGAAGGCCAGCAAATTAAGGCACATTTACGACGTCGACTTGATTTCGTAATATAAACAACCAAATCTCTGAAATGAAGTTCTGGCAACTACCGCGATATAATTATTTTGGTTCTCAGATATAGTGTCAGGATTGGCCGAGGTCATATCTTAGATAGTGAGACGTGGGATTCTGATTACTTAAAGGTTGTGCACCGCTATAAAACTCAAGAGTCTAAATTTATATTGGGATATTGCATTTCATTGAAATTTAAGATGCCTTCACCTGTCATTAGGTCTGGACCCCCCTTTTCTAATTGAGATTGCCGCAAAGTTATTGAATCTCCCGGAGGGAATGGTCTAGTCACTAGACTCTAGTGTGTGATGCGAGGTCAGTTGGAATTGTGAGCGAATACATTCAACTCCTTTGAACCTAATTAGGGAATTAGTTGAACATGACTTTAAAATTAAATTCAAAGTACGACAATGGAGACATACAACATTCCAGGTAAGACAGAAAATTATTTTAATGGGAAGCAGTCGTAAAAACTCATCTCCATAAGCGTTGAACAATTTCAAAACACAACTCTAAACTCTTTAACTCCACTTGACTTTAAATGGATTTTGGCACAGATAACGCGTAACCTGGTAAGTGGGTCACACAAATCTAATTCCACCTTAAAGCATAGCCCTCTTTTCAATATCAGTTAAATCTACACCGTCAATGTCCTTTTAAATCAGTCCCCCTGACACACTTTCACCACCACCACCTATGCTTTCTCGCATTCATTGTGACGACGACCGTCGGTTCCGCAAAATTAAACGATAAATCGGAAAGCGATTATCCCCACAACCCGCGATAACAATCCAAACCGACGGAATACTTGGTTAAACGCGTGTATAATACTGAGCCTATACTTCACACACGCACACCCACACATGCCATTGAATATCCTGCGAACAATCGAAACACAACGCCGGAAAACACGATCCCGCCCGAGAATGCATGACTTCCCACACTCTCTTTGCCACAAGAAAGGATTTCCGGTGGCTTATATTTCCTATCGAGCGACGGGCGCCCCGGACAAACCTTCAGCTCCTTATAACAATAACGCGTGACGTTTCATTTTGCGGTCGTTTGTTGTTTTTTTTTTGTTCTTGTTTCTCCGGGTTGAGGTGTTCGACTCGTGTCTGGTCGTACGAGTATTAAACATTCATCCAGGAAATTTCCAGTCATGATGGATTTAAAATCGAGGGCTTGTCGGGCAATCATTCGGTGGGAATTAAAAAGTGTCAAGCGACCGGAGCGGACGGGAGTTGGAACTGGTTTTATGGGTTCTTTATAACGTATAGGCAAAAATGACTGCCTAAATGCCTCGATAAAAGGTTTATGATGAGCTTATGATATTTTACCGATAAAAATGTCATTATTGGGATAAATGATGGAAGAATGGAGGCATTTATGGTTCATGGGGAGGTATTTATTGCAGAATTTGTGGATAGCTTGTTTAATGAGTTGGAATCGGGACGACAAGGAGGGGCATGGACTTTGGCTTTTTACGGCACAGCTTAAACAAAAAAGGAACTTAAGTAGGATGTGACTAATTTGGGTGCAAAAGCTTTTCAAAACACCGATATTAAGAAATAATTACCTTTTTAAAGTAACGCCATGATTTTGTTCTTAAGGGGCTGGTTGGCGAAGGCGGTAGATTAGTGTTTTTCGATAAATGCGATATGAAATGTTTTAGGAAGGTTTTAACTTCCTCGAAAAAATGAAGCATATCAGTTCCAAGACATTGTCCTTATCCACCTTGACTATTTTGAAGCTTCCCATTTGGGTGTTATAGAAATAAAAGTGATTTTTCGAATTAATCTTTATGTCATGTTGGAAGGTCGAAAACCATGGTTTTTAGAGAAACTTGTGTACGTGTACGTGAGTTTTCCTTTGCCTCGTGTATCTCAAGAACAAATAATGACATTGAGCCCTGACCAGTTTTATTCGACGCATAAGGATAAGGGTTGCAAGACATTTCAATCGGCGGTTAGTTTCTTATACGGGCCTCTATGATGGGAATTTCTGATGTTTAGAAAAGGTTTGTGTAGGCCGTAGGTTCGTGAACTTTTTTCAAAGTCGCAAATCTCGGCAATATTTCAATCGACGCGAAATTTTGTAACAGAAAACTGAATAGTTTAAATTCAATTAATCCCATAACATATCTCATGGTCTTTAATTAAAATGTTTATGAAGGAAAAAATTATAGATGTAGACGCAGAGCTGATGACTCTGCGCTGATGGGGTAGTGCTGGGTAGGCAATGGTTAAAGTCTGCCCATAGCCAAAACAATTCCTATACGGAAAAACTGTACAACAACATCAGTTGTGAACAAGTTGTGAATGATCAAAAAAATGCTGACGAAAGCTTAATACTCGCAGTACTAGAGCACTTTGAAATTTATACTCTGTGTGTGCATTGAAAATATAACGCCTTAATGGCATGGAAACAAAAAAGTTAGTGTGAACAACAATCAACGCCAAAAATTCAGTCGAATCTCTCGAATCCTATCTGCGACAACCACCCCCGGAGAGTAGTGAACGATTATCTTTGACATAAACCATCTGGACAACATCAAAATCGTGTTAAATGTTTTCTTCTTCTTCATCTTAGATGGCGCTACAGTCCGGTGTGAACCTGGGCACCAACTAACAAGCGTCTCCAGCTAGCCAGTCTTTTGCCAGTTATTTCCAGTTGGTTAAGGTCTCCTTCTATCTGTGTGCTCCACCTTAGATTTGGTCGACCTCTGTTGCACGGTCCCTCAGGGTTGGGTTCGAAGACTCTTCGGGCCGGAGATGTGTTGTCCATTTGCTCTACATGGCCTTGCCATGTTAGACGTTGGATCCGGAGACGTCGTACAATGCCGATGTCGTTGTACAGCCCGTACAGTTAGTCGTTGAATCTTTTCCTTCGCTCTCCGTTTATATAGGGTCCGCCAAATAACTTTTTTTTTGTTGAAAATGCTATAAAAAAACTACTGAATATTTTCTCAAATTTCTTTTTTTATTTGAAAGTACAATCCTTCCGGTTAATAATGGAAAATAATTTCATTCAAATGGCAGCCTCGGCTCGCCATGCAGTAGCCTACACGATCGGTCCAATTTTTAAGCACATTATCGATTGTGTGCAGCTGTATTTCACCAATGGCTTCACGAATATTGTCCTTTAAAGCGTCAATTGTCTCTGGCTTGTCACAAATAATAGTCCAACGGTGTCAAATCGCAGCTCCGAGGTGGCCAAACGACATCAGCTCTGCGGCTGATAATGCGATCTTCAAAAACAGGGCGCAAAACATCGAGTGTAGCTTCGGCTGTGTGGCACGTAGCGCCGTCCTGTTGAAACCAAATGTTGCCAATATCCTCCTCTTCAATTTTTGTGAACAAAAATTCGTTCATCATGGCCTGATAACGATCGCCATTGACCGTAACGGCCACTCCTTGCTCATTTTCGAAGAAAAATGGCCCAATTATGCCTCTGGACCAAAATCCGCACCAAACAGTGGCTCGTTTTGGGTGCACCGGCTTTTCAATGTATGCGTGCGGGTTTTCTGTGCCCCAAATGCGACAATTTTGCTTGTTTACATACCCGCCAAGATCAAAATGAGCTTCATCTGAAAAGATGATTTTTTTGGCAAAATCGGCATCTTCTGTAAGTCGATCGCAGGCCCACTTAGCGAAGCGTTGTTCAAGCGTATATACAACCATATTCGTTCAGCGGAAGGATAAAACTAATTATCTGTCAACTCAGACATGAGCTAAGTGTTACCATTCACGAAATAAGCACTACTAGCTGTGTGCCAGCTTGAATTGAGCAGTGACAGAGATCGAAGCTGGTGTTTGCCATGTTACAAACAATTAATTTCTTTGCTCTGTATGTTCGCTCCTTCACTTCCATAGCTGGCTTTTACCTCGGTAAAATATTTCGGCAGTAAATTAGCTTTCCGATCAAATCTAAGGGCAAGAAGTGCCCAAGGAGAGCATCAATGAAAAAGAATACAAAGAAATACAGAATAGGCTCATGGAGCATACGAAGCCTGAAAAGACCGACCTATAATCTTGGAACAGGTTTTTTTTATCTGCAATTAAACGATGCAAAACCTTAGGCTCGTACTTCTGAACGATAATAAAAATTACACGGTGAAGCAGGCGTCTTTTAAAATAGTCGACACTTTCGACTACATCTTTCGACTTGAAATTCGTACTCGAGGATTTCAGGCCGAAAATAGAACAATGAAATAAAAAAGTCTCCACACTTCATCAAAGGTTAATAGTCTTAGGAGAACAAATTGCGCCAGCTCAAAAATATTATCGAAAAAACCACAACATTCAAAAAAAGAGGATATGCAAGGCAACTTTTATATCAATGGATGGAGTAAATGGCAAACAAATTGATAATTTCCTTACAGATAGCAGACATAAGAAAGCTAGAGAAGAAGAGAATTTGAAAGCGTAATCCATATTCAGAATATTAAAGAACCCTCAAGACCAACGGCCGCAACTGGTTTGTCTTGCTAGATGGCAACTAACGGCAAAGTAAGATAGTTAGACTAAAGGGGGAAAAGGTCTAATACCATCGGAATTGATAGAAGTTCCTGGACATGAATTATCCAAGAAGTTACATGGGTTCATCAAGACTATATATGGAACAATTAACCTACCCCGAGGAATAGAAAAACTCGGTCATTATTTCCGCTGACAAAAGTTCTCTTACGAGGGTGGTCCCATAAGTACTTAGCCTACAAAAGAAAAGCAAACATTTTGGAGAAATGGCGATTTATTTTTCAATATAGTCTCCTTTTAGCTCGATACACTTGACCCAGCGATGCTCCAACTTCTTTAACACTTCTGAAAAATATGTTTTCTCGAAGTCTGCAAAGTAGGCCTCCGAGGCGGCGATGACCTGAATGACGATGACGATTCGACTGAAATTTCTGCCCGGGGAGTGACTCTTTCAAGTTTGGAAACAAAAAGAAGTCGCACGGGGCCATATCTGGAGAATACGGTGGATGGGGCAGCAGTTCGTAGCCCAATTCGACCAATTTGTCCGTGGCGAGGGCGGAGGTGTGAACCGGTGCGTTATCAAGGTGGAAGAGCACATTTTTCTTCGACAAGTGTGGCCGTTTTTTCTTCAATTCGGCGTCGAATCGGACCAAAAATTTGGCATAGTACAGCCCTGTGACCATTTTGCCCTTCTCCAGGGAGTCGATGTGGATCACACCTTATGAATCCCAGAAAACGCTGGCCATCACCTTTCCGGCCGATGGGACAGTCTTCGCCTTCTTCGGAGCACGTTCGTCGGGTGAAGTCCACTGTTTCGACTGTTCCTTGGTCTCTGGTGTGTTTCGTCGACTGTCACGAAACGACGCAGAAACTCCTTCGGATTGCGCTTAAACAGCGTCAAACACTGCTCTGAAGTGGTCTCACGGTTGAGCTTGTTGTCCGGAGTGAGCAAACGCGGCACCCATTGCGCCGACAGCCCAAAATTTCATGCAGGATATGACCCACGCGATCTTTTGAAATGCCTACTGTCTCAGCTATCTCGCGCACCTTCAATCGGCGGTCTGCCAATACGAGATCATGGATTTTTGTCACGTTATCCTCCGTGGTAGCCGTTTTCGGGGCACCTGGACGTGGCTCATCAAAAACCGACGTGCGACCACGTTGAAACTCGTTAAACCAATTTTTGACGGTCGCCATCGAAGGAGAAGAGTCACCGTGTACACAGCATCCAAACGCTCTTCGATTTCGCTGCGCGATTTCCCTTCCAAAAATAAGAATTGAGTCACCGACGCTTCCACCCGCGGTCAAAACAAAACTACGAGTCCGATCAGACGACAGTAGCCGTCTACTAGAATGTACTACACGATAATAAGTTGCTCCTGCGATACTGGCACCATCTGGCGGTGAGGCTAAGTACTTATCGGACCACCCTCGTATAAGGAGTCACATTATAAGGAAATAATCGAAGGCAACCAGTGTGGCTTGAGAAGGAGTCGCTCGTCGTCTGACCAAATTTTTATTATACGACAGAACTGAAAATTCTACACACCGCTTTCAAAACTATTCGTAGATTTTAAAAATTCGTATGACTCTAAAGGCGCATGACTCCATGACTCTATTTCCTTATAATGTCGAGAATCTCGAAAAAATTTAAGAAACTGATACAAGTATGCTTAAGGGCAAGCAACGGAAGCGTTGAAGTACGAAAGGAGACACCTGAAGGATTAAAAAAAGAAGACGCATTGTCACCATTTCTTTCAAGTTGGTGGCACCAAAACTTATCAAATTGATAGAGAAATAATCCTTAATGAAATCACACCCGCTCTAGCTCACGCTAACGATCTGAACCTTGTGGGAGATAGTAAGGAAATAGTTTAGAGAAACGCAGAATGTCTAATAATGGCAAGAAAAGAAGTAGGTTTAGGAGTAAATGGAGTAAAAAGAGAAAAGAGGATATGGTCACTGACCGGTTTGAATCGAGCTAAATATGGCAACTGACGGGGCTTTGAAAAGTGGACGAGTTCAAACACCTTTGAACCGCATTGAGTGGAAGAAAAGATATAAACATCGAAGTAAATAAAAGGGTGCGTGTGGGCAACACGTCGGCGATGAAGGAGCTATTCAAAACTACAGTGATGTCCCATAATATCAAAATCAATGTTATAGTAATGCTAATGACACTCGATCTCTCTCTCTACGAAGAAGGGAAAAAGATATCTAGACTTTGAAAACCAGATCCTAAGGCGAATCTTTGGTAGAAAACAACGAATGGACAGAAGTACGCAATCAAGAAGAAGAGAAATTATATTCAGCTTCAAGGATTGTCCAAGTAATAAGATCATGTAGACTAAGGTGGTCACGTAAACCAAATGGACAGTGGGCAAACAGTCAAAAAGTAATGCATTGAAAACCCGAAAACCAGAAATGACTTAAGGTGATCCGTGTGCTCTTTTCCCGAAGCCTTGATCGCGGGGATCAGCTTGTGGCACCATCTGTTTTTTGCCGTATTATCCCACTTGGCTTGCCACAGTGCCCTTTCTTCTTCCTTTGTCCTCTGGAGACTAGTGTTCTCTTTACAGACCGTAGATCGCCTAAAGTAAACTCTATGCATCTTGTCGGGGAAGATATCGATAGGTTCCATACCCGCTATAAGATAGGCTGCTTCATCCGAGATTATCCAAAAACCGCATACTGTCCTTATTACGCAAAGCCTGTATGCAGACGATAGTTTCCTTTTTATCTTCTTCGTTGTAAGAGCTCCCGCTCAGACCACGCAGCGTATAGAAGTATTGAGCTCACCACTCTGCTCGGTTGTCGAGCATTACACCTAAGTATTTTAGTGCATCTTTAGACCTGATTAATTGGCTCCCAACCCGAAAGTTTGCGTATTCCAAAGTCTTTCGGCTAGTTATTAAGGCAGCCTCCGTCTAGTGGTCAGCTAGTTGAAGCTCGGCGGACTCTAGCCAATGTTTGGTCTTGGCGATCGCTCCATCCGTGGCGGGCTCCATTATATATACATTATGTTTCACCGAAGAAGGCAAGGACTAATCCCTGGCAGAGTCCCACGTAATCATTATAATATTTAAAGCCATCGTCCGTCTGGTACCTCAATTTCCTGTTAGTGAAGTAGTTAAGAACTATCTTCACAATATAATGTGGTGCATCTATTCTGGTCAGAGACCTCCTAAACGCACGCCCAGTTCCTCTCATTCACCTATGTTTGCCTGATTGTTTTTTCTCCATAAAGGGAGCTAAGATTCTGTATTGCCGAGTACAAACTGCGAATTCCGAGAAGTTTTTTCCAGACATGTTGATGGCTGTGTAGAATCAGCCTGACGAGTTTGGTAGAGAAACCCAAATATGATTCTGTATAGCTCGCCATTGTAGACACTGTCATATACAGCTTCAGAGTCTATAAGAAAAAAATCTGTGTCGACCTAAAATTCGTGAATCCTTGACAAGATCTGATTATTCATGAAATGATTTGAGACTTATTTCCCTAGAGTTGGCGCAGCTATCATATAGGAACATGGTGCTGAGATTTCCATCATCGAAGAGGCTTCGCTCTTACCATATTTTACAGATAAATTGCTACATGCCCCAACCTACTCATCTCATAGCTCAGTAGGCATTCTACCTATGTCAGCTGCTTTATTAGACCTTATTCTCAATATCGCTATCATAGCCCTCACCAAGTCAGGTGGATGGAATTATTTCTCGTCTTTGTTTAGTATGAACTATACAATCTGCGGAAGGGTCTTTCAATATTTTCAGAATCGACTATGACTGCGTTACAAGTGGTCCGTTTACAACTTTGCAGGCGCCTGCTCTAGATATGTTCGATTTATTCCTTGATAACACTTTCGAATGCCATTCCTGTGTTAGCTTCTCTCCAACGATTTCTGCGATCTAGCCTATTCTTTACTTTTTTTTTTGTCTCGAAAGTACATGCTCCCGCCTTCTTAAATGACCATACAGCCTCCAAGGAGCTCTCTTTCTTCGATGCAACCTAGCCATGAAAGTCTGCATGCGTCATCAAACCAAGGGTTTCATGTAGATAAACAAAATCTCCAGTGGTTCTACGATTTGTGCTGATTACATTGGGTCTTGAGAGAGCTTGAGAGGGGCATGACTGCCAAAGGTCTTGATGGTCTGAATAGCTTTCCGATCGCCATGTATTTAAGAATTTGACAGCTTGGAAACCCTAAACTGGTATAGATCTTTAGGATATTGAGCTAAGGGTCATAGAAGTCATCCTTGAATGGGTCGTCTTTCTTTTCTGTGAAGGTGAAAGCATATGTTAAACGAATGCCACCGAGGTATGTAAGTTTCTATATGGATTGTTATCAGCCATATGCCGATATTGTCTAAGTCTGCCTCGAATAACAAGTCCGCATTCGAATGCTTGTCCTCGCTATACTAGTTTCAGTAATAGATTTCACAGATTTTCGTTTATTTTTCACCTAGTGCATCCCAGAGTGCTTCTGGGGGTGTGGTAATTTAAGTTACACAGGGTTTGGCACCCTTAATGAGCGAAGTGGATTACAACAGAATATTTTTGTAAAGAGAGCCATGTAACCATAGGTCCTCAGTATTCCTTCAAGGACCTTCTCATTAGCGGAGGGCATCTCACATCTCACGAGGCTTTTCTTCAAAACTTGTAACCCGGTCTTTTTCAACAATACTCGAATCAAGATCACTATAACAATAAGGAAAATTCCCTTTAAGCTCAAGGTGATAATTGAGCTACAACAAGTACAAATAGAATTTTTAATCCCCACTGTTCCAAAACGACACACAGATAGCCCTTGACACTGCTCCAGAAGACGTTTCCTAACAGCACATATCCATCTCATATGACCGTTGTTTCCATTCGGGACGACCTCAGTAAAGTTTTTAATGCCATGAAACAGTATTTCAAATAGCAATGCTTCATGCACAAAGCCGATTAAGGGAAAGGACCTCTTCCATACCTCTAAATAGTACGTGAGAGCACATGTGTGCAGCTACCCGTAAACCAGGCCGTCTACGTGTTACTGTAGCTATATGACTGCATTTAAACATTGCAATTGCCAGGTCTGGTCCTTATACTGTAAGGGATTAGTCGATTTGACGAAATGATAAAGGAATCGAAGACGAAGCTGTAATGTACGTGTTATGGGGTGTGAATGGTTGTGAGCCCGTGTGGAGAATTATCGGGTTCCGTTCAATGCCGTTTGTACACTTTACCGAGGAATGATGTTGCTCTAAATCAACGTTATTGATTCCATACGTGATTAGCATCATTTCGGATATCCTGTGTAGGTCGTTTGAAACCGAATATCAAACACTTCTGTGCTCGAGTTTATGCTGTGATGAATATCGGCCGGATTGTGAAAGGGTTTCGGGTATCTAATGACGTTGTGGCGGGCTTGTGACGGCATAGTTCAGGGGATTAGACCAAATTTTCATTGGAGTGCACTCGACTGCGACGAGTACCGGATTTCCTCTTATTGGGTGTTTCCTAATCTGATTGTAGGATTTTTCCTCAATAACATTCCGGAGGCCTTTAAATAGGACGGCGATTCCTCTGTCAACCAGTACAGCTAAGAAGAAAAAAAATATGAATATGCAGGATTTTACAAAGCATGATGGTGCCAGAACCACAATGCTCAGGGTATTCGTCCGACTTCAATCCAAACAAATGTCCTTTCGGTGTCATACCATTCACCTGCTAAAGGACTTTATTTTGCATTTTAATTAAAAATTGTTTTGAACGATGCGCTTGATCCCGAATGCATAACATTCTGGTGTCAGTCAAAGGTCAAAGCAATCTGTCATTTATTGAGGAAGATGACAGGAAGACTGGAATGAATGGTGCGTGCTCAAGGTTAGAAAATGTGGGACTCCCACATCAAAGCTACATGCATGGCTGCTACTACTAGAGATTATGGTGTACCTCGAGTTGACTTTAATTAAATTTATTTATGCATCGCTCTGAGTGGTTTTGTGTGTTGCCGACAAGCAACACCGGGAGTAGCAGTGGAGCAGGAGTACTTGAAATCTGTCAAGTCAGGTGGTGCCTTGTCTGTCGTAGGAGTATAGGAGAAAAACTACATCGCCAGAGTTTTTTTTTAACCCTTTTTCTGGAATTGCTTGTGCGGCCAAGCTTCTGAGGCATGTGGCAGAGAGCTGGCTTTTTTGTTACTTGTCAAAGTCATAACGTTTTTAATGAATATTCAGGTTTGATTTGAATATTTCACAAGTCTTGTCTTTAAAGGTGATTTACATAACAAAATGCATCCTTTTGAGGCAAATTCCCAAGATTTAAAGAGGTTTCAAAAGGATATAGGATATTTGTGAAACAGCAATTCGAACCTTCTGTGAGTTGAATGCAAAGGATATTTAAAGAAGGTCAAAAGTTCCTAGACACTTGCTTTTATATTACGTATAGACAAGACTATGAATCAGCCTTGGGGAAAATGGATCGACACGAATACCTTCCCAAGCCAAACCAGTATTGGATAGCTAGGTCATATGGCTTTTGGCATTATAGCTTAATAATGCCATTGAGATTATTCATACTTGTACTTGTATGCTAAAGGGTGGTCCAACCATAATGCACGATGTGAGTCACACCTTAACGTCAAGTTTTTTTGCTCAACTTAATTTGACATTTCTTTGTTTCAGTGTTTGACAAATTCAACCATGGAGAGGTACACAATTGAGCAGCGCGTTAAAAGTGTTGAAGCCTTTTACGAAAATGGGCGTTGAAATCAAAATGCATTTCGTGCACTTCGTAATTTTTTTGGTCAGCATAATCGACCAAATGTGTCCACAATCGGTAGAATTGTGCGCAAATTTCAGCAAACCGGGTCTGTAGGAAATGTGAAAACCCCTGTGTATGCTCGCCCAGTTCGTTCTGCGGAAAACATTGCTGTTGTTCGCGATAGTGTGGCAGAAGAGACGTCAACCTCGACTCGTCGTCGTGCCCAGCAACTGAATATCTCACGAACATCACTGATGCGAATTTTGAATAAAGATTTGAATTTACACGCTTACAAGGTTCAATTGACTCAAGAGCTGAAGCCTACTGACCATTTCAAACGTCGTCAATATGCCTAATGGTTGGTTGAACAGACAGAAGTGAATTGTGACTTTACAAAGAGAATCATCTTCAGCGACGAAGCACACTTTCACCTCAGTGGATTCGTTAACAAGCAGAATTGCCGCATTTGGGCAAATGAGAATCCACGAGTGATTGTTGAAAAGCCGAGGCATCCACAAAGAGTGACTTTTTGGTGCGGTTTATGGGCTGGCGGCATCATCGGGCCGTACTTCTTCGAAAATGAGGTCGGTCAAGTTACCGTGAATGGTGTTCGCTATCGCGGGATGATAACGGACTTCTTGTGGCCAGAAATTGAGGATATGGACCTGGACGATATGTGCTTCCAACAGGATGGTGCCTGTCATGTACATTATGTATAATTGTTTATCATATAACTATAGGGTCCGCACAATAACTTTTTTTTTTGAAAATGCTATAAAAAAAACTATTGAATATTTTCTCAAATTTCTTTTTTTATTTGAAAGTACAATCCTTCCGGTTAATAATGGAAAATAATTTCATTCAAATGGCTGCCTCGGCTGGCCATGCAGTAGCCTACACGATCGGTCCAATTTTTAAGCACATTATCGATTGTGTGCAGCTGTATTTCACCAATGGCTTAAAGAATGTTGTCCTTTAAAGCGTCAATTGTCTCTGGCTTGTCGGCGTAACACTTATTTTTGACGGCACCCCACAAATAATAGTCCAACGGTGTCAAATCGCTGCTCCGAGGTGGCCAAACGACATCAGCTCTGCGGCTGATAATGCGATCTTCAAAAACAGGGCGCAACACATCGAGTGTAGCTTCGGCTGTGTGGCACGTAGCGCCTTCCTGTTGAAACCAAATGTTGCCAATATCCTCCTCTTCAATTTTTGTGAACAAAAATTCGTTCAACATGGCCCGATAACGATCGCCATTGACTGTAACGGCCACTCCTTGCTCATTTTCGAAGAAAAATGGCCCAATTATGCCTCTGGACCAAAGTCCGCACCAAACAGTGGCTCGTTTTGGGTGCACCGGCTTTTCAATGTATGCGTGCGGGTTTTCTGTGCCCCAAATGCGACAATTTTGCTTGTTTACATACCCGCCAAGATCAAAATGAGCTTCATCTGAAAAGATGATTTTTTTGGCAAAATCGGCATCTTCTGTAAGTCGATCGCAGGCCCACTTAGCGAAGCGTTGTTCAAGCGTATACACAACCATATTCGTTCAGCGGAAGGATAAAACTAATTATCTGTCAAATCAGACATGAGCTAAGTGTTACCATTCACGAAATAAGCATTACTTGAAAAAAAAAAACGTTAGATGGCGGACCCTTTATTATAACACTAATGAACTAGGGTAATTGTAACCATCTCTCAACAAACTGTTATAGAAAAATAAAGTCAGTTCATTGTTCGCCACTGAATCAACCGGTCGTATTGTCATTTGTGAACATGACTTAATGTCACATGGTGTCAGAATCGTGAACCCAACAATAATCTATCGAATCCAATTAAAAAGTTGAACGAAAACAACAAAATAAATAAATACGATGCCGGACCCCGTCAATATGCAAAACAACGGCTCATCATTTGTTAAGCCGCCGAAAGCATTAGTTATCTCAAGTAACAACATGGCCCTACCATGGAAACACTGGATAGAGCAATATACATACGTTGTTTTCTGTTGCTGCGGAAATGAACAAAAAATCTCCTGAAATTCAAGTAGCCACCTTTATGTCCTCTATTGGAGCAGACGCCGCCATCATATACAACTCTTTTTCACTAACGATGGAGGAGCGCAAAAAGTTGCCCATAATACAAAAAAAATTCGAAGAGTATTTCGCTCCAAAAGTTAACGTAACGTTTGAGCGCTATAAATTTAATATGATGATCCAGAATCAAGGTGAGTCTTTTGTTGAATTCCTAACCAAAATCATTAATCAAGGAAAAAAGTGTGACTTCGGAACGCTAGAGTCTCTTATTAGAGACAGGATTGTTGTTGGTGTAGTGAGCGATACAATTCGTGATGATTTCCTGGTACGAGGAAATCAAAATAATCGGTCAAACAGTGAAACTGAAATTAGACACTGGTGCACAGTGCAATGTACTTCCTAAATCAATAATCAATAAACTTAAAATTAGCATGGAAAGTCCCAGTACGAAAAGGTTATTAGCTTTCGGCGACAACCAAATAGATGTGTGTGGAGAAATAAATGCAAAGTGTGTGGTGCGTGATCGAAAGGCTCGAATTAATTTCAAAGTAGTGGATTATCCAGTAGTGCCGATATTAGGGAAAAATGCATGCGAAGTGCTGTGTTGAAGTAGTTCGTGTTGAAGAACTTAAAATCGACAACAAAATATTCACCGGACTAGGATGTGTAAAAAATTATGAATATGACATCGATTTGGTAGAAAATCCGCGTTTCGAAATTTATGCTGCTTGAGATGGACGTGCTTGAAAAAACCACAGGAATAGCCCCTGCAGTATCTCCAATGGTGGTAGTAAATAAAAATGGCAAAATAAGAATTTGTATTGATCCATCGGATATCAATAAAAATATTATCAGGCGGTACCATCCACTTAAAACGGTTGAAGAAATTGTGGCAAATATTAAGGAATCTAAATTTTTCACATTGCTGGACTGCAAGAAAGGCTTTTGGCAGATCAAAGTGACGCCGCACACATCAAAAATTTTGACAATAGCTACTTCGTGGGCCCGAGAATCGTTTAAACGCTTACCATTTGGTGTAGCATCAGCATCAGAAGTATATCAGGAATATATGTGCAATCTACTAGATGGGATAAGAAATAGGGAAGTATCAATTGATGACATACTCATTCACTCTGACACTAGAAGAGTTAGAAAATATTACACAGCAAGTGCTTAACAGAGTTCAAACCTCAGGGCTTAAATTAAATAAAGATTAATGTATTTTTAATGCAACAAATGTTAAGTTCCTCGGACATATACTTACAAGTGAAGGTGTACAAGCAGATCCGGAAAAAATCAGTGGTATCATGTCCCTAAAGACGCCAGAGGACAAAACCGAACTCCAGAGATTGCTTGGGATGGCCATATACCTGAGTAAGTTCATCGACAATTTTTCTGAGCTGACGCATCCCCTAAGATCGTTACTGAAAAAGGATGTTGCTTGGGACTGGACGGAGGAACACACCAGTGCTTTGCAGCGCTTAAAAACTATTTTCTCTAGTACTCCCGTGCTAAGATCTTATGACCCAAATGATGATGTTACATTACAAGTGGATGCAAGCAGTTAAAGTGTCGGTGCGGTCCTACTTCAACGTGATCAGCCAGTTGTGTATGCATCGAAAGCACTGTCATCATCACAAGTTTTATATCCACAAATACAAAAAGAAGCTATAGCCATACAATTCCGTTGCGAAAAATTTCGAGAGTACATAATTGGCAAAAAATTGACGGTAGAAACTGATCACAATCCACTTGAAATCATCTTCAAAAAACCTATTCAATCTGCTCCGAACCGATTACAGAAAATATTGTTTCAGTTAACACAATATAATCCAAGGATTGTGTACAAGAAAGGTATTGAAATGGTTCTGGCTGATATATTAAGTAGAGACTGTGCGAATCCACTTTGTGAAGACGAAATCAATGTTCGAACTGAAATATACTCGATCCACGAAGTTTCCAATGATTGGCTTGAACGTTTTTCCGTGAAAACAGCAACTGACAATGAACTTCGATCTCTTATCAAACTGTGTCAACGTGGATGGCCTGACTCTATTCATGAGGTTCCAGTTGAATTCCGAAAGTACTGAGCATTCCGAGAAGAAATGATCTATGACAACAAGATTTTGTACAAGGGCACCAAGCTAATTGTACCTGCAGAATTACAACGTAAAATGTTAGAGAAAATACATGAGGGACATCTCGGAATTTAAAAATGTCTAAACCGAGCTCGAGAGTTGATCTTCTGGACCGGAATGACGGTTGATATAATCAGCTTCATAAAGTCATGCGGGATTTGCCAAAGCTATCAAGCAGCAAAACCTAAGGAGCCTTTGATCGTGAAAAACATTCCCAAGCTTCCTTGCGAGATAGTAGCTATTGATTTATTTTATTTTAGCAATAATGATTATCTTCTTATCGTTGACAGTTACTCAGGATTTTTCGACTTCGTCTGTTTACCGAATTTATCTTCAAATGAAGTTATTGGACAGTTAAAAAGACACACGGAATACCGATCGTTCTCGAAAGTGACAATGGCCCTCAATTTTCTTCTAAGGAGTTCCGAACTTTTTCTAAAACCTGGAGTATCATGCACCAAACATCAAGTCCAAAATATCCCAAATCCAATGGACTCGCAAAGCGCTATGTGCAGATAGCAAAAGAGATACAAAAGTGCTTCAAGGACGGTACAGACATTTACATTGAGCTTTTGAATTACCGTAACACTGCAAGAAACAACAAACTATTGTCTCCAAACCAGCGCCTTATGAGTCGTTTAACGAGGACGCTTCTACCAATTTCAGCATATCAGCTTAAACCTGAAGTTACCGAAAATGTTCAACAAAGTTTGGAAACAGCCAGAGTGAAAACCAAAATGTATGCAGATATAGGAGCTTCACTGCTATCATAATAAAAAATATTAAGATAATTCTCTGAAAACTTTTTGTTTTATTTACAATTATCATCGTGCGTTTTCGTTGGACCACCCTTTATATGTCTTTAAAGAGCTTTTTCCAGCTGCCAATTGACGTATTTGGTGGAAAGATTTCGGCATCAAATTGGGACACAAGAGTTGAAGCCTTAAGATCAACAAACTGATCATACATTTCGCTTGGATCTGAAGCAGTTATAAATCGATCCGAATTGTGGCGAAAAGAATCATCTTCAGTCATGAAGCTCAATTCTGGATGAACTGCTGCCTTAACAACTAAAATTACTGTATTTATGGGGGGTTAAACTTCGGGAGAAACTTTTTCTTGGTATGGATTTGGGTAAGCGGCGTCATTGGCCTATACATCTTTCAAAATTAGCATGACTACTCAGATGATTTTTCTTCAAAATTTCCAAAACAAAATTTCCTACGCAGAGCTTAAGCTAAGCTTGAGTGTTTTTCTCTAGTTTAAGTTGGATAAGAAAATGGAAATAAAAATGACTAGACAGTCGGTTTAAAGCGAACATTATCGTGTCGAGATAATTAACTTTTTGTGGCCTTAAACAGACAACATGGAACTGGACGATTCAACGTCACGCCATTTGAATATCATTTTTAGCTTAATGGTATTGAAAGTATTTTAACATGCAATAAAGCAAGCGTTCCTTCCATATTCTGCTGTTCTGTAGCATATTTTCTAGGTCCATCCTTATATTGCCTTCAATATACGGAGCGGGCTTTCTGGTGGTCTTTTTCTTTGGGGCCTTCTACTCATAATTCTTTTGACTGTTTGTCCACTGTCCATTTGTTCTACAAGTCCTGCCAATATTATTCTTCGATTCAGACAATGCTTCATGCTTAATAGAGTTCACCGAGTTCTTGATTGTGTAGCTATCTCCAAAGGTTTTTCTTAAGATCTTCTTCTTAAAGATCCGAAATTTGTTTTCCTCTTTTTTAGTCAGGGACCAAGTTTATCATCCGCAAAGTATCTCTGGTATCATTATGATCTTTGAAATATGAATTTTGACCTTACAGGAAAAATAAAATGTTTCGAGTAGTTCCTTAATCGCAAAGAATCACGCCTGGCCTTTCTGTAACTTTTTATTTATTTTGATTTTTAGGTTCAATATTTGAACTCGTCACATGTCAGTGACAATGTATTTGATTTTATCTTCATTTACTTCAGTTAACACAATCGACCAAGGAATATGCACCGAACATGATCATGGGAACTGCGAACTTACGACGGGAACACCTGAGTCAACATGGGGACGAGACTTGAACGAGGCGATGAGCACAAGCGACGAACTCCGAAGTGGCAGCCTTGTGGCGAGCGTGATCATACTTAATTAGGACCAATAAAGTTTTATAATGAACTGTTGGGCCAGCCTTCGAGCCTCTACCTCTAACTACTTCTATCCCTACTTCCTTTTCTGTTATTAAACATTTTCCGTTTCTCATTACTTTTTTCTCAATATTTCCCATAAGGTACAGACCATAAACAGCCAGCCAGAGAGTCATTTTATTAAATTAAAAAGAAGTGCTGCCTCAGACGAGACATTTCGTACTTTAACTTATCCTTTGGGCATACTTATGAGAGTTCCACCACCTATTCCGGGATTTCTATCCTTAAAAGGACATGATACACTTTGGATCGGTTTATATAGTCATGTATTCCTCGGTAATTGTTGCATTGTGTTTGGTCACCCAATTCCATTCCCCCATTCATCGGGAATAGTTTCGCTGTTACGTATAGTTGTGATGAGCCCATGTAACTTCTATGTTAGCTACTCTCCAGCATTTTTTTATTAATGTCTATAATTGTCAGCTCTACCCAAATTTCAGCTCTCCAGATAACATCGTATTCTGATGCTGCTTATTTTCCATGTACAATAAGCAATCCATAGAAATATCTCCTCCAATGGGCTGCAACCCTTTCGCTGTCCGAAACGAACTCCCCATTATCGTTGCCTATGTTTCCTGACCCTGAGGGTGTGGAACCCTTTTTGTACAGGATTTATCCCTGCATACATTGTCCTTGCGTTTACAGCGGCACCTTTTTCCTAAATTCTAGTAAACTGTTTCCTTTTGCCATTTTTATCCCCAAAACGACAGCTGACTTTCTTTCGAAGGGTATAATTTCTTGTACGGTTGATGTCTTTCGTCTTTTCCAAGGCTTAAAGTCTTAGAATATTATGAGCTCTTATTTTTTTCCTCGCATTCTCCGTCCTTATTTTTGGTAGCCTTGCAATCGCCTTCTTTATTTTCCACTTCTTTAGAGGTCCTTCAACGTATCAACCTAGTTTTTTTTTTATACTTTTTTGTATTCCTCTTCTGTGAACTCAAATGACTCCATTGTATGCTTTAACATCTAGTACATTTGTTTCTTATTTATCAGAAAATTATCTATTTGGCTGCGTGTTACTCCATCTGGGGAGGTACCTCTCTTGTGTTTAAATGATGTGGTTTTCGTAGTCACCATTTTTACCTGGCGAAACTCATCGTCCGTACACTACTGTCTATTGATGAGGCATGGATACTTTCTTCTTACATTTTCCCGTTGAAATCCCCGTGTACGATTTCTGCCTCGAAGTATGAGTAATTGTCGAATCCCTTTTTTTTTTCATTCTTTTCTTAGGCTGCAACTCTATTGATGCTGACTTATTAGCACATACGTCAAATCACGACTTGCCTCGTGACAAGTCTAAAGACGTCAAATCGTCAAGACGTCTAAAACGAAAAGAGGAAATGCTCATGGAACTGACTTCTCAATTGGTCCTTCGCGTATTATGTGGCGCTTTTGCTAACACATGTCAATCATGCGAAGCTCAAAAAAAAGTTCGAAATCATTCAACGACAGCGGGCACCGTTGACAGTAATTTTGTTCTTATGATCATCTTTGAAAAAGAACTTGTCAAAGATCTTCGGGTTTTGACCATCGATATTCGACCGTTGTAAAATACTACGACATCTACGTTTTGCATCATTTTTCTGCTGATATAAAATCCTGTTCCAAGGTTCTCAGTGACCGTACCGCTACAAACGAATTTCGGTTGAAAGTTCAAATTCTTGTTTCGCTATGATATCGGAGACTTTGTTTACCTCCGAAATTAGTGTAGAGTCATCAGCTCTGTGTCTTCCTCTGTCTTTTTTTTTTTAATGGGGTAGAGAGCCATTAAGAATTTTGTCGCCTTTTATGGTTGGGAGACGTAATTCTTCTTAACATATAGGTAGAAAATCTCCACCGTAGAAGAATCGTTCAATAAAGAGAACGATCGTGTGTACGAGGGAGGTCTGATAAGTACACAGCCTACAAAAGAAAAACAAAAATTTTATAGAAATGGCGATGTATTTTTCAATATAGTCTCCTTTTAGCTCGATACACTTGACCCAGCGATGCTCCAACTTCTTTAACCCGTCTGAAAAATACGTTTTCTCGAGGTCTGTAAAGTAGGCCTCTGTGGCGGTGATGACCTCTTCATTCGACTGAAATTTCTGCCCGGCGAGTGACTTTTTCAAGTTTGGAAACAAAAAGATGTCGTACGATGTCGTCGATGGGGCAGCAGTTCGTAGCCCAATTCGAACAATTTGGCCATGGCGAGGGCGGAGGTGTGAACCGGTGCGTTATCATGGTGGAAGAGCACTTTTTTCTTCGCCAAGTGGGGCCGTTTGTTCTTCAATTCGGCGTCGAATCGCCCCGATAATTTGACATAGTACAGCCCTGTGACCGTTTTGCCCTTCTACAGGTAGCCGATGTGGATCACACCTTGTGAATCGCAGAAAACGGTGGCCATCATCTTTCCAGCCGATGGGACAGTCTTCGCCTTCTTCGGAGCACGTTCGCCGGGTGAAATCCACTGTTTCGACTGTTCCTTGGTCTCTGATGTGTACCAGTGGATCCATGTTTCGTCGACTGTCACGAAACGATGCAGAAACTCCTTCGGATTGCGCTGAAACAGCGTCAAACACTGCGCTCTGAAGTGGTCTCACGGTTGAGCTTGTTGTCCGGAGTGAGCACACGCGGCACCCATGCTCTGCCAGCTTTCTCATGCCCAAAATGTCATGCAGGATATGACCCACGCGATCTTTTGAAATGCCTACTGTCTCAGCTATCTTGCGCAATCGGCGATCTGCCAAAACATGATCGTGGATTTTTGTCACGTTAGCCTCCGATGACTCATACGGTGAAAAAAGCTGATCGGATTCTGTCGGCTTCCTCCACTTCTGAGCCTTCAAACTTTGTCCGGGACGCTCCTTGCCTTCCAAACTGAAATCACAGCATTTATAGCGTTGAAATCATTTCCCGCACGATTTTTTACTAACAGAAGCCTAATCGTAAATATCTATGATCATTCGTCGAGCCTTAGCCATAGATTTTTACTTGGTGGCAAAAAACACAACTTTCCACGAATGGCGCTTATTTAGCTCGAAAATCGACGCGCACACTCCCAAAGAAATATATGTGGGATTGGCTTCCCTTTATTTTATTTAAGCAAAGAGGTTCACAATTACATACATATATAATTAAAAGTTACAAGTTAGGGTGGCTGTTGGTGTCTAAACTCTCCGGCGTTCTACAAGCAACTGACCTACTCTGGTACAAATTCAACTCTACTCCCTACCCAAGCGCAAACTATCCCGCTGTCTGTTAGTACCGTATGTCATCGTGTATGTTTGTATGTTAATTCGTTCGCTGCGTTGTTCAGTTGCCTGGTGGCGTGATGTTGTGTATATATTGTGCCGTTGGGTCGCCCGATGGTGAACGGTCGTCTGTCATGTCACGCGATCTGTATGTATAGTGTGTTGGTCTGTTTGATGCGTTGTTGCGAAAGCTCATCCTACATAATATGTATGTAGGTATATGACGCCCAGAAAAGTTCACAAATGCAATGACGACGAGCTAATGACTGAAATTCAAACTTACCATATACCGCTAACGCCATCTACGAGCTTTTTTAAAAAATAAGGTGACTTTTTGAATTTCGCGAGCTGAGAACATTCGATTTTGAATTATTTTTTTTAATGTTTGTACACATATTGATATTGATTTAGGTTGTTTTGGATATTCAGTTTGTTTTGTACGTATTTTAAAATAAGAGGTGTTTTGGTGTGCTTGACGAATTTTTGTTATTGAGAATAATTGATCAAAGAATCTTCTGAGAAATATAAAATTAAATTCTCCAACCATACCTAAAATAATGACTGTAGTATTCAGCGACAAGCAAGCTCCTCACAGAAGGTCGAGATGCACGCCCTTGACGCCCCAGCACGTCAAAAACGGATGAAAACGTTGAAGAAGTGACGAAAATTCTTGTGGAGAATCGTTGTTGAGGATACTGGTATATCGGTTGGCTCTATACATGATTTCTTTTCAGATTTTTTGGGCATCAAACTTATGTCAGTGCTGTTTGTTCCGAAATAGTTAAATTTTGACCAAAAGAATCGTCGCAGGAGCATCGCTCGCTCAAATTGCATGTCATAACTGTTGATGGTATAGGTACAGTTGTGACGTTCAAACCAAAACCCAGTTATCTCAATGCAATCGACGGGAAAAGTCAAGACCGAAAAAGGCACGCCGCGTTCATGGTTCATCATAAGTTCTTGCAAAAAGTTCCTTTACGTGAAGTAATATGAAGAAAATGTCCGGATTTGTGTGAATGTTGATGGATGATTCATGCTTGCACGTTATTTTTTGGCCATGATAGATGAGATTGAGATTGCATGGCTAGAAGAACTCGTGGCTACACCAAGAAGGGAACACCAAAAATGCTTCGAGAATTGGAAAAAGCGCAGCCGCAAGTGTATTATATCTGGGAGGGATTATTTCGAAGGGAACAAAATAGATATTGATGAATAAATAAGCATTTTTCGAGAAAAGTAAAAAGTCACCTTATTTTTTGAACTACCTGCTATGTACTGTCGATGTGTAATATTGATGGACTGCCGTTTGTGCATCTGATTCTTCACCGCGGTAGGAGGTCTGCTTTTGAAATGCTTTCTTTATTGTCCCATCTTCCGAACGAGAAATGTATTTCAGGTATTTTCGAGCTTCCGTTAGCTTAGATCTGCAGAGAGCTCAGCTAAAAGCTATAATTAAATGCAACCCGCGGAACATTTTAAAAGCTACTAAACTTTTGACAAATGACGTGAACTTCGACTAAACAGCTTTCACGAAAAGAAGCCCTTAGCAGCTAACAACCATCCTTCGTTAGAAACCTGATTATACATGGATGAATCCAGTTTTCAGATAACATCTTTCATATTGACTAAAATGTACTTCCGATAGAAGTTCATTAATTTGCCGCAATTTCCCGTACTTTCGGCGAACATTTCGTCTACATCACATACCACCCAAAACACCGAGCGCAATATTAAAAATACGAGATTCCATATCCAGGAATGATTCCCAGTGTCCTTAACTCATTAACTGAATCAGCTTTGCCATACAAAATTTACCACCAACCAGTCGCCTGTATCGATTACGATTTGTTGATTCACCGTGACCCAATCGCATTCGTTGGCATGTGGCTCCCCATAACGTATCCGCCAAGTACACACAAACAAACAATCAAACACATATCTACAATCAGGATGCGGACGGTTCTCCCTCTAAATACCAATTAAGCAAATGTAACTTCCTGCAAATGACGACTTAATCTGCGTCCGTTTCGTCGTTCGTTGTTTACTTTGCTGTTTGTGTTTCAATGTTAATCCTTCACTGACCACCATCACCATCATTCGACCATCAGCATCCTTTTCGAAATGTACCAGCCTCCGTGTCTCTCTCACCCTGATCCGCACCTCCTTAATACGAGCCTTTCGGGAGCCATTAATTTCGCTCTGCCGTAAACGTAATCAATTTCATTAATCAACAAAAGCGAGGAATTGTTGTTTGTTTGTTTGTCGATGCGAATTCAGCTTTGTTCTTTGTGGGTCATTACCTGACCTGATGGGTTTCAATTAGGTCCTTGCAAGGGAATTCTCTGCCTCGGCAACGGCATCACAGATCGCCTTACTTATAGTCCGTATGTCCGTCTCTGATGTATGCGTGCGATGGAAAATTAATAAAGGTATTCATCATATGTAATCCGAGGAATTGTTTCTGAATCTGACTGCGTGGACACGTCTTGAGTCCGCCATACGAGAACATGTGCGCACGTATCCGGGCCGTAATTTCAATTGCAAAGGAAGCGACAGGAATGATTTATATTTTCGTTGTTATCCTGCCTTTTTCGTCGGATAGTAAATGACAACAAATGATGAGTTGATGAAGACGAGCGGATGGGGCCGGGGGAGGGATAAATCCAAGGAATTGAATTTACTGGCTCGATGCTGGTATCAACGGGATTGGGTAGCCGTGTGGAAGGTACACGTGGATTTTCGTTGCGTATTTTCGCATACACTTATTATCAATTATCGAGTTATTGGAGAGGTTACCATGGCACGATCGAGGAGTTTTCCGATGGGATATTTTAGATTAATTGGAAGGATATGTGTTTGTCGTCTTTTATTGGATTGATGTTATGGTTACAGCTAGGGAGAGGCAACGAGAGTGAGAGATGGAGTGGGTGCTAAGTGGGGCCTAAGGTGAAATATCTGAAAAATATGAGGACGTATGAGCATCTCTGAAAAATATCTTCTCCCTTCAAGAACGTGCTTATGATACACAAGGATAACATGTTAGAAAATATAAATAAACAAATTAGGATGGAATTTATTGGGCAAAATTCTATGTCTGGCTCAATCAGATTATTATTTTTGAATTCTCATTGTCGCCACTCTACACACTCTACTCCGTACGAAAAGTTTGTGACTAATAGGCAGCGATTGAGACAAGTGCTTCAATTGTCTTGATTTATAATTCCATGAAAGATTCTTTAAATAGCTCTTGAATGAAAAGTAATAAAGAGGCGGTCGAAGTTAATTTCAAATACACATTTTCCGATAAATGGCGATAGTGGAACATGCTGATCAAAAATAGGTCAGAAACAGCCCATAGTACGCTGGGGAATCTGTCAACTACTCCCCATCCTGTTCATTTAATTTGAAAATCTCAAAATCTCAACCTTCGACGTGAGCAGGCTGTATTTAGACCTAGTCGTTCTTGTGTTGACCACACAAACACAATGAGAACGGTCATTGAACAATCTGCTCAGTGGAACAGCCCGTTCGTCGACTTCGAGAGAGCCTTAGACATTATCCGCAGAAATGCTACCTGAAACACCTTGGGGAACATTGGTAAGCGAATTGTACTGAGAGGCTCCATGCACGATGCGCTTCAAGCTCAAAGAAAGCAGAGCCTTCATCAACGCCAGAGGAGTGAGACAAAGGTTTGTAATATCTTTGCTTTTCATGAGATCAGAACTCGATGTCTCGACGCGCATCAACAAGGCGCGCTCGGCCTACTATGCGTTGAGGAATGTATGGAGACTTAACCAACTTTCTTCCTCTCTAAAACTCCAGATTTTCAACTCCAATGTAAAATCCGTCCTTCTCTATGACTGTGAGACGTGGAAGACCACTGACAGCGTTAACCGGAAGCTACAGGTATTTGTTAACAAATGCCTGGAGAGAACCCTGACGATTTTTGGCCGGAGTGGATCACGAACGAAGACCTTCTGCAGAGAATTTACCAGCTTCCAGTGGCGACGGAGAGTAAATGGAGGTCGCAAAGATAGCCCTCACATGGAATCACATGGAGCCCTCACATGGAGCATCGACGAGCCGGCAGTATCTGACCCGAAGTGAAAGGACTAGCTCAAGATATGGTCACGTGGAGGAATTTCGTACAATCCCTGTTCTCGCTATGTGCTCCTTAGGAGCGGTTTTTCATATTGTATTATGTTGTCTACACTGTGTATATATGTATAAACCAAATAGATAAGTAATAGAGGGCTTCAACGCTACAAAATTGATGGTTTCGACATGGAAGACAACGATCGTCCTGGACTGGTGAAAAGCTTTGAAGACGCGAAATTACTCTAGAGGAATGGCTGGATTAAGATCCATTTCGCACGAAAAAAAAAAACTTGCAAGTTGATTGACGGAGACTTAACAAGCCATCGTTGGAAGGCCTTGAAAATGGCAATACGCGTTGAAACTGAACGAAATTGAACGGCGTTTTTCACGAGAGAACTCCTTGTAAAGCGGCGGGAACGCAATCTTGGCAATACTGCCGATATAACACGATTCCATTACGATAATTAAAAGCAAAACAAATCATGAAAGTTTCGCGGCCATGCATCAACGTCGACGGTGTGACCAGACATCCATCGGCGTGTAATATTATAAGATGATACAACTGAGTGAAACCATCACAGGAGCTTGCTAACGAACACAATTAATTCGTCTAAGCCGACTATTGAAGGGAAAATAGCCAGAATACAAGGGTGTTCCGATAAGTACTTAGCATCACCGCTAGATGGCGCCAGTATCGCAAGAGCAACTTACTATCGTGTAGTACATTCTAGTAGACGGCTACTATCAGCCGGATCGGACTCGTAGTTTTGTTTTGACCGCGTGTGGAAGCGGGAGTGTCCGCGGATTTTAGAAAAATGGAAAAAGAGCAATATCGGTCCGTGATTCGATTCTAGTTTTTGGAAGGGAAATCGCGCAGCGAAATCAAAGAGCGTTTAGATGCTGTGTACGGTGACTCTTCTCCTTCGATGGCGACCATCAAAAATTGGTTTAACGAGTTTCAACGTGGCCGCACGTCGGTTTTTGATGAGCCACGTCCAGGTGCCCCGAAAACGGCTACCACGGAGGATAACGTGACAAAAATCCACGATCTCGTATTGGCAGACCACCGATTGAAGGTGCGCGACATAGCTGAGACAGTAGGCATTTCAAAAGATCGCGTGGGTCATATCCTGCATGAAATTTTGGGCTGTCGGCGCGATGGGTGCCGCGTTTGCTCACTTCGGATAACAAGCCCAACCGTGAGACCACTTCAGAGCAGTGTCTGACGCTGTTTAGGCGCAATCAGAAAGAGTTTCTGCGTCGTTTCGTGACAGTCGACGAAACATGGATCCACTGGTACACACCAGAGACCAAGGAACAGTCGAAACAGTGGACTTCACCCGACGAACGTGCTCCGAAGAAGGCGAAGACTGTCCCATCGGCCGGAAAGGTGATGGCCACCGTTTTCTGGGTTTCACAAGGTGTGATCCACATCGACTACCTGGAGAGGGGCAAAACGGTCACAGGGCTGTACTATGCCAAATTATTGGGCCGATTCGATGCCGAATTGAAGAAAAAACGGCCCCACTTGGTGAAGAAAAAAGTGCTCTTCCACCATGATTATGCACCGGCTCACACCTGCGCCCTCGCCACGGCCAAATTGGTCGAATTGGGTTACGAACTGCTGGCCCATCCACCGTATTCTCCAGATTTGACCCCGTGCGACTTCTTTTTGTTTCCAAACTTGAAAAAGTCACTCGCCGGGCAGAAATTTCAGTCGAATGAGGAGGTCATCGCCGCCACAGAGGTCTACTTTACAGACCTCGAGAAAACGTATTTTTCAGACGGGTTAAAGAAGTTCGAGCATCGCTAGGTCAAGTGTATCGAGCTAAGAGGAGACTATATTGAAAAATAAATCGCCATTTCTCCAAAATTTTTGTTTTTCTTTTGTAGGCTAAGTACTTATCGGACCACCCTCGTACTTGCATAGGCACGACAAAGTTATTTTGTAGCACGACAATGCTCGGCTTCATGTTGCTCAGGTCGTTAAAATCTATCTGAAACAACCAAAATGGGATGTCCTACACCAATCTCTGTATTATCCTACCATCGCTCTATCAACTAATATCTGTTCCAAGTGATGACGTAGTTGTGAAGCACTTCCGATCGAATTTGGCCAATTTTTCCAACGCGGAATGGAAAACTATAACGGCTTGAAGACTATAACGTTTGATAGCGATGGACAGTATTTTCAAGAATAATCATTCAACCACTTCTCAGAAATAAGGCCCAAATATAGCCTTTACCCTTTATGCAAGGCTAATGTGCAATGAAAGATTTTAACTTCAACTCACTTGGCTGAGCGCTTCCCCAAAATTAGTATTCCTTCCAGAAAATGAGAGTCTTCTTGGAGCTTCCCAGAAAATTTCAAATTTCGAAAGGAATGGAAGCCTGAGGATGTCAAATAAGTGGAACAAGGAGGATAGCCGAGAAAATCGTAACCCAAATCCCGCTTTTTTTCCCATCGCTAAGGCAACCTTGCGAAAGATGATTTTTTTTTTCTTCTTCAAGCCAGCCTCTACTCCAAAACTTCCGCATCCATCTGGTCAAGAAGGTTGGACTAATATTCGTCTGTAATTATTCTGCATATAATGGCGTTGAGCCACCGGTTTCTGCGCCCTGCTTCGACTCTTGTTTGGTTTCTGGTGTGTAGTGACGACCCGTTTCTAATTTATGGTGACAAATCGACGTATAAAATCGGTCTGATTCGTATTGAATCGGTCCGGTTGCTTTTGATTTCATGTTCAGTAAATGTGGCACCAATCTTGCGTAGAACTTTCACATCCCAATTTGTGGAGATTTATCATACGAACTAATGACATGTGCACTCAGGCAGTAAACGTAGTTGGTTTGTTGGCATAAACCAACGATTCTTAAGACCCCCTTTAACCCATTAAAAGAAATCCAACGATCGAATGATCAAAGTATTTCTCGAGATTATATGTTATAACTACCGATCTTCCCCTTCAATAGATAACCTGTTTGCCCAACTGTGTGCTATGTTACTCATCTTGTGGGAACCACATAACAATAATGTCAAATTCACCCAATTCTGCAAGAAATCCACACCACATGGTAACTGTTTGCGCATGCAGTAAAGTCTCTTGAGGCAAATGGGGGATTGTTGCTATCCAATAATGCATATGTGGCTTATTGATACAGCCATTAAGTCAAAAATGAGTTTTATCTACTTTTTGATGATATTCGGGATTTTCTTAAAAAGTTTCGGCTCCTCGAAAGATCAAGAGGCTTTAGTTCTTCAGTAAATTTGATCTTGTAGAGGTGTATGTCAAGATCTTTACACAAGATCCGCTCCAACTACTAACTTAACATTTTGGTAGTGATTTTCACTAACTTCTACAACAGTCGTACCTTTTTCTTAAACTTCACTCCTTCACTTTCCTTTGTCATTTCAGCATTGACAGATAAAAAAACAGCAAGTTAAAATACGAAATTGTTAGATCTATTGAGAAAGCCTGTATAACGTGATCGTAAGTTCCAATGGGAAGAGGTGTTAAATGGCGTAGACTATGCTAGTTTTAGTCTAACGTTCGAGAAATCACATGATCAGCATATTTCTCATGCACTGTAGTTTTAATCCTTTTTTACTGTTTTTACTCTTTTAACTTTGAAATATCTAAATACTTAATGTGCCTTACGCAAGGCAACGTGGGCACTCTAAACTCTTAACGGAGCGATTTTTTTTAGATGCCTACATACTTGAACCTTCAAGTAACCGATAATTATTATTTTTGGGAGCGGTTGGCTTCATGCAACTCTGGTGTTCCTGCTCTCGCCATAGTTCAGCTTCAGTATGTTGCATTCAGTATGCTTCCAATTCCACAATTGGTCTAATTTATAAGGATGCATTGAGTAGAGTACCTCGCTATTCCATGTAACGTCTACAATCAACAATTGTGCATTCCACGTCCCTCTCCTGGTTTGAACAATCTGGGCACTAAGGGGAATTATCTTAGTCATATCGGCATAAATATTTGCGATAACCCCTATGACCAGAGAGGAACTGCCTCAGGTATTAGTTGCAGTTTTCTTGTTTTTGGTTTACCAATCAATTGATATTGAACATTATCAATCGATGGAATCGGAGTGTAAGTCCATCTGGCTTCAGTGCTATTATTCCCTCGAGTCTATGGCAAGACGCATTGAGTGGGTCCTTTAACTAAATATGTTAACTTTAGTCGACATGGGTAGTCTCTTGTCGAAAATTCTCCTCATTTCGTTTTCGAAGATATCAGTATTAAGCCTGAGTTCCAGTCTATCCATATCCAAGAACAATTAATATTCGGAAAAAACTTTGCAACAACATCAGTTGTGAATGAGAGATGATCAAAAAAATGCTGACGAAGGCATAACACTCGCAGTAAAAGATCACTTCGAAATTCCTACTCTGTGTGGGCAATTCCAATATAACGCCTTAATGGCATGGAAACAAAAAAATTTCTGTGAACAACAATCAACGCCAAAAATTCAGTGGAATCTCTCAAATTCTATCTAGGACAACTACCCCGGAAGAGTAGTGAACGAACATCTTCGACACAAACCATCTGCACCCCGTCTAGGTTGCATGACAAATACCATAAAAGCGTAAGTCTTGAACCTGCGCAAAGCCTATAAAAAAAAAATCAATAGCGGATTCTTCAGTATCATCTGGTAACCGCTTATTGTTGTTAGCGCACAAAGCCGGTATACTGATGTATAGAAGAATTAAGCTGATCGCTCCTGAAAATAAGATCCTCTATGTTTACCTGGGTTCACCCAGGCTTGGTAGTATTCAGCAAAGTGCCGTTTGTAGCAATGGCGTTTTCTTGCACGCATGGGTTTTAATACGCTGTCTGCATTAAGCCTAAGTCTTTTACTCCTTCCTTTGAGCGAATATTGTGGTTTCCGGCCCAGGTATGTGTATGTACCACAGTTTTTCGTGATAAGAACAGCCTCCGTTTTGTGGTCGGCCAATTCGAGACCTGCAGATTCAGGTCAGGGCCATTGCTGCTTTTGTGGCGGACTCGACGGCTTGAATATGTTCTGCATCGGTTATAATAGTATGTCATTGGCTTATGATGTTGACTCCCAATACAATTCGTAAGATGCTATCGTACATGAGGTTCCATCGTGTGGGTTGGAGTTGTCCCAAATACAGTACGCCTTGTCGCTTAAAATGATTGTTCGGTCCTCTTCCAAATCTTTCTAAGCCCAGTCAGCGAACAAACAGCGTTGTCTATGCTCATGAACTTTGAGCTTCTGAGTCAGTTGGATCTTGTACGGGTGTAGCCCCAATATCCGACGCAAAATTCGTCAAGTTGAAATTTACAAAAGACCGAGTTCTTGTGCACGGCGAGGAATCGACTGCCTTGTGTTCTGCTCTACACTTTCGCGAACCGCGGTGATTATCCGCTCGACGGCCGATCTTGAGCTCCTTTGACGAACGAATGGGAGCTGATTGATTACCAATCAAGACGACCAGACCAGTCGTATCATTTAGACCTGCTGTTCAATCGTGTAATTTGTCGTGATGTCGGGATTAGTAATTGAATAACAAACAACAAATTTGACAGATGTCACCAAGGCAATATGGCCACCACGAGCCGCTAAAATCTACCCGCGCTAATTGAAAAAACCCTTTTCTTAACTTTATGGTGATAAGTTAGTTGCGCATTCTTCTGAGATGAATCCTATGGCTTCAGATGATACTGATGATTTAACAAAACTCCCGACTCCTCTGTTATATGTAGTAAGTAATCTGTCGAATATTATTCGGTCTAGGATTTCCTCCATTGTGTCTGGTATATTACGATGGTTCTTTGGGTTGTTTATTTCTTTTTGGCTTCTCTTGCTCGGTGGGAATCCTATCAGGTCCAGCCTAGCTGGATATCCTATCCCGTGTGGTGGGTGGGATATTTCTAACATATATTTCTCGAACTATTCTGAAGGACATGCCTCATGGGTTAATGTTGGCTTCATGGGTTTGATTGCCGAAAGGACTCCAGGTGTTATCGACTGACTCCCTAGACGGTTGTCCTTGGTGTCGGGCCTTAAGGCAACTTGTACAGTGTTTTTTTCTTATTTCATCTTTTCAACAATGGCCCTTCGTTTGGTTGCTGCATCACAGGCTACAACAATGTTTTTTTATGTAAGTTCCTTTGTAACGAGCTTTCTGTGTCGGGGTATACTCGCCGGGCCAGGATCTGTCATATACATTTATTTGTGACACCGACAGACTCGCCAGTGTAGTTAGCACACTAGTCTGCCTTCTGGGTTGAGACCCATTCGGGACACTCGGTCGTAGTGGCGCCTTTGTCATCTCGTTGTTATCGAGTTGACAGCACCCATTCAGTCAACTGCTACGTGAGAACCCGAGTTGGGATTCTGACTGGCGATAGGTTGCCAGCAGTAGTGTGAGGCTGAGCCTGTCTGGGTAGAAACCCGAATCGAGGTTCTAACTGTTGTTGGTTTGTGTCCGTTGTGCAGGACCTCATTAGATTAATACTCAATGAATTGGGACTAGGCGTTCTGAAAATTCTAAGAGAGACCCTAAGGCACTATCTGTCGAACAGACTATGTATAAGATAGCGACACATTAATCCACACCGGTCAACCATACATGATGATGCCTTAGCCACTGAGCCTATGATTTTCACCCTGCGGTCAAGTTGACTGCTGATCAACAGCCTCCTAGTTCAAATTCATCCATTAAATTCACCACAGCTGAATGGAAAGACGCTTAGGAGCGTCCTTGCAGTGTTTTTCTTGATTTTGTTTTGCATCGTAGTAATGGTTGAGTGTTGACAGTCCAACAACGACATGAAATTTTAAATGACACCTCTTGTTGGATAACATTTTATAAAGGTAATTTCTTCTAAGAATCTCGGCATCTAAATCCTAATTGGTACGGACTTACTCGTAAGGTGGATGTTTTTATAAACTGTGTCAGGATGAAAGCTAGAAAGCCGTGAATTGGAGTGTGTATCAGGGCATTCACCTCACATTCTTGCCAACCTTAATCCTTTAATCCGCAAATCAATTGATTTACTCGCCTTATTTCCATTACCACTTAATCATAGCCTTGGGTCGTGTATTTTTTTTTTGCCAAATCATAATCCACCTTTTGGTATTCACCATGCGAGTAAAGTCATTATTCCACATCCTCCCTCTCACTTCTGCAGTTCGAACCGTCTTTCTTGATCCTCCCACCAAATTTGTCTTATCCACTCTCCACCACATCAACGGCAGCTCACATTCCCATTCATTTTGATTATTCCACGGACTAAAATATTTCGAGCTCCTTGCCAGGATAATAAAAACACACAAAATACATAAACAAGACGCAGGTACTAAGTGGCGAATTACAGGGAAGCAACTTCGAGCAGGATTAGCAGCTAAACTTACGTTTCTTCGCATTCATGGAATTTTAAATAAAGACCCTCAGAAGCTGATTAAGCCTCACGATTGTACGACTGCTGGTGACATACGCGGCTAACATGCGAAAGTTAAGAAACATAATTTCCGAGAGATAGTTGCTTGTTGTCCTTTTGTCCCACAAATATTTCTCTACAACACATCTTGTTAATTTCCCTGCCCACTCAAGAGGAATGTCCTTCATCACTGCCTGTCTTTGGTGAGGAGAAACAAAAACACGTAAAACAAAGAACAACTGAATGTCTCTCATTACAATGCAAGTACAAAGCAAACGACAGGACTACAAATGTCCTTTGAATAGAGTGTTACGAATGTAGTGGAGAATGAAGCCACCAGTGGCCCCACAAAAAAGGAAAAACAAATAACGCAACAGCTTTCGAGGCTCATTCCACCGTCGGTTTTCACGACTAGGACCAAGACTTCGTGCAGACAGGACATAGAATTGCACTTTGAGGATGAAAACTTTCGCCATTCCAACTGGCGACTGCGATTGGACGACGATGGACCTCTGCCACCGGCACAGACAGTGCAACGACAAGTTGGATCAGAATAAGTTTCCAGTACATAAAAACATCCCTTTGAATCTTAAGCATTCATTATCCTTGACTGGTGAAGGAGAAAAACGCGAGACTCGGCCCCACTGGTGGTGTAGTAATGAAAAGCTGCGGACAACCATCGCCGATTTGCTCGAACACAAAAGGGGTTACGTAGGCGACTAGTCGTGGAGCAGGAACTCCTCATGAACAGAGGTGTGTATGCCGGCAGGGTGAAGCGGGACGCAACAACACTTTATTAAGCTCATTTGAGAACAATAGGGATGCAAAGCGTAGCGAGGAATTCCAACATCGCGAAGTGTATGGATCTGTATCTGCACGAGGGTGTGCTGGGGTGGTTGTTTATCGCCGAGGGAGAATGCTGGTGATTCTGTGAATTGACTTTTTACGTTTCCGAGCTGCTTCTTTTGCTCGGCAGTTTTTTTTCTTTTTTGTTGAAAATGGAAACTTACAGTCAATTTGAGAACAGATTAGAGCGGGGAACTGCGCTACATGATGTGGATATAGCGCAAGGATGCTGTAAAGATAACTGAAAGTTCGGGAAAGTAGTGGCAGGTGCAGGAACTATTTCGTGTAATTAGAATGGAGGTGCATAGAATGGGATCTTGCCAGAAGTAAAGTGCAGATGTTGTGATTAAAATTGCACACCTTTGTTCCAAAATATAGGTCGTATGAGGTCGGTGGGAAGGGGCCTTCTCTCTTAAAACTTAGTCCATTAGAAGTTTCAAAAGAAGCAAGTGATTGACATTAGATCTAAAAATCACGTCATGTTCACTGCACTCAGGCTTTGTTACATGCATTTTGTTATACGAGGTGATCCAGTTCGCGGACTTTGACTTGAGCAAAATCTCATACACTATCCGGCAGCTTTCATTATTTATGCAAAAAACAATATCAGACATGTGGCCGCATTTGGAACCTCTGCAGCCGTTGCTTCATTCCACGTAGTTTTTTATGACTCTTTCATAAGTTTTGGTAGCTATCTCGGCTATAAGCTGAAGTATGTTCATTTTTAAAAGTTTTAATGTTGCAAAAATAAAACAACTCACAACAGCAAATTGAAGTTGGGTTCGTCTTATGTTCGTTCGGAGTTTTTATATTGCAATTTAATTTAAGAAAAAGGTTTTCAGCAGATCTTTGGAAGAAAGAGTTTCCAGGAAGTAGTCAAAAGCGACCTATCAAATTTCGGAAGATTATTCAATTTATATTCTAGACCAACTCTTGGTTCTTTATTTGAATAACATTTCCTATTGCAGGAAGATAAGAACTATTTATAAAAGTTTAGATATAACGAGTTTAATTCATACCAATAGGGTAGGTGAGAGAGATACTCTTGCAATATTTGATAGCAGGATGTCATTAAATTGTAGATTTCAAGTTCATTCCCAAAATGTAGGCATGGTAAACATTTAAAGAAAGAAAATATATAAATCTTAGGAAGTGTGCTCAAAAAATAAGGTGACCTTTGGAATTGCGCGAGCTAAGTTGTGAAGGAAAATTCGTAAACCTAGAAGAGAAATGATGTTAATAAATTTTCCTTTACAAACATATGTTCCACTTACCTTGCCCGAGTCTAACCAAAAAGTAAACAAAGAGATAAAATTAACATACTCAACAAAACATATAAGTAGAAAACAACCACCAAATATAAAACAACTAAACACAAGATCACCAATTAAATAAACACAAACTTAAACACAAAACTATCAAACAAAAAGCACACAAAAAAAACATCCAAACATTCATTTTTGCAATTTGCCTAAGACCAGTCAGGTAAAAGACATCAAAGACAAACGGCTACGGCTGCCGTCACTGTTGACAGATCCTGTAAACAGAGGAAATATCAGCGACGACTGGAAAGGAGCCGTCCACATCGCCGTTCGGCCTGCCCCTATAAAAGGCCGAGGCAGTTGTCAGAAGGGCAAGCAGTGGTAAACAGTGAAAAGCAGTGAGAAGCAGTGAGAAGCAGTGACAAGCAGTGACAAGCAGTGACAAGCAGTGACAAGCAGTGACAAGCAGTGACAAGCAGTGACAAGCAGTGACAAGCAGTGACAAGCAGTGAGAAGCAGTGACAAGCAGTGACAAGCAGTGACAAGCAGTAACAAGCAGTAACAAAGACTGATAACCAAGGAGAAAGAGGGAAGCAGTCGGCAACCAAGACAACAGCGTAGAGAAGGAGATCAAAGTCCGGCCGAAGCTTCAGCAAGGTGGAACTACGACAACAACAAGGTAAGAAGTGTTTGTCAAGACGACGACGCAGTGTTGATGCTAAGGTAGTTCTTGTTTTTTTTTTTAACAAAACAAAAATAAAAATTATTATAATAATTAAACCCTTTCGACTACGTCACCTACAAGGGAGGGACGAGCGTGTGGTCGATATTAGTTGGGGTGATCGCTCAGCAAGTAAAACGGTGAGTGGGGACTAATAGAACGAACTCGATTCTCCGACTCGGGTTTTAACCCATACGAGACCGGCAAGCCCCTATTAGGATCTACTCCCGAGGCAAGTACCGTAGTGTCAGCTCCCCGGTTTGAGTTTTAACCCGGAAGGGCCTGACCGGGCGTTATAGCCGCGCTTTAGGGCACAAGCCAACAACAGCTAAGGCCTCGACTCTGGGTCTTACCCAGACAGGCTTGGCCTCACACTGTGACAACCGATCATCCGAACTTGGGTTCTCACCCATAAGGAAACTGACTGGGTGCTTTCAACGCAACAGCTACGAGGTGACAAGGCGCCGCTACGACCGAGCGTCCCGAACAGGTCTCAAGCCAGAGGGATAGCGTAGTGCGCAAACCACTAGCACGTCTGTCGGTGTCACAAAACAAATTTATGTGACAGATCCTGGCCCGGCGAGTATATCCCGGCCTAGAAAGCTCGTTACACAGTACATTCGGTTTTCAAATTTTTGTTTTTTTAATATATTGGTACCCACGTTCCATACGCATATTGACATTGTCAGCCACTTTGGACATTTAGTTTTTTTTTTTTCACAGACACAAAGATTAGATGTGATTTTCAATTTTTTGCTTTGAAAACAAAAAAGATCAAAGAATCTGTATTAAATTTGTGTGACAAATAAGAATAATTGTTCCAACGAATCTACTCTGTGCAAAAAAAATGTAAGTGTTACAAACTCTATACAAAAGACCGAGAGGATGTTAGTGACGATGCCCGAACTGGACGCCCCAGCACGTCACCAATTGATGAAAACGTTGAAGCAGTGAAAAGAAATGATATGAAGAATAATCGAATGGCTATTTATGAGAGACGAGAATTTTCAAGCATAATGGCATTTCGGCTGATTTTGCCATGAAATTTTTTCAAATATTTTGGGCCTACAAGATTCTATCCAGCAAACTAAAACCCGGGAAAACTGATCCGGTCGTGTCGCACCACTAAAAAACTCGCGATGCACCGTGCAGTTTGGTTCAAGAACCTCAGAACCGATCGAAACCTGAACCGGATTGTGGCAAAGCGATGCGCAGTCGTGTGACGTCTTTAATCTAGTTCTCTAACAGGTTGTTACAACTGTTGGGATATGCAGACGATAGAGACATTACCGCGTGCTTCCAACGTGCTGCTGTAGAAGCTTCAGGGGGATTGAAGAACAGGCAAATGAGCTGGTCTGGTCGTACATGCTCTCGGGCAAAACCCGATTCGTTATCCACCACTTAACAATCGACAGCTTCGATTTCGAGGTTGTCTGCCTCGGGGCATGAACATGAACTCAACATTTCTGTAGAGATCCAACACAGAATCACCGGCCTGTTAGATCAACTAGAGTTGAAACTCGAAGGACCAAAATTATGCTCTGCAGAGTTGATTCTTGGCCCCTTCGAAAAAAAAATTCTGCGGCGGATATTTGGTGCTGTCTGTGAGGGAGGCAAATGGAGGACAAAACACACTGGCAAACTCTATGAGTTGTACAAGAATATGGAAGTTGTCTACTTTACTTACTACCTTACCTTACTTACTACTGCACATGAGCACATGAGTACCAACGCTCCAACTAAGATGGTCTTCAAATCCGAGCCTCCAGGTTTGAGAAGGAGAGGAAGACCGAACTTCCGGTGTAAAGACCAAATGATCGCTGGTAACTGGAAGTACCATGCCTGAGACCATCAAAGATGGAAAGCAGTCTTAGCTCAGTCTCAGACCCTCAATGTGTCGTTGGCCTGAGAATTAAGAAGTAAGTAAGTATTTTGGACATGAAAAAGGTGTCAGCAAAGTTTTGTTAAATTTTGACAAAAAGAGCCGTCGCATAAGCACTCTTGAACTGTTGAAAGACATGAATGACGATCTTAATTGACTAAAAAGGCGACGAAACATGAGCATTTGGTTATGACATCGAAACAGAAGCCCAGTCATTCCAATGGAAGCGAACAGAAGAGCCAAGACCGAAAAAAGCACTCATGATTCAGTACAATTTAAAATTCTGCTCTCGGTGTTCTATTACAATGGCGTGGCTCATCATGAGTTCTTGCTGGAAAATCATACGGTCAATAAGTAGTATTACCTTGGAGTTATGGGCCGTTTACATGAAGCAATACGAAGAAAATATCCGCATTTGTGGGAAAAAAAATTCATGGCTATTACATCACGATAATACTTCTGTTCTCTCATCGTTACTTGTGCGCATTTTTTTTTTTTGGCCAAAAGCAATAGCGTGATCATGCCTCAACCACTGTATTTACCGGACTTTCCGAAACTGAAAATAAAGAACGCAGAAGGACGAAGACCGCATCGCCGGAAGAACCCAAGGCTATATCAAAAAGCCCATGTCAGAAGTGCTTTGAGGATTGGAAAAAGCCCTGGCACAAGTGTTTTATATCCAAAAGGGATTACTTTGAGAGGAACAAAATAGATGTTGGTGAATAAATAAATATTTTTTCAAGAAAAATAAAAATGAAATAGATCTCGTATATAAAAAAAAAACAGAAATAGTCCCAAATTGCCTCCTTTTGGGACATCAGATTATTTCTTATCTCTTGTTATCAATAACTCCCCTGTTTCCCAAAGCTACTACTTCAAATGAGGTAAATAAATCATGGAAAACCTGTAATTCAAAATATTCCCCATCGTTAGCCACTACCTTTCCTCCTTTCCGACAGCATATTAATCCCACTTCGGAAATCAACACGTCTGAGGAATCGACCCATTTTTTTGGCATCTTCTTAAGCATTTAATCGCCATTAATCGGAACAAGTGATAATCTTAAGAAGCAATACCAAGTGAATACCGAATACGGGTGAGATAGGAATACCGGAGAGAGCCGTGGCGCAGTGGGTAGTGTGTCGCGCTCGGACGCACGATGAGCGAGTTCGGATCCCGATAATACCAACGCCATCGAATGTTCATTACGCGGCTTCTCTCCTCGGCGGGAAACTGGCAAAACCCCCCGTAGTACACTTGCCTTGAAAAAGCTTCTCGACTCTCGCCGTTCGGAATTGGCATTAAACTGTAGGTCCCGTTCACTTGTGTGAAAAAAAAAACAAATCGCACACAACATAAGTGAATGAGAGAAGCTAGGCTCTGGCTCTTCATGAGCTGTAACGCCATCTAAGAAGAAGAAGAAGAAGATAGGAATACCGAGTAAGTATTCACAGCTCTAAGGTCGCGCGTTATAATGTAGCAAAGTTACCTTGTCATGACACTGCTCATATTGTGGCCCTTTCTGAACAGCTCATAATACCCTGCAGATACCAACGAATATATAGCCACTCCGGAGCATTCTTGATTTTACCGACTATGTTGATGAATCTCTGGCTTAATTCAAGACCTTTCGAAACTGTTGTGCCATCTATTTGTAATGATTTTGCATTGCGTCAGATATGGACCTTCATGAAGTAATGCCACCAAGTCTTCGTCTTCAAACTTTTCCGGTGAGCCAGTGCGTTAATTAACTTTATTATTTTTGGAGCAGTGAAATCCATTTCTGGATATGATTTTCGACAGAGCGTATTCACCGTAAGTCGTGAATAAAATACTGCAATATAATTAAACGCAAATACTCTTTCCTAAAACCGATGCAACGTGACATGTTTAATATAATAACAAAAGGCCAACTAATATACACTGAAGTTCAAGCTTGCCTACAGTACATTCTCGCAGATATGTCACTATCTTGGATTACATTCGCGTAGATCCTTCTATCAGTCTAGGAAGATTTGACCAACCTAAGATCATTAAAATCGAAAATATAAATGACAGCTCATATGCTAAGCTTTTACAATAAAACAAGTTTTTTAACTTAAACTATCCTAAGGTAAACTCTATGATTAAATTTAGTAGCCGAAAAAATAGGTGTAAGTTGTACTGTCTATTTTAATATCTGCCTAGGGCCAGTAAGACATTCAGATTTGTTAGAATAGCCAGTTTTAAGCATTTTTGTCTGAGTAGTAAAAATGAATTTATATTGGAAAAAGGCATGACAGTTTCAATAGAACGATTCGACGATTTACTTTATCGCATAGTTATTAGGCTTACAAATGGAAACCTATCGGTTTTGCTTTTTCAAATTTAGAGCTTTATTTAGGGAAAACTTGTAACATGTTTATTTCTGAAAAAATGGTCCATAGATAATTACAACTTCTATCCATCTTTTTGGCAGCTTATTAATTCCGCAGTATAAAAACTACATATTGTACATAGTCTACATATTTTCCCTTGAGTTCAATATATCCGGTCATACAATATAAAAAGCCTCCGCGTTTTTTTGTCACTAGATAGTGTTAGTGTCCATATATCTGGAAACACTAGTCTGATTTTGTTAAACAAGCACGTGTTTGAAAGGTGATATGTCAGGCTATATTTTTTGTGAAGACAGCTATGTAATTTGTTCCTCGTGTTAAAAGTTATACGAATTTGAATATGAGTGAGGTAGAAAGAAATAGGCAAAAAATTTGTGCAGTTTACGGTGGGAATGCTGTGAGTGAACCCCGGACCCAGGAGTTGTTTGTTCGATTCCGTTCCGGAAATTTCGGACCGAACTGGTCGGTAAACAGTTGGGACTAATCTAAAACGAGCAGGCTACTCAAAGAAGCTCAATGCTTAGTTGCCATTAACGCAAAGAAATTTAATTGACCGAATAGCCATCAGTGAAACGAAATCGAACCATTTTTGAAGCTATTTATTACGGGCGATGAAAAATGGATTAAATACGAGAATATATAATGCAAGCGATCATGGTTAAAAGCTGATGACCGACCACAAATGATCTCAAAGCCTGGATTGACGGCAAACAAGGTTATGTTGAGTGTCTGGTGGGATTGGAAGGGAATGGTCTATTATTAGCTGCTAGTACGCGACGAAACGGTCAATTCGATCCTCTACTGTGCACAACTCGGCCATTTGAATGAAACAATCAAGAAAGAGCTTTTGCCCTGAACCACTGGCTTCCAACCACTGTTTGGACTGCTGTTTCGTTTCTTGCGTATAGTGGGGAACCCATGCCTTATGCATGGTGACAAATCGCCGCACAAAATTGGGACATTTGCTTTTGATCTGCATTCAGCAAATGTACCCCTCTTGTGGAGAGCTTTCGCATTACTAATTCTTTCTTTGTTTCACCCCGTCTCTTCCAATATCCCTAAGCTATCTCACTTGCTAGCATATCGTCCACCACGGCACGGTATCATGCACTATTTCGATGGTTTCCGGTGTGGTTATGGTTTTTGGCCGTACTTTGCGTGGATCACCTTCGAGTGCTGTGCGACCAAGTTTAAATTCAGCTGCCCACTTTTAAACAGACCAGTCTTTAACAGTCCACGTAAACTTTGTCAACTCCGGTGAGTTTCTGTAGCGGTCAATCCCTCCATATCGAGGAATTCTATTACCGCACGATATTCAAGTTTATCTATTTTGACGAAAAACATGTCAAGACGTCTACTTGAGAGAACAAGTTGAGGCTTGGTGTACAAACTTATGCCACGTGCAGCCGTGCCCCAAACATGCGGCTGTTTGGAACACCATCTCTGCGTCAGACCGAGAGCTTTTGAGTTCAGTTCGTCAATAGCTATACCATATACACGTCAGATGCTTTCAATCAACGTTGCATGTAGGGTTAGGCTAATAAATGGCTGTCGTGCGTGAGAGAATACAAGAAACCTCATTCATCATATTTCATTCACAACTGATGTTGTTGCACATTTTTTCCGTCTAGGAATTGTTCTTGAATATGGACGGACATGAACTGCAGACCTTCGGCTCAACAGTTGGCGACCATTGCACCACGACCACTCCCTACTCAGTAGTAAAGTTTGCGATTCGTGTACTCGTTACTATGTCCCTCAAAAATATATTAATTCATTTATCAAAGGTGTATCATCCATATAAAGCCGATAAACCAATACATGGAGGAGCACTGAAACTAATACAATCCAACCAAATAAGACATTCAAGCCAGACTTAAAAATAATCTAAATGATGCTGAGACAGAGTCCATGGTCTGAACATTTTCTAGTAGCTCTAATTATTCAGACTAAAAGAAGAATACTGCTATTGATTTTACTGCTATGATTTAATTGTCATAAAATCTTTTTGAATTTTATCATTCGGAGCCTCACTCAGCTGGGGTTCCAAGCCACACAAATCCTACTTACCTAATACTTGAACGCTCCCTAAGCTGAGGAATTGAAGAACCTAAAAATGTTTCTAATCCAATTTCTTTTACAGCTTATAGCCTGATTGGCAGGGCACAAAGGAGAATTTTGCTAAAAAAGTTTTATAAAAATCAAATTAATAGATGATCTTCCTAAACGACTTTACGTCAAATGCAAATCTCATAATCTAATTACATTCTTACCTCAATTTATCTCCTGCAAATGACCATATTTCATAACGAACTGGGATTCCCACCCAACCCCCCTTTCTGTAGAAACAACATCCTCGAAAAAGAAAACCCGAAAAAGTTTAAAAATGACTCCATTAATCATAGTAATGTGTTTCGGAACTAATTGCCGTCGGGACCGCAAATACAAGCACGAGCTAAGACAACGTCACGAACCTCCTCGAGCTACATTCGCCATTTGCCATCGCAATTAGTGACAAATCCTCGTCACAGTGTCAACACTGGAACCCACATCGCTCACACAGACAAGCAGTGGAAGGACGAAAGCTTCATTGCCACCTCAATGTATTAAAAAATTACACTTTCCCGTGAGATACTCCAGCGACATCGTCGGATTACAGATTTTTTAACTTCAACTACCTTTCGCACGCCGCGTGTGCTGAGTACTAGTTAAATTTTCCGGAACCATAGCTGGGATTCTACGAGCGGGTTTTAATGTACGATGACGACTAGTGTACGAAATAAAGGAAGTCTCTTCCGGTGCATAAATAATCACTCAACAGAGCCACAAAGCAAGGAGCAGGAGCGGCGCTTTCACCCAGAATGTAGACCGTAGACCGCTGTGCAGCATTTAAGTTGCCGTTGCGGAACCATGGAGATGAAATTTTCAAAAAAATTGAAAAACAAAATTCCATAATGGAATAATGGAAATCTTTAGGAGAAAAAAAAGGATGGGATATTGTAGCACCCACAGCAGAAACTCCTGTAGCCCGATACGAACCTCTGCTCGTCACAATTTGGCTTTTTGAATATTCGTGCGGTGCGATGCCACACGTTGGAGGTAGTGCTGATGGGAATTAACGTCTCGAAAAATGTTCGCTTCATGAGAAAATGATCAACAGAATGTAGAGCTTGAGGAAGTGGGACTTGGTTCGTTGATTTTCGGGCCAAAGATTTAGCCCCGGAAAGTTTGTTCTTTTTTTTCCAAAGTTGCACATTACCTTGAGTCGTAGATAGTGTGCGTGTGGTAGCTATAGCCTTTTCCCCTTCCAGACGCATGTTGTAAGAGCCCCTGCTGGAAGATGCAATCATAGTGCAATTATTACTGGCTCTTCGGATCTCTGTAGTGGACAGTGATTGGATTAATCCTTTCAGCCAGGTGAAAAACGTAAAGGTAATAGATGTCAGTTTAGATTTCGTATTATTGATGAGTAAAAACTGGACGTTCGCAGGAACGTTCCTTACTCATCATCAATCGAGTGTTAGGTAGAGGCTATTACTGTGAAAGTTAAAATTCCTGTTCGTCTGCCTCTCCATCACTATTTTAACAAACAATGCTCAATCGAGCTAGTCAATTGCATTTTATTTTTATAATTCGTATTCAAGAGTGTACGCTCTTATGGTGTTCGTCTCACAACCTGTGGACGGGGTGCAGATGGTTTGTGCCGAAGATGTTCGTTCACTACTCTCAGGGGGTGGTTGTCCTAGATATGATTTGAGAGATTCGACTGAATTTGCGTTGGTTGTAGTTCACAGTAACTTTTTTTGTTTCCATGTCATTAAAGTCTTATATTGGAAATGCACACACAGAGTATGAATTTTGAAGTGATCTTACGCTGCGAGTGTTAGTCCCTTCGACAGCATTTTTCATCATCTGTCATTCACAACTGATATTGTTGCACAATTATTCCGTATAGGAATTGTTTTTGGCTATGGACGAACTTGAACTCTAGGCCTTCCGTTCAACAATGGAATCCGATGATGATTACCATAACCCCCTAACCCTTAGCCAATTGTATTTCTCCCCTTCAAGAATTCATTTGTAATATTCAACTCGCTAGGAATGCCCGTCAATTTAGCTTTACTCGTTTTTTAGGCGAAGCCAAAATCATAATATTTCACACAGCTTTCATCCTCTGTAATTTCGGCCGTTAAGCCACTGACAAAAGTCAGTTAAGAGTATTTAGAAATCCTTTTGCACGCCTTAATCATAAAAACAAAAAAAAACAAAAACGATGTGACGGGAAACCTAGATGTGCCCATTTTGAGAAGATCGTTTTCGCAGCCACCCGTCAATTTACATAAGAAGATTTGAAGCAGGCAACGGACAACAAAGCACTTTCATAGAGTACAAAGTCAAGTTACTCGCAACGTCCATCGTATCTCAGGAGAGGCTCCTATCTGGATTTCATGCTGCTTGACCCGACTGTGACTGACTGATAGCAACAAATGGTCTACTAACTGTCTATAGAGTTTTGTGTACTATAGTGACCACTGCGGTGGCGGTGATCGGCGTGATCGGCGTGATCACTGTATTATGCGAGTTTGCGGACATGGCAGAGTATATCCAAATGCTTGACAAGGATCAAACTCAAAAATTCGGATGTCAGGACACTGACCTCACTGATTTAAAATCTCCAAGGCCTAATCGAGGAAAATTACATAATAGATGTGAGATAACATTGGAACAACAGAATTCATGCTGAATTCATTTCATTATGTTCTCGCAAAAAAATAAGATATTGGGCAAAATAAAATTTGGGAGAAGCAATCAGAATGACAATCTGGATCTGGCACTTCCGAGAACGTCAGACATAGATGAGAACAATCAGCATTGATACGGAGAGCGCCGTCTTAAATGACGGTTACCCATGAAAAGGTGGCGACAGTGCAGGTTGTACTTCTAGAAGTCTATAAAGTGAATAACTGAAATCGCCCAAGGCACGACCTGGAAAACAGAGCCCTACTTCATCTCTTCTATCTTCGAAATTATATCGATCATTGGCCATTGGCCATAGAGAAGAATCTAGTTCGACACGTCAGACGTAAATCCCACTTCTCTAACAGTGCATCATTCTTGCACTATTTCCATCACTTAGTTTCGGACTTGAGCAAATCAGCGAACCCGTACATCAATAACAATGAGACTAGCAAGTCAGATTTTTCTGCTTGCAATTTCGCTGGCCGTGGTCATCGCGCTGCCTGTAACGAAAAACAAAAAAGAGGAGAAACACGAGGCTACCGAGAAGCCAACAGGTGCTGAATTGGAATCTGTTCTGGAGTACGAAAGGTACTTGAAAGAAGTCGTCGAAGCACTTGAGAGCGATCAAGAATTTCGCAAGAAACTCGATAAAGCACCGGAAGCAGACATACGGAGTGGAAAAATTGCTCAAGAGTTGGAGTATGTAAATCATCATGTTCGCTCCAAGCTGGACGAGATCAAACGTCGCGAAATCGATAGATTACGTTCATTGGCAACGAAACAATTCGAGTTGAGTAACGACATTGACAGGGATCATTTGAAGATACCGCAGCATTTGGACCATCGCAATGAGCATACGTTTGAAATCGAAGATTTGAGGAATCTGATTCTACAGACGTCGGAAGATCTGGCAGCGGCTGATAAGAAACGACGAGAGGAATTTAAACAATATGAAATGCAAAAGGAGTTTGAACGGCAAGCTCAGGCGAAGGAGATGGACGACGAGCATAAGAAGAAGTTTGAGGAGGAGCTGAAGAAACAGAAAGAGAAGCATCAGGATCATCCGAAAGTGCATCATCCCGGCAATAAGGCTCAATTAGAAGAGGTCTGGGAAAAGCAGGACCATCTGGATAAAGGTGACTTCAATCCGAGGACCTTCTTCATGCTGCACGATGTGGATAGTAACGGCGTGTGGGATGAGAACGAGGTTAAAGCCTTATTTATCAAGGAACTCGACAAGGTCTATCAGTCTGGTATGCCGGAAGACGATATGCGTGAACGTGCAGAGGAAATGGAACGCATGCGGGAGCATGTCTTCAAAGAAACCGACACAAATCACGATGGCTTGATAAGTTTCTCCTCCTCAACAACAACAAGTTCCCGTACAGCAGCAACAACAAGTACCCATACAGCAACACGCGCCACAAGCCGTTCCTGTCCAACAACAAGCAGCTCCTGTTCAGCAACAACAACAACTTCCAGTTCAGCAACAACAACAGCAGCCACCAGCCCAACAGCAGCAACAACCACAGGCTCAACTGCCGCCAGCTCAACAACAGCAACAGGCACAGCAGCCACCACCCCAACAGCAACAGGCACAACAGCCAGCACCCCAACAGCAGCAGGCACAACAACCCCAACAAAACCCACCTCCATCCCAAAACTCTCCTTAAAATCTCTGCCAACACTGACGCCATTGATCACTGAGATCAACTGATGAGATTCCTCGATTTTTCCTTTTGTTTTCCAATAAAATACTTTATCAACAACGTACCCTTTTATACCGACCCAACGTACTCTAATTCTCTCTTAAGCCAGACAACGAAGCACATGTAATTGATGTGCGGCGTAAAGTGCTGGATTTTTTCTCCAACACGTAAACTGTTTTCTCATTTATAGTGTTAAAGGAAGATTTCATGGCAAACAATGCCATCGTCAGTTAGGAGGCTTACACCTTTTCATTTCAACGGAAACACCTTTAGGGGGCTTACACCTTTTCATTTCAACGGAAATAATCTTCGGGTCAAAAAATCCGCTGTAGTCGACGGTATATCCAATGTTGTATTTAGCACCTTCCGCCTGTGGCTGTCGAGGGGTACACCATCCTGTTCAACAAGAAAGACAGCGCAAATCTCCGGTCGAAAAGTCTCCTTCCAAGTATCAGCGAGGTCTTCGAGGAGGTAGCCCATTGAGCCCTGTCTAAATGGGTTGAGGATAATAAAATCAGCTCGGTTTCAGAACGAGGCATGACGTCAAAATTAGTGTTAGAAATGCCAGAACGAACGTTCTTTTGTAATCTCTTGCAGCGTGACTTCAAAGTTAAATATTAACTTCCACAAATCAAAATCAATTTTATTCAGAACATTTTTGTCTAAGGCGTCTGGGGTCAATGGATAAAATAGGCGCAAATTTTAAATTTTTGAACCGGTCATCCACTAATAAGTGTAGTATAATAAGTGTCTAATAGTAGGGGTCTTTCCAGATCAATAGAAAAAACAACGTCTGGTGCTGCTACCTAAAGGGGGAAAAACCACCAGATGAGCCCTCGTCCCATATGCCTATTAGACATAATGGGTAAAATACTGAAGAGAATTATATTCAACGGATTGGAGGTGGCAATAAATGAAGTCGGGGGACTTTCCAACGAGCAGTATGGATTTAGACAAGGCCGATAATCGATGCTACATGAATGGTAGCTACAATTCTGGAAGAAGCTGTTCAGGACAGGAGATGGAGAGAACACGCTAAGTAATACGGTGCTGTAATAACACTGAACGTCGAAAATGCGTTCAACTCTACAAACTGGGGATATATTCACCCCTATTCCCAAATCCGATGGATCGGAAATTCACTTCACTCGTTCGATTCACGTATTGGAGTATTTATCTAAAATAAAGTTGGCAAAAGAATTTATGGACAATATCGCTCACTTTTTCGAAGACGCGGGTGTGCACAAAAGGACCATAAGGTTATATTTAAGGTGAGTAACAGTTTGTTTCCATTTTCTTAGCTTCGTAAAAAAATTCTGGCTAAACAAAGAAGCCTTTGGGTATGTTTTGGAGTTCTTGGAAAGGAGCTTTTTCCCCAGAACATCAACTAGCTGCTTGCCTAATATTTTTTCGCTGAAGGAAGTTATCGACAAGGTGCTAGTAAGGACGACAACGTTTGTGTTGCACAACCAACTTTCTGCAAAATATTGACCCGAGTTTTGGACATCTTGGAGAGGATATTGTGGCCCAAGTGGATAAAATTAAATTGTTCCGAAGAGCAGAAGAGGACAGCAAAAGCACATTTTTATAAAAAGTGCAAAATACTCGATGTAGTGGTATGCGTTGATGGGACTCACATCGCAATAAAAATTCCAAAGGAAAATCCGCACTTATATTATAACAGGAAAGGATTTTACAGCATAAATGCCATGATAAATGCCAATGGATAAAATCAATTGATGTAAGATGGACCTACGACGTTAAAATTCAGGAACTACTTACTTCAGTCAAAGATGTTAACTAATAGAAGAAAGACAGCGAAGAATGAGGACATGGGGAAGAGATGGAATCAATCAACGAAGGGAAGATGCATCCATCGACTTATACTGGATATACGAAAATGTATGAACCGGTACCACGACAAAAGTGGATTTTTATCTCACCCAGTTCATAGCCGGAAATGGCTGCTTCCGAACTTATCTAAATAGGTTTGGGCTTGATAAATTTTCTATTTGTTTAAACTGTGGAGAGGCCAGGGAAGACGCGGAATATGTATTCTTTCGGTGCCCATATTTTGGCACAGAACGCAGAGGTCTTGAAGAAATAATTGGAGAAATGCCAACTCCGGGGAACATTCTGAACCATATGTAGACATCGGGCGCAATATATATAGGATGCAGTGAAACAAACAACACAGTACAGTAGGGCTAAGATTGAACGATTGGAAAGTTTTATGACAAAGCTGATTAGAAGTCATTTTGCAAGAGCAATAATAATTTTACTCAATAACCTGATCTTACTTGTACAACGAAAGACTGCGCTTTAACGGATTTGAAGCATTTGTCCTCTATGAACATCGATACGGGCTGATCCGGGATAGCTCAGAGGTTGAGTTCCATTAAATCGATGGTGTTAGGCTTAATAGAATGGTGTCGCTCCGAGATCGGGGAGCGTTGTCCGACAGCGCTTTTGTTGGCTGGAGAGGACTGGGTCAGTTCTGATAGGTCAGCCCCTTCAAGTCAAAGCCTGCCAAACGCCAGTTACTTAGGTTTGGGCAGGTTAAGGTAGGTTACGGTGAGCTGGGGCTTACAATGAGTAAAAAACCCGTATAAAGACTTGAAATGGAACAGAATAGTAAAACGTGGAAGAGGCACACTAATGTCTGGGAAGCTTGCCGAAGGGTTGTCAATGAGACTTTTAACTTCCTAAGCTAAGATAGTTCTAGTCTGGATTTGAAAAGAAAAGAAAATGTATGCGAAGGTCATATAAGAAGGTAAATTTTTGTTTCTCTGAGAGAGTCTGGAGGATACTTTATATTAGTTAAGATGTTCAATATGGTCGTATTTCCAACTAGCGTTAGTTAGTTCTAAGTAAAATGAATAGAAATTAATTCGAAACTAGAATAAAACAAACAATCCAAAATTTATATTGAGGAAACCTATCCAATTTTAAGACGAATGGTATTGTAATGCGATGTTTTGGGCTAAAGATCTTAACTAGCCATGTTTTTTTTCAACGATTCTGGTGCTATCTACTCCACACAATAAGTGACACAAGGCCGTCGAGGTCATGTCATTTATCATCATTCGAATTTTTTTTTGCGGGAAATAAAGATATTTTCTACGCCAACGCTCAACCAGCGTTTCATACGGTAAAAATAAATATAAGGCCTGTTATTGAATGATGATGATGAAAAATTTCATCAAAAGAATGACTATTTGAAGGTCAAACTTTGATAGATATCTGGCAGATTTGTTGTTTCGGTACTAACCTCGTACAGAGGACGAACTGTTTTTTGGACATAAATAAAAATCGTAGCACTTTTCATAAAAATTTAAAATTTCTTCTATTAATTTATTATGACACCTCTTATTGGATGACCTTATACTACGACAGTGTTGCCCGCAATGGCCTTAGGAAACACAGTACATACTGATCAGAAAATTCAGATTAGATCCATATTTACAAGAGGTTTTGCTCTCCGGGTTCAATTCAAAAAATGAGTGACGATTGTAGAAAACCACGATGAAGCTTGTATTAGTTCAAGAATGGGCCGCAAATGGTTTCAATGCTACAAAAGTAGTGACTTCGACGTAGGAAACGTAAAAAAAAATATCGGTCAGTTTATCGGTCGGTTTATCGCAACTAGAATTTGCAAAATTTTTGACCGTACGTAAATCAACAACCCATTTTTCAACCTTGGGAAAAGTCGAAAAGTAAGGAAATCAAATGCCATACAGATGTATAGCCGAGAGACACCGAAGAGGCTTTTCACGAGCGAAGTGATAAGGAACAATATTATGACGACCCATTACGAACAAAAGAAATCGTAGAGGCGCCTAGGACATACATCAACATTGACGCCCAAGATCAATGCTTAGGCTGTATATTTGGTATATCCAACTCGGTGTGGTATACATATAAGGAATTATTTCAATTGAGTGAAAACATAACAAGCGCATTAAAGTATATAAGCCACAATGTAACTAAAGGCTTTTGCAGCAAGACAACGCTCGGTAACGTGCTGCGTATGGCTCCTGATCTTTCGAAGAAGCTAACAATTGGATAAATTTGTTGATCACCAGAAAGATGGAAAAAAAATTTAAGCTAACTATGGACAGTACAATATTAATCATGGAACAATTTTCTTTTTTAAAATAAGGCCCACAAGTCAGGAAAGAAAAGTGGATTCCCATTTCTGCACCTGATACTATCTCGTAGTATATCAGTTGCTGCCGATTAAGGGATATAATTTTTAAAAAATAGGACTTTGACACATTCAAGCAATCTTAAGTTAGCTTTTCTTTCTTTTCTATTTAAGCTCCTTCTTCTTCTTCATGACGTTACAGTTCGTTGTGGACTTGGGCCTCTACCAACAAGCGTCTCCACCCAAGTTGGTTAGTAGCTCGTATTTCAAAACTTTTCGGGGCGGAGCTGTGCTGTTCATACGCTCTGCATGGCCTAGCTATCTTAAGCGTTGTATCCGTACAGTTCACAGGTCATCGTTGAATCTTCTCCTCCAGATGCCATAAACTCAAACAGGACAAAATATCGCACGCAGAACTTTTTTCTCAAAAAGACCAAGAGCTTCTTCATCCGCTTTAAATAGCGTCCATGTCTCTCATAAAGCAGGACTGGGATGATCAGAGTATTATATAAAGCCAGTTTGGTTTTTCGAGAGATGGCTCTATTACTCAATTGTCTCTTGAGCTGCGTTTAATTTCGGTATTGATGTTGTTGGCACTAGTTATTGCGAATCCGACGCAGACGGCGTTCTTGACTACATCGAATTTCTTGCTGACCATTGTGGCGTTCTGTCCCGAGACTTCGATATTTTCCGTCCTTCCTTGATGACAGCATATACTTAATTTTACCCTCGTTTACAGTCAGATCCATTTTAGCCGCCTTCACTTCAATGCCAGCAAACGCCTCATTGACGGCTCGCTGCGTTCGATCACTTTGTCGAAGATCGTGCTCCTAGTGCTAACTTGTGAGTTTCGCACGATCTTATGAGTATGATGTTAAAAAAGGCACATAACTGCGTGTCGCCTTGACTAAAACCTTTTTTTGACGTTGAAGGTCGCGATACATTCCTAACCGTCTAGCAGCGAGAGTTCTCCATCGTCATCCTACACAATCCGACGAGTTTGGTAGGAATGTCAAAACTAGACGTGGCTCTGTAAAGCTCGTCTCTATGCACGCTATCATACACCCCCTTGAAATCGACGAAAAGGTGGTGAGCTTTAATCTACACTTCTTGGGTCTTTTCCGGGATCTGCGGTGTGAAGATTCAGTTCATTGTAGACTTCCCTGGTCTAAAGCCTCAAGGACCTATCAGGTTGTTGACGAACAATTCACTTTCAACATATCCTTCTATTTAAGCAGTAAAAATTAAAGGTTTTCCTCATCTGTCCATATTCGGATGATTGTAAGGCACACGTTTGATATCTGTTAGATATTTATTTATAGTGTAGGACTAGACTGTAATACCCTCACGAGTTGACTATGTTCGAGATTATACCGAGAGTTAGAGGGAAGTGACGAAAACGTTTTTTTTTTTCTATGGAGTTTTCATACTTTTCTCAGCAAAAGGAAATACCAAAACATAGTAAAAATAAAATAAAAAAAGAATGGACACACCTACAGAGTCGGATATTCATCTGAACCAAAGTGCCCTTGATATAAAAACAAGCTTTACATCGCATTAAATTTCTATTTTTATCGTTAAACACTGTATAAATACAGTGCTAAGATTTCAAGGAGGCCCAATTGAAGTCAATATCAAAAGGGAACTTTTGGGATTAATGAAAATTTAAATAATTTCTGGAAGAAGTAAATTTAATGATGTTTTAAAAGGAAGGCCGGGGAAAATGAATGCAAAACATTACTCTCAAATAAACAAAACAATCTTAAGGGATCCAAAAATTTCTTCCAGCCAGGATTTGTACAATAATTGTGTGTGTCAGAATGAATGAAGAATAGCTACCTAATCCCGTTTACTCAGCCGCCGTCCAGCATAAGAGCCCTTCATTCCCAAGAAGAACCGCAAAATAAAAATAGCCTTTCCGAATAAATATCTTAACTGGACTGTTGCAAAATGGATATTTTCTAACGAATCCAAATAAAATAAAAGAAATTCAGATGTTATCAGCAGAATAAGGAAACCGGTAGTAAGAAGCTGTGATAAAATATTTATTTAGGCTGAGAAAAAAATGTCACTGAAGTAGACAACAACGACCAATACCTATAAAGAAATTCGTCAAAATCTGGTTTGATGTCAGTAAAATCAAACTTCTGGACTGGCCCAAGCAGTCCTCTGACCTACACCAAATAGTGAACTTGTGGGAGATAGAGAACATTTAAATTAACAAGAACCCGTCCAATAATTTGGTTGAGTTGTACAAGGCAGTGCGATGCATGGCCAAGTGTGCCTTTAAGTGTGATAGACATCCTTATAAACTTATTTTCGAAAAGCTTTCATATATAGAAAACATGCAATCAAGTTTTTGTAAGGTTTTGTCCGAGAGAATTTTTGACCCTTTATGTTGAAAGGATTTTGTTTAGTTTTTTTTTTTTTAATAAATAAGTGTTTTCTGAATTTTTATGAAAGTGTAAATAATCAGATGATAACATCGTTTTCTTCATTCTCTGATGTCCATTATGACAAAAAAAAAATTATTATAGTTGCTCATGGAGTTGTTTTAGTTTTGTTCAATACAATTTTTTTTTTTGACAACGTCTCCTTAAGAAATGCTCATTTTCTGTTATTCTTTTTTATTTCCTTTTTAAATCATCCCACGTTGGGTCAATTTCAAACTCTCTGATTGCCAGTGTATTTTATTTTCCCATTCACTTTTCATTAGATATTTAATTCCAAGCTTAATAGAGCGTTGTTCGGGCACAGCGCTATCATCGCCTCTACCAAATTGATAAACGCCAACGCATTATATTCGTTGTCCAAGGTACTCAGCTATGATTAGCAAAATAAGTGAAAGATTAATTTAGAATGTATTTCCTTAACTATCAACCACGGTTTCTGACCTGTGCAGGGACAGGTTAAGAATATCCCTGCAGCGATACCTCTCGCTTGTCGTAAAAGGCGACTAAAACAAAGGTAAACAAAAATCACATCTAGGCAATTTAGAAAACACCAAGGTGAGCCTAGGGACACATATACCACCATTAAACTGCCCCACAAGTGTACATGCAAATCAGTGGGTTGACACGACTGGAGATCACCGGTGTTGTAAGAGTAAGATCAAACAAAAAAAAATAAAAATCTGGAGCATGCCCGTGTCAAAAAAAAGAGGGGAAGAAAGAAAACGGTCAAACCGTAGCATTATGGAAAAGAACGCTAAAAGGAAAAGCACTACCCCGCCAGGCACTACTAATGGTCGTGATCCTGGGACGAGCAGCAATGCTCGGGTCAGAGCTATAGGATTTCCGGGGGATAGCAAAGTAATGCAACGGCGTAAGCCACACTTATTCTAGTCGCGAGTTGGAACGTTGGAAGCATGAGTGGTCGCAGCTATGAGCTTGAAGAAATGATGGTTAGAAGGCGAGTAGACATCCTGTGCGTACAAGAGACGAAATGGCGAAACACCGGTAATCGGGCACGTTTCTTGGACGTTAAAACAAAAGCCTACAAGATGTTTTACTATGGATTGGAACAAGGAAAAAACGGAATCGCCATCATCCTTACGGCAGAGCTACTTGGCAACGTCTTAACCATTTCAAAGTCCAGTGACCGTTTGATGGCTCTCAAATTGGTGATGCATGGTGAGGTGTGGAACATCGTAAGCGCATATGCCCCTCAAGTAGGATGCGAACAAAAACAAGAAGATGCATTCTGGCTAGATTTCCACAACCTTGTCAAAATCATCCCAAAGGAAGAGCTTTTGTTTGTTGGGGGAGATTTAAACGGACATGTCGGGAAGACAAGCGAAGACTATGAAGACTACCACGGAGGGCTGGGATACGGCACCAGGAACTCTTCAGGTGAAGATATCCTAAACATGTGCAAGTCGTACGGTCTTATAGTGCTAAATACCATGTTCGTCAAACAAAGCCGGCACCTGGTCACTTATAGCAGCGGCGGAAATGAAACTCAAATAGACTATCATTTGGTATCCAGTTTCATGAAGCCACGAGTTAAAGATTGCAAAGTGATCCTGAGAGACGTGATCGCCCCTCAATCGCCCCCTCCTGACTGAATTTTTTATGGAGGCGAGTAAGAAGTCAAGGCAGCAAACGAAGGTGTCTAAGAGAATCAAGTGGTATAAGCTGGATAAAGGAAAAGGCGAAGCTTTTATTACCAACATGAAAAACTACCTCTTTTCCATTATCGATGAGGTCGGTAATGAGGAGTGTAGAGCACAAGACATGTGGGATTCCCTACAACAATCTGGCCTGGAGGAAGCCAAATCACTGCTCGGAACATCTAAAGGCTCCTGCCAACACGCAAAAGAAACCTGGTGGTGGACAGACGAAGCCAAAGCAGTGATACACGAAAAGAAAATGGCTTTCCAAGCTTGGTCAAAGTGCTCTTCTACTAATAGAGAGGAAAAAGCTAGCCGTGAAAAGGTATATAGATGTTGCAAAGGTATCGCGAAGAAAAAGTGCGCCGAATTCAAAGCGAAAAGCATGGAAGGTCTCTATCAGGAGTTGGAAGAAATATCGTCTTCCGCGTCTGACAGGAACCAGGCTACCCAGGAGCTTCGACAAAGCAATTTGAACAAAGGAGCAAATATCTTTAAGATGGCCGCCCAGAGAAGAAGAAATGCTCAGGAGATTCGTTCCCAAAGTTTATTAACAATGCCGAAAGCCAACTCCTTGTGGAAGACGAAAAAATTCTCCACAGATGGCGACAGTATTGCGAGGAACTTCTGAACGAACAATTTCCCCGAGTGTACTTTTCAAGAGCCGCCCCGAATCATGCCGAAATATTCGACATCACAGTCGAAGAAGTTCGGTACGCGGTTAAAAACTCCAAGAAAAGAAAAGCTGTTGGGCCGGACGGGATACCCTCTGAGTTCTGGAAAAAGATGGGAGACATCGGGTCTAGATGGCTCATGGTTCTTATCTCCAAACTTATGAGAGGTGAGACTATGCCTAACCAATGGAGGGAAAGCTATCTTCTTCCTTTGCATAACTACCATTCTGTCAAGCTGATGTCGCACACCATGAAATTCGTTGAACGGGTATTAGATAGCCGACTGCGGAAAATAATACGACTATCTGATGACCAGTGCGGGTTTGTCTCGGGTAAATCAACGACAGATGCAATCCAAAGTATAAGGGTCATGATGGAAAAGCATCGTGATTCTTCAAAGGACTTTGGTGTTGGTTGATTTCGAGAAGGCCTTTGACCGGCAACCAAGAGATCTTTTATGGGTAGCGCTAAGACAAAAAGGAATTCCAGAAACCTACGTGCGAGTGATCATGGACATGTACAAGAGAGCAACGACAAGAGTAAGATGCACCGCAGGAGTCACCGAAGAGTTCGCAATCAAAGTCGGTGTACACCAAGGGAGCGTCCTCAGCCCACTGCTTTTTATAGCAGTCCTTGATTGCTTGCTTGAAGGAAAAGTGACGGACCCCAATGTGCACCAGCTATTCTTTGCTGACGATGGAGCCATTATAAGTGATGATCAGGCGTCCCTACAACGAGCACTTGATGTGTGGGTGGACATTTTTGAGGGACACGGGTATCGTATTAGTTCAAAGAAGACAGAGTATCTGTGCTGCCCGTTCTCTGACCCTCATCAGCCTATTCCAGACATTTGCTTGATTGGAAGAGTGCTTCCCAAGTGTGAAAAGTTTAAATATCTGGGATCTATGATTAATAAAGAAGCAACTTGTGATGACGACATCAACCATCGCGTAAGCGTAGGGTGGATGAAGTGGCGGGAAAACTCCGCCATCTTCTGTGATCGAAAAATGCCCCCTAAGCTGAAAGGAAGGCTCTCTGACGATAGCCACATAAAATTCCAAATTGACAACACAAAGAAAGAGAGAAGAAGTCTTTGCCAGAAAGTTGACAATATATGTAAATACTTAATCTTCCCAAATGCCAATCGATAATTCAAACATATCTATAACACTCAATCTACTTAGGTGAACAACAATCATCTCAACACCTTATGCTGACCAAACAAGAACCAACAACTCTCACTGAAATCACCACTACCAAGTAGCCCACTATCTACCTACCGGATCAGGACTTTCCCTATCCGACGGCATAAGGGAAAGTATCCCGCTGACGTATCCTTTATTTATCTTGTAGCCGGCTTTAATTAAAGTGCAATCGAAGGCACAAAGCTCGGCTGCCTCTTGTGTTTTGCTTTTTCGCTTTTTCCGACTCTTTTACATAATTCATCCGACATTCCCACTGCCTGCCTGGCCTGGTCACTACACTATATCCTTCTGATTTGTTTCCATATTCATGATCCTGGTGTTTGTGTACAATGGAATTGTATTTATTTTCGGAACACCGACCGACCGACCAACCGGTTTGTATGGGGTAGTTTTTAAGACTCTAGCTTATCTTGGAAGATAAATGACCTGTATACAAATTGGTTTATTTCCCGGACTTGTTCACTCCTCCGTCGTTGGGTTGTGTGATGTTGTTTTGTGTAAATCAGAGATTACATCGTTTGTATGAATGAAGATCAATGTACACATGTGGAATCTAGCTTCTGGAGAAATAAGGGAACTTTGGAACCTGCATTTTTGCTTTGTAGACGAATGACGGAGAGGATTTTGACAAAGCGCAAATTGGGGATTTATTTGGACAACATAATAGAGCGGGTAATCCTTTTCTAATGATTGGCCGACAGGCAATTTGTCTAAAATTATATTCACGCGAAGCATTGTAATGTAATTGCCCAGTATAAAAGGTTTCATTAAGTTTTTCAAAAGTACAAGTCGCCACCGCACTATCCTTTTATTCCATAAATTCATTCACACACGGGCACGGCTTCATCAAAGCAAGAATCTACACAATGCAGACCCTCTTCGGTCTGGCAACAGAAATATTTCGAATCACAGTCCAAGTCACATGCTCGTCCTTCCGACTAGTCGCAAATGTGCTTGTGCTAAACCAAGTGTCCTTTCGTCTGTTGCATTCAGTTCAGTCGCCGATATGGGGCCCATTTGCACTCCATGAGTTGAGGGAATATGGTAGAAGTGAAAGGAAAAAAATGAACAACTTCTCCGAGTGTACACTTAATGTTAATAATGTTCAAATAGTTTAAAAGTCCAACAGCTTTGCATGCATGCACTTGCGTTCCACATTCCTGAGTGTCTGCATGGTCGCTCCGTTGTGTGCGTGAGTTTATTTGCATATCACAAAGGATGGAGAGAATACACGTCCCACTCCTTTTTTCCTGCGAAAGGATACAAAAATGGGGAGAGAAAAAAAAACAAGTAGGATTGTGAAAGAGATGAATGCTGCTCGGGGCTGGTGCTGTTTGGCAAGGGCACTCCCTGTGTGTATTCAAGTTTCTGGAAATTTAATTTCCCCACAAGTGCCCCTGAGGAATTCGAACAGGATTTCCTCTGTGGCTTGGTATGCTGCTCGTACTATTGCGAAATGGGGGATGACGGCCGCTACTGGCGACCTTGTGGAATGCATTCAGCGATGGTGTCTTCATTTTGATATCAGATTTGAAAAGAAGGTTTTAAAAAATGTTGTAGCCCATGGCGGCTTTTAGATATTTCTTCTTTACGGGCTTGCTATGACTTGGTTTGGAGTGTACTAGATTTTTTCGCGCAAGTGCTTTTGCGCTTAGGGCATATGGCGACAAATAAACTTATTTTTTCTACTTTTACTTTGAAACATGAGAGAAGCTTAGAATAGTTTATTGGGATTATATATTAAATCGTTACATATAAATTAAGCAAATTGGTAAAAAAAAGTTCCGAAATCATTGAACGCTAGCGGGCGCCACTGATGGTATCGTAGAACGGTTATCTTTTCGATTCAACATATCTAACATGCCTCAGCTAGTTTTCAGGGTGATGATGATTGTAGCTTGGCTCCCGGCGAACTGATCCCATTTTGTTTTTTGTCGGATCACCACCAAAGCCTGCAACACAGCCTGCACGTATATCGACCGATTGGAACTGGTTGCAGTTCGATGTGGTTACAAGGTAAAGGCGCATACTGTAGACGTTTGTCGTTTGTCTTTCTCTCTAGTGTTTAGTTGTAAGCCACAGAATAAGGATTGCTGTCTATGTCATAGTCGGGTTGCTGCGGGAGGACCTGTGTCTACTCGATTTCCATCTGGAGTATTAGAATCCTTTCTTTTTCCTTTGTAGTAAACCTGATACGCATCATACTGCGTCTGGCCACAATTTCCAGACGTAATCTGGGCGCTTAGGAACTAATCTTATCAGCGGTTCGCAAGAGTTTGGCAATGTGCACGCGAACACCCGGTTATGCTTACCTTGACTTTTGACAAGCGTGAGTAATACGTCAAAAATTATGGACACACGGCATTCCAATAATAAATTAGTAAAAAAATGTATTTACTTAAAATCAAGAAATTAACACACATTTTTATGTTTCAAAAAAAAAAAAAAACAGGTTTTTGAGAAAAAAAAATACGTATATTTACATTTCGTAAAGTATTTACGTTTTATTTTTTGATAAAAAAAAATCAGAGCATTTTCCACACAGTCTTTCGTTATTAAAATAGACAATACAAAAACAGTATAAATAATAAAAAAGTAAAAGTAATGACTTCAAACATTTTATACATTTTTGTTTATAACAAAAATAACAAAGGAGTAAAATAACTTAAAAAAAAAAAAACATTTTAATATTAAATACTAATGTAAAATAGAATAATTATTATTTCAGTTGATTAAAAAGAGCTTCGAAATATTTCTTAACCTCTGATGATATAAAAGGGTACCAGCTTTTCACAATATGTATTAATTTTTTTCCTTTGACATATTTTTTTTTTTACTGAATGGTGTTAACATTTTGATTATACAGGGTGTCCCACGAGCAGTGTGCTAAAAAGCTAGAGCGTGTAGGTCTAGTCAAGACAAGAACAAAATCGTATGGGAGGGGGGGTCTATTCCCCCAGTTTAGACGAGAAGGCAATTTTCTAAAAAATTTACTTAATTTGGAAAAAAAATAATTATTAAATTATTAAAAATCAACAGTTACATCCACAATGCCGTGATATACTTTTTTATAAAGCCAGAAACCTCTTCTTTCATCTTATTTTTAAACGAAGCTGTTTTAAGGACTAATTTTTGAGAAATTAATTTTCAAACTCAAAATTTTGAAAAAAAAAAATGAAAAAAAAAAAATGTCCAACTATTTTTTTTCAAAATTGTACGTAATTAAGTACAAATTTTTTTTAAAAAATTTAATTTTCTTATTACTTTGATGCTACTAGGGTTCCGAAACCCAAATATATTATTGTGGTTAGGCTTAGCGGGCGATTTCAATATGCATAATTCTCGGTGACTTCGACTTTCTGGACAGACAACACTCGAAAGAAGATATGTTGAAATTGTTGCCGAGTTAAACCAATTAACTCAACTTGTGAATGAACTATTGCGTATCCCCGCTGGTCATACCGCCAACACGCTGATTTTGCTTCTTATCTCTCAGCCCGACAAATACATGATTGATTTATTGTCGCCTCTAGGCTCGTCCGACCACTGCGTGATATCAGCTAAATTGTCGAACTCCCACCATCTAGTTAAAAAAAAGCTTCTAAGAGAACAATGTGGCTCTAGGTGAAAGCCAACTGGTGCGGCCTTAATAACTTCTTTCGAATCTTTAACTAGTCTTTGTGCGTTCTCGACAACGACGCTAACGCCGGAGCTGATATTATCGCAAATATTATCCGAATTGGCATAATTTTATTCCTAGTAGGAATAAAAGCACCAGGCCAAAGTATAAAACGTGGCTTGACTTGAGCTGCAAAGAAGTTATTAAGCTGAGGGAGCTAAGCTTTCGGGCCTATAAGGCAAACAGTTCTGAGGAAAACTGAAAACATACGAGTTTGGTCTGAAACTAAGGCGTAAAATCCTTCAATGTACCAAGTTTGCAAAAAACATAAAAACCTCAACTACGTCGTCTGTACCAACGCTCATCCACAATGACATTCCAGCTGTCACCCCCTTGGACAAAGCTAACCAATTTGCTGCCCACTTCTCAGTCAAATCACAGCTCGCAGCTTCTACTTTGTCTCCCCTTGTACTAGAGTGCGTCAATTCCACCATGGGACAAATCCACTTCCGCACTCGTACAATCTCAGGGGTTCAAAGACCTCGACATACACAAATCCGCTGGTCCAGATGGTATTGCCCCAATAGTTCTGAAGAGGTGTTCTTTTACGATGGCAAAATCATTGCGTTAGCTTTTCCACCTTTCCTGCTCCTGTGGGCTCTTTGTGAGTAGGTGGAAAACAGCATTTGTCCACCCTATACCAAAAAAAGGCAACTACCGACCCATTGCATTAAAGTACCTTCTGTCCAAGACATATGACCGACAATATGGTTGATTTGATGGCATATCTCATTTAAAAGTAGAATCGCTCGCTTCACCAAGCAGGTGAAAGCAAAATAGTTGCACTGGATATTTCGACAGCATTTGACAGGGTTTGGTATGAAGCTCTTTTGTCGAAAATTCGTGCTCTCGTGATCGATGACTTTCTTCTTCAATGGATTAGAAACTACGAGTCTGACATTCATTTCTTAAATGCTGGTGTTCCCCAGGGCTCTTTATAATTGATCTCTTGTCTGAGGCCCACTTTCGGATGTACTGTCACGTTAGCCGAACCAGACGAATCTGGAATTCCCTGCCGGATTCGGTCTTCCCTCCTCAGTACAACATTCAAGCATTTAAGACCAATGTCCATCGGCATCTCCTCTATCCCTCTTAACGTTTACCTGCTGCCCGCACTGTGTCGCCGACATCATAAGGTTATGGAGGTTATTTGAAGCATCATGACCATCCTTAGCTAGTTTCGAGTTCATGCTGTGTGAGCTTAGGTTTTTGAATGCTGATTGAGATGACATGATCATATGATCGACATGATGGCTATCCAACAAAAGGTGTTTTAAACTTTTAACTAAGAAAAAGCAACATTTTTATAAGTAGTTCCCCGGTTCTGAAGAGCTTTTTTACTAAAACCACGCGTATGAAAGTGTGCCGACCTATTTTTTAGTAATCTCCTAGCATGTTAAAAGGCATCACAGTCGGGTGTTGATAGTCATCAATAGCGCAAGGTTTGAAATGACACATCTATTGAAAGACCTTTTAATAAAGAGCTCGCTGATATTCGTGCCATTTTTTTAATATTTCTGAAACCATCTTAGGATTTTGGGAAAAATGTTATGAAAAGAGGAAATTTTCAAAAATCTTATGAATTGTTCCGAATGCAACAGCTACACTCCTGAAGCTCAAGAAAGTTGACTGCAAACGAAGTGAATATTTAATTTCCTTGTCTACATGACTCGTAGTTATCCTTGTTTCACAGGGCTTTTGGAAATCTACCCTAACTTCCGCTTTTACAGACAACCAGATACTACATGTAGGATAAATATTTTATAAGGCAGTAGGTACGGATAAACTACATTGTTTACTATATGTTTCAGACGGAAGAAGCACTCTTTTTCTGTTTATTAGTAAGCAATTCTTCCGGAATACAATCAACTACACCCGAAGCTACACTAAGTCAGGGCAATTCCATCGCCCGCTGTTCCTTCTTCAAAACATTTCCCGGGAAATGGAAAAAAACTAAAAGAATGATAAGATAAAAGTAAAACTCAAGTTGGAATGGATAGACGGAGAAGGAACATGATTCGCATGATTTAATTTTTACGTTGAACATGATGTTCATCACTTTCAGTTAGTCCGGGCGCTCGTCCTAGTTCGGCCCCAGCTCGCCTGCTTACGGCTCTCACACTCGCACTCGCACTCACATGTCATTTCGTTAGCTTACGTGCGGAATCTGGAAATAGCAACATACGTCGTTCCATCTGTGCTTGTACTCGAGAAGGATGTAGGAGAGGTAGGTGCGACTGCTACTAAAATGAACTCAATATCCCCTGCAGCAACTCATGTTGCCAGCAACGCTCCATCAAATGTGATAGAAACGTGCGGCAGAATTCAACCTCAAAGGCATACTACAATGCGAGTAACTATAGAGATGAGTGCCTGTTTCGAGCGTGAAGAGAACAGAATAGGGATCCCTAAAGAATATGTGGCATAGGAGGCGAATTCAAATAAAGAATCTCTCAGTGAGTGTGTGGGAAGGCTGAATCTATCCTGAGACGGGGAAGAATATGAAGAATCTATGTGCGGTTTGAGGGAAAGTTAGTTATAAAGTTACGTGCGTTTGTGGCTTGAGTGGAAAGTATGTTAATTAGCTCGAAAGAGGATGGAGAGGAAGAAGCAGAACCGGAGGTATAGGACACGAAAAAAATCTATTATTTGGCAAAATGAATCGGCAATAGAAAAGGATGTTATAGCCTCTTCAACTAATAGGTTGCAGGAGGAAGACTTTGAAAGCGTTTAGGCCCAAGGATGTGATGATATTAAAAAACGAAAAGTTTATTGGGGGCGCACTCTATTAGCAACAAGCCGGGCTGTATCGGTTTCCGCGTCAGAGGTCAATGACAATATTCACAAGGGATCGAAAATAAGACAAGTTTAACGACTTACATAGTTTCACTTCAATTTACCAAGAAGGCACCCATCAATGAACTAGAGGACAAACAAGACAGTGTTCCATTAATGTCACAATCTTTATGAGTGACTATAAATGTGTGAATATCAAATGTCGATTTGACTAACATATGGCATAACTACTACATATTGATGTGAGTCAATGATAACAAATATGATACACGGTCATCCATGTCGTGGTTCGAATTTGACATCCCTGTTTCAATCACATATGTCAAGACGAAATATCATTCGAGACTGCGCGTGTTTAGATCAAGAACTTAATAATAATATTAAAAAATATTGATTCTGTAGTAGATATGTCTCGCGCATTCCGTGCTGCTTATGGTCGACATTTTTGAGTAGACTTTAGGCAAAACTGTAAGACTAGTCCCTTGGAAGGAACTTCAATTCTTCATCGATACTTGCAGTATACCAAGACTGAAATAAAAATCCCACACCTTTTCGCAAAAATATTGAATTCTTTTAATGGACTTCATATGACACCCTTTATTGGATTGCATTATATATACATAGTACATATGGTATATACCTATATTTGGCTTTATAACCTGTGGAGGATCATGGAGGCGAAAGAACGCGAAATAAAATTTTGATAACGACCATTGCTGCATTCGAACATTGTGTCACTGGCGTTAGAGCCCAGGATACTCGCTTGTGGGTTCATAAGCCGATTTTTGTCTATTGAAAGTGATCCGAGGTAAAAAAAAGTCATTGCCTCAACCATTGTAACACATGAAGCTCTTCAACAAGGCATAAAGCAGCTTGATCCAGTGTGGTGTTTGACTTTATACTTTTTCCTTGACATATCATAAAAGGGATCCCAATTCCCAAGACTGGATCCCTCCTTATTCTTGCCGAAAATTATTGCAAAACAAATAGAAACGAATATTCGCAAAGTTGCTCTTTGTTGGCACTGTCTTTTTGAGATGCGATATGCAATCGGCAATCGTAAGACCTGTTGTCTGACACATATGACTTGTCCTGGTGGTACGCTATAGCCTTTTTTTGCCAAGCTATAAAAGTCGATACATACTAGCTGCACGGGAGTGTAGCTCGCCCTGTTCTTTACGCTACTCGTATGATGACTTTTCTCCTTCTTAGAATTGACCAGATTGGGCTTAGGGAAAGACTTGCCATGAATAAAATTCGGTTGTACTTTTGCCCACATCTCCGATGGGTTCTTCCGTCAACCTTGCATTTTTCAGGCACACCATCACTAATTTCAGACCCTTTTGAGTGTAGACTCATAAAGCAAATACGTCCCAGTGTCTATATAAAGCCTAAAACTTTTCCTTTATAACTAAGAAGAATTGCCAACCCGTACCACTTTTGCCAAACAAGTAACGTAAGCCACCCTGCCATGAGCGTTTTCCTTTTCCACGTTTCGCTATTCTGTCCCATCCTTTCCAGATCCATCCTTATATTTATCCCCACATACACGACGCGCCCCATCTGGCGGTCTTTTCCCTCAGGTTTTCCACTCAGGACTGTTTGTCCACTATCTATTCGTTTTACGTGGCCTGGCCTTCTTAATCTTCGAGATTCTATGACTCGGACAATGCCTAGGGCTGAATAGAGTTGCTTCATTTCTTGATTATTTAGCTTTTTCCAGTCAGCTTTTTACAGATTCTAGTTAAGATTTTGTTTTCAAAGACCCGAAATCTTTTTTAATCGTTTTTAGATAGAGACAAGGTTTCACATCTGTAAAGTGTCATTGGCACTGGTTTTAGAAATATGTTGACATTGAGAGACAAAAGAGTTGTTTTGAATAATTCTTTCATAGCGAAGAAGTATAAACTGCCCATGTGCAGCCTTTTATTTATTTCGATCACTATGTCGTTCTTGGCAGACAATATGATACCCAGATAATCGAATTCGTCTACTTTCTCAAAGCGTTGGTCGAGTACAGTCAGGTGCGAGGTTTGAATCGATCCAAATCAGTCAGTGAGCAAATATTTAATCACTTCTATGACTACTACCTTTCCTGCCGTTAATAGATTTTCTACATCTCTCATCACTGTTTCTCACTATCTCCTAGCAGGTCCACATCAACAGTGTGAGCTTGAAGGGATGTGATTCCATTAAGGGTTATTCCTTAATAAGTATCCCTAAACTGAAGCTTTATCTTGCCTGCTATTACTTAAGACCCTGACACATTGCTACCAACTCGCCGTTGATCTCGTCGACTCCTTATTTTATATCGCCGAACCCAATGAATCATCATCATCTGCAGCGATTTCAATCTCCCACACCTGAAATGGTTCAATCCGATGATGAGACCCATTATATCGCTCCTCAGGTAAAGAAATCCTTTTCACGGATCATTTCTCTGACTCCGGCCTTCTACAGCTCAGTAGCATCACCAATAACATGGACAGACAACTCGACCTGATTTTCTCATATGATGCCGTAAACTGCATTGTTACCCCGAGTAACCATTTTCTCTCTACTTTAGACCCCTTCATCCACCTCTATCGGTAACTCTTTCAATCGAAACTCAATTTACTATTCATCTGTCCGAAAATACGTACTGTTTCAATTTCCGGAAAGCTGAATTCGCAAAACTAAATAATCTGCTCAACAATGGTAATTTTAACCTTCTCCTTAACCCTAACTCACACATATCTTTAAACGAAAACCTTGCGCTATTTTACTCCAAAATCCTCAGCTGAATTACACTTTATCTCCGCCCTGGTATACCAAGGAACTACGCCCTTTGCAATAAAAGAAACCAAAATTGTCACGCCTATCTTGGATCCTCCTCCCCATCTGACCTTTCTAATTACTTGCAGTCCTACACTAAATTTGCACAGCTATCTGAATCACTCTACATCCGATACCTGAACCAAATGCAATCCTCCCTTATCTCTGACCTCAAGTGTTTCTTACACTTCATTAATAGAAAAATAAGAGTCGATAACTACCCCGCTACATCTGAACATAACTCCCGACCTAATCACTAAAAAAATACGCAACCTAACGTACAACTATTTCTACATGCAAGACAGTCGGCTATCTGACATAATTTTAAAAAAGTGCGCGAACTATTTTATTTTACCCCTTACCGTTCTATTTCAAAGCTCTATCTCTCAAGGACTCTTTTCTCATCTTTGGAAATATGCTTATATCATTCTAGTCCACAAGAAAGGACTGAAAAATTATTTGTCCAACTATCGTCCCATTACCAAGCTCTCATGCATACCCAAACTTTTCGAGAGCATCGTTTATGACGCACTATTCTTTCACTGCAAATCCATATTTTCTCGTAACCAACATGGGTTCCTGAAAAGTCGATTGACAACCACTAATCTAGTCGAGTTTGTTTCACAATGTTTGTGTGCACTCGAAGCTGGCAAAGAAGTAGACGTTGTCGCCACTAATTTCAGCGAAGCCTTTGACAAAATGTCTCATCAAGTTATTCCCCACAAGCTCACTGCCCTTGGTTTCTCTCCCGGTTTTATTTCATGGATCAAATCTTATTTTCAAGATCACCAATATAAAGTTGTCTTCAGATCTTCTATCTCTCATCCAATTAATGCTACCTCCGGTGTCCCACTAGGTAGTCATCTTGGCCCATTGATATTTATTCGAACCATAAATGATGTTGGCAGTCTTATTTTGAACTCTCAGCTCTCCATACATATATGCCGATGATATGAAAATATTTAAATACATATCTTCCTTTGCTGGCTCTCCCCAATCTGACCTGAACAGGTTGACTACTTGGTGTCAAAGAAAAAACGAAAAAAAAACATCTCGAGCTCAATGTCAGTACATGCCAAGCCATCAACGCACTCACGCAAGCGCTCTTCCTCACCGCCCGAACGGCGAGCACCAGCTCAATACCCAGTCACCCAGTACTCCGCCGAGGAGGGAAGCCGCGAAATGAACATTCAATGGCGTTGGTCTTATCGGGATCCGAACTCGCTCAAAGTGCGTCAGAGACCGACACACTACCCACTGCGCCACTGCCGCGTTCTCACCACCGAGAGTATACATTATTCGTAATGGAACCGTTTTACCTGTCAACTTCTTGTTTGAACTAGGGGTAATTTGCGACCGTGAACTTAATTTTTCTCCTCCATATCGGCAACTTTATCAAACGTGCCAACTCTGCCCTCGGTTTCGTGAAACGTTAGTCCAAGGAATTCTGGAATCCTTACGTTACGAAATCATTATACATTACCTTCGTTAAGCCGCTTCTCGAATATGCTAGTAGAGTCTGGTTCCCTCTTACGAATACCACACTACACAATTGAAGCCATTCAACGAAGGTTTATCCGTTTTACGCTCCGTGGACTTCCCTGGCCTGACCCCATCTTGTACCGACATTCTTTTTATTCACGACCTTCTAACCGCTAACATCAACAGCCCCCACATTATTGCACATGATTCTTCTTAACGCCAACCCATTCGGTCCATTCCCCTTTTCCGTATAAACACTCAAACAAATTATGGCTTCCACGAACCAATGTTTACAAGGCTGCGCAAAGCTTACACCAATCTTTTCGACCTTCACATCCGAAAGTCCAGTCTCAGAATTGCTCTATAACAAGGTGTCAATCATATCAACCTTTTTATATACAATACGTGCATGATGACCGTTCCTCAGGGATGGTTCCTTGGTTTCATTGGTCCATATAGTTGTGATGAGCCCATGTAACTTCTCTGTTCATTTTTCTCCTACATATTGTATTAATTCCGATGGTATTAGGTAGATTCCTGCGGCCTTGATATTCTCAAGCCGATGGATTGCTTCTTTACTTCCTCAATAGTTGGCGGTTCTGCCTGAACCTCTGCTGTGTGCTCTGTATAACACCGTTTTGCATTGCTGCTGGCTCTCCCTGAAAATTTTGCAGTTTATCGAAATATTTCCTCCATCGGGCCACAACTGTTTCGTTGGCTGAAACGAGCTCCCCTTTATCGTTCCGAATAAATCCTGATCTGGCCTTATATCCTCTAAGTAAAGCGTTTAACCTTGCATACATTGCTCTCGTGATTTTAGTCGCACATTCTTCCTTAATTTTACCAAACTTTTTCCTTTCCCGTCTGATATCTTGTAGGTGTGGTCTCTTCGCTTTTTCCAGATCTTTAAGTCTTGGAAGGTAACGGGCTTTTACTTTTTCCTCACCCTATTCTTCGTCGAACCAAGGCTTTAGTTTAGGGGCAATAGCCTAGTTTGTTTTCCACTGCTTCCTTTGCAAAACTTTTAATTGTTGACAACAATGTTTCAACCTGTCTTGTTTCATCGTTAGCTTCTATGCCATATACAAATGTAGGGCAAACAGTTTAACCTTAAATTGTTGATATAATCCTGTTCTCCATTTCTTTGAATTTGGATTCGGCTTGACATTTTTGAAATGATTAGGATGTGGCCACAATCCGCTCCTATGAATGTCTTAACATCTAGCACGTTGGTATGGTTTTTCCTATCTACCAAAATAATTATCAATTTGGCTATGCGTTAATCCATCCGGTGATATCCATGTAGCCTTGTATATTCTCTCTTGTTTGAGTGTTGTAATTTTCATTTTCATGAACTGGCAAAACTTATCGTCCTAAGTCCATTATCGTTTGATGAGACATAGAGACTTTCTTCACTCCTTGTTGACCTATACACCGCTTCGTATCCTATTTTCGCGTTGAAGTCCCCGAGTATGATTTTCACCGGGCCTCTTACGACCGGCGGTACGACCCGCAAGTATATTCTAACCCCTATCCCGCAGGGAGCAGGTAATGACTCGGTAATAATTAATATGCAGAACTATTTTCAAGACTTTTGCGCAAGCAAAGGACGGTATTCAGTTTTACTACATTTTTTTCTCAAAGAAAACTGTTGCTAAAGGTGATCGATTGTTAATGAACATTTATGGTGAACGTACTCCAACTAAAGGACTTGTTAATTTTGCTTTGTTCCTTTCAAAGGTGACGATTTTGGCATCGATAACAAAGACCACGAAAGATCAAGGGAAAATAATTTTTTCTTCTCTTTTGCAGGAACCAACCGCCACTTCTTGGTGAGCCGGACTTTTTTCGATCCCAAACAGAACCAATTTCTTGATTTGTTATTACTATCCTGAAATTGTATAACTGTGGACTCATTTTCACACCAGGAAGTCATGAATGACATGAACGCTGATCCAAATTTGCTGAAAAGGGTCATCGCTGGTGACGTAACATGGGTATGTGGTTATAACGAAAGCCCAATCAATATAATGGAAGAAACCAGAGTGGTCAAGGCCGAAAAAGGCACGTCAAGTTCGGTCTAATGTGTGTGTGTTCGGTCGCTGTTTCCTTCGATTAAAATTGCGTGGTTCATCATGAGGTCGAATGGTGAATTAGGAATAAATATTACTTTTGAATGAAGCAATACGAAGAAAGTGCCCGGAATTGAGGATAAAAATCATAGCTGCTGCATCACGATAATGCAGCTGTTCACTCCATATTGTGTGTGCGTGGTTTTTTGACCAAAACCAATACCGTACTCTTGCTTCAGCCGCCGTACTTACTCACTCTCTTTCCAAAACTGAAAACACACAGAGGACGGAGATTTGCCACGATTGAGGGGTAAAGGCCACATAGCCGGAGGAACTGAAGGCTGTACTGAGAGCGCATATCAGATGTGCTTCGACGTTTCAAAAAAGCGCTAGCCCAAACGTATTTTATCTGTGGGTGATTACTTTGAAGTAGGAAACGTTGATAAATAAATAAATATTTTTTTTAAGAAAAATACAAAAGTCACCTTATTTTTTGAACATCCTTGTACTTACCAGCGAGGAATTCCTTTTTAGAATAATTGGATGTACTTTTGACAGAATAAGGTACAGGTTGGACCTTCTAAGCGTCGATAAGCGATTCATGCGGACACAAGGGTTTGCACCTAGCCTTTTCAACTTGGTGAAATTCAGGAGCATAGTATCTAACTTTGACCGAAGATGAGGCCAATCCCCATGGGAAGTCGTAGGGGGCTGCTAACAAGGAAGGGGGTGATGTAAGATGTGATGTGAGTCGGTTCCAGGGCCTAACTGTTCTTTGGGACGGCGGCTCGCAAAAAAATATAGTTCAGAAGCAATCACAAGCTTCAGACAAGGACGGATTAACTGTTGACGACCCCAGCAAACGAAATAAGAATTGAATGTGAGGTGCCTTAATAGCGAGCGCCTCATAACAATCCGCATCAACTCTAAAATCGGCCACATGAGCCTGGTTTTGCGCCCGCGCCCCAGACAGAGGACAAAGGTGATTTCTTTGATCTCCTAGAAGAACATACAATCAATGCCACAATTATTACACGAAGATCGCACAGCTGGGAAAAGAAGAAACCTTCGGAATACACAGCATGCACGACAACACATCAGAAAACGGACTCAGGCGCGGAACGAAATCTATCTGTAGAGAGTACGCGGTTCCCACGCCTCAACATCCATAAAGCGATCTGGCCGTCCGCTGATCAATCCACCGATAACCAGATTGGTCACGTTGCGATCGACGTCAGACAATTCTCCAGTATTTTAGACCTCCGAACCTTCTGAGGAGCTAACATCGACATCCTTGTTGTAGCCAAGGTAAGAACATGGATATCGAAAAAGCAACAGAATCGAGAAAGAACACCACGGCTTGACGTCGGAAAGTTACAATAGCAATCGACCGCTAGGAGTTTTGTCAAAATAGGGCATTGTCAAGAAACTATCAAATAAGCTGCCACTGATGTGCCGCGTTTTACGACACACTGGAGAAATCCGTGGTTTGAAGCTCGCTGTTCCATCAAAGCCGGTAATGAGCCTACCAATCAACGTCAAAAAAGGTTTTAGGGAAGGTAACGCGCTGTCGTGTGACTTTTTTTAACAACATACTTGAGAAGATCGTACGAAACACACAAGTCACCACCAGAGGCACGATCTTCCAAAAGTCCGTTCAACTGCTAGTTTACGCGAATAATATTGACGTGATTGGTCGAACACAGCGGGCCGTCAGTGAGGCATTTGCTGGCATTGAACCGGAGGCGGCTAAAATGGATCTGACGGTAAATACAATGGTAATCATCACCGACTGTTGAGCGGAAGGTCTGTAGTCGAAGTTTGTCCATAGCCAATAATAATTCCTATAACGAAAAATTGTGCAACAACATCAGTTGTGAATGAGAGATGATCAAAAAATGTAGACGAAGGCATAGCACTCGCAGCATTAAGTCACTTTAAAATTCATACTCTTTGTATACATTTCCAATATAACATCTTAATGACATGGAAACAAAAAAGTTACTGTGATCTACAACCAACTCGGCAATTCAGTCGAATCTCTAAAAAAATCATATCTAAGACAACCACCCCCGAAGAGCAGTGAATGAATATCTTCGACACAAACCATCTGCACCCCGTCCAGGTTGTGTGACAAACATAATAAGAGCGTACACTCTTGAACGTGCATAAACCCTATAAAAAAAATAATAAAAAAAATATGCTGTCATCAAGGAATCCGCCTGGCAATCGCAGTTTTTTTGTGCGGAAGAAGCAATTAAGTAATTAAGCCATCACATTCAGATCATCCCAGTCCTGCTTTATGGTGCAGGGGCATGGACGCTTTTGGAAGCGGATGAGGAAGCTCTTGATTTGTTTCGAGAGAAAAGTTTTGCGTGCGATCGTGGGTCCTGTTTGCATTGATGGTATCTGAAGAAGAAGATTCAACTATGAACTGTACGAGCTATATGGCAGCATGTGCCTGGCTTAACATCTAAGGATACAAGAGGGGTAGGTCATGTAGAAAGAGCCTTTGATTTCGAGTTATTGAGACCACGCAACAAAAGAGGCCTTTAACCCAAATGGCGCACCTCAACCAACTTAGTGTGCGTAACTGGAGACGGTTGGCATTGATCGTGCTGGCTGGAGACGCTTGCTGCTTGAGGCCCAAATCCACACCGGACTGTAGCGCTTTAAAGAAGAAGATTGAGTTTTTTCGACAATAACGAGGAAGCTTTTAATAATGTACTTTTTGAAAGCAAGCAGTTGAGCGCTGGTGCGACGCAGGGGCTTAGCGTGTTGGTATCAGGCCATCAGGCTTTGATGAATGCGCGTTGTCTGTTGAACCTGCTCACAAGGCGTTGTTCTATCTCCACTATATGGTGATGCTCTAAGTTCTTCCGGGAAGGGTGCTGCTGTTCCTTTTATTGGCGACTGTCTGACTGAAAGCTTAAATAACGCTTAAACTAAGCAACGTTTGGCACATAACAAATGGACTCTCAGTTTAAACAAGATATGTTTTCTTTACAAGAAGGGTTCTTTACAAAGGTTCTAAAATCTAAACGTCTAGGAATCATCCTGGGTAGTAAGTTATGTAGGTACAATAGTTTACTGGTTTTTCTGGGTAAGGTTACCCCTGGATGGTAACCACTACTCGTACCACCTCATACGCATCAGTTGTTTGGTGGAACAGATTATCACGCAAATACGATGTAACTTCTACCGGCAGACTATAAAAACTCTTCAGTTGTACGAAGGTGGTCCGATTAGTACTTAGCCTCACCGCCAAATGGCCTCAGTATCGCAAGAGCAACTTACTATCGTGTAGTACATTCTAGTAGACGGCTACTGTCGATCGGACTCGTAGTTTTGTTTTGACCGCGTGTGGAAGCGGGAGTGTCCGCGGATTTTAGAAAAATGGAAAAAGAGCAATATCGGTCGGTGATTCGATTCTTGTTTTTGGAAGGGAAATCGCGCAGCGAAATCAAAGATCGTTTGGATGCTGTGTACGGTGACTCTTCTCCTTCGATGGCGACCATCAAAAATTGGTTTAACGAGTTTCAACGTGGTCGCACGTCGGTTTGTTATGAGCCACGTGCAGGTGCCCCGAAAGCAGCTACGAGTACTATGGAGGATAACGTGACAAAAATCCACGATCTCGTATTGGCAGACCGCCGATTGAAGGTGTGCGAGATAGCTGAGATAGTAGGCATTTCAAAAGATCGCGTGGGTCATCATATCCTGCATGAAATTTTGGGCATGAGAAGGCTGTCGGCGCGATGGGTGCCGCGTTTGCTCACTCCGGACAAAAAGCGCAACCGTGAGACCACTTCAGAGCAGTGTTTGACGCTGTTTAAGCGCAATCCGAAGGAGTTTCTGAGGCCTTTCGTAACAGCGGACGAAACATGGATCCACTGGTACACACCAGAGACCAAGGAACAGTCGAAACAGTGGACTTCACCCGGCGAACGTGCTCCGAAGTAGGCGAAGACTGTCCCATCGGCCGGAAAGGTGACGGCCACCGTTTTCTGGGATTCACAAGGTGTGATCCACATCGGCTACCTGGAGAAGGGCAAAACGGTCACAGGGCTGTACTATGCCAAATTATTGGGCCAATTCGACGCCGAATTGAAGAAAAAACGGTCCACTTGGCGAAGGAGAAAGTGCTCTTCCACCATGATAACGCAACGGGTCACACCTCCGCCAAAGTCGAATTGGGCTACGAACTGATGCCCCATCCACCGTATTCTCCAGATTTGGCCACGTGCGACTTATTTTTGTTTCCAAACTTGAAAAAGTCACTCGCCGGGCGGAAATTAAAGTCGAATGAGGAGGTCATCGCCGCCACAGTGGCCTACCTTGCAGACCTCGAGAAAACGTATTTTTCAGACGGGTTAAAGAAGTTGGAGCATCGCTGGGTCAAGTGTATCGAACTAAAAGGAGACTATATTGAAAAATAAATCGCCATTTCTCCAAAATTTTTGTTATTCTTTTGTAGGCTAAGTACTTATCGGACCACCCTATATATATCGCATCATTCTTCCCTTGACATTTTTCGCACTGGAACTCTGGGGAACTTACGCTTGAATTTTTTTATGACCTTTGCCTTGAAGTCCTGCCATCTGATGCCTTGGTAACTGCTTTTAACATAGTTCATATGTAGCCTATGCAAAATATTATAAGACTATGGATGCGACTTGCATATACTAATGGAGCACTTGGAAGATAATTGATAAGGACCTATGGGGTATGCTAATCTTCAGGTATTAGGCTTTCTTCCGTATTGGGAATATTCACATCGGTGCCTGGACTGCTTGGTAGGAAACTCATTTGCAAATTAGACCAATCTTATGATGCGCTTCCAGGCTATCAGACCCCATATTCATCAGAGCATAAAGGGCATAATTGATTTTCAAGGCGATTCTCTACAGCATTATGAATCAAGAATGCTTCAGTTTTTAGGATATTCGATCCTGCCTAATTCAACGGACAAAAGTATGTGTAAATCGTTCAACCCTAAGCAAGTTTTATGGAAATGCAATCACCGACAATACGAACACGTAAACTTCGATTGACTTAAAGAGGATATTTCCAAGCTCTCCATCGCTGTCGTACCAGTAAACATAACATCCAGATGCATCAGTGGAGAGACTTGTCCAGACAACACCAAGCATACAGCTCGTCCAACGCCAGTCTGATGGTGTTTGCTTGGGTGTATTTGTCCGACACCAGGCGTTCATTCAACAGGATATCCGAGCCATCATGCAAACAGCATAATCATCCTCGCCAGTCTTCCTGCAGCACGACAATCAATAATTATTTTATAATCAACTTAATGGATGAACGAATGTGTGTAGAAAGGACGGTTCCAAGTAGGCGTGCTGTATGCCGTATCCACCGCAGCACATGTGTGCGTGTACTATCCTATCGCACAGATTATGGTCTTCCGGTCAGCCACCCACCTGAAGCTATAAATCGAATACGGAATTTCAGGGATGTCAAATGCATATGAATGGGGTACAAAAGAAACGAGGTATTCCGAGCTCATAAATTGATATGGCAATTAGGTTTGGGAATTTTTCGGGGAGTTGTCCCTCGTCGGTGTGGTACTAGTGAGATGTGGTTGCGTAGTGAGCTCGATTTATGGACTTCGAGATGGAAACGACTGGCTGGACATGGTTGTGTGTGTGTTTGGCACCAGGGAATGGAATGTTGAAATTGGGTTAAGAAGTGATAATTTATTTGACAGCAGAAATGTTTAATAGACTCGACATGAAAGACGATTAATGACGTGTGGAACGTATGAAGATAGAACACGTTCCACATCGGATATAACCGAGCAAGCACGTCCGAATTGTAAGCAAACTGTGATAAGTTGTCAGTGTAATGTGGGCTTTTAACAAACAACGATAAAGATAAACATCTTCGTTCCGTGAAAACAATTTCGAGAAACAAAGAAAGAAACAAAATGTATTTGGCTTCATTTAATATAGAGATTAGGCTAATTGGATAACCGTAGAAGGAATTGTTGCACGCAAAAAAACGTTCATCCTTCTGATGTCACTCTAATATCCACCCAAGACACGGAAAAGGATCAAACGAAAACAAACAACAACCCAAAGGAACGTGAACAAAAAAATGATAAATTTAGCCAAAGTGACATGACAAATCGCCATTCATTTATTACACTACACCCCCGAGGCTACCGTTTCTAGTTGCTGCTTACTCGTTTATCCATCCTCGGCGTATACTCGAACGATTGTGCAAAATGTAACATCCAGCCGGGGAGCAAAGTAACTTCGAGCCGTTTTGGGTGTGTGCAAAACCAACTTCATATCCGGCAATTTGCGGTGCCAGCTCTTACTCTGCGGTAGACTTTTACCATTTTTACGAGCTGCCGCTACCTTACTCAATACTTGTACTCGTATGTATGTCGTAGTCGAAGCTGGAGTCAGCCTTTCAAGCATAAAAGTTGGCAACTTTTATAGATGCGCCAGGAACTGGCCGCACCAGCCGAGACCAACTGTAGGAATTAATTATGAAAACAGCGTAATTAATTAAAACTAACGTTTGCAGGACGATTGCGGGAATAGTGGTCAGTGGGGATGGATGTTGGTATTATGGAGAGTGTCTGGTGGAATGAATTAGCGAAGGGTGGCGATGTGTTGGCTTTGATTTTGAATTGGTCTCTGGGGGTTAGGGAGTTTGTATAATTTGAATGGGATTGACCACAGACGGATGACGATCTGTTGCTGCGGTATACCTATACTTTGGGTATCCTTTCCTAAAATATAAGTTTGTTTTATCAATCAGCATTTAAACAAGCTTACATCGGGGACAAATGAATAGAAATGTGCGGTTAAAATTTTATTAAGGAAATACTGCGAACAAATGAAGCAGATTATAGCAGTGTGTAGGGGACATCATGCAGGGCATCATAATTCAGTGCATAATGTGATGTGTTCTGACGCCAATTAAACGGGATGGGCATTTCAGAAATGACCAAGTCATCGAAACTATGTTTTAAGGTTTTCCTTCTCTGTTTCTTGTCTTCAGTATGCATGTCTTGCAGTTCTCTCGTAATGTCACATAAAAATTACCAAGGAATCCCCTTATTACCGCGATTACCTCCGAGGGGCTTAATACTAATTCGATTCTTCATTCTCCTTGATGTTACTCTATACTTTGCATGGTTGGTAACCTGACAAGTAACTGGCGATGTCTACGACCCGCTTCGTAGTAGGACTGGCCCAACTTGCCATAGTTTGAAGATGACTATATAGTTTTATGTGCATTACGCCAGGTAGACCTTGCCTAAGGTCTTTCCCCAGACTTCCGTATTACTCGATCCGTTTCCGTCACTTTCGGGCCTAATTGGAGTTTTCACCATCGATTCCAGCTGCTTTATTGCTAGCGACCTATGCCAGAATGTATTGATTATTTTTTTAACGTTGGCCATGTTGCAAACTTTGTTAAAAATTAAATAGCCAGCAGATTAATCAACAAATCGAGTCTGAACGATGGCGTTGACTACCCCTTGCTCCAAGTTATCTATGGATTCGATAAATGTCTCGATTAAGCTCCCAAGTTTAAGAAACACTACCATTGTGATTAATATCATCGAACGTTTTGGGACTTGCCATGCACTTATTATTCTGTCCTGTCATTTTAACATAGGCTGTAGTGATTCACAGGTGATTCACAGGTGAATCATATGAAAAGCTTCTTGGGTTCCATCAACTTATCTGCAACAACTACTCGACTCTCACCAATTTTAGCTGCATTTTATCAATAATAACCTGTTTGTGAATCACGTCCCAACTAAAAACCCCCAACAGCACCATTGTCGCTTTCACAAAATGAAGAAGTAGGCTCTCTACTTGGTGAAACAATAGAGTTCTCAAACGAAGCCAAATATCTAGGTGTAACACTAGACGAAAAGATCATTTGGAATTCTCACATCACAAAGGCCATTGGGAAAACCAGGATCTCTCTATGGGCCAGCAAATTCTCACTGGAACAACTTGGGGCGTTAATCTGGTGGCACAAAACAAAACAAACATCACTACAAGTCAAGTTCAACAAACTACAAAGACTAGTTTGTATCTGTATTACAGAAGTCATGAGAACAGCCCCCACAGCAGGGCTAGAAATCATCACGGACCTACCACCCGTGCACCTCCAACGTAAAAAAGAAACAATTATATTCGCCCATAGACTCATCGCGGAGAATGACTCTATTTCTAGGCTTTTTCATCCTGACATTATTAATGAACTCAACCATGAAATCCTAAAAATGCCTAATATAGACAATTGTCTTCCAAGGTATAACTTCAGCCAAAACCTTAAGGTCACAATTCCCTCTCGACAGACCTAGGAGCAAAATAGACCTTCTTTCGATCGTCAATCTTATGTATAGTACACAGATGGATCTAAAACGAACGAAGGTGTTGGGGGTGGAGTATACGGAGCTAGCACTGGAACACACATCTATCACAGCATAGACAGATACAACTCCATATTTCAAGCAGAGATATTCGCAATTGACCTTTGACTCAGATAAAATATCAACAGAGCTATAACCAATAAAAACATTTATATTCTCTCTGACAGCAAGGCTCTTCTTCTAGCCCTCAAAAGCTACGAAGTCACCTCTTAATTGGTATGAGACTGTATACAACTATTACATCAGCTGGCCAACACAAACAGAGTTCACCTCAAGTGGATACCTGGGCACAGTGGTCATATAGGAAACGAAAAAGCAGACCAATTAGCCAAGAGCATCCTGCGGCATACCTATCAGCACCATAAAATGCTACATAATGGTTGAGGAACTCGGCCAACCATTACTGGACACAAACGGAATGTCAATGTCAATGCCAAGATGTTCCTACTAACCACTTCCCTTAAAAGAACGAAACAACTCCTTAAACTCTCTACGAGTCAGATTCGTATAGTCACAGGATTCCTCACTGCCCGGTCAGCGAACATCTTAAAACCATGGGCATCACACAAAATGACACCCGCAGAATGTGTAACGACGGGGCAGAAACAGCAGAGCCACTGTAACTGCCTCATCAGTACACGACACAAACACCTAGGCACAAACATCTTGAAGCAGAAGAAATCCTTGCTAGTTCACTCAAAAGCATACTAAGTTTTATCATGAACTCAGGATTCTTGAGTGAACTCTAAATGGAGGACATCCCGATAGGCCCATCAGAGGCCGCAGTAATTAGGTGACATTGTCCCTCCGCCCACTTTAATCTAAACCTAAATCTAGTAATACACCCAAGACCAAGAGCTTCAGCTTTTCTAGAGTCTAGGAAGAGGACGTAAAAATAAATTATGAGCTAAAATTCAAATTCAAGACGACTTCTAAATATTGTTTTCTTCCAATAGATAACCCAATGCACTGCCTCACTTCATTAAAATAAAGAACTTAAATCTGCGTTTGTAACTAAATCTTAGGTCATTGGCTTGGACTTTATGAACCCTAAATTCTTACAACTATGATTAGTTACCACATCCTTACCACAACCATATCTACCCAAGACCCTGGAAGGCTTCTAAAATCATACCTGTCCCGTAAAATGAACTGATAAGGAATACTGTCTGATTTCAATATTGTCTCTATATCTAAGGTTTTTAAAAAAGCTTCTTAGCAAACAATTGAACTCGTTCTTAAACCAACCTAAGCTCATTTTACTGTTTCAGTAAGGTTTCAAACCGCAAGACAGCTGCGACACAAAATGGATAAGCACCATGTGATACCATTGTTCCTATTACACACCTATTATAATCCCTCTCATAAAACTAAAACATTACTTCAATTTCAACTCTTCGGGGCTAAGACTCATTAGAAAGATCGCAGCAAGGGTTTTAAAACTTTCCCAAAACCGAAACGGGAGTCCCTCAAGGATCTATCTGAGGGCCCTTACTGTTTTCGCTTTTTTAGTAACGACATTCCTGCTATTCTCAAACCCTCTAAAGAACATAACGGGTCCGCCAAATATTTTTTTTTTTTTTTGAAAATGCTATAAAAAAAAACTACTGAATATTTTCTCAAATTTCTTTTTTTATTTGAAAGTACAATCGTTCCGGTTAATAATGGAAATTAATTTCATTCAAATGGCTGCCTCGGCTGGGCATGCAGTAGCCTACACGATCGGTCCAATTTTTAAGCACATTATCGATTGTGTGCAGCTGTATTTCACCAATGGCTTCACGAATATTGTCCTTTAAAGCGTCAATTGTCTCTGGCTTGTCGGCGTAACACTTATCTTTGACGGCACCCACAAATAATAGTCCAACGGTGTAAAATCGCAGCTCTGAGGTGGCCAAACGACATCAGCTCTGCGGCTGATAATGCGATCTTCAAAAACAGGGCGCAAAACATCGAGTGTAGCTTCGGCTGTGTGGCACGTAGCGCCGTCCTGTTGAAACCAAATGTTGCCAATATCCTCCTCTTCAATTTTTGTGAACAAAAATTCGTTCAACATGGCCCGATAACGATCGCCATTGACTGTAACGGCCACTCCTTGCTCATTTTCGAAGAAAAGTGGCCCAATTATGACTCTGGACCAAAATCCGCACCAAACATTGGCTCGTTTTGGGTGCACCGGCTTTTCAATGTATGCGTGCGGGTTTTCTGTGCCCCAAATGCGACAATTTTGCTTGTTTACATACCCGCCAAGATCAAAATGAACTTCATCTGAAAAGATGATTTTTTTGGCAAAATCGGCATCTTCTGTAAGTCGATCGCAGGCCCACTTAGCGAAGCGAAAACGCATTGGATGGTCAGTTGGCTTCAACTCCTGAACCAATTGGACTTTGTATGGCGTCATACCAAGGTCTTTATGCAAAATTCGTCTCAATGATGTCTCCGAAATGTTCAATTGTTGAGAACGACGGTGAATTGATTTTGATGGCGCTTCACGCACACTTTCTGCCGCAGCAGCAATATTCTCGGGTGTACGCACTGTTTTTGGCTTTTCACGCTTTGGTTTATCGATGAGGATGCCAGTTTGCCACTTTTTTCACAAGATAACGAACATACGGAGCTGACGGTGCTTCTCTTCTTCCAAAATCCGTACGCAATTTTCGCACACATTCTGCAACATTACCATGATTTTCAAAGTAATGTCGCAATATTTCCCAGCGTTGTTCAAGGGTATACACAACCATATTCGTTCAGCGGAAGGATAAAACTAATTATCTGTCAAATCAGACATGAGCTAAGTGTTACCATTTACGAAATAAGCACTACTTAAAAAAAAAAAAAGATGGCGGACCCTTTATATACGCAGACGACGTCTAATTTTTTATTACCTACCCATTTCCTTTAAAGGTAGATGCTATTACGAAGTTAAATAAGAATCTTTGATTGTCACATTAAAGCAAACCTACGAGGGTGGTCCGATAAGTACTTAGCCTACAAAAGAAAAACAAAAATTTTGGAGAAATGGCAATTTATTTTTCAATACAGTCTCCTTTTAGCTCGATTCACTTGAACCAGCGATGCTCCAACTACTTTAATGAAAAATACGTTTTCTCAAGGTCTGTAAACTAGGCCTCCGTGGCGGCGATGACCTCCTCATTCGACTGAAATTTCTGCCCGGCGAGTGACTTTTTCAAGTTTGGGAACAAAAAGAAGTCGCACGGGGCCAAATCTGGAGAATACGGTGGATGGGGCAGCAGTTCGTAGCCCAATTTGACCAATTTGGCGGAGGTGTGAGCCGGTGCGTTATCATGGTGGAAGAGCACTTTTTTCTTCGCCAAGTGGGGCCGTTTTTTCTTCAATTCGGCGTCGAATCGGTCCAATAATTTGGCATAGTACAGCCCTGTGACCGTTTTGCCCTTCTCCAGGTAGCCGATGTGGATCACACCTTGTGAATCCCAGAAAACGGTGGCCATCACCTTTCCGGCCGATGAGACAGTATTCGCCTTCTTCGGAGCACGTTCGCCGGGTGAAGTCCACTGTTTCGACTGTTCCTTCGTCTCTGGTGTGTACCAGTGGATCCATATTTCATCGACTGTCACGAAACGACGCAGAAACTCCTTCGGATTGCGTCAAACACTGCTCTGAAGTGGTCTCACGGTTGCGCTTGTTGTCCGGAGTCAGCAAACGCGACACCCATCGCACCGACGGCTTTCTCATGCCCAAAATCTCATGCAGGATGTGACGCGATCTTTTGAAATGCCTACTGTCTCAGCTATCTAGCGCATCTTCAATCGGCGGTCTGCCAATACGAGATCGTGGATTTTTGTCACGTTATCCTCCGGGGTAGCCGTTTTCAGGGCACCTGGACGTGGCTCATCAAAAACCGACGTGCGACCACGTTGAAACCCGTTAAACCAATTTTTGATGGTCGCCATCGAAATTGAAGAGTCACCGTACACAGCATCCAAACGCTTTTTGATTTCGCTGCGCGATTTCCCTTCCAAAACCAAGAATCGAATCACCGACCGATATTGCTCTTTTGCCATTTTTTTAAAATCCGCGGACACTCCTACTTCCACACGCGTTCAAAACAAAACTCCGTGTCCGATCTGGCTGAAATTTCGACAGTAGCCGTCTACTGACCATCCTCGTATTGATCCAAGTCGATGTTCGCATCATGAGTTGTGTGTGAAACATGTCTTAAAAATAAGGTCATTCAAATGGCCTTCGCAACTTCGTTTATAGGACTCAACCCGAGAGGTCCACTTTTGCATGACTCTGTTACATAAGTCGGGCTGGGTCTCACCAATATTTTGAGTTATGTTATTCTGCAGTTGAACGATTACTATTGGTTTATTGCTAATGACGTTCTAAAAGGGCAAATGCGTGCAGGCTGCCTGATTCCAATGGGTGGCCTTAGGCCATTAGGATAGGTAAAGAATGTTTAATAAGACAGCCCGACACTCTTTTTTGCACCAGAGCAAAATTTCTGGTTAAACTAGCTTTCAAACACACTGCTTGCCGCACAGCGTATTGACCTAACCCTAACCCTGATGTGACGGCTCTATTAAGTACCTCCTCCTTTCGGCAGCAAAAAATTAGCTGCCAGCTGCCTCAACCTTAACCTCAACAGATACTGTTGCTATTAAAAGGCCACCAAAACTAGCATGTAACGCAAAGTAAAGAATGTCTGAAGCGAGATCGAGGAAAAACTATTACCACAGTCAACTAAAGTAGTCAAGACACAGTGATATCAAGTGCGAGAGCGAGTTCCCTAGGTACAGTGTTTTCATTGCGAATCTAAATATCATTGCACTGTCTGGTGTCTGGTGTCGGAGTCTGAAGTTTCGCATCTGATTATCATCTGATCTGATCTGGCTGTGGAAAGCTATTGCAACATTTCAAACTATACAATCCTGGAATTTCCATCAACTATTAGAAGTAATGAGAGGTCATGCCGGTGAAGAAAGTAATGGAACTCTAGAAAAGCTAAATTATGAGCTTCGATTCGACCTTAGATATGCTAAGATAAAGAATTTAACATCATCTTCAGGTCCATATGACGACAAGGACGACTACGATGATGTTAAGAAATTGTTGGAGGGTACGATTTCGCCAACAACAATCACAGAAGTTGAATATGCCGATGACAGTGTTACAGAAGACCTGAATGTCCTCTTGACACAAGAGGATATGAATGTCCGCATTATTTAAAAGCATTGAATAAAGGACAATTTTATCAAGGAGCTCAAAGACAACCTCTACAAGCCAGCTGTTGAATACTGTGCTTAAGCTAAAAATAATTCGAAAGTCTTGGGGCAGCATTTTGGACATTGGCATATTGCAGCTAGAGTTTGTTCGACAGGAATTGATGCGGGAGAGGTTTCACAAGGTCCAGGGCAAAATTGACTCTGTCATAGATATTACCTAAGTAAACCAAAAATTTGACGTAGGTAGTGGAACGAGGTGACTGCTTTGCTGGACTCTGGGGTTCTTATTTATTGGATCAGAAATGGAAAGTCTGAAAATCACATTGTACTGAGGTAGGAATTAGGCTAAATTCTGTGGAAACATCGTGTACTTTCGTCAAATTCAAGTATTCTCCTTACAAGGATGGTGAGACAAACTAAATTAGGTTAACCATTCCTAACAAGTTGGTTTAGAGAGAAGATGGGCTTGAGTGAATAATATTGTATCGTAGACGATACTCCCAAAAAGTTTGGAAGAGAGTTTAGCGATAGGGTGATAGGAGGACAGGTCATAAACAGCTCATGCCACGGACGATCTTTTGCGCACCAAAATAACAGAATTTTCCCAAAACTGCGGGAAGAGTTCCTGTGAACTTAAACTTTGTAAAAAAAGACGTGAGGGCTAAGGGAGCAATTAGAGCCAGTCGTCCTTGGCAGTCTTTCATATAATTAAATTAGTCATGATTGGATTGAATGACATGTTTCGTTTTTGCGTTTATTAAGTGGTAGAAACGCTTGGAATGGATGATAACAGAGGATTGCTTTCGGCTTAGGTATTGCATAGAGAGATCCATATAATTACGTAATTTTCCTGTAACACTGTAGGTAAGTACAAAATTTAAAAGAAGACCAGGGCTTAAGTTCAGCCTACCTTAAATGTCAAGAAGTCAGGACACAGCACGGGCCGAAGGAATAGAGGGAGAGAGGGAAAGTAGGTACCGGTACACATTGGTTTCAAATGTTTGTGGATAGTAATGAGTAGGAAAAGTTGAGCTGGGAAGAGCATTCCATATTCGTATGGTAGGCTAAAAAACAAGTCTCTAAATTTAACTATACGTCCAAAGAAAGGCTTGAGGTTGAACTGATGAATATTTCGGGCGAGAGTGAATTGCGGTTAAATTCCAGGAATGCAATTGGCTAGCTCATTTGAGCATTGTTTGTTAAAATAACGATAAAACAGAGAGAGAGAGGAGGCATTACGTCAGTGTTCGAGGGAGTCGATCGACTTCGCGATATTGTTGTCTCCTATGAGTTTTATCGCTGGCCTTTGTATTCTATTTAGCAGGTACAGAGAGGTCTAGGGTTCACCAGACCAGATATGAGCGTTGAACTCAAATTTGGGGTGGATATACGCCTTGTAAATTGAAACCAGATCAGAGGGGATTTGAGGAAACCAAGACATTTCGCAGCGTTCTTTGCGACTCCGAATAAGTGGTCATTCCAACTAAGAGTTTTAATAACACACATACCAAGGTTTCACCAACACTAGTGCCATTCAAGTTAAGTTAAGTAGACAGCAGTGTGTGTTGGAAGCATTAAATTACACTCTAATTTATATCCCATTTAATTATGCTGTCAAGGTCGGAATATAATGCGCTTAACATTCGCGGATCATTTATAAGAATGATGACAGAACAGAGCCCTGGGGAACACCAGCGTATATTTGGTGAATATCAGACTTGAAACCGTCCAAAAAACTTGAAATGAAGGGCCCGAAAAGTAATTTCAAATCCATAGAGACTCATCGATACTATCTGTCATATGGTTTTGAAATATCAAGCGCAACAATTTTGCTTTCGCCGAGAAGGAGCAAAAATTGGTTTCATTTTTCGGTGAGATATGCCATCAAATCACTAGTGGACTTGTTACTACGGTCATTTAGAAATATCCGTAATTCAAGATTTTCATAAGCTGACGATTTACATATATGCGTTTCCATGACCTTAGGGAGACGAAGATTCTACTCTTTTAGGAACGGGATGGTCAAATGCTGTTTCATCTACTCGGAAGACCAACAGAGTAGGAAAGATGATAAAGCTAGGCCTACGCAGTGGTTGCCAGCGTGGAAGAAAACCTCTTCTGGGTTAATACCATCAAGACCAGCGGATTTGTGCACGTTGAGATGCTTAACTACTCTTACAACTGTATGAGTACGAAAGTGGATGCGTCCCATGGAAGATTCAAGTAGAGGCGGAGACAAAGTGCAATTTGAGAGCGTTGAGCTGGCTGCAAAATGTGCGGCTAGCAGATTGGCTTTGTCTGAAGAGCTGGGATGTCATTGTAAATGAACGTAGGAATTGAGGAAGAGGCAGAATTCCTTATGTCCTTCACAAATGATCAAAAATTGTTGCTAAGAGTACCTTTGGGACAATTTAGCACTTTATGTCTCAAATTTTGGTGATGGGAAATGTTGACACGTCGAATTACAGTCATTTCTGGCTCGTTTATACTTTTTCCTCTTTTCCTCAAAGGAGTTGGCTTTGCAAGTCCGGAAATTCAGCTCTCTTAATATCGTAGCCTCTAAATATAAAGCTATACCACGCTTTAGGTTTGATACTCTTCACTTTATGTGGAATTATGTTCGTGATCGCATTAGCAGTGGCATTAACGTCACTATCGCAGAAGCATAGTGACCAGCTAAAATTAATAAAGATGTTGTTGAGTCATTGGCTTTCTCTTGAGCTACATATACTATTCTTTTAAGAACTCGTTCTCTAACTATGTGGTTTGAATACGAGAAATTAGCTGAAACGACACAGTGGTCGGATGAGCCTAGAGGTGACAATATATCAATAGAATACTTATCAGAATGAGAGGTGAGGAATAAGTTTAGGGTGTTGGCGGAATAATCTCCAATGTCAGGTATTCGTGTTGGCCCATTTACTAACTGGCAAGAGTTTTTGTTGAGCTCGGTGTACGAGATGGTACTACAGAGTCGTATATCGAACGAGAGACCTCCAAGAGAGAAAAACAAAAATTCTAAGGAAAGAACTCGTCTACCCTACTTAATACGGGGATAGTGTTGGGGGAATTGATCTATCAACAGTGGCAACCTTTGTTTAAGTTTTGTTGCTGAGCCCAAGACATACATATGTCGCAAGGTACGAAAAAGTCAGTAAAAAATATGTCGGACCGTCGCGTCGGCCGATCAAATATTGTGGGTGAATGTCACCTCCTAGGAGGTGTTGATTTGATCGACAGTGACAGCATATCCACCACGGTGTAGCATTGGACCACACATTGAGCAAAGAAACGTAAGGATCCAGCCCAATACATCCCTCCTGTAGCTGCGCATAACACTCGCAGTGCAAGATCACTTCAAAATTCATACTCTGCGTGCGCATTTCGAATAAAACACCTGAATGGCATGGGAACAAAAAGTTACTGTGAACTACAACCAACGCGACAAATTCAATCGGATCTCTCGAATCCTATCTAGGACAACCACCCCCGGAGAGTAGTGCACCAACATCTTCGACACAAACCACCTGCACCCCATCCAGGTTGTGTGACAAACACCATAAGAGCGTACATTCTTGTATTTGCGCCAATTCTATAAAAAAAAATGTTAGCACCACTTTATTTTTTTAACGTGCTTCCCACCTCGCACTTTTATACCACATTTACCCTTGTTCAACCGACTTAACATACATCAACTCATAAAAGAAATTGAACGTAACCCATAATCCAATGCACTTAATCTCAATTGTCTTGTCTCTTAAAGCTCTAGTTTCGCCAACCCGTCCATCAGTGCTAATCGAACTAAAAGCAAAGGCAAAACGGGGAAGTTATAAAAACAGCAATTCACCAATCCGATTAAGACTTTTCCTCCATTTTCCACATGAAATCCCATCAATCGTGCGCTCTCGACTCGTTCAATCGCTCACTCCCTCCCCACTCAACCGTCGAGATACGAGATATATCCTGAAGAAGTAAAGAAAATAAAAAAATTATTTCCACTTGGCATTCTCCAATTTTAATTGTTCGTTATCGTTGTTGTTGCTACTGTTGTTGTTTTTGTACGTATTCATTGACTGCCAATGTCGTTATCCTTCGGCAGACATCCAAACCCATACGGAGTGGCAAAATTGCTCGTCGAAGTGCATTTATGAGCACAACACTGACACTGTGCCCGGGTACATTGGTGTAATGGCAACGGGGGGCCTCAAGTGTTCACCGAAAGTACATCAATCTGATTAATTGCATTTTTAATGAGTCCAACTTACCAATTACAATTGCATACAGCAGGAGCGGTAGCAGGATGAAGAGGCGGTAATGCAATGGGTAGTCGAAATGGAACCGGAAAATCCATTAAATTCGTTCCACAACTTTAATTCATTAAGGATGATTTCGAATCGTTTCTAATCCAATTATAGATAAACCCAAAGGTGGGATTTGGATGGTGTAGGTGTAGGTGTCATTAAAGGATAAATCTACGGTCGCAATTACCTAATCTCAAATTGCTTTCATCTGCCGGAAGCAAGAATCCTTATGGTTCTATTACTTTGACTGCTGTTGCATCCGGCACAGGATGAAGCCAATAAAAGTCCACTTAAAGGATATCAACGACTACCTTCGGCGCTAACAAAACAACAACAACAGCAAGGACTAAGTCCTTGAAAGAAACTTAACTGAAGTCCAAAAGAGAGGGATTCGGAAACAAAACAATGTACAATAACACAATGTACCAGTTGTACCTATTGTTTGCTACTCGTCCTCACCACCAACTTCCGCAAGGATACTCGAACTCTGACTTCTGTGTGCATATTTGCAACTGCATCTCCTGATTGAGGTTAATCCTCAAAAATAGAACTGAGTATTCAAAACGCTCTACAGTTAAATGCGAAACATTTGTCACTCGTCGTTGTCCTTGCCGTCAGAGAAACGGAGCAGATTTCGTTCGGTTGAGACGACAGTTGCAAGTGATGATTCTACTTTGACGTGCAACAGAATGCGGTAGGAAGTAGGTGTAGGACTGTACCAAATGCCGTCTGTCTGGAAATGTGTATGTGTGTGTCTGTGGGAGATAATAACGGAAACTCTTTTGTAGAAATCCTGTTCATGGAATACTAAATGTCCTGTTCGTTTGCCTTTTGGGAAAGTGAACATGAAAATGATGTCCTTGCCACCATTAGTACCACAAGTATCTAACTATCTTCAACTTTTGCTGCACAGAGACAGACTACATGGATTTGATGTCGGAATATATGACACAAGTATTATCAAGGACAACGCGTACACATTCCTAGGCAACATGACAGCTTATGTGTCGTTTACTTCCAATGAGCTTTCTTATGTTACTTCCCTTTTCTTCCTTGTTTGGTCGCCTGATGGCTTGGCATCTGTCGAAGGTAGATAGTCCACTATCCACGTGTAGGGATATTGCATAGATAATGTCTGTGGCTCTGTCAAGGACTGCAATTGTATCAATTGTAAGGAACAATTTATTACCTTTTACGTTCATGTGGACAATTATTGGCGTCACATAGTATCTTAGGTATATTCTAAATGGAGAAAGGTGTGCGACAGTCACCTGGCGTCGTTCTTCAATGCAAACGAAGGACTGGATTTCCTAATCCTTTCGAACGTGATTGCTTCAGCTTTGTTGAGTCTTGAAACCAACTTGTTGTGTCCCATCTCATTATGAGTTGCACGTTCATCATGTATAATAGCAACAACTGAAGCCAGTAGGACTGTCATCAGAAACATATTAAACATCAAACTGCATACGAGACACACATCAACAACCCGCAAACACGTTTCAATTATCCTTTTTCTCCATTCCGTTTGCAACATTCTTCGGCATTTGACTTGGAAATTATACACAGAACCTAGCACTTTCATTCAATTTGCATTTGGAAACAACACTGCTCCCTGACGTGCAGCAAACAACATTGGCGGATTGACACTCTGCTTGGTTGGTTCTTCGCTTTTCTTTATCCTTTTGTCACAGCGAGGCGACACATACTCGCACGAAGGAGTGTGCATAGATTAACGTGATGACATTTACATAGATTGAATTGTGGCAGGAACTTGGTGTCGTATTTGATTCATGCAATTGCATTCTTCGGGGTGCACATGGATACGGACGGTATCGGTTGTTTGCGCTTTTGAAAGATGTGTTTTGCTAATGTGGAGTAGCGTTGTTTGGTTGGAGTTTTTGTTTTTTTGATTTATACTCGTCGGGGAAATCAATGCACATTCTGTTATGCAGATGAAAAAAATGTCATTTTTAGAACATGGGGAATCGGGATCACATGATTCTGATACCAGTTTGGAGTATTGCAATACGATGGACACTGGGAATTTTAGTGAAACCTACAAAGAAAGGGCACGATCCATCGTTTTAGAGAAGGAATTTAACAACAAAATACTAAAAGCGTCCAAGAGGGCAGCAACTAGTCAATTTTTGATGGCATGACCCAAGTTAGAAGTGGTACTGAGGGTAATCATTATTCATTACCTTGTAATCACCTCCTATTAGCTCGTCTCCCTTACCAAGATTACGCTCAAGATTTGCGTATTCCTCATACAACAACCAGGTCATGGATGACCGAAATTGTGTTGTTTGTCATATGCACACAAGAAGGGTATATAACGGGTGGGCCATCTAGTGGTTTTTCTTTAGATGATAGCTTATTTTTACACTGACAGCTGTTTTCCGCTCGAAATGTTGACAGAAAGTATCATATCTCCGTGGAACGAAATGAGTCGCTTTACGCTTAAACAAGTTGAGAAATATTTAAAACTCATTTCCAAAATAAGTGCTATGTAGCCCAAACAGCGCGTTTTTTTAAAAGCAGTTTTGGCCGAAATGAAGCACCCACCGCGACTGCTGTACGCTAGTTTGTGCAAAAAGTTCATGAGTTCATGCTAGTGGACAACACTCATGGTCCTCGACGTGGTACGGCGCGCACGGATGAGAATGTGACTGCTGTGGCCGATAGTGTGAGGCTCAATTCACGAACATCAACTCGCCATCGATCTCAACAGCTCAACATTTCACGCACTAGCCTGAGGAGAATTGTGCACAGAGATATCGGATTATTCGCTTACAAGGTCCAATTGACTCTGCAATTGAAGGCGCCCGACCATCCGCTTCGTTATCGTATCGCTTCTGAGTTTGGGCCTTAGAGCAGCTTGAATTGGACAACGATTTTGGGGAAAAATCATCTTTTCTGACGAGGCGCATTTTCATATCGGCAGCTGCGTTAACAAGCAAAATTGCCGCATCTGCTCTGAAAACCCGCACGTTATTGTCGAGAAGCCAGTGCAACCACAGAGAGTGACAGTTTGGTGCGGATTGTGGTGGCATCATTAGAACATTTTTCTTCGAAAATGAGGCTGGAAAAAAACGTTTCGGTCAACAGTGGGCGTTACAGAGCCATGTTAACCGACTACTGAGATTGAAGACATGGATTTGGAAGACCTCTGGTTCATGCAGGATGGCGCACCATTCCACACAGCTCATGCCACAATCGATCTTTTGCGCACCAAATTTCCAAATCATTTTTGGTAGGCAATCGTGAAGGACCGATGTTATGCCAACAATCCGGAAACGATTCAAGCACTTAAGGCCAATATCAACCAAGCAATCCGTGACCTACAGCCTGAAACTATCAACAAGGTCTTGGAAAATTGGGGTGAGAGAATACGCTACTGCAAAGCTGAGGCAGTCACTCGAACGACGTTGTATTTCACAATTAATGGAAATGTTGGTTCTTACTAATAAAACCATAATAAAGGGTTTTCCAATGGGGACTTGACAGCTTTGAATTTAATTTGTGAACGCACCCTTTCACTAACCATCGAACTGTCATTGTCAATTTATTCAGTACACTCAATATTTTCATCATGGTAAAGTACACGAACGAGCAACGTCTGCAAATTATAAAATTATATGTAAAAATTTTTTACCGAAATTCGGAGTCGGTGACCGCAACTTTAAGAGCGTTAACTTCAATTTTCGGTCGTAATTCTCGGCCTAGTAGACAGGCAATAACAAGCTTAGTGCAAAAATTTGAGTCCACATACTCGATGTGTGATGTTGCCGTGTCAGTGAGACAACGGGTTGGTCGAAGTGAAGAAAATATCGCTGCCGTTCAGGCGTCCGTAGCAAACGATCCAAATCAGTCAATTCCACGGCGTTTTCAAGAACAGGGCTCAGACCACATTATGACGTATTTTGCGTAAGGATCTTGGTTTACACCCATACAAGATCAAGCTGACTCAAGAATTGAAGTCGATGGACCATTTGAAGCGACGTACGTTCTCCGATTGGGCTCTGGAGAAGATGCGCCAAGATGAATTTCATCGCAAAATCATCTTCAGTGACGAAGCTCATTTTCGGCTCGATGGGTTCGTCAATAAGCAAAATATGCGTTATTGGTCGGGTGAAAATCCACATGTGCTTCATGAATCACCACTTCATCCACAAAAAATAACTGTTTGATGGGGTTTGCATGCCGGCGGCGTGATTGGGCCATACTTTTTCGTCGACAATAACGATCGTCACGTTACTGTGAATGGCCAGCGTTATCGCGCCATGATTACCGATTATTTTTGGCCCGAATTGGAAGATATGGACTTGGACGACATGTGGTTTCAACGGGATGGTGCCACAAGCCACACAGCACACGTTACAATCGATTTATTGAAAAGTAAGTTTGATGAGCGTGTTATCTCAAGAAATGGGCCAGTCGATTGGACGCCTCGTTCTTGCGATTTAACGCCTCTATACTATTTTCTTTGGGGCTACGTTAAGTTATTGGCTTATGCCAACAAGCCGACGACGTTGGAAGAGTTCAGAGCCAACATTGAACGCGAAATAGCGGCCGTTTCGGCCGAAATGTGTGGCCGAGTCATCGAAAATTGGGACCAACGAATCGACCACTGCAAACGTGCTCGCGGTGGCCATATGAACGAAATCGAGTTCCATTCATAAATGTTTTGATTGTACTTCAAGCCGATAATAAAGTTTTTGAAATATCTCAAATGGTTTGCGTTTTATTTAAAAAAGAAGTTGTCAAGTCCTTTTTGGAAAACCCTATATATGGAAAAAAAATTATTTTGTTCATTTTATTGCATTTATTGTATTTTTCGAACCCTTTATGTATCTCTGTTGTTTGGTTTTTCTAAATTATGTATTTGGAGTTGTTTCGATTGTGTGTTAGGAATTCGGTTAGGCTAAGCGCGTTCTTTTCGATTTCATTTAGGATTGGACTGTGAAAGCGAAAAGAAAAAAACATAAAGTAAAAGAAAAAGTGGCAAAGTGATTTTTTCTTTTGGCTTCCCACAATTTCACCTAAGGATTCTTCCGAGGGCCTATTCTAGTTACTTCCCAATTGAATGTTCAATGACTTTTGTGTTTAAAAATTTCCGGAAATAGTAGTATTTCTCGGGTTGTATACTCGTAAGTCTGATTCATTCACTATAAGAGAACTGAATTGACTACTCCAGATGGCGCATACTCTCAGTGTATCCGGGACAATCGGATCGATAATATCTTGAAGAGAGCCGGTGGTGGAAAGGCCGATGACGCTTTCTTCCTGGCGTAGTCTATTATCGAGCATTACACCTAGAACGATCTCCTTCCTGTGGTCTGCTAGTTGAGGTTTCCATTCTTACGATTTCCTTATTTGCAGTCGCTTGAGTAAAATATTTTTTTGAAGTCAAATGTCGCCAATACGTAATTAGGAGCTATAATAAGAAGTTTCAACCTTTAAGAGTACCGAATATGAAGCTGGTAGTATGGGTAGATCAGCCGCTTTTTCGATAGATATTACCCTAACTAACTCATGCTTTATTGAACCAGCCTCTCTAAAGGTCTTATGTTGTGTCTTTTACGAGTATATCGTTGCGCCGAGCTTTCATTAAAAAAGTATTGAAGGTTCTCGCTTATAAGGTTGTTGAACTAGTTACCTACGTTTTCAATATGAATATCAGCTTTGGTTCTAAGCTTCAGCCAGATGGATTCCCAAATCATCAGGGAAACGCTAGAAATTGACTTTGACTTTGACTGTGACTTTGCGTCTAATAAGGTTGTCAATGAGAATAGCACAGCTCTGATAAGGCCATACGATCTAGAAGACGAATATCTCATTTGATTTAGTCTGAAGGCACCATATGTTACGTAGTAAATTTGATACATAACGTAAAGAGTTCTTTATTGAGTTTCTCTAAATTGTAAGCTTTGTTTAGGGCAGTTCACTGGACTAGCGAGTCACAAGAGAATATGTTTCTGTGTATGTGGATTTCTCAATGAATTCAGTGAAGACATTGTTAAAAGTCCATCCATGGTGTAGTGCATATTTTAGATTTGAGTGTGGAATTCGGTCTCATTCATATGACCAATGCGGGTTAATTCCCCACCACTCGTCCACATGCATATACTCGTATGTATTCAATATTGTTCCTGAGCAAACCATTTAATGAGATTATATGATTACCGAACTTCCCCTTCAAAATATCAGTTGCTTGAGCAACTGTTGGGCATGTGAGATCATCTTGATGGAACCACGTATCACTTATGGTTACTTCATCAAATTTTGGGTAAAAATTTAAGTCACCGTAGCTTGGCGATCATTTTCATCAACGAAAAATCATACTTCCGGCATAAAATTCGTACCACACGGTCATTTTTTATCGATGGAATGGAGTCTCTTAAGGCATGTCCCGTTGCTGTTCAATGAAGCATATTTTGCTTTTTAGCAAAACTATTAAGCTAGAAATGAACTGAAGAAAATTGTATGGATTCATTACAGCAACCCAAAGAGAAAAAAATCATGGGGACAGCCCGGTTAGCTTCTACGTCGTCGGCTCGGCCGAATGTTCACGTTGCGAAGGTAATGCTGTGTATTTGGTGGGATCAGGGCGGTGTTATTTATTATGAGCTGTAGAAACCAAAAGAAACCATCAATGCAGAGGAACTAAAAAGTGATTCTACAGCATGACAACGCTCGGCCTCACGTTGCCAAACCCGTTAATACCTACTTAGAAACGCTCAAATGGGAAGTCCTACCCCACCCGCCATATTCCTCAGATATTGCGCCGTCCGATTATCACTTGTTCCTTTCGATGGCACATGGTCCGGCTGATCAGTAGTTCCATTCATATGAAGACATCCCAAAATGGCTTGATTCGTAAATAGCGTCAAAAGACGATCACTTCTACCGTCAAAAAGATGGGCAAAAGTTATCGCTAGCGATGGGCAATAGTTTGAATGATTCATTTGTAACCGTTTTTTTTACAATAAAGTTGCATTTTCATCAAAAAAACAGCGAGAACTTAGTTGCGCTCCTAATAAATTTTAAATTTGCAACGACCACGGAAAGCAACCAACATTTCATCTGTAGTAGCATTAGCACCGAGTAACTTTGTTGAACGTTTTTATCGGAAATGTTTATAAATTCTGAATTCTGAAAGAATTCCCTTGTCTCACGATCCTGAGTGATTTTTTTTTTTTGGCTGAAAAAAAAAACAAAACAGATAAGGTCTACGCCCAATGCTCCATTAACAACTTATGCTTATAAAGGGTCCGCCAACTAACGTTTTTTTTTTTCAAGTAGTGCTTATTTCGTGAATGGTAACACTTAGCTCATGTCTGATTTGACAGATAATTAGTTTTATCCTTCCGCTGAACGAATATGGTTGTGTATACGCTTGAACAACGCTTCGCTAAGTGGGCCTGCGATCGACTTACAGAAGATGCCGATTTTGCCAAAAAAATCATCTTTTCAGATGAAGCTCATTTTGATCTTGGCGGGTATGTAAACAAGCAAAATTGTCGCATTTGGGGCACAGAAAACCCGCACGCATACATTGAAAAGCCGGTGCACTAAAAACGAGCCACTGTTTGGTGCGGATTTTGGTCCAGAGGCATAATTGGGCCATTTTTCTTCGAAAATGAGCAAGGAGTGGCCGTTACAGTCAATGGCGATCGTTATCGGGCCATGTTGAACGAATTTTTGTTCACAAAAATTGAAGAGGAGGATATTGGGAACATTTGGTTTCAACAGGATAGCGCTACGTGCCACACAGCCGAAGCTACGCTCGATGTTTTGCGCCCTGTTTTTGAAGATCGCATTATCAGCCGCAGAGCTGATGTCGTTTGGCCACCTCGGAGCTGCGATTTGACACCGGTGGACAAAGGATCTCTCCTTTGAACATGGCAATACCAACTGAGTCGGTCGCGCTCTATCTTTCTTGTGATGGTTTCTTTTACGTGGAGGCTTCCTCGGATCTTTGAACTTGTAATTCTGTCACGCTTTGTTCCACCCGCTGTCATGCGAAGCATCTTCATCTCAGCTGCCGTTAATTTTCTCTCAAACTTTTTGTGCATTGTCCAGCATTGTGAACCGTATGTGAGCGCCGGACGTACAACTGAAGTGTAGAGCCTTCCTTTCAGCTCAGGGGGCATTTTTCGATCACAGAAGATGGCGGAGTTTTCCCGCCACTTCATCCACCCTACGCTTACGCGATGGTTGATGTCGTCATCACAAGTTGCTTCTTTATTAATCATAGATCCCAGATATTTAAACTTTTCACACTTGGGAAGCACTCTTCCATTCAAGTAAATGTCTGGAATAGGCTGATGAGGGTCAGAGAACGGGCAGCACAGATACTCTGTCTTCTTTGAACTAATACGATACCCGTGTCCCTCAAAAATGTCCACCCACACATCAAGTGCTCGTTGTAGGGATGCCTGATCATCACTTATAATGGCTCCATCGTCAGCAAAGAATAGCTGGTGCACATTGGGGTCCGTCACTTTTCCTTCAAGCAAGCAATCAAGGACTGCTATAAAGAGCAGTGGGCTGAGGACGCTCCCTTGGTGTACAGCGACTTTGATTGCGAACTCTTCGGTGACTACTGCGGTGCATCTTACTCTTGTCGTTGTTCTCTTGTACATGTCCGTGATCACTCGCACGTAGGTTTCTGAAACTCCTTTTGTCCTTTGAAGAATCACGATGCTTTTCCATCATGACCCTTATACTTTGGATTGCATCTGTTGTTGATTTACCCGAGACAAACCCGCACTGGTCATCAGATAGTCGTATTATTTTCCGCAGTCGGCTATCTAATACCCGTTCAACGAATTTCATGGTGTGCGACATCAGCTTGACAGAATGGTAGTTATGCAAAGGAAGAAGATAGCTTTCCCTCCATTGGTTAGGCATAGTCTCACCTCTCATAAGTTTGGAGATAAGAACCATGAGCCATCTAGACCCGATGTCTCCCATCTTTTTCCAGAACTCAGAGGGTATCCCGTCCGGCCCAACAGCTTTTCTTTTCTTGGAGTTTTTAACCGCGTACCGAACTTCTTCGACTGTGATGTCGGGTATTTCGGCATGATTCGGGGCGGCTCTTGGAAAGTACACTCGGGGAAACTGTTCGTTCAGAAGTTCCTCGCAATACTGTCGCCATCTGTGGAGAATTTTTTCGTCTTCCACAAGGAGTTGGCCTTCAGCATTGTTAATAAACTTTGGGAAACGAATCTCCTGAGCATTTCTTCTTCTCTGGGCGGCTATCTTAAAGATATTTGCTCCTTTGATCAAATTGCTTTGTCGAAATTCCTGGGTAGCCTGGTTCCTGTCAGACGCGGAAGACGATATTTCTTCCAACTTCTAGTAGAGGCATTCCATGCTTTTCGCTTTGAATTCGGCTCACTTTTTCTTCGCGATACCTTTGCAATATCTATATACCTTTTCACGGCGAGCTTTTTCCTCTCTATTAGTAGAAGAGCACTTTGACCAAGCTTGGAAGGCCATTTTCTTTTCGTGTATCACTGCTTTGGCTTCGTCTGTCCACCACAAGGTTTCTTTTGCCTGTTGGCAGGGGCCTTTAGATGTTCCAAGCAGTGATTTGGCTTTCTCCAGGCCAGATTGTTATAGGGAATCCCACATGTCTTGTGCTCTGCACTCCTCATTACCGACCTCATCGATAATGGAAAAGAGGTGGTTTTTCATGATGGTAATAAAAGCTTCGCCTTTTCCTTTATCCAGCTTATACCACCTGATTCTCTCAGACACCTTCGTCTGCTGCTTTGACTTCTTACTCGCCTCCATAAAAATTTCAGTCAGGAGAAGACGGTGTTGAGGGGCGATCACGTCTCCCAGGATCACTTTGCAATCTTTAACTCGTGGCTGCATGAAACTGGATACCAAATGATAGTCTATTTGAGTTTCATTTCCGCCGCTGCTATAAGTGACCAGGTGCCGGCTTTGTTTGACGAACATGGTATTTAGCACTATAAGACCGTACGACTTACACATGTTTAGGATATCTTCACCTGAAGAGTTCCTGGTACCGTATCCCAGCCCTCCGTGGTAGTCTTCATAGTCTTCGCTTGTCTTCCCGACATGTCCGTTTAAATCTCCCCCAACAAACAAAAGCTCTTCCTTTGGGATGATTTTGGGATGAGGTTGTGGAAATCTAGCCAGAATGATTTTTTTTCTTTTTGTTCGCATCCTACTTGAGGGGCATATGCGCTTACGATGTTCCACACCTCACCATGCATCACCAATTTGAGAGCCATCAAACGGTCACTGGACTTTGAAATGGTTAAGACGTTGCCAAGTAGCTCTGCCGCAAGGATGATGGCGATTCCGTTTTTTCCTTGTTCCAATCCATAGTAAAACATCTTGTAGGCTTTTGTTTTAACGTCCAAGAAACGTGCCCGATTACCGGTGTTTCGCCATTTCGTCTCTTGTACGCACAGGATGTCTACTCGCCTTCTAAACATCATTTCTTCAAGCTCATAGCTGCGACCACTCATGCTTCCGACGTTCCAACTCGCGACTCTAAAGTGTGGCTTACGCCGTTGCATTACTTTGCTATCCCCCGGAAATCCTATAGCTCTGACCCGAGCATTGCTGCTCGTCCCAGGATCACGACCATTAGTAGTGCCTGGCGGGGTAGTGCTTTTCCTTTTAGCGTTCTTTTCCATAATGCTACGGTTTGACCGTTTTCTTTCTTCTCCTCCTTTTTTTTTGACACGGGCATGCTCCAGATTTTTATTTTTTTTTGTTTGATCTTACTCTTACAACACCGGTGATCTCCAGTCGTGTCAACCCACTGATCTGCATGCACACTTGTGGGGCAGCTTAATGGTGGTCTAGGCTTACCTTGGTGTTTTCTAAATTGCCTCGATGTGATTTTTGTTTACCTTTGTTTAGTCGCCTTTTACGACAAGCGAGAGGTATCGCTGCAGGGATATTGACAGTTCACCTAGAGAACAAAAAGAAATGCACAGGGATTGTCCATCTATCTTACTTTTGGATAACTCTTTGCTATACTGTCCAGTTTTTCTAAAATTTCCTTTTGCCGAAATCTATTCGCGATTAACGCCGACAATGGAGGTTCAGACCTTGTTGCTGATAGTTCTGAATCTACTATCAACAGAGAGCTTAAATTAATGGTAGCATCACCCTCTTTTTGCATCTATGGTATATGCACCGTCAAATCTACGAGTTACTCGTATATCAAACTCATGTATGTTATAATTCTGAATTAGTGTTCAAAATTCATGCTACTGGCGCGAATTAGGCGATTACCTGGAGCAATATGAATATTGGATTCAGTGAGTTGTCCTCCTACATCATAAATTGCATTGCCAATGGTTTTCATAACTAATTTGAATCTGTAACTAGATTCGTAGTTCTGATTTTTAAGTCCTTGAACCTCCCATCTTCGCATCAATGATTTTTGAATTCAGTTTAAGTGGCTATAAACGTCCCCTCTTCATAGGAATTGTTTCAATATGTCACAGAGTCTGTCATCAAATCGTGCAACATTATGTCCAACCAGATCGATCCATCATTTTGCCTTATCTTTCCCATTCCATTAAGCCATCATCAGATATCATCAAATTTTGACAGCACGACCAACCGATGACACATCAAAGTAATGGCCCTCAATCGACACTTGAGACCGATGTCAGAATGTTAAACCCTCATATTAAATGGTACCGCTTCCCCCTGGCCCCCTCCAAGACATATCGAGATAAACATGTCCGTTTCGAAATCGAAGATGCGAACCGAAATAGAAAAAGATGAAGATTAACGCTAGCTAATTGCCCTTAAGCCCTGACCGGCCACTGGACTTTGCTATCAATCACAGACGAAAGTAGAAATGTAATTTCCTAATCCCCCCCCTTGTCGTCGTACAAACAACAAGCACAAACAGAATTCATGAAACCACAAAATAAATTCATAACGTCCATCGCATCACAATTTCATCGCTCACCACGCGTCGGACTCGTCGCCCCATCCGTCACTTTCATTTCTCCGCAGTGAATAGATGTACTCGTACTCATATGGATGGGGGTTCGGTCCGGCATGCGTGCATGAAAGCGTGTGTGCTGCAAGCTCTATGCTAGAGCCGGTGGGTTGTGGAAGGCTCATTGATTTCGTCGTCAAATTGAAATAACATCAATCATAGCCAACAATATCAGGGAGGGGCAGACCGCACGCAAGGAATAACCACTGATAACTTTTTGTTGTCCTACGTTTGCCGTCGTTTATTCATTTTCCCTTATTTTCTTTAATCCTAGAATGCCTTTTCCAGGCCCTCTTGCTCCGTATGTTGTGAAACATTTTATGATTTTGTTGACTTTACGGTGTTTTGAGCACGGCATTCTACTGTCAAAAAACGAATTGAAAAATTGCTCGTCATCCGGAAGCCAGGACGAAAATGAATTAATATTTTCTTGTACGGACACCACACCCGAGCTCACGCGCCCTCCCCTCAAATGAGAGTTCACCTAGAGAACAAAAAGAAATGAGAAAGTAAATAAAATTGATGGGAATCCAGGGCTTCGACCGCACCATCATGCCGTCGTCGGACAGGGCATGTGTATATGACAGGATCTGTCAAAGTCAATTTCATAATTCTGTGGCCGTGACGGATGGAAGATTTTCTCCTTTGTCTCTCTCTCAGACCATAGCAGCGGGATATATTGACTGTGAACTGTGGGGGTTTTTCGGGTTGGCGTGAGATGGAATATGAGTGGCGGAAAGTTGTCAAATCCATGGGAAGCTCATTGAAATGATAATGGCGTTCGCTTTGTTCAGTTGTTTACTTTTGATTACATCGTGCGAAGTTGCGAGTTTTTCAACTTAACTTGGTTTCGGTCTTCTCTGTCCCGGCTTACCGGTCCTGTTTTCTTATTGCGCCATTCCCTCCTCATTTACGGCCGTTTATTCCGTGGACGAAATAAATGGGAAAAGTGAAACTTTCCTGTTTGGGATTGTGTTTATTATTTGCTGCCCGCCCATTGCGCAAAATACATTAAATTCCTTCCTAGGAGACTTATTGACAGTTTATGATGAGGATGGCATTCGGATGGAAGATGTTATTCAAAAAATACCGTTGATGACGAGAGGAGTGGTGTGCGGAGGTAGCAGTTATAATTTTGTTCCGGAGAGGTGGGCGATTATTGACGTTTGGCCGATTTTCCAAAAAGTCATTTGGTCAGTGATTACTTTTAGGAAAATATTCTCCAATGGAAAGGTTTCAAGTAAGAATGTTTCCAAGCGATGCAAAAATTCCTACCCTTCCCTGTGACTTCTTTTTCAACAATGGTCAATACGGAAGAATTTCAGTAATTATTGAATTGGTCAGAAGGTTGGTTTATGATTGATTTAAAAACACATTGTCAATACTAATCCAATCTTGCAGAATGGTTCATTGTATTTAAAATTTTAATTTTACAAATGTAGGCGTGGAAGAAACCCTTATTTAAGCTTTTCATTGGGTTAGCAACCTTTGGAGGACATTTTCGTAAAACTGGCGACCAAAAGAGGTTTATTGAGTATCTACTAACTTTTCAGTTCGGATATCCACGCAATTCATTCATTGAAATTGTGGCAGCAAAATTATTAAAAAACAAAAATGCGGCCTAATGACACCGCCTGCCTAAAAACCGTCACTCGTCGTAGATAGAGAAGTTGTTCCACTGTTATTGTTCGGTATTTTGAACGTGCTCAGAAAAAAAGGAAATGAGCATCATCACTCTTCACTCATTTTAGCGCAGTCTGTTGACTTCGAAGTATTTCGACGATATTTTATACTCTTTCATGACAGTTCTACATAGATGATGACGTGGGAATCTGCTGTTTTCCTATAGATGGCGTTAGCGATTTGTGCTGGTCAGAAATGTCACATGGTAAGTTTGGGCATCTGTCAACAACTCGTCTATATTACTTTTGTAAATTTTCATCGGCGTCATATAATTGTATTTGCACCTAAAAATGTCAACCCTTGAGCCAAGTAAGTCCATTTTGTTTTGCGCCTTCGATTGAACAGATTAAATTGAACAATATAAAATTTGAAGGTGACTTTTATTAATGATGAAGAGTGTCGCATATGGTTGGACAAGCGCCTGGCGCTGTCGGTGAAAAAGTTTGAAGGAACAGAATTGGAAGCGTAGCTGGATCAACGACCATGTCAAGTGGAACAAAAATTTTCAGAATCATCAGTCATAGAACAACAATCTAGTATCCATCATTTTGAAGCCTCGGGATTGTCCAAAAGCAAGGAAATTTGGTGCTCCATGAACTGAAGCCCAGAGAAGCTGAAAGCTGTTCACGAGGGTACTGCTGCTCTAGTGGCAAGAAAGAAAGGTCTCTTTGTCGTATTGTGGTTGACAGTGAAAAATTGATTCATTTCTATACCGTATACTCCTAATCCAATTCAACTTTATTGATATAATTTTAGATATTGAGATCAAGTGATCCCTTGGCAGTTTACATTTTCCGCAGCTTTTGTGAAAAAGTTGGCGCAGGTTCTCAATTTTGAACCGGACGTCCACTGGGGAGCTCAAGTGTAGTCAGATATCTTGAGATCTGGCTAGAAACAATATTTTAATAGGGTCTTTAGCTCTAAGAAAATGGCTGTTTCATAGTAGCCAACTTGGCTAAGGGTTTTTAATTAGGCCCATGATTGCCTATGAATGAATCGATTGGTTTAGTGTGATTGTCAGCTCAATGGAGAGCATTTGAGCTCTTGAAAGGCAATATCTCAGAACTTACCTTGAGTTGCATAGAACACCCGAATCTGATTATACTAAAATGTATCCTAACGAGGTGGACAATTTTCTGATAAAGCTTATTCCAACCCATATTGCAAGAGCAACGACTTCCATCGATTTCCTTGATTTCCGGGGCTTGCTTCCATGAGAGGTAGCAGCTTAGCGGCTTTGTCTCCGCAGGAGCACTCTTCTACAACGATCAAAGGCAACTGATCTAAGACAGATACCGAAGCCGCTAATTTTCAACGTATTCCGCAATTCCGTTCTCCAGCAACCTCTTTACAAGCAGACGTCCCGCTCTGTAGCGTTCGCCAGTACAAGTGATCGTATTGGCGATGGCGTCCTTAAAAAAAAATACGGCCCAATCACTCCTCCCGCGTGAAGGCCGCACCACACAGTGGCTATGAGTGGATGGCATGGCTCTTCGTGCATCACACGCAGATATTCAATACCGCAGAAATGAAGATTTTGCTTTTTGACGTCACCGCTTAAGTGGAAATACGCCTGTTCGCTTATGATGAGTTTCGACACAAAATTGTTCTCCTCGTTGTTCACAGTAATTCACAAGCGACTGACGGTCAGCAGGCATTAGCTAATGCACTGTTTGCACTTTGTAGGGGAAAATGTGTAAGTTTTTCACTAAAATTCGTCGTAGGGTTTGCTGATGCTCAGTTGCGTGGCCCGTCGTCTGGTTGGTGTTTCTGAACGACCAGTCCGGTGGCGGCCACACCCTGCATGGTCTCCTGTGGTTCCAGTCTGTTCGAGTCAAGTAGCTAAGTGCTGGAATATTTGCCAGTTGGCGCGACACGATTAGGAAATTGACGTCGAAATTCACGCTACGGTAACACGTTCATTGTTATCAATGAAAATCAAAATTATCAAAAAATATCATCATCATATTGTTCAAAAAAGTGGGCTACACTGAATAGTTTACTAATTAACCCAACAAAATACAAGATTGTGCCAATTGCATACAAAAAGTTTCAGCTTGATACCTCATCCATTATTTGCCTGGGAAACAGCAAATTGGACATAGTTGAATCTGTTACTAAGTTAGGGTAATTAATAATAATCTCTCAGAATATAATCACGTAAATATGGTGATTGGCAGAATTTATAGGTGCCTTCGTAAGCTGTGGATAACATCTACCTTCACTCCGTCTGAAACCCGACGAAAAATTGTACTGAGTCTTATTGTTCCAATAATAACATACTCGGAAGTCGTCTATGGCAATCTGGACTATTTATCCCAGCGTAAACTTCAAGTAGCTTTGATGCGGTGCGTTACATTCACGGGCTTCGAAGATATGACCAAGATATGTGGTCCAAAAAACTCGTTTTGTCAGCCGGCAAGAGGATTAAACTTAGTACCTCCTAGTTTCAAATATCTTAATCCTTCACCACTATTTTTCGTTCATGCCATAAGACTTTGGAATAGCTTGCCAATATGCATTAAAAGTTTAAATACAATAACACTCCAAGCTTTAAGGACGCAGTCTTAAAATACTTTTCAAACTTGAACTAAAATCCTCTATCCCTTTTCCTCTCCCCTCTACCTCTCCATATCTTTAGAAATATCCACTAATTATAAGATATAATTATACAAGGTGTCCCGCGAGCAGTGTACCAAAAAGCTAGAGCGTGTAGGTCTGGTCAAGACAAGAAAAAAATTGTATGGGAGGGGGAGAGGGGGAATGGTCTATTTCCCCCCGTTTAGCCGGGAGGGGCAATTTTCTAAAAATTTATTTAATTTGGAAAAAAATATTAAAAATCAACAGTTACATCCACAATGTCGTGATATACTTTTTTGTAAAGCCAGAAACCTCTTCTTTCATCCTGTTTTTAAACGAAGCTGTTTTAAGAAATAGTTTGTGAGAAATTAATTTTCTAACTCAAAATTTTGAGGTTAATGTTTCATACATTAATTTGCCTACAAGTCCAGCCGCATTAAAATAAAAAAAAAGGTTTTTCTCAAAAAAAAAGTGGTTCGGGTTTTTTTTTAATTTTTCAAAAACTACAAGACATTTTTGCATCCGGTTTTCTGTTTTTAACTAAAAACTAATAAGAGAATTGAAATTTTTGAAAAAAATTAGTACTAAATTACATACAATTTTGAAAAAAAATAGTTCGAAATTTTTGACCGTCTGAATGAATCACCCAGAAGCGGCCAGCTTTGGCCAATAGTAGAGGAATTATGTTTCTTCAGGAAAACGCCAGGCCACATACATACAGGGTGTCCCACGAGCAGTGTGCCAAAAAGCTAGAGCGTGTAGGTCTGGTCAAGACAAGAAAAAAATCGTATGGGAAGGAGGGGTCTATTCCCCCCCCCCCCTCCCCCCCGTTTAGCCGGGAGGGGCAATTTTCTAAAAAAATTTACTTAATTTGGAAAAAAAATTATTAGAAATCAACAGTTACATCCACAATGCCGTGATATATTTTTTTTGTAAAGCCAGAAACTCCTTCTTTCATCTTGCTTTTAAACGAAGCTGTTTTAAGGAATAGTTTTTGAGAAATTAATTTTCAAACTCAAAATTTTGAAAAAAAAATGAAAAAATAAAATTTCGAACTATTTTTTTTCAAAATTGTATGTAATTAAGTACTAATTTTTTTTTCAAAAATTCAATTCTCTTATTAGTATGCATTATGCATACACTGATCGAAAAAATAAACAAACGAAGAACATAATTGTGAGCTTTAGCAGAAAAAATCAAAAATACACACTGCTAGAACGCACAAAAACTTAAAGAATATTACAAAAAGAAGGGAACCAGGCATACGCGAATCATAATATTTACATTAACGAGCAATTAACCCCATACTTCAAAAAACTAATGTGGCTGTCAAAGTCAAAGACAAAATCAGCTCGATGGAAATTCGTCTGGTTCAAAAACAACAAAATACTAGCAAGAAAAAGTGAAGGTGATCATGTCATTGAAATGGAAACATTCAGCGATGTCGAGAAAATAAAAAAATAAATTAACACAAAATGCGTACGGTACGAACAAACACATAACAAAAACAAAACAAAAATGGAGTATGAAATGGAAGAATTAAAAAATATAAACTTTAAAAAACTAAGCTAATAGAATTTAATAAAAATGAGTTAGCATATGTTTTTTTTAAATATAAGATCAATGAGGAAAAATTGGGACAGTTTCATGCTTTATTTAAGGGACATTATATCTAGATTAGATATACATAATTGTCCTAGCAGAGACAAATATAAAAGAGGAAGAAAGCAATTTGTCCTCAATAGATGGATTCCACGGCGAGTTCTATTTATAACAGAAATAAAATCACATTCGGAGGAATAGCTGTCTTTCTTAAAAATAATATAACTTATGAAAGAACTGAAAGAAATAGCACCAATTACGAAAATATATCCATGAGCATCACGAAATAAATTTGAAGCCACAATCATTACAGTATACAGTTTCCTAATCGTGTCGCGTGAACTGGGCCAACATTCCGGCGCTTAGCTACTCGACTCGAACAGACTGGAACCACAGGAGACCATGCAGGGCGTGGCCGCCACCGGACTGGTCATTCGGCCGAAAATATTGCCGCTGTGACGGCCGATGTCGCTGAGAACGAAGAAACACCAACCAGACGACGGGCCACGCAATTGAGCATCACCAAACCCTACAGCGAATTAGTGAAAGACTTACACATGTTCCCGTACAAAGTGCAAACAGTGTATCAGTCAATGCCTGCTGACCGTCAGTCGCGCGTAAATTACTGTCAAGCCATTCTTAATCTCAGTAATGAAGAGGACCATTTTGTGTGGAAAATCATCATGAGCGGCGAGACGCATTTCCACATAAGCGGTTACGTCAATAAACAAAAAAAAAATCCACGTGTGATGCAGGAAGAGCCTTAACATCCACACAAAGCCACTGTGCGGTGTGGCGTTCTCTCAGGAGGAGTGATTGGGCCGATTTTTTTTAGGACGCCATCGGCAAAACGATGAATGCTGCAGGGCCTTGATATACTTGCTTCTTACTGCCGGAATTGAATGAGTGGGGCTATGTGAACATGTGGTTTCAACAAAACGGTGCAACCGCACACACAGCATGAGCCACAATGGATGTTGTGAAGTAAGCGTTTTTTGGAAGCGTAATCTCCCGTTTTGGCCATTTGGCATGGCCAGTTAGATCGCCCGATTTAGCCATCCCAGACTTCTTTCTTTGGAGCTACTTGAAGTCGCGGTCTTATGCCAACAAGCCTCAGACAATCGCAGCCCTAAAGGAGAATATTCGACAGGAATGCGAACAGTTGTCACCGGAAATATTGCGGAAAGTCATGGAGTCAATGCTATAAAACGGGTATCAACACTGGCGGCAGCTATTTGGCGCACATTATCTTTTCTACTAAATAAAAAAATTATAAAGGTCCAAATAAAAACGTTGATTACTAAAATTATTTTTTTTAATTTAATAATTCAAAAACATAATTGGATGATAAATTTTGCGCCACAAAAAATAACTTTCCGCCTTTGAATATTTTTATATTTCGTTCATTATGGCGAGATCAAAACAATATACTGAAATTGGATTGCCGGTAGTAATATAAATTTCTAATTTGATTCATGTCAGACTCACCAAAAGTATTATTTAAATTTGCTACACTTTCCTTTATTCTCTGGTGAACCCTTCTGATGAAAGATGGTAGCAGCTTTAATAAATACTATTAAAACATTCCTACCAAAATATACACTTCAATATAATATCAATATCAGACGTTTAGGAATTGTACTACCAGAAAACTTGATTCGCACCCGAGTATAAGCTTTTCCTTTGGTTGAAGTCACTTACCATTAACTGTAGCGCTTAGACGCAACTACTGGTTTATTGTACTGCCGGAAGGACGTATTGTTTAATTTGAGTTGTTGACAGATATTCAAATTCAGGACGTGACGTTTGTAATCTGACCTTTATAACCAGCCTGCACCACTTACGCCATCTATCGGAAACGATTCCCACTTGTACACTTGATTTATATAGAAGAATCCATAACTCGTACGCAATTGTTTACCGTGTGCCGTAAAAGTATTTCTGACTTCCTAGATTTAAACATGAAGAATGAAACGGAAATGCACGTTAAGTATTCGTCTCCTTGAAAAGTTAAGCTTAAAAATTTAATTTCGTTCCCTGCCACTACTCATCCGATGTCTTTGGCAGACGATCATCCATCCTCTCCGCCCACAATTCCAATTAATTTAATTGCTTCCGCTTTGGACCCAGCCTTTTCTCCATTTCGAAAAAAAAAATTTCATATTTGCTTAATCCACTCGGCAGTCTGATTCGTAAAGTGCTTGGAGCGTATTTGGTATATATAATACGTTCCATAACCACAAGCCGATTAAAACAATTAAAATCCCATCCCGACATTAATTGCAGCAACGGCTTCCCGTCCTCGATGTTTTTGATCTGCGCTTACAGCGCTGAAGGTCCTTTCTACATCTCAACCCCATCCACTTGAGTCTACTCATTAATTTACTTAACAAATTGCACTCACTTATTGCATAAAACAAAATTGAAGAAGAAAAATACAAAAAAGCCGGTAAGTTGAGGGAGAAAAAAAAAATAGATTGCAACGTTGCCCTCATGGCTGCCATTAAGGTGGTTGCTCACTTTTAATTCCTTCCGCTAGCTCATTCATCATGCGCTAGGACGACGAATGCTGTTCTGTTTTCATTTTTAAGGGATATGACTGTGCCTGTTTCGCGGTGGAGAGTCATCTCGGTCTTGGGTGGTTTACTTGAATCACCGCGAACTCATTATCGACTCCCAGCCTCATCCTCCTGGTCGTCGTCGCTGGCATTCCCATCGACGTCGCTCCTTTGTCGTTTGCCACTCGGGATGCAAACGTATCCTCACTAATTGTTACCATAATCGTCAGCAATGTCAAAGCTGCGTTCTTTATTTCAACTCGGTATTCTATGTATGCAGAGTCACGGCGTCATCATCCCAAGCCACAAGTGCTCTTTATGGGGCAAATGCACGACGGAGACGTAACCGACGCGCCCTACCTGGGACAGATGCTGACGTTGCCGGTTGTCGTGGTGTCGATGGGGTTCATCCTCCAGACGTACTCGAGGTTTTCATATGTTTCGCATTCAAGCCTCTTCCCAGGGCGGACGTTAACCGAGAAAATGGGATGTTGATTTCCCTTAATTCTACTGGGACCTATTGAGTGATAGAGGCGTGTAGGGTTACCCTCATTTTAACCACAATATGTTAAAGCACTAAGATTCCCCGAAATATAATAATTTTGCCTGAGGCTTATTCCTATCTTCTCAATAACCGGATTCAGCTAAGCCTCCTGGCAACCTTGTTAAAACCAGCGTTATTAAGAGCTGTTAATAAAAACAAAGTAAGGTGAACAACGTGTGACTTCCTTTGGCTTTTGGCTTCCACGTCCGTCTAGGCTTAGGAATCGTTTCATTTTTCCATCGTATCCTTCCCCCATTACCTCGACACCATGAACGAGTGTTCCCTTTCGTAACATTATGCTTTTTCATTTCGCGCCATGCCGCCTATTCAGTTCTATTCATTACGTTTAAGCGCTGATGCGTATTGAGAGCACTTAAACGTGAATCCCGCGAATCCAAACAAAAAAGGGGGGAAAAAACAACAACAATTCCCCCAGTACGTATGCGGGCACATAAGGAATAAAATAAAACTGTTGGACTCTTGAGCACATGCCCAAAGCGTGAAAAGGCAACACAACAACAACAACAATAGCGAGAGCAACAAGAGAAGAAAGTCCTTCAAGCTCTACACATAAAATCGTCATACAAAGGACCACTTCAGTTGGGTTTTTGATTTTTTTTTCTATTTTTTTTAACCAGGACGACAACGACGACGATGGCGATGATGATGAGAATGAAACCTTTCGCGATTTATACGTGCAAAGTCATCCTGCCCGCGCGATTCTATTCGCAGAATAATCCCAGTCGAGTCAAAGTCTCATGTCCCAGTCGACATTGTTCCGAGTGTTATCCTGGTTTTTTGTTGTGTTCCGACCTAGCTGTTAACAGGCTTTCCTCCATTCCTTCGTTGTGCTATTCCTCTATTGTTGCACATTTGTTGCGCTTTTTCACTGTTCTTTTGTTGTTCTTTTTTATTTTTTATTTTTTCAATATGGACCTTGGTTAGGGATTCTCTCTCGAGTCTTTGGGGACGACCACCGGCAAACCCCTGAATGGGGAAAAAATGCAGCGCTTAAGAGTTTTTGGCGTGCAATTTGTTTCGAGGATTTTTCGCTTTTAATTAAAAATGCGGGTGAAGAAAGGTTTCGTTTTTTTTTCAGTGTGTTTTTTAGCGGTTTTTTGTCGGTTTTTATGGCTTTTGTGAAGTCTGAACCTTTTTGGAAGACCAAGATACTTCTAATTAATACAAAGTTCAAAGTGTTATTAGAATTGCTATTACTCTGAAAAGAACGCCTCTAAAAATGTAAATACAATGTGCTTTGAGAGGAGCACTCGTGAATAAAGAAAAATTCATAATTCGGCAGGTAGTCTCGGACGTACATAGGTGGTCCATGGATATGTCCTGCGAATACATGAGATGAAGTAGTTACTCTCATCTTGAGATGACTTATGAACTGAACTCTTCGACAAGGAAGATAAGATATAGAACTGCAGCCTTTTATGATTTGTGAAAACTCACAAGGTGTTTGTAACTAGATCGGCCGTGGAACTCTTGATATTTTAAGAAGCAAGCTTTAAACAATATGTCTCGGCCTTTGACGGCCTTCGGAAAAATATAATGAAGTGCTCCTACGAACTTGAGATGTTGATTGTGACATTTTGCAAGTCTACTCTGAGCAAAAAAAAGTGTTATTAAAAGCTCTTCACAGGAGGCCGAGATGTTAATGACAATGCCCGTTATGGACGCTCTAGCTCGTCAACAATGGATGAAAATCGTCGATTTACCATCAGAAAAGTTGCTGAGGATGTTGGTATATCTTACGGGTCATGCCATGAAATTTTTTCAGATATTTTTGGCATGAAAAGTGAGCGAAGTTCCGAAATTACTTAATTTTGCCAAAAAGAACCATCGAATGAGCATCGCTCACGGACTGTTGAATGAGGATCTAGATTTCCAGAAAAAAAAAACACCACAGGTAACAAAACGAAGTATATGAATGAGTCGCCGAAACTAAAACGCAATGGAAATGACAAAAGAACAGAGACCGAAAAAAGCACAACAAGTGCGGTCAAATGTGAAGGTTTTTGACTGTACCTGCTTCCTGATCGTTCTTAATTTTTTATCCAAAAACAAAACTGTTATCGTGCTTGAGCCACCGTATTCACCGTACTGGTCTCCTGCGTCGTTTTTATCTTCCCAAAACATCACCTAACATGTCACCTTATTTTTTGAACAAACTTCATTCGTGGTGAACCCGAACTAAAGCTTCTATCGGTCATCCATATTTATGTCTGGTTCATTTTTGGATTATATGACTTGCGAAAAAGACTGTGCTATGTCTTCTTAGTGTTCTGGTGGGAGTTAGCGAAATACATTTTCGGTTCAGCACCAACAACTGAGCCACGAAATTTCCTAATCCCGTCGACTAAAAAAAATACAATATCGACAGTCCAGTCAAGAGGGCTTTATCTATATGGACTACTGGAAATATCAGGCGGTTTTTTTGACCGTTATTCTTCAACTGTCCTTTTTCGGCATATTCATCAATATTTAGGTTGTCTGCACCGCGGTTTGGGTTAGAGAATGTAGCTAAAGTTCTACTCGCCCATTGTACAGCGTGCGTATGGCATTTGCGGACTAATTCAAATTATACCTAATTTGCTTATATTTTTCACAAAATTTATTGTTTGCCAATTGGTTAAGGTCCCCTTCCACCTCTGTGCGCCACTTTGTCTTTCACGGTTGGATTCGGGCCGGAGCTGTGTTGTGCATTCACCCTACATTCACCCATCTTAGACGTTGAATCCGGAGATGTCGCACTAGGCCGATGTCGCTGTACAGCCCGTATAGTTCTTCGTTGAATCTTCACCTTCGAACTCCGTTTATACAAATGGGACCGTAGATTAAACCCAAAATGTTCCTTTCGGAGCGACTAAGGACCTCCTCATCTGCTTTCATTAAAGGCCAGGCTTTTGCGCCGTAGATGAGGACTGGGATGATTAAGGTCTTATATAGCAGTCTTTCGAAAGAGGGCTCTACTTCGCAATTTATTCTTGACCCTAAAGAAGCAGCGATTGGCAAGGAAAGTTCTACGTTTCACCTCAGCGCTTGTGTTGTTGTCATAAGTGCGCCAAGGTAGACGAAGTCCTTGAGCACTTCGAAATTACAGCTACCAAGAGTGACCTTTTGGTCAAAACGATGTTGTACGTCTTTTTGTGATGACAGCATATATTTGGACTTAGCCTCACTGACCTTAAGACCAATCCTAGCCGCTTCCTCCTCAATGCTTACGACAGCCTCTCTCGTTGAGCCATTACGCAGACGTTGACCTCTCGCTCTAGCCATTACGCAGAGTTGAAATAGATCGTACGACTTGTGTTAGACAGTGACTCTTGCACGGTCTTTTCAAGGACAATGTTGAAAATAGTTGCATGACAGTGTGTCACCTTTTTTTAATATCAAATGTGTCGGTTAGGACGTTACCGACCATAATGGAGCAGCGAGAGTGCTCCAAGGCAATGCGTTTGCAGAGATATTAAAAATAAACATGGTTCCGTATTGCTCGTCTCTGTGGACACTATCATAGGCGGCCTTAAAATCAACCAAAAGGTGATTGGAATTCTTGGGTCTTCCCCATGATCTACTGCAATTTAAATAATTGGTATATTGAGAACTTGACCTGAAGCCGCACTGATAAGAGCCGATCAGATTACATACACAAGGGCTTCACACAAAACGGCAGAGAAGATCTTGCATGTGATTATTCCTCTATAGTTGGCGCAGTTATAGGGGCCTCCTTTCTTGTGGATCGGGCAAACCATAATGAGATTCCATTCGTCGGCTATGCTTTCCTCTGACTAAATGTTGGTGCGTGCGCCTTACAAGCTCTTCTCGAGCCGCCTTAAATACCCCAGCAGACGGCCTGCATTCGCGGATCTACGCGTATTAGGCGAATGGATTATTACTATTTACCTTATTATTAAACTCTCGAGCATTATTCATGCGAGAGTATCTCTCCATCTCCTCGATCTCACGTTTTCCGTGCTCTCTTTTTTCCTTTCTAAAAAGCGTGTGTTCCTACCTTCTTTTCTGCTCGTAGAGCTCCCGAGCAGCTCTGGTTCCTCTTTGTAGCATGATCTTGTAAGCATGTTGCTTTGCTGTATGAGCTTGTCAAACTGAGCTACATCAAACCAGGGGTTCCTGGGGTTCGAGGGAGACGCGGTCGGCAAATATTCTAGCGGTCTTTTGCGATTGTATCCTCCCGACGTCAAACTTAAGTTGTTCTGCTCGACTCCGTAGTCAAGGTTGGCTTCTCGGAAGGTTCGTACATCTAAAATGCTGGAGGAGTGTCTGGCGTCGATCATGAAGTGATCAATCTGGTTGGTGGTCGATTGATCACCTTACCTTACCCTTGTAGATGTTGAGATGTGGACATCGTGTGCTTGCTACAAGGTGGTTACATCCAGCTAGAGGGTCTATTAGCCTGAGCTCAAATTCGGATGTGGCGTTATAGAGCTTAGCCTCGATCAACTTTTTCTTGTTCTTAAAATTCATGCGGATTGTTATTAGGCGTTCGCTTACAGGTCAGAAGCTTAAAACTTTTTGTCGGAGTGTTGCTCGAAAAACAAATCCGCACCCGAATTTTTGTTTCTTATTTTAATTGTAGCAGTTACCGTAATAGATATCACAGTTTTTCATCCTTTTTTTTGCCTGGTTCATCCCACTGCGCTTTTTAGAGTGCAGTTACATCTCCTTTGTAGCAGTCGAGGCTTTTTTCCAGTTGGTTACCTGCACCTCACATTCCATCTGTGAGTATCCGAGTCCTGCTGTTTTTCATAATAAATTTTGTTAGTCTTTGCTCTGTTTGCTCGCTCCCTCTCTCCTTTCTGTCCAACAGTAACTATTAAATGAAACTTCCTAATGGTTATAATTGATATGCCCAATGGATCACTTATGGCAATATGGTGCATGGTGCGTGGTAGAAATTTTCGAAAAGCCGAGACTGATTGGGACTTTGGAGGCGTATCCCTGTGCCACGAGCTGTGGCTTGAGAGTGAATCCAACCAAAAAAAAAAATGAGAGGCGACCATTCTTATTATGTACGAATACTAAGAGGACCAACATAAAACCGTAGCCTAGAAAGGCTAGAGAGAAAGGCTGTAATATATCTGTCGGCCAAAAATGGTGGCTTCAATTTTAAATGACTCCATGGATGTACACTTAACGAAAAAAAAAATATCGCTAAGTCAAAAGGGCTTCATAGGGACTACTGGGGCTGCCTTACAGTCTCTTTAAAACACATTCCACACCTGTTCTATTCGGCATATTCATAAAATGTTGGCTATCTGCATCGCACTCCGGGTCAAAGAATGCGGCTGATGGTCTAAGTAGCCTCTATGACCGCGGTAAGTTGGGAAGAGCGTTACCAAGAGATTCGATAGTGTTTTCGACTAATCCTATTGTATAGGGTTCCTATGGTATTTGAGGACAAATTCAAGTTAAATCATTTTCCTTGCATACATTACAATGTCTATTTGATTGTACAATTTTTCAATAAAATCTCAGTCACCGACAATAACCTACTCAATTCTGGACCGGAAAGGATTGCATGTCCGATTCAAAAGCTCTTTATTCATATTGATCATGAGCTTAACTATGCTTCACACATGATAATTCAGGGGATTGAAGTATGAGGAACTGGGGGAGTATAAGTTCGGGGTGATGGGGGCATGGACATTTACGGTCATTCAATCCTGTGTAGAAGCAAAGTACTGCATTAATTTGTATGCTCTGTCTTCGTGTGTATGACATGAGGAACCTCTTTAGGATCCGAACTTAGCCATGTATCATTTTTGGTTTTTCTGGTTTTGATCAACATTTTTTTCGGCACAGAAAAACAACAACATTTTAGAAGCTTCAAGTAGACTAAGCTTGTTCAAAAGACGCTTTGCGCTGATACTTCTTTGAGTTATTACCAAAGTGAATTGTCCTCAACGCATAGCATATGATTTACAGCGAAAGTTTTCGTGGAAAGTCGACGTTATTGTTGCGGGCCACTAGTCGGTTGAGGATGACGCATCCAACCACTTTTTAAGCAGTTACCGATTTCTGGGAAGGACCATGCAGACCGTTTTGGCAACCCTGTTACCATCGACCATGATAAATATATCTGTAAACTAATCCTCTATTTAAATTCTTCCGCATACCTGGTATCGAAATGGCAGCCTTTGAAAACTAATATTTCTGCATACCTATCCCAAATACGGCGCTTTATTCTGACTTTATTGCCTTGAGTTGACTTCTCCGTCAAAGAAAACAAACGACCAAAAATTCTAGAATAAATTATAAAATAATTTAGGATTGTCATAAATAGATCTGCCCTACTACTGCCTTAGTTCATTTAATGGTAATTGCAAAAACATTGCTTGTTGTGCAAAATATTGAATTTAACAACAATTTTGAAATTTCTTATTGCTTAGAAGTTATTGGTAGTAAATTATAATAGCGCGGGTCATTCAGCGGCAGAGGGGTAAGGAACAGCAACGAGGATACCACTACTTTTTTGGTTGAAGGACAGGACCCAATCTCTGAGGAACAATGGATACAAAAATTTACGAAGCACTACAAAATCCCAACACTCAGCTGCCAAATGCTTCAACATCTCGGACCGAACAAACTAAAGCTCTCCATCGCAACGAAATATGCCTGGCTATTTCTTAATTCCGGCCGCCCACTCACTTTAGGTAGAACAACATTTACCAAATGGAGCGAAAAGTTTGATTCTCACCCTTATTCTACTACAAAACCTCAACATAAACGTAGTAATAAGAATAATATAAGTAAAAAGCACTCCAAGCCCCCATCCAAACCCCACGATAACTGGAGCTACAAAACCAAACTCTTCCCAATTTTTAACCACCCATCAATTTCCCATTTACAGTCTTCTTCCTCAGTTCTACCAAAACCTCAAAGCCAACGGGTCAGCTTTAATCTGAATCCAACTAGTTCTCCTGCCAATACACCCTTACCACCTTCAACCCTAGTACACGACCCGGATCCAAACTCATTCCCAAAATTCGACCTTAAATCCGGAGCCAAGTATCCTAACTTTCGAAGCTCTCACATCCTTAATCCCTCTACACCCGCCCCATCTAACACCTCAGCTACAGCCAGATCCTCATCTCTCTCACAATCTTCAAACCAACTTCCTTCGATATCAGTCTCCTCCAAATCTTTCGTTGATCCCCTGCCACCTTCAGTCAAACTTACACAGCAATCTATTGACCCCAACGAATCTCGATACGCACTCTCCAGGTTAAGAGACAAAAAAATCTATGAGAACATTCGACTCTTCTTGGCTTATCTTCACGACAAATCAGATTCGGTTTGCTATGAAGGTAAAACAAACACCAGCGTAATGGTCTCAATTCAACGAGAAGGTCTCCCCACCGATTTCACTACCCTCAAGAATCTTTTCATTAAATATCACGAGTTTTTCAATATCTCACCCAAAAAAGTAACAAACGATCTTGATACCTTCAGACAATATATACATTCAAAGCGCATATCGCACCTTCAGCGCAGCAGAGCTGACCATAATAGGTTTTTTCGGTCCTAAAAATCTCACCCTCCCTGCCACACTAACGCCCCCCGAAAACCTTCCTCTTACCTTTTATTATCAGAATGTAATAGGCCTGCGCTCTAAAACTCAGGCTGTCCTGCAGCAATCTCATGCGTTACCTTTTGAAATATTTGCCTTAACCGAAACGAACTTAATCCCTAGCATAAACAACCTTGAACTATTCCCATCCAACTTTAACGTCTATCGCGATGATGTTAACCGATCTACTGATGGTTGTCCATGCCGCGGTGTTCTTCTAGCTGTCCGAAACTCAATTGACTCCTCTCTCATAGCAACTTCATCTTCGCCATGCCTCGACTTTGTTTCCATTAAAATTGTACTACCCCGGATATCGCTCTACGTCATCTGCTTTTACATTTTGCCATCACAACCTATTGAAACTTATAACTGTGCCATTGATACAATCGATAATTTAATTGAATTACGAGATCCCCAAGACGAGATCCTCGTCTTCGGTGACTTCAACCTTCCTCACCTTAAATGGATCCCTTCAGACGACCAATCGTTTTACATTGCCTCTAATCCTACTGCAGCCAAAGAATGCCTCCTCTCTGACCGCCTAGCTGATTCCAGCCTTAACCAAGTTAGCGGCATTTTGAATTTCATGGGCAGACAACTCGACCTAATTTTCACAAGTGACCCCTTCAACTCCTCAGTTTCAGCTTCTCCGCTGTCCCTATCAACCGTCGACAACTACCACCCTCCCCTTCTCCTCTCGTTCTTTCACAACTCTCCTCTTCAGAACCCTCCCCCCACTGTTCGAATCTCTCACGATTTTCACAAAGCCAACTTCCGTCAAATCAATGAATATCTCAATAATGCCCCTTTTAATTTCAACGACCTTACCGTAAATGATGCCATATCTATATTCTACAAAGAAATATTTAACTCCTTCTCCCTTTATGTACCTCTTTCTCGACAAAAAACCTCATCCACCTCCCCACCATGGTATAACCGCAGGCTCCGTTCTTTGAGAAACAAACGAAACAAGCTGTGGTCAACTTTCCTTCGTACTCAATCCCCAAATGACTTCTCTAACTATTTAGGTACTTACCTGCATTTTGTAGAGCTTTATAAATCCCTCTATCAACAGTACCTAGTTGAGACGCAAACCAACCTTATAAATAATCCCAAGTCCTCCTTTCAATTCGTTAACCACAAAAGAAAATCTGATGGCTACCCTAACTCACTCTCCTTCAATAATGAAACTTCCAATGATCCTCCTTTTTGCCACATTTTTCAATCAATCTTTTACCCATGATTCCTTTGCACTCGATCATACCTATTTCAACTATTTACCTAATTTCTCCTCCGGACCATTTCTCCCTCGTAGTGTCGACCCGATTATCATCGAAGAAAGATTAAAGCAACTTAACGATGAATTCGCCCCTGGCCCCGACGGCCTCCCAGCTATATTTTTGAAAAAAATGTTTCTCCTCCCTTTCTCTACCTCTTTCAAAAATCTTCAGCCTATCCCTTTCCCAAGGTGAATTTCCCCATATATGGAAAACCTCTTTTATAACACCTAGACACAAAAGTGGTCCGAAGAGTGACATTAACAATTACCGTCCCATTGCCAATCTCTCTCATATACCCAAAATATTCGAAAGTATTTTGTATGATAATTTAAGTTTTCAATGCAAGTCTTTGATTTCCCCCAGGCAGGCTTCCTTAAAGGCAGGTCGACAACCACAAACCTTATTGAATTCGTTTCCTTCACCCTCTCAGCCTTAGAAAATGGCAAGGAAGTCGATGTTATCTCAACTGACTTCAGTAAGGCCTTCGATAAAATTTCACACAGACTAATACTCTTCAAACTGTCTTCCCTTGGCTTTGAGCCCATCTTATTAAAGTGGATTTCCTCATATTTGGAAAATCGCAACTACAGCGTCCGCTTCTGCCCTCTCTAACCCCTTCCTTGCTTCTTCCGGTGTCCCCCAAGGCAGCCATTTAGGCCCGCTTCTTTTTACCCTCACCATAAATGATATTGATATGGTTATCAAACATTCCCACATCTCCCTATATGCCGACGATGCTAAACTTTTTAAGATCATTTCCTCAAAACTTGACTCTTCCCTTATTCAATCGGACCTCAACAGCTTTTCCACCTGGTGCTCCAAGAACTGCCTCGGCCTAAACATTTCAAAGTGTCAATCCATTACTTTTTCCCGCAAACGCAACAAACCTCCTCCCCGCCTCTACTTTCTCCATAATCAACCCCTTTCCACCCTTAAAGTGATCCGTGATCTTTGTGTATTATGCGACCAGGAACTCAATTTCCTTGCACATATCAGCGATATAATTCTTAAGGCCAATTCTGCACTCGGCTTCGTGAAACGATGGTCTAAAGAATTTTCCAATCCCTACGTCACTCGGTCTCTTTACATAACCTTTGTTCGCCCTATTCTCGAATACGCGTCTCAAGTGTGGTCTCCTTACTATCATTCACACATTTCCAGAATTGAGAGTGTCCAACGTCGCTTTCTCCGTTTTGCTCTTCGCGGCTTACCCTGGGACAATCCTCTGATCCTACCTCCCTATCAAGACCGCCTAAAACTTATTAATTTGAACTCGCTGGAAGAACGAAGAGTGATATCGGACATCCTTTTCATCCTCCGACTCCTCTCAGGTACCATCGACTGCGAGTCCCGTTATAACTCTATCTTTTTTAACACTAACCCTCGTAATACACGAAAGCCACGTCTCTTCTATGTACCGGCCTCTCGTACCTCCTATGGCTCCAATGAACTTATCTCTCGAATGCTGCGGAATGTTAATGCGAAAAACTGTTTCGACTTTAACATCAGCACTCCTTGTCTAAAACTCCATCTCAATCGCCATCTTTCTTAGATCGTAAGTTAAATTAAGTATGTAGCTTGAATTAAGCACAATAAAATGGGGGTATAGCCCTCCCCAAAATCAAATCAAAAAACCCGCGACTGTCAGAAAACCACCTAAGGGTTAGTTTATGCACCTAAAAAGCGTACTAAGGTCATTAAATCATTGAAATTGCATGGCTAAAACTATGAGCTCATTTTCTCGAAACTGCTTTTTCAAAATTTGCATACAAAATTACTCACAAAATAATATATCGATTTAGCGCGAATTCAAACACATTTTAAACTGTTACACCTCTTAGGTGTGATTTTTTGAAGAGATTCAAAAACAATTATTTTCAAACATCAATCAAAAGTCGATAATTTTGTTTTTGCTTTTTCACTATGAACTGAATAGCGATGATGAATTGTATCACATTGAAACGTTTCTATTAAGCTGCAGATAAATGGATTTTGGGGTCAGATGTCAAGTGCAGTGTGTGGCAATTTGAATCATGGAGTAGTTTAGCTATCGCAACATGTCGATTGACAATTCTTTTTTCCAAATTTGAATGAGTTACCTCCGAGTTCATATGATTTTCCTTCTTTAGATCACTGCCAGTTCATGTGACATCATCGAAACAGGTGGTAGTAGGAGCGGGCGATGAATGGAGGAGAATGAGACTGGTTTGTTGGGTGTCCCATTTCAGTGTCTCCTGGTAGGCTTTCACGATTTGAGTATCATGTTACCGAGCGTTGTCGTGCTTCAAAATCGCTTCGTCGCGTCATTGATCTTATTTTGCTCGTTTTTCAAAAATTATCAGCGCAAACGCATAGTCGTAACTTGTACTTAGTAGAGAACTTGTAGTAGTGACAATAGCCCATATTATACCACGCCGGGCAGGTCTCGACACATCCAACATGAACTTCAATCCTTGGATGCTTGGCTTGGTCACCGATCATAACCACCATGCAGTACCCCACTATTTGTTTTCATTATGTCATAATTGAAACACTTGATTTGTTTATGTATGGTGAACGCATCTATAGAGTGATTTGCTGTTTGGTTGTTTAGTGTTCTATTCGCATCGAGATCAGCCATATTTACTTAGTTACCATTTTATCATGGAAAGAAAAATATCCATCAATCAAAATGCTTTGTGAAAAATGTTTTTCACAGACTACGATCATTACAGCGCCATCATAATCGACCTACTGAACAGATAATTCTGGCAATTCAGCCCGTGCACCCGTATGCGTATGCGTAGATTGTGTGCAGAGGAAAATATTGCTGCTCTATCCGCGAAAATACTGCCCTTGCAGGAACTGAAGCTGAGCGACCTGCCAGTGTAGAATTTTCAGTGACTGCGCCTTAGAAAATAAAGATCCGCATTATGCAAACAATTATCTTCAGCGACAAAGCCCATTTCTGGTTAAATGGGTGTAGCATATTAATAAACAAAACTGCGTATTTGGTCTGATAAGCAACCTCAGGAATATACAGACCTGCAGTTTAGATGACCGTGAGAACAACGTAACCGTCAATAGCGATGGCTATTACTCTATGATTTCCAACTTTCTCACCCAGGTCAATATGTGCTACACGCCACACAGCACGCAAATAAATGGACCAATTGGGATATTTGTTCGATTTTGGATCGATGAATTGGCCGGCTAGATCGTGCGATCTGTCGCCTTTAGGAAATTTTGTATAAGGATACGTTAAAATATTTGTATTTATCAGGAAGCCAGTGTCAATTGAAATCGACATTACATGTGTTATTATCGACATGGCAGGTTATATTCCCGAATATATGACTCCAAAGTAAATTCTCGGTATGGACCACTTAAAATTAATCGTGGCAAAATTTGAATAAAATAATCTCAGAAAGATAAATGGCAGACATCATTTTATCAGTTCAAATAAAAATATTATACACTTTTGGAATTTTCCTGTGGTTTCTTTCACAACTACAAGCTAAATGTAGTAAAAACTCACATATTATAGGTTTTTGACATGAGTCTTGATTCAGTAATCCCTTCAAGCCTGTGTCTTCAAACTTTTTCCATTTCGAAATCACAGCTTTTTACCCTAAAATTATTCTTGGTGTGAAGAAAATTTCTATACTTTGCCTGAAAAAAAAGAAACAAATAAAATTTCCTTCACAAACATGTGCATGGTCCGCTCATAAATACTAAACACAAAATAAACAAAAAGAAAACACAAAAAGGGAATCATTCATTGGCATTTGACAACTTAACTGAGACCATTAGGTCAAAGACACCAAAGACGAACGGCTATGGCTACGGTCACCGTTGACAGATCCCGTAAACAGGGGAAATGTCAGTGACGACTGGAAAGGCGCCGTTCGGCCTAGGCCTTCTAAAAGACCTAGAAAGTTGTCAGAAGGTCAACCAAGGAGTGACAGCAAGAAGTTGCCCGCAACAACAACCAAGAAGGAGTAGCAAACGACAAGGAGAAGAAAAAAGACCGTAGAACAAAAAAAGACAAAAAGATCGAAAGTCCGGCCGAAGCTACATCAAGGCAGAACCATGACAACAACTCCCACACGAATAAGTTAAGAAGTGTTCGTCAAAGCAACGACGCAGTGTTGACGCTAAGGTATACGTATATATAGGGAGCGCCGTGGCGCAGTGGGTAGTGTGTCGGCCGCTGACGCAAGATGAGCGAGTTCGGATCCCGATAACACCAACGCCATCGAATGATTATTTCGCGGCGTCCCTCCTCGGCGGGGTACTGGCAAAACCCCCCGTTGTATACTTGCCATGAAAAAGCTTCTCGGCTCTCGCCGTTCGGAATCGGCATTAATCCGTTCACTTATGTGAAAAAACAAATCGCACACAACATAAGTGAGTAAAAAGAAGCTTGGCTCTGGCTCCACATGAGCTCCAACGCCATCTAAGGTGTCTGTCTGGCAGTACAATGGACCAGTATTTGTGTCTGAGTGCTCCCACAGATAGCAGAAACCTCCAAAAAAGAGAAAGAGAAACCTTTCGACTACGTCGCCTACAAGCGGGGGACGAGTGTGTTGTCGACACTAGTTGAGGCTATCGCTCAGCGGGTAAAACGGTGAGTAGGGACTAATTGGACGAAATTGATTCTCCGACCCACACGAGATTGATCAATTCCTATTAGTATCTACTCCGAGGCAAATACCGTAGGGTCAGTTCTCCGATTTGAGTTTAAGCCCAGTCAACTACGATCGAGTGTCCCGAACGGGCCTCAATCCGGAGCGCGTCGGTGTCACAAATAAATTTATGTGACAGATCCTGGCTCGGCGAGTATACCCCGGCCCAGAAAGCTCGTTATACTGTCAGTCGCATATATTTTTTTTTAAACTTTCCTTTAAAGGCGCTAATTTCGCTCAAAAGTTTATATTTTCACTTACAAAAGGAATATACGAGTATGACGCCGATGATATGTATACGAGTTGACAGATACCAAAGTTTACCATGCGACATTTCTTATTTAATAGTTCTGTCATCATTTCGAGAAATCACATGTACAGAGATTTCTTTTTAGGCGATGGAGCCAGCTTTGTGGCATGTGGCGTCATTCTATTCAGATTCAACTTGAATACATAAATAGTACCGAATTCAGACAAGGAAATCGTATGAAAAGGTCTTCTGTTATCGTCGTTATACGTGCTATGTGCGGATCACGATCATTTAGAAATATCAGAATTTCTGAATTGCGGCCGACTGTTCGTACATTAGGTCCACCGTGAATTGAAAGCATAAAAACATGAGGAAGGAACAGACACTATCATCTATCATTGACAAAAAACCCTTCGAACTCAATGAGAACCATTGCGAGGGAGCTTGAAGTTTCGAAGGAACTTCTCCGTCGACTTGTCCACAAAGAATTTGCGGTATAAATCCTATGTCATGCACGCTCAGGATAGTTTATGTCGCCACAAACTCGGAAACAAAGAACTATCCGTGTCAAATGTCTTTTGAATAAACTTAAGACCCCTGAACCCTGAACTGTTGTGATCCTCTGACGAAACAAGATATTGATCAAGACCAGAAAACTAACCGCCCGATTCTCCAAAATTCCCCATGTTATGCACATGAAATTTCCAGTTTCTGTCGTCGTTTTAGGAGTTACGAGCAACGAAGAACATGTTATGTCACCTCATTTTGTTCCTCAAGGACTTCGGGATAATGCTGCCATCTATATTCGAGGTTTTAGAAAGCGTTGTGAGACCCTGAATTGACAGCCTACGCGGGGAAAGACCATATAGGTACATATCCCATCAGGATTTCAGACAAAGCGATGGCGACACAGGATTGAATGGCCGAAAATATTCAGGACCACATCACCCAGAATTAATGGCCTCTTAGCTCCTTAGACCTTAGTCCCCTTTTTTATGGTTTCGCGCCAAGAGATGTAGAATCTTCGATCAAGACACTGGTAGCCCGGGCTACCAGCAAGCGGGATATTGTCCTCCTTTTTCGACGCGCCTACGTACCAAACCACACCTCTCTCCCCGCGGAACTGCCATTAGGTATTATTTCGCGGGGCTAGTTAGCGATTTATGCTGTATTCCGGGCGGTGAGCTCTTGTGCTCTTCTCTCTGCTTCGGCCTGACGTAGCTTCGTTTGTATAAGCGCAATTAAGAGCACAGCTCGTTCCAGTTATCTACCGGGTCCATCATGTAGGCGATCAGGTTTTCGGGGCTTGGTAAGTTTACCGTTTGCCTGTCCTGCGTGAAACGATTACAGTTAAAAACTGCGTGGTCTTGGTACTCCTCAGCATTTGGACATTGTGGACACAGTGGAGAATAATCATGTCAAAATTTGTATAAATATTTTCTGTAGCCGCCGTGTCCAGACAGAAACTGCGAAAGGTGGAAATTACAGTCTCCTGCTGATCTTCTTCTTTTATGCGCCTGGCCTGTTGTCAGTCAGACGTTAGCCTGCGGTGTATTCTCATGAGCTGCTAGGATGTCGATGGGTAGCATTCCTGTTATGATGAACGCTGCATCATCTGAGATTATCCTGACTCCGCTGATTGTTCTTATCGCGCAAAGTCTCTAAACTGACGTCATCATCCGTTTCAGTCGTCTGCCTGCGAGTGCGCCAGCCCAAATCGGAGCAGCGTACGATAGAACTGAACTGACTACCTTTGAGACTAAGACTCTGAGCGGATATCCGGGACTACCTATGTACATTCCGGAGCATTCGTGAGAGCGCTCCTTGTGTAAGTGATGCCTTCTCGCTGGCATACATACATAAGTGTTTCCTAAAGGAGCGCCTGTTATCAAGCATAACCCCTAAGTACTTCACAGATTTCTTAGACCTAATCGTCTGATCGCCGACTAAAAAGCTTGCATGTTCCACCTTCCTGCGGCTGGTTATGAACATAGCCGTTTTGTGGGCCGCTAGTTCCAGCCCGGCACTTACCAGCCAATTTTTCACTATAGAGATGGCTGTGTTCGTGGCAACCTCCATTTCCTCTACATGTTTGGCCACTGTGACAATGGCAATGTCGTCAGCAAAACCGGTGATTTGTACTCCAACGGGAAGCGCTAGTCGTAGAACGCCGTCATACCTAATGTTCCACAGTAGGGGTCCAAGGACTGATTCCTGCGGAACTCCCGCCGTTATGCTATAGACCTTGACGCCCTCATTGGAGTAGTATCTAAGCCTCCTGAGGGGTACCCATGGCAATTAGGAACATTTGTATTTGTACTACTGCACAATATTTCTTCTTTACTCCTATTCACCTCTTTCCTTGGATGGCATCTGCGGCCAGATTTAGCACGGATTCTATGGCGTTGACCGTTGATCCCCCTTTTCTGAAGCCGAACTGGTTGCTTGACAATGCACTATTAGCTTCCGCTACCGCCAGTAACCTACCATAGATAATTCGTTCCAATATCTCACTTAGGTTGTCTAATAGACAAATTGGGCGATACGAGGACGGTTCTCCAGGTGGCTTTTTACTTTTAGGCAGTAGTGCAAAATGCTGCAGTTTCCACTGTGTAGGAAAGACTCCCTCTTGTAGACGAAGTGTGCTGGAAAGCTTCAGGTCTGGCCTTAATCGCCGCTTTGAGGGCCATATTTGGGATGCCATCAGCTCCGGGTGTTTTGCTGTTTTTCATCTTAGAAACAGTTTTGTATAGCTCCTCTAGAGTAATTAAAAGGATCTCCTCTGTGTTGATACTTGCCGTGCTGCTACTAGTAAGCGGTTGACCCCGTGGACCCCGTCATAATCCAGTACACAACCTTGTGTAAACATTTCATGGATATATGATATTTTTGAAAAATATAAGCAAATTAATTTTAATTCCAATTTGTGCTCAAATACTATGTCACCCTTTAATTCACTGATTAAATTCACTATGGCTCTATGAGAGAGCGTTCGATGGTGTACGAGTTCTTCAATATTTTCAAAATTTTTGAAGTGAGTGTTCGTTATTTCAAAACGTTTAACGAGCTTGTGACTTTCCAGTTTCATAGGTGTCACAATGGTGATTAAGTGTTGTCAGTTCAACAACAGCGCGAATTTTCAAATGACACCTTTTGTTGGATAATTCTCTAGCTTGGTTTCTCGTTTCTTTGAGGAAATCAGTGCATTTTCGCTTGTATGAAAAGTTTCTTATTTAAAAAATTCTTTTCTTTAAGTAAACCTTTATATATCTTATTCGGAAATTCCCTTTGCTTCTACACAAGACGTGCCTGTCTGCCTGTCAATGTAATGCATTGCCTTCTTAGAGTTAACGTTGTATGCGTTCTCCGTCGGATTTTTCGTCCATTCGTTTTCGACTGTGTTACTTCAAATCTGTGGGTAATTAAAGTGGTAAGACACTACTTTCAAAGTCTCTTCTTATCCCCCTAACTTCAAGGATCTACGAAATCCTCCACACAATCCATCCTTCCCTCGCTTTAACCTTCACCAGAGTTTCAATTCCATTGCTGAACCAACAATTCCAATCTTTCTTGAGAGCAAATCCCATACACAAACTATAACACCACTGCGACAATGATGCATCTGCAGCCGCACACCAGCTGCAGCATGCGCTCATTATCATCGCTGCATTTTGGTTTAATGAACGTCTAACCGCTTCAAGAACAATACCAGCGCTTCTCTCCACTCAGCTTCATTCCAAGAAACTTTTAAATACCTCATACCATAGATAATGACAGATATACATGCACAGACGTAAACTCTCAGGTAGGGGTGCCCTGCCAAAAAGACGCCGCATATTTGACTAAGATCAGCCGCCACCCATTGCCGTCGCAGTCATAACCAAACAGACTCCACCACACTCAGAGAGCAAACATCCCGCTGGATGCATTTTTCATCAATCCATTGTGCAACACGTCGGCACGACAAGGGAAGCCACCGGTGAAAAGGCTAAAGCCTTCCATGTCGAAGGCATGGTGACGGGGTTGCTCGATGTGGAACTTATGATGCTGCCATGGAAATTAAAATTTCAGGCTCTCGAGCTTTTTCTGTTGCTCGTGGGAGTAGGCGAAGCATGAATTGAGAAGGAAATGCAGAGAGAAGGAAGCAGCTGGATGCAGGAGGCAAGGCAATCAGCAGCTGCCAAGATGAAATTCATCCAATCTCGTTGCACTTGTGAAATCGTAGCTTATATGATGACTTTTCTGTGTTTACACGCTTACGGCGAAGGTGGTGAATGCGGTTTGTCGATGGAGTGATTGTCGCTCTGCCTCTGCATGCAGATCCCATTCCACTCGTATTTTCGGTAAAGTTATTAAAAAGTTCCTTTTCTTCCTCCTCTGCTTCCTTTTATTTTGCTTCCTTCCTTCCCGATCGGCTTGGTTTCCATTGCTGCTGCCGCTGTTGCAATTGAAATGAATGTCGTCCTTTTAACGTTTTCATCGTCGTTTACTTTCAATCCCATTGCGGATGCGTTTTGCACCGCTGCAGTTGTTGTTGTTATTGTTTGTTTATTGCTGTTGTTGTTTTTGTTTATTCATATGGCATAGATACGAGTACAGGGAACTTATTTAGCGTGGATGAATTAAAATGAATGAATTTCCATGAATTTTCCGAGAAAAACTTTTGATTAAAGAAGGACGAAGCAACAGACGGATATCGCTCTTCGACGTACATCCAGACGATGGCAGAAGGTAAGGCAACAGCACATACGACCGAATTGAAATTGAAAAGTTGTCGTTTGTTGTTTTGCCATCCATGTGGAGGCGAAGGGAGTAGGGATGTGCACAGACACAAAGCAATTGATTTGTCAAGGATGTGGGACATCTGTGTAGGATGCCGATTCGCTCGGAGTTACAGACGCAGGAACTGAGTTTTCCATTTCGGGATATTACTTTATTCTGTGGTCAAGCTTATTGATGTCCGTAGGATGGGGATGAAACAATACTGGACGCAGGATTGTAGGATATTAATGGCCAGCTGTTAAGCTGGTTAGAAGCAGGGACATTGTCCTTACCACGATGGAGTATGAGATAAGCGGTGTGAGATATATTTGTTCGCTGTATAAGTCAGGGTATATGGACAGTCTTACAATCGATGGTGATTACTTTGGAGTCAAATTATTTGGCTACGCTCCGGAATACGTTGTGCTTATTGATTCCTTCGTGGGAGAGATGGACTTAGTAGAGGTCGTAGACGTTTGTAGGAGCACAGTTTCACATACAGTCTGAAGGTCAATATGTGATTCCCATGTACTCATGGAGAGGCTTTGTTGTTTATAATATGTGACTTTTTTGGCGTTTGGTTTTTAACTGTTAAAAATAAATAGAGGAAAGGTGCAAAAGTGCATACCAGTTTTATCTGAGGAAGTAAATCAATATTTGTAATTTATATTTTAAGGGTTATTTTACGTAAGTGTTGACCAAACTTTTAAACGGTCTGTAAAGATAGTCAAATTTTGAGTCACTTTTCCGAGCATATTGCATATCTCGCCTCGCAAATCTAGCACATGAAATGTCGCCTTGGCATAGACAAGTGTTTTTACAAAAATTACATAAAAAGAACCATAAACTATACCAAACAGTGCATTTGGCAGCTGTTGTATTGCACCAAGTTGATCATCGAATCAAATAAGGCAATTTGGTTATTGACATACTCAAAAATGAGTTTCGCAGTGACAGCCAAGCTGCACTCAAAACTGTGTCCAACCCTCTATCTGACTCCAAATTATTGCATGAGCTCAAGACCTTTTGGAACAAAGTCGAAAGACTAAAATCATTAAGGCTTGTATGGGTTACAGGTCACTCTGGGATCCCAGGAAATGAGTTCTCCGATGATTGTTAGTCTTCTGCAGTGTGACTTCGAAAAAGATGGGAAGGCGCCGTCTGACAGCATCAAGGCTGTTGGTGGTTAAGGCGGTCTGCGTCAATTATTAATTTTAATAAGCAATGCTCTTACAGGCAAAGACTTGCATTGATTAGGGTGGTTTAGAATAGGTAAGGGTAGGTTAAGGTAGGCTAAAACATGTTAGGGTAGCAGGTAGGTTTAAGTTAATTTAGTTTAAATAATAGTCAAATAAGAAACAAACAAAAATTACACCAAAAAAATTAAACAACACAATATATAAATGTATATATGGCTGTGTATATATTTTAACTAAGGCAGGGTTAAGCTAGTTTTATTTTTTTTTAATGTGATTTCTTAAATAAAATTTTTCGTAGTCTTAATGGTTAATTTCTTATAATTATTACAACTTAATCCTAAAGCCAAAAGTCTTGACTTAATCTGTTTGCTTTAGTGTGTCTGTATCTGTAGAGGGCCAGTAAGATTTATTGGGAGTACAAATTAATTCGGTGCGTTTTTTTGTGTTCAAAAAAATTTTTTTTTATTGAAAAAAACGTAAAAAATACATCACTCAAAGTATTGTCCGTCGGAAGCGACTACTTTTTCCCATCTCTCTGGTAATTTTCGAATACCATCTCTAAATGAGTCCTCTCTGGCATCGATCCAATCATTGAGCCGTTCTTCGATTTCTTCAAAAGACCCGAACCGGTGACCCCCCAAATCGTTTTGCATCCGTCGAAAAAGCCAGTATTCGGAAGGAGCAAGGTCTGGAGAATACGGCGGGTGGGGTAAGACCTCCCATTTCAGCGTTTCCAGGTAAAGGGTCCGCCAAATAATTTTTTTTTTTGAAAATGCTATAAAAAAAAACTACTGAATATTTTCTCAAATTTCTTTTTTTATTTGAAAGTACAATCCTTCCGGTTAATGATGGAAAATAATTTCATTCAAATGGTTGCCTCGGCTGGCCATGCAGTAGCCTACACGATCGGTCCAATTTTTAAGCACATTATCGATTGTGTGCAGCTGTATTTCACCAATGGCTTCACGAATGTTGTCCTTTAAAGCGTCAATTGTCTCTGGCTTGTCGGCGTAACACTTATCTTTGACGGCACCCCACAAATAATAGTCCAACGGTGTCAAATCGCAGCTCCGAGGTGGCCAAACGACATCAGCTCTGCGGCTGATAATGCGATCTTCAAAAACAGGGCGAAAAACATCGAGTGTAGCTTCGGCTGTGTGGCACGTAGCGCCGTCCTGTTGAAACCAAATGTTGCCAATATCCTCCTCTTCAATTTTTGTGAACAAAAATTCGTTCAACATGGCCCGATAACGATCGCCATTGACTGTAACGGCCACTCCTTGCTCATTTTCGAAGAAAAATGGCCCAATTATGCCTCTGGACCAAAATCCGCACCAAACAGTGGCTCGTTTTGGGTGCACCGGCTTTTCAATGTATGCGTGCGGGTTTTCTGTGCCCCAAATGCGACAATTTTGCTTGTTTACATACCCGCCAAGATCAAAATGAGCTTCATCTGAAAAGATGATTTTTTTGGCAAAATCGGCATCTTCTGTAAGTCGATCGCAGGCCCACTTAGCGAAGCGAAAACGCATTGGATGGTCAGTTGGCTTCAACTCCTGAACCAATTGGACTTTGTATGGCGTCATACCAAGGTCTTTATGCAAAATTCGTCTCAATGATGTCTCCGAAATGTTCAATTGTTGAGAACGATGGTGAATTGATGTTGATGGCGCTTCACGCACACTTTCTGCCGCAGCAGCAATATTCTCGGGTGTACGCACTGTTTTTGGCTTTTCACGCTTTGGTTTATCGATGAGGATGCCAGTTTCTTTCACTTTTTTCATAAGATAACGAACATACGGAGCTGACGGTGCTTCTCTTCTTCCAAAATCCTTACGTACATTACCATGATTTTCAAAGTAATGTCCTAATATTTCCCAGCGTTGTTCAAGCGTATACACAACCATATTCGTTCAGCGGAAGGATAAAACTAATTATCTGTCAAATCAGACATGAGCTAAGTGTTACCATTCACGAAATAAGCACTACTTGAAAAACAAAACGTTAGATGGCGGACCCTATAGTTTTTGACCGCTACAGCTACGTGCGGCCGAGCATTATCATGTTGCAAAATCAGCTTGTCATGCCTTTCGGTCGTTTCTGGCCGTTTTTCACGCACTGCACGGCTCAAACGCATTAGTTGTAGTCGATAACGTTTCCCATCAATGGTTTCGCCTGGTTTTAGCAGCTCATAGTACACCACACCCGTCTGGTCCCACCATATGCAGAGCATGACCTTTGTACCGTGGATGTTTTTCTTTGGCGTCGATGTAGACGATGATGGAACGGGTTCACCAGGCTTTGCATAGTATTTTTTCTTCTTGGGATATCCACTTTTCATCTCCAGTCACGATCCCTTCCTTTGATGTCTTTCAAGAGGCACTTCCGAGGTGAAAAATCGCCTTTCGACATCTCTCGGTTTCAACTCGTACGGCACCCAATTTCCTTGCTTTTGAATAAATCCAAATTTCTTTAACCGAACGGAAATTGTTTGCTGAGTCAGTCCCAACGATTCTGCGAGTTCACTTTGCGTTTGGCACGGATCTTGATCCAGTAAAGCCTCCAATTCCTCATCTTCAAACTTTTTTGGCTGGCCAAGACGCTCTTTGTCTTCGACGCTAAAATCACCACTTTTGAAGCGTCGAAACCACTCTCTGTATGATTTATCGGTCGGAGCAGATTCACCATAAACTTCTACAAGCATTCGATGGGCTTCAGCTGCACTTTTCATCCAATTAAAAAAGAAAATCAAAACTTCCCGCAAATGCTGTTTATTTAAGACAAATCCGGACATTTTCGAAGAGGCAAAAAACAATGTTGTTGTCAGAAACAGACGCTGATGCACACTAATTATTATTGACAGATGTCACACCTTTCCAATAAAGTAGGTAATCGCTTCCAAGATCAGCCACAACTTGCAGGTGGCGCCATCTTTTGAAAACGGGCCGAATTAATTAGTACCCCCAAGATTTAAGCTAGTTTTAATAAACTTGATCTAGCCCGTAAGATAATTCTAAGAAATAAATAATAAAAGAAAAAAAAAAAGACAATATTCTTGGTTTTTAAGACGATTGCGTTAAGGTTTCGCCAGGTTTATAACGCACACACGACTACAATGTATGATCTTATAGCCGGTGAAATATTGAAGCAGTTATCAAGGAAAGCTGTGGTTAAGCTATCATTTTATCCATGCTGGTCTTAGAATGAGATATGTCCTCTACTAAGCCTGGACAGCTACCAAACGAAGCATCATCATACAGACCAAAATCATCTGGACTACATTTTAAATGATTTACTAAAAATATGAGTTTTTTAAAGGCAATATTTGTGCTAGCCACAATAAGAACTAAAAACGTTTTTTTATGCGGCTTTTTTTTTATTTGGGGGTATATCCAACTATTCGTATTTATGTTTGTAGAAATATTTTAACGAAGAAACGAGTGTACCAATTCGATTCCTCGTATTCGCTTATCTGTTGGAGTCATGGATATTAAACAGAAATGACTAATGGTGATTATAAAGATCAGAGATCATTAGTGAGGTCTGCAGGGCCACGTGCTGATTAAGCCATTTAGTCACTCATTAACTTCAAATTGGATAGTAGAAATAACAATATAACCACTTCAGTGAGATGAAAAAGAATTGGGTATTAGGCTATAAAGAACAATAACATAAAGAGCGTAGACGAATTATTTCCGGATTCAAGGGCAGTGTTTCGAAAGGTTGATCAAACATCGTTTTCTTAATATTAACAAAAGAAAAAAGCGGAAATCCGATGTCTGACTTGTTTGTTTAATGACCGGCAGTAATGGCAATTATAACGAGTTTTTTGCAGCAAGTAGTAATGGATGGCCACATATTGAGGGTGAGAAAATACAGGTCACCGACAGGGGGCAAAGGAGTGCTTAATCGGCAGAGATTTTGATTTAAAAAAAATAAAAATGACTTCAGGTTACGTTTTTTTACAAATAATTTTTCAGATTCAAACCACGCCTTGTTCTCATCCTTGAAACTCCTTTAGCTAATAGATATAGGTGGGTTCAAAAATTAAGGCTTGTAAGCGGTTTGTAATTAAGCAAGTATTGTGTATGTGTGTGCGACATGGCAGAAACATTCAGCGTGGATTAAATTTGATCAGATGTTGTCGACTTATTATCATAAACCAACGACGTAACGCTCTGGCGATCTTGGCGGTCATTCCACTTCACCTCTTCGGGAACTAATGCAGTTTGGGAACTTTTCTTACAGCAATTCCTATTTCCATGGTATCACATGTTGTCCAGATCTATGTCATTCTGTCAATTTCACTGTCTGACCATTTTTGTTTCTGGAGGTGTATGGTCCAATGCCACCGCCTGCCAAAATTCACAATGAGTAAGTTTTTTAGATCAAATTTCGACCCTCTCGTTACCATTGCATCGAATATGACGACCTCGGAAACTCTGAGCTTCACTTTGCTAAACTTTCTTGTCATGTTTCGCTCTTCTAGACCCATCCGTATATTGTCTTTTCCTCTGACCCGCGGCTTTCCTGACGGCCTTGCCCCTGCTATAAAGTCCAATAGTCCGAATATGTAGAAGCAAATACAAAAAAATAGTAAGCAGAAAACATCAGACGTTATCATTTATGGCCGAATCCATTAGATTTAGATTTAGATTAAGGTAGGGGGAGGGACAATGTCACCTAATCACTGCGACCTCTGATGGGCCTATCGTGATGTCCCCCATTTAGAGTTCACTCAAAAATACTGAGTTCATGATAAAACTTAGTATGATTTTGAGTGAACTAGCCTGCCTAGGTGTTGGTGTCGCGTACTGATGAGGCAGTTACAGTGGCACAGGATATGCTCTGCTGTTTCTACCTCTTCGTTACACATTCTGCGAGTGTCATTTTGTGTGATGCCCATAGTTTTAAGATGTTCGCTGACCGGGCAGTGAGGAATCCTGCGATTATACGAATCTGACTGCTAGAGAGTTTAAGGAGTTGTTTCGTTCTTTTAATGGAAGTGATTGGTAGGAATATCTTGGCTTGTCTGCTACCTTTCTTTGTGTCCATTAGTGGTTGGCCGCCTTCCTCAACCATTCCTTTATGTAGCATTTTATGGTGCTGATAGATATACCGCAGGATGGTGTTGGCATCATGAATGGGGATGCAGAGCTAATAAGTCTGCTTTTTCGTTTCCTATATGGCCACTGTGTTCTGGTATACACATGAGGTGAACTCTGTTTGTGTTGGCCAGTTGGCCAAAGGGCTAAAAGTGCAGCCTTGCTGTCAGATAGAATACACATAAATGTTTTAATTGGTTATAGCTCTGTTTATATTTTCTGTGAGGCAGAGTTCAATTGCGAATATCTCTGCTTGAAATACGGAGTTGTATCTGTCTATCCTGTGATAGATGTGTGTTCCAGTGTTAGCTTCGTATACTCCAGCCCCAACACCTTCCTTCGTTTTAGATCCATCAGTGTACCATACATAGGATTGACGATCGAAGGCAGGTATATTTTGTTCCCAGGTGTGTCGAGAGGGAATTGTGACCTTAAAATGTTGGCTGAAGTTATACTTTGGAAGACAATTGTCTGTATTTCATGCCTGTTTAGTTCATTAAGAATGTCAGGATGAAAAAGCCTAAAATTAGAGTCATCCTCCGCGATGAGTCTATGAGCAAATATTTTTGTACGGGTGGTAGGTCCTTGATGAATTCTAGCGCTGCTGTTGAGGTTGTTCTCGTAGATCCTGTAATACAGATGCAAGGTAGTCCTTGTAGTTTGTTGAGCTTGGCTTGTTGTGATGTTTGTTTTGTTTTGTGCCACTAGACGAGCGCAGCATATGTAAGAATTGGTCTGGCAATGGCTGTATATAGCCAGCGAAATCTTGGGATTAACGCCCCAAGTTTTTCCAGTAAGACTTTTGCTGGTCCCTAGAGAGATCCTGGCTTTCTTAATGGTTTTTGTGATGTGAGAGTTCCAAGTGAGCTTTTCGCCTAGTGTCGCACCTAGATATTTGGCTTCGTTTGAGAACGTTAGTCGAATTGGGCTACGAACTGCTGCCCATCCACCGTATTCTCCAGATTTGTCCCCGTGCGACTTCTTTTTGTTTCCAAACTAGAAAAAGCCACTCGCCGGGCAGATATTTCAGTCGAATGAGGAGGTCATCGCCGCCACGGAGGCCTACTTTGCAGACTTCGAGAAAACATATTTTCCAGACGGGTTAAAGAAGTTGGAGCATGGCTGGGTCAAGTGTATCGACCTAAAAGGAGACTATATTGAAAAATAAATCGCCATTTCTCCAAAATTTTTGTTTTTCTTTTGTAGGTTAAGTACTGATCGGACCACCGTCGTATGGTAATAGTGGAAGGGAAAAATCATGTCTAGTGACCAAAGAAAAGCTGAACTCGAAGCTGTGTCCAGCCCCTTAATCAGCTCTAAATTAGTGCATAACCTCCAGTCCTTTTCCAATACAATCGAAAGATTACGTTCACTAGTGCTGGTCACTCTGGATTTCCAGGCAATTAGATCTCTGATAAACTCGCTAGAATGGGCTCTGAAGAGAGTTTCACAGGAGCTAAACACGCTATAGGTCTACCTGCTTCCATGGTCAAATTCTACATCAACGAATGGGTCCAGGATGCAGGATGACTAAGTGTGTATGCCCTAATATCTGCAAAAGCGTTTTTCTTATCCTTAAGGCGTATTTATTGCAAAAGACTTGCGGGCCATTACACGTTTGCTAAGTATCATCAGTGAGACGCTCACCTGTGGCGCATGTTGTGAGTAGGACGATACAGCAGAGCACTTCCTCTGACATCTAAGTGCTCATACAGATAGCAGAAGCCTAAAACAAGAAAAAATAAATAAAAAGACTAAAAATATCTATGTGTCTAGCTTGATCAGTATGACCTGTTGGCACTTGTCTTGCTGGAGCTAATAAAGCCTTCGGTATGACAAGAAATCTATTTCAGGTGTGGCTTAATGTAGCGCATCAAGAGGCAGTGTTTTCGAGTCCGCCTTAGAATGTGCAGAACCCCAGACCTATCTCATCAAGTATGACTTGAAAGTCCATTGCAAGCCTGATCTTCGGGGTTTACTTGCCCAGACAATAGACAGCAGGAGAGCACACTCCGATCCGGCTATATTTCCCAGGTTAATTTCCCCTTATTGACTCCGAGGAGTAAATGGCAGTAGAGGTGTACTCTGGTAATTTATCGCCGCTACCGGGGTGCCAGGACAGACGGCTCATCCATGACGGTGTTCATGAGCTCATCCATTTCAGTATCAAAATGGCCTGGGAACACATCCCGACTTTCGGTGGTTGTCAGGTGAGAACGCTTCCTAAAACGGTGCGTTACTCCGGTAAGATCCTCACTCTTTAAATCCTACGCATATCAGTTGTAGCGGAAGATCCATGATTTCGATTAGGTGCATCATCTTTCACGTTACTATAGTCCTTGTAATGCTCTACCAGTTTGGAGAACATAGTTACTGAGGGCCCTGGGGCAGCTACAGACAGCCGTGACCATTTGATTGATTTTCATTGACAGTCAGAGTTCTTAAACTTTCCCGAACTGTCTAAAAGTATATTAAGTCTCGATTTGGAAAATCTGCAGAAGGAATCGGCTCCTTTTGTAGGAGTCTTGACTCGTGATCACTGCTGCCTCTGTACCTAGGTACCTTCCAGGGTTTTAATTTACTTTTCTTATCTACACCCTGAAAAGCACAGTAGTTGGGGGATTTTGTCATCACCACCTTGAATGCAGCTTGATTATGATTTGGTTTTGCAGTTTGAGCGAAGAGTCTATACCGACACCGGCCATCTGAGTACCATCTAAAATCTTTACATCTTTTGCAGATTTGTAGGAGACCGCCAGTATTAGAGGTTGAAAGGTTTGAGATTTCAAGGTTTAGAATTTTTACTAGGGTATAAGAAGCTACGGTTAACATTCCTAGCGTAAGCAGTTCACAAAGGGTAGACGATCTTAAAAAAAAATAAAATTATTGGGTGTATAACTTAATTCGTGCGGTTTGCTATGAGATGATAAAATGAAGAACTGGAAGCATTACTCTATGAAGATTGTTGCCAAACACAAGAAGAGCTCGCAGAATCTTTGGGTGTCACTCAAGCAGCCATTTCAAAACGTTTAAAAGCAGCTGGATATATTCAAAAGCAAGGAAATTGGGTTCCACATGAACTCAAACCGAGAGACGTCGAAAGGCGGTTTTGCATGTCCGAAATGCTGCTGGAACGCCACAAAAGGAAGTCATTTTTGCATCGGATTGTTACTGGTGATGAAAAATGGATCCATTACGACAACCCCAAGCGCAAAAATCATATGTGAAACCCGGCCAACCAGCCAAATCAACGGCAAAGCCGAATATCCATGGCACGAGGTAATGCTCTGTATTTGGTGGGATCAGAAGGGTGTGCTGTATTATGAGCTGCTAAAACCGAGTGAAACCATCAATGGACAACGCTACCGAACACAATTAATCCGTTTGAAGAGAGCAGTAGCCGAAAAACGCCCGGAATATGCGACCAGACACGAGGCAATCATTTTCCATCATGACAACGCTCGGCCCCACGTTGCTATTCCGGTTAAGAACTATTTGGAAAACAGTGGATGGGAAGTTTTACCCCACCCGCCTTATAGCCCAGACCTTGCCCCTTCTGACTACCATTTGTTCCGGTCGATGCAGAACGCCCTCACTGAAATACAGTTCACATCAGAGCAGAATATCAAAAATTGGCTTGATTCATTCTTGGCTGCCAAGCCGGCGCAGTTCTTTTGGGATGGGATCCACAAATTGCCAGAAAGATGGGAAAAAGTCATAGCTTCAGATGGGCAATACTTTGAATAATACATGTTTTTCTTAAATAAACATTCAAATTTTGAAAAAAAACCGCACGAATTAAGTTATATACCCAATATATAACTCGCCTATTTCGATAAGTCGGTGACGAAGATAAAACGAACCCAGAAAGTTGACCTGCTGTTCCAACTTAACGAGATAGGAACGGAAAAGCTAAACAGTTACTGGGCGTAATCGGCGAAAACCTGGGCGATAACGTAGAGGTTCGATCGTTGACACAAAGAATGACGTTGGAAATCAGGGACATCGATGAGGTCACCACCAAGAAAGATATCTGCGATGCAATGATATCTGAGTACCAAAAAAAAAAACGAAGCCAAAGTCCTAAACTTAAGGAAGACATACGGCGGCACGCAAGTCGCGACGAATAGATTGCCGGCAAGCAGTGCGAGCTTAATGTTGAAGTCGGGCAAGAGAAAAATTGGCTGGCTAAATGGCAGCGCGTAGCTGTAACAAAGTGCTTTAGGTGCCTAGAATACGGCCACACGGCACGCAACTGCAAAAGTGACCATGATCATTCCAAGCAGTGCAGAAGATGCATAGAAGAAGGTCACATGACAAAGAACTGCACAATAGTGGTTCTGGTGTGTTAAATGCCCGGTATTGATGCCATGATGAAGGTTGTGTAGATAAACCTTAACCACCGCGCGACCACACAAGACTTGTAAAAATAAATGATGTGGAAAAAAGAATCGACATTGCCCATGTCGAACTTCTGGATGGTTGTAGCTGGATAGAGGATAACCCAAAGAAAGTGGCGATATGGATCTGTGGAAACCACGCTCTGCAAAAAATCTGTGGACCAACGAACTTTTTCGTCACGGAGTAAACGGAACCCATATCTACAGCTGCTAGGCACCCCAAGTCTGGCACACAAGGACTACCTGAAGCTACTCGATCACATTGTAACAGACGCACCCAGTGGTTATTGCTGGTGATTTCAGGCGATTGTACTCAACATTGGCAAAGAGAAGACTAGGCAGCGCCCTAAGTTAAAAGAGCCGAAGTGGGAAAGATGCATCCTTCGACAAAGAGGTTTTCGAGGAAATGTTACATGTCGATTTTATATCCACTAACGGATCAGCGGACAAACTATCACACCAATCCATTCAAACAATCACGACAGCGTGCGATGCAGCGATGTCCAAGAGACCAACTAATGGAAGGGGTGAACCTTGCTACTGGTGGAATGATGAGATAAATACGCTCAGGGCGCAATGCCTCAAAGCCCGACGGGGAAGACCATAATTCCAAGAACGACTAGACATCTTAAGGTTGGCGAGACGTTAACTTGAAAAGGCCACCAAAGAGAGCAAGGTAAGACGCTTTAATCAACTCTGAAACGAAGCATACATAGATTCCTGTGGGCTGGCATATAGGATAGTGACGAAGAAGCTAAGGGGCAATAGGCTCATAAAAATATCTTATCTAACATCTATTTCTACAAAGACCAACTAATTCGTGCACCACAACGAGGGACACTAGCATAGACCAGATCCCGCCAATAACTACAAATGAACTGTACGAAGCATGCAGGAAGATAGGCGACAAGAAAGCGCACGGACCTGACGGCGTCCCAAATATAGCGATCAAAACGGCCGTTAAAAGGAGACCAGACGTTTTTATAGTGCAAAGGTGCCTTGAGAATTTTTCCTGAACCATGGAAACTCCAACATCTGGTGTTGCTACCTAAGGGAAACAAACTACCTGGAGAACCTTTGGCGCACCGGCCAATACTCGTATGTCTGCTAGATACAGCAAGAAATATCCTAGAACGAATCATATATGGCAGACTACTCGCCGTGATGGAGGATAAGGAAATTCGCATTGTATCGTCGATTCCATAAAAGCGGTAGTAGATACAGCAGCTGAAGCGATTCGGTCTAACATTAGGAAGCCTCTGACCAGAATGGATGCACCACATTACCATGTGAAGATAATTCTTAGCTACCTGATTAGCAGGAAGCGGATATACCGGGCGGACGATTGCTTTAAATACTACAATGTTCTGCGGGAGTTCCCCAGGGGTCAGACCTTGGACCTCTTCTGTGGAACATAATGTATGATTGAACTTTGCGATTAACGCTACCACAAGCAGTTAAAATTATCGGTTCTGCTGACGACATCGCCGTAGTTACTGTAGAGAAACATATCCACGAGGTAGATTCCGCCACGGATGAAGAGATTGTCAGGATCAAACATTGGCTAGACTCTGCCGAGCTTGAACTAGCTGACCACGAGACGGAGGCTATCTCAATAACCAGCGGAAACAACTTAGAATACGCAAACTTTCAGGTTGGAAGCCAATCAATCATGTCTAAAGAGGTACTAAAATACTTCTGTGTAATGCTCGACCACTGACTTAATTTTAAGACCCATGTCGAATATGGCAGTAAAAATGCGTCACCGGCAGCGCTTTCCAGAATGCTGCCATACATCGGTGGACCGGGTGAGCTCAATACTCCTGTATGCTGTGCCGGTCTAGGCGGGAGCTCTTACAACGAAGGAGATAAAAATAAAGCTAATACCTAACGGCTGTCCCCCGCGGGGAGTGGTTCAAGTGCGCAGGGTGTGGTTTAGTACGTAGGCGAATCGTGCATACCAGTAGCCCGGACTACAGGTATCTTTCGAAGGTTACAAATCCATAAGGACGTATGACCTGATAGTTTAGTGATAGCCAATTGTCCTGAAAGTCCAATCAGTGTTTCCTATGATGCGATTGTAATCGTACATGCCGTCTGTTATGCCGAAACATGTAAGTCCTCGAAGACAGTCGTGATAGTCGTCTTTTATGGTTCATCATATGATAAAGGCATAGACCTTTCTTTCGTGATATATAAACAAAGCAAAACTTTAGATTTAATTCCCAGGTATGTCAGACAACAAGTGCATATGGCTTTCACCGCTTCTGCTATTTAATTGTTTATATTGGAGTTTATATTGGACTGGGACCTTTCCAGATGTTACTGAGATAATATTGCTCTGGGGCATCGTGGGGTGGGATAAATCGTTTTCGACTAATCGTTCTTTCCGCCACGCATAATGGTAAGGATTCAGGACGCAGAACAAACAGCGTTAGGCCGGTTTTCAATATTTTAAATAAACACGAATATTTGCTTATTAACAGACCTCAAGGGCCACTGCACACCGCCCGGGACTTCCTCGTCCATTAATTAAGTACAATTTTCCAAATATTTTATATTCAAATTTGTCCGTGTTTGAATGCCACATTCCAAATATGAAATGTCACACCTCCAAATAGCTTTCCCCAATTTGAAGTTCTATTTTCCAAATACCAGCTACACCGTCATGAATTCCACCCCGAAACGGCCCAACCGTTCGGTGTGAATGAATCCAAAATTGAGCTATTAATTATTAATTCCACTGGATTGACCCATTCAGGAGTCCCTCCACCTTATCCTTCCGATCCGGCCAAAAATAAACTTCTAACGACCCTGAGTCGAACGGTTAATCAAACTTTAATGGATCTCTTCTTTCTGTCATACTGGCGTCGATTCTGTCCAGCGCCGCTGGCATGGTATCTATTCTCTGATTGTCTAATCAGCACCTTCGGTCGCCATCGAGGGAACAGGGAGTGGGCCATAAAGTCTAGTCTCTGACGTGGCGGGAATTGTTGGTGGAAAGAATTGACGAAAATTGAACGGTATCTTGAAATCTCATTTTCGTGTTTAATTACCATTCCGCTGGATGTCCTTTCGGGCCTGAAGCACGTCGGAAGACGTTTTACAAATTTAATTTATTTCATCGTGGACTGCCATTAGGCCTTCTGTGCTTGGTTGTCTCATTATCGGGCAGACTGAATCGAAACGCTTTCTTCCTTTAATTTAATAAATTAATCAATTCCAGGGATGATGCTGTTCGTATCCTTGTTTCGAAGGAATGGTAAAAGGATACAACTTGTTTACGGTTTTCGCCGAGATGTAAAACACCACGAGGCAGAGGCGGAGAGTAAACGCTGCCATGTGCCAGCCATTGGGAATACGATTCTCGTCCGTGGTGGAGGAAGGATATTAAAGGACGAATTTGCCTTAAATATGTATCCGAATAAAAATGGAGTAGACATACATCCTCAAGAGATAACTGAAGTGTACTCGTATACCAGACTGCGCCGGTCGCAGGAGAGAACGCGACAAGTCCAACAAAGTGAGGGCAGCAAGTGAGGGAGGGAAATCAGGACATCGTGACATCCATCGGGTCGAGCTTCATTCACTTAATTACACTCGTAATCACAATTTAATTGCTGTTACTCGTTTGCATTCTAATAACTTCCTTTTCATTCCCTGGTAGGCGGCTTGATGTCCCAAAGATGGTCGACATTGTTCGGGGAATGAGACCAACAGGGACGATGTAATCGTATATACCTACCTAACGCTTTGTAGGACATAGCCACCGTTGATGAGGAATGAAGAGGTGATTTCATAACGCAAATGGAACTCATTTGCAGCCCTTGCAATGTAGCAATAGACTTTGTTGCTACTGTGACAGGACGGGTGACAGGACGGATGTTATGCAGTTCATTTTTAATTGGGTCATTTGTAGAGCGTTTTCTTTCGCTCGGGCTCTGTCCCATGTCTTTGTGGGTCTTTGGGGGATTGGTTATGTTGCTTCCTTAATTTTGATTTGTATAGTAATTAGGGCCGAAACGGGAAAGGATCATCAAACCAGTCGAGATTCATATGCCCTGGAAGAGGATTGACGCACTGAACTACTTTGATTCATGACTCCTAAGGGCAGTGGTGAAATGCGGCGCAAAGGAAAATTGTGGAACACATTACTATCGAATGACATCCATGTCAACAGACATAAGTGCCATTCGTTCGAACAAACCACAGCTATATCCTGACCACAAATTGCCCATCAATCACCGAATCCTAAGTGAGTTATCCCCTGACTGAAAACCAAAATTACAGTCAAACTTTAATATCGGACAGCAAACCCTGGCAATTCGTCACTCAGACCCTGATTCCAATCCTGCAGTACCATGATGTCCCATCCATCCGCATGGATATGCGAGCGTTCATCTTGCTGTCTGTCTGCGGCTAATAAAAATGTTTCGAAAGGAAAACTGCAGTTTCCACAAAATAAATTTGTTGCAAGACGGACGGTCCAGGATCCGAGCTGGACCCCTATACCACTGCGTCCTATCATCATCGGAAAATTATCAATATCCTGTTTCACACGCAGTTCTATTCGACCAACTAAACGAAGCTAACCGGCACGTTGGTAGGAGAACAAACGCAAGGACAACGGCTGCCAGAGCGTACACGAATGTCGGAGACGTCATCAGCAGAAAATTCATGCGGCAAACGGAGCTCTCGCTCCTGAAATGGATTCTGCAAACTTTGTGGAAATCGTTCGCCATTTTTATTTTCGAAAGACGTCAGCAGAAATCCTAAGTGCCCTCTGTCTGTCTGATTCCATATGAGTAAGTGTGACTGGCTGCTAGGACATACACACAAATCGTTGCCGGGGCTTGTAAGCGAAAGTCAGACGCTGGAGCGGGTGCAATGGCAATGGCATCAGCATAGCGATAGCCGAAGAAAGAAGGAAAACGCAAGTGGAATTGGAATCCTTATGAAAGCTTTATGCTTGTGTACACGTGAGTAATGGGATTCAAATATAATTTACGATTGGTGGGGCGGTTTTGGCCTAGAAATGGCTTCTGGCATGTACCGGAAGCCATGGTAAACACCACTCACACATGCAATCGCCATATTTCACTGGCGAGCTGTTGGCGCAGCAATTGTTTAACAGCGAAGCGTGGTGAATGCTTGCAGCTAGACGAGTTGCAATGAGGCGGTATCGCGTCGAAAGTGAACGCGGCCGAGGGGATATGCGCGGGCGGGTGGAAATGAGCAGCTGACATACAAATTACCGCCCGCGAATGCTTCTGGTCATGCATCAGTTTAAGTTGAAAGGATATTTGTTTGGTGTTTGTTGTGATGGCAAGGGCTTGGATTTAATTCGTTGGCGTTTCAGTGGGTGTGCGGGCAGGATGAAAGTTGATTTCATGAGGCCACTTAACGCGCTGGAAAAAGTTATTTGGTTTATGTTGTATATGGGATGGTGTGATGGCGTGATGAATTTGTCGTGTGTAGGATGGTTATCTGCAGTTAATGGGGAACTGGATTGTTGTTCACGTGGTTATCATTTACAGGGAGCAGATGCCAAATCTGATTTTCGGCAAGTGGATTGTGGAATAGCGAGCGGCGTACATGCTGGTGGGCATGGAGATATTTAGTCAAAAGTTGTTGGAAGAGCATTTATCCTATTCTCACGACAGTTTTTTTTTCTGCAACTCCTGCTTCAGTTGACTCTGGAAATGTCTATAACCAGGCTACACTTATTATCACGAATTGAACAGGAATCCAATTTCCGGGCTGGAATTCCAAAAAACTAGTTGGTTTCTTAATTTTTCGAAGCTGTCCTGAATAACATTTTACAAAGACTCCCGAAATGCTCTAGGGGACCTTATTTCATTACTTCATCAGCACTAAGGCGAATGTTTTTCTAAACCTTTTTCGCGATTTGAAGACATCCCACCTGGTATTTATCATATGCATTAGATGTTCCACCGACTTATCTGCTGTTTGATGACTACATTAGCGATTATTGATACATAACTACTTCTAGCGCAGAACGGTGCTGGACACGTTGGCATGCTTTGAACACCCCGAGAGCTGAGAGACAGTCTATATGGAAGGTTTTGAAAAACCACATTATTTAAAGTCTTATCCATCGCTTCTCATCTTTTGAGCAGACAAATGGAAATCCGTCGTTTTGCAAGAGATGGTGCTAGTGGTACATCATAATTATTATTATTAGCCATTTGGAACTCGAAAGTGCAAAGCCTCGTTGTTAGCCCTTAACCAAGCCTTCCTGTCATATTCCTTCAATGCCTCGCTGTTTTGTTCCATCCTTTCTAGGTCCACATAGTGTCCTTTTATATATGCGTTCCTGCCTGTCTTTTTCTCTTGGGTTTTCCACTTATTTTCTTTTTGACCGTTTGTTCTCTATCCAGCTGTTCTACTTATCCTGTCCATCTGTAAAATGGCACATGCTGGTCGGAAATGTCCAATCAGAAACATTACATGCAAAGCTTGGTTGCGGGTAGCTTATTTATTGCAACACTTCTGTACTTATTGACGAATTAAAATTTCGGTTAGTCCAATTCCTAAACGTCCAATATTACCGAATCGTATTTCGCCTGCCTTTAGAAATGCTTTTAAAACGAATAAACGATCAGAGAATGGAATATGATTCCAGGGTCCTCCACAGGAGCTTTTGCGGGACTCGATTCCCGATAGGCAATTTTTGATTTCATTTCGACACATATCGGGCAATAACCCGGCCATAACTTAACGAGTATTCAATTTCAAACCGTCAAGAGCTTGTGGATTCTGTACGTAAGAACGATCTTTGCATATTCCCGCATCACTCAAGCCAAAACGGCTCGTATTAGATTTGGATTTTCTCAATTACTTTCATTAGCGACAGCCGTAGCGTCCATTTTGATAGTAGTTAGCCTTAAGATTCCTCCAAAAAAGCCCACCAGAAAATAAATCAGCAGAGTTGGGGGGACGGCCGAACGAATTACGCCCCAAATCGCGAAGTTTTTCATTACCAAAACAATTTTTATGAAAAATTTTATTTTATCACTTTTCAGAGTTTTTTTTTTTTGATTCGGGGCCTACATAAAATTTTTAATTTTATTTCTATTTCATTCTTTTTAACCCTTAACAACCTACCTGCGATCCCAGAGACCGCAACGCATTTTCCAATATCTTTACGTGTGTGCGTCCTACGACTGAGTGCATGCTTGTACCTTTTTTATACATCAACCAGTATTGCACAAGAGCTCGGAGAGTGAGACATGCACGCGTTCGGCCAAGGTAAATAAAAACATTTCGGCAGCGGTCTCCGAGAACCCAAGTAGGTGGTTGTGTGATTTTCTTGTGTTTATATATATTTTTTTGTTTTAGTGACAAAAGGAATAAAAACAACGAATACGTAAAACGATTGCTACAACATGAGTTGTCTGATGATGAAAACATGCCAGATGAAGATTGCAGTGATATTGAAGCTGATGTGGGCGAGGATTATGAGGATAGCAGATCCGAGTCTGAAATTGAACTTGATGACGATGAGCCGACGGGACCTATTCCGTTTCAAGTCGAATCGATCTTCTTCTAGAACGCGTTATGAGAGTGACTCTTCAGATGAACATATAATTCTTCAACACCACTGGATATTTGGAACCTTTTATTTACTGATGAGATTTTACAGAAAATAGTTCAAAACACAAATGAAAAAATTAGAATAATCAGATCAATCTTTGAAAACAAGATCTGTGTCCAAGACTTTAGATCTTGCAGATCTAAAAGCTTTTATTGGATTTTTGTTTTATACAGCAATACTCAAAGAAAGCCAAATCACTGCTCGGAACATCTTAAGGCCCCTGCCAACACGCAAAAGAAACCTGGTGGTGGACAGATGAAGCCAAAGCAGTGATACACGAAAAGAAAATGGCCTTCCAAGCTTGGTCAAGGTGCTCTTCTACTAATAGAGAGAAAAAAGCTCGCCATGAAAAGGTATATAGATGTTGCAAAGGTATCGCGAAGAAAAAGTGCGCCCAATTTAAAGCGAAAAGCATGGAAGGCCTCTATCAGGAGTTGGAAGAAATATCGTCTTCCGCGACCAGGAACCAAGCTACCCAGGAGCTTCGACAAAGCTATTTGAACAAAGGAGCAAATATCTTTAAGATAGCCGCCCAGAGAAGAAAAAATGCTCAGGAGATTCGTTTCCCAAAGTTTATTAACAATGCTGAAGGCCAACTCCTTGTGGAAGACGAAAAAATTCTCCACAGATGGCGACAGTATTGCGAGGAACTTCTCAACGAACAGTTTCCCCGAGTGTACTTTCCAATAGCCGCCCCGAATCATGCCGAAATATCCGACATCACAGTCGAAGAAGTTCTGTACGCGGTTAAAAACTCCAAGAGAAGAAAAGCTGTTGGGCCGGACGGGATACCCTCTGAGTTCTGGAAAAAGATGGGAGACATCGGGTCTAGATGGCTCATGGTTCTTATCTCCAAACTTATGAGAGGCGACACTATGCCTAATCAATGGAGGGAAAGTTATCTTCTTACTTTGCACAAAGGAAAGGGTGATACGCGAAATTGTGATAACTACCGTTCTGTCAAGCTGATGTCGCACACCATGAAGATCGTTGAACAGGTATTAGATAGCCGACTGCGGAAAATAATACGATTATCTGACGACCAGTGCGGGTTTGTCTCGGGTAAATCAACAACAGATGCAATCCAAAGTATAAGGGTCATGATGGAGAAGCATCGTGATTCTTCAAAGGACTTGCATATGGTGTTGGTTGATTTCGAGAAGGCCTTTGACCGGCAACCAAGAGATCTTTTATGGGTAGCGCTAAGACAAAAAGGAGTTCCAGAAACCTACGTGCGAGTGACCATGGACATGTACAAGAGAGCAACGACAAGAGTAAGATGCACCGCAGGAGTCACCGAAGAGTTCGCAATCAAAGTCGGTGTACGCCAAGGGAGCGTCCTCAGCCCACTGCTTTTTATAGCAGTCCTTGATTGCTTGCTTGAAGGAAAAGTGACGCACCCCAATGTGCACCAGCTATTCTTTGCTGACGATGGAGCCATTATAAGTGATGATCAGGCGTCCCTACATCGAGCACTTGATGTGTGGGTGGACATTTTTGAGGGACATGGGTATCGTATTAGTTCAAAGAAGACAGAGTATCTGTGCTGCCCGTTCTCTGACCCTCATCAGCCAGACATTTACTTGAATGGAAGAGTGCTTCCCAAGTGTGAAAAGTTTAAATATCTGGGATCTATGATTAATAAAGAAGCAACTTGTGATGACGACATCAACCATCGCGTAAGCGTAGTGTGAATGAAGTGGCAGGAAAACTCCGCCATCTTCCATGATCGAAAAATGCCCCCTAAGCTGAAAGGAAGGCTCTACACTTCAGTTGTACGTCCGGCGCTCACATACGGTTCACAATGCTGGACAATGCACAAAAAGTATGAGAGCAAATTAACGGCAGCTGAGATGAAGATGTTTCGCATGACAGCGGGAGTAACAAAGCGTGACAGAATTAGAAGTTCAAAGATCCGAGGAAGCCTTCACGTAAACGAAACCGTCACAAGAAAGATAGAGCGCCACCGACTCAGTTGGTATTGCCATGTTCAAAGGAGAGATCCTTTGAACCCCGTCCAAAAGACGTTATCAATCAACGTTCCAATTTCAACACGCAAAAAAGGCAGGCCGAAAAACAATTGGTGCAAACAAATGCAAAAACACCAGCATTTGATTGGCCTTAGCGATGAAGTAATCCCAAAACGGGAAGCCTACCGCTACGGACCCCACAAGCGGACCAATAGGAATGCAGTTAAGTGGGAAGGTTATGGTCCTATACTTCTGACCATAACGACGCCGGAAAAAGGAAAAGAAGAAGAAGACAGCAATTCTCAAAGAAAATCATGAGCATTACACAACCTGGTACAATACTGACGGCAAAGGAAGAGAAATATACCGTTGCATCATAAGTAAAAATAGGTTGGAAATTTTGACGAATACTTTACGATTTGATGATACGAGGACTAGAGAACAACGACGTCAACTTGATTTATCTACTCCTGGGTCAGAACTTCATAACTGCTTTATAAACAGCTGTCAAAAAGTGTAGACAGTTGGAACTTGTGCCTGTGTAGATGAAATGCTTTAATATATTTATGTAAAAAAAAAACTGCAAAATAGGGTCTAAAGATAATGTGCATGAAGATGCACGAAATGGCTTTCTTCTGAAAGCTTACATTTATCTTGGCAAGGATTCTGATGGAAAAATGTGACTGGAGCAAAGTAGACTATCAAAATCAACTCAGGCAGTTCTAAGCCTTGTCTCTCCTATTGAAGGAACCAATAGGAACGTTGCCGCTAATAGTTGGTTTCCCTCAATAGAACTGATCAATATCATAACAGAAAAACGTCTCATTTTTATGGGAACTTTGAAAAAGATCAAGCGAAAAATGCCATCCGAATTCAAGCCGTCCAAGTAAAAGTCAACTGATTCGACAATTTTAAGTTTTACCAAAGATATTACCATATTATCGTTCGTGTCAAAGATAAATTAGGCGGTAGTTATGGTACTGGGAATGTGATCAAAAACAACTAAGAAACCAGAAATTAAATTGAAAATTGATCTTGTATGTTGTGTATGTTGAGGCACTGTTACATCCACAAAAACTGACTGTTTGTTGTGCTTTATGGGTTGGTCCGTACTTCTTTAAAAACTATGCTGGCCAGAACGTTACAGTCGATGGTGACCGCTATAGAGCCATGATTACTGACTTTTTCGTTCATCAATTGAAGGGTTGTAAGTCTAAAGGGTCTAAGTGCCATTTTTATTATTAAGACATAACAACCATGATGTGCAGGAGCTGTGGTTTCAACAAGACGGCGCAACATGTCATACAGCTCGTGCCAAAATTGATTTATTGAAGGAAACGTTTGGTAACCGCATAATTTCACGTTACGGACCCGTGAATTGGCCTCCAAGATCGTGCGATTTAACGCCGCTTGACTATTTTCTGTGGGGATATGTGAAGTCGCTTGTCTACGCCGATAAACCCGAAACGATTGACCACTTGGAGGACAACATTCGCCGCGTTATTGCCGATATACGGCCACAAATGTTGGAAAAAATCATCGAAAATTGGACCTCCAGATTAGACTACGTCCGAGCCAGCCGTGGCGGTCATATGTCAGAAATTATACACAGATTATAATGTCGGAGGATTATCTTTCGAATAAAGTGAATTTTGTGTCAATTTAATAAAACCATCTTTGTTTTATTCCATTTTGAAGTTCTATACTTCTATAAAAAACACCCTTTACAAGTTGGCGCAAAACTAATCATCCAATTTCGTCTTTAAATTACTTTCTTACTAAATAACAAAAAAAAAAAAACAAATGAATTTGAGTTATGGAAATCTTTACTTGGAACTTTACAATTTGTTTTGTTAGAAATGATAAATAGTTAGTAAAAATAATATCTGTCAAGTGACTGCCTGCAATGTTGATACTCATTTTCCCTAACTTTTTGCAAGTGTTCCGGTGAAACCTGTTTGCATTGCTGTCGACTATTTTCCTTAACTGCTACGATAGTCTGAGGCTTGTTGGCGTAAGCCCGCGACGTCAAGAAGCCCCAAAAGAAAGAAGTCTGGGATGTTTAAATCTGGCGATCTTGCTGGCCATGCCAAATCGCCAGACGACTTGACAGTAATTCACACGAGTAATATACATAAGCACGATCAGCATAACCCAACAGGAAATGCTGATTCGAAGGTCGCTAGTGCCAATGACCTTCCGATTGCATACAAAATCAGAGCAAATACAAAACCGCTTGCTTAGTGATTTGTATGCAATAAACGTCGGTTTATGGTATTAAAAATAATGTTGACTCAACATAATTGTATCGAGTCAACATATTGCTAACATACATAGGTCGTAAGTTAGAAATAAGAAATGGAAAGGCAGTCTAGTTCCGACTACCTTAGAATAAAGTCCAAAAAGAAAAAGAACTCAATTCGTCATTTTCTTTTATTTAAGTTACGCGCCTGACGGCCAGCAGGCATTAACTGATGCACTGTTTGTACTTTGTACGGGAACATGTTATACATAGTCTTTCACTAAAATTCGCTGTAGGGTCCGTCTGGTGATGCCCAATTACGTGGCCCGTCATCTGGTTGATGTTTCTTCGTTCTCAGCGACATTGGTTGCCACCCGATATTCTCGGCCGAACGACCAGTCCGGTGGCAGCCACGTCCTGTATGGTCTCCTATGGTTCCAATCTGTTCAAGTCGAATAGCTAAGCGGAATGTTTGCCCAGTTGGCGCGACACGAATAAGAAATCGACGTCGAAATTCACGAAATTCCACTGAACAATTATTGGTTAAAAAATTCGACACAATTATTCCACGCTGTTGCGAAGTATAGCGCTCCATTGTTTTATTTGTAAAAATTATAACATCTTCCGACAGGGCGATTCATTTTGCGCCACCTAAAAGAGCTGATGGCCTTGAAAGAACTGTACAGATCTTCATAAAATGTATCTAAGAGCCATCTCGATCACTTTAGCTTTGAAACAAAAAAAAAAATCATCAAAATCGGTCCCTGTCGTTCAGGAGCTACGATGCCACAGGCAGACACATAGATAAACAGACACGTCAAACTTATAACACCCCTCTTATTGCGTCGGGGGTTAAAAAAGATTTTTTCTGTTTCATGCCAGGGCTTTTCTCGCGAATTTTGACATCCAGCGCGTGAAGAAGGTTGGAATACCTAATTGCTGTAATTGTTCTGCCCTTCAAGGTAGTCAGTTAACAAGGTCCCTTTCACATCCCAAAATACGCTGGCCATAAGCTTTCCGGCAGATGTGACCTGACCACATTCTTTGGCTTCCACTCACTGCTTGGACTGGTGTTTCGTTTTTGGCGTGTAGTAGTGGACCCATTTATCATCCATGGTGAAAGATCGCCGCACAAAATCGGTCAGCTATCTCACTTACCTTCACTCGCTTATCGTCCGACACGATGTCATGCAGTCATTTGATGGTTTCTAGTGTGATTGCGATTTTTGGCCGTCCTTCACGTGGGTCATGAATTTCCTTAAGGGCTTATCCATTTGAAACGAAGAGTTTTATGACTGCATGATAATCTACTGTAAGACGTGTAAACAAACTACTTGAGAGAACAAGTTGAAATTACGTACTAATGACACGTAAACCAAGCATGAGACATCATTTTTTTTCCTGATTGAAACACCATCTCTATGTCAAACCGAGAACTTTTCATATTACCCTCTGAGATGGACTATTATGTCGACCTAAACGATCACTATTTGTGTTGTGAGTTTTTATAACTTTAACACGGTCAGCGATTGTTAAACGATCCATACCCTGAAATGGCACATATCAATTCAAAGACATAGAGTCTCGGATGGAGATATAAAGTCCGAATAACAAGTTGGATGACCGTATACAGTTAATTCTCTTATCTCCGTAAAAACAAGAAGACAGAAAGAGGTCTGTGGCCGTCAATTGTTTTCTTCTCAATGACGAATTTGGGAAACTGTTCTCTAAGCAACTCCAATGTAATGTTATCCAGCTTAACGGCCTGTTACACTATCTAATTCGAAACACATGTCGTCCAGGTCTCTTTCATCTAATTAAAGCCACAGAAAGTCAGTTACCATTACCCGATACCGTTTGCCATTCAGCGTGTTGTCATTCTCTTTTCAGTAGATACATATGTGGTCCAATGATGCCACCTACCCAAACTCTACAAAAAACAATAAATGTCTTCGGAAGCAACAACGGCTTCTGATACTATGCTGGATTAATCTCTCCTTCAACGCAGCAATTTCTTTTTCATAAAGCTTTTTAAATTATAATGACCCTCATCACTGTAAATACTTTTTCTCCAAAATTTGGAGTGGTGATTTCGACGTGGAACAAAAGTACATTCCGCATCGGTGAAAAAGTTTGAAGACCCGGAATAGAAGGCATTATTGTGTTTCATCTATATTAACCACAACCAGAACTCTCAGATTCAATGGTCGTAGATCAACAAGCCATCTACCATCAGAATGGTCTAAAAGCCAGAAAATTTGCTGTTGCTACGGTCGCAAGACCAGACAAAGTGATTTTACAGTACGATAATGCCCGATGTTCCTCAAATCATTCAAATCCACCTGAAAATATTGGAATTAGATGTCGTATGGCCTCAAGAGCCGCATTTGTGATTTTTGAAAGAATTAAAAAATAGGGCCGATTCCTAGATCTCCAGAAAAATTGGCAAAAGTTGTAGCCAGCGATGGAAATAATTTTCAGAATAAACATGTAACCAATTTCTGGAACACATATCTCAAATTCCATTAAAGTGACATCAGAGGGACATGGGCAAATTGACTTCAGGCCTTTGATTTGGACGCTCCGTCGTCAGAACATTTTTGATCTCCGAAAGGATGGAAAAAACAGAAGGCTTCAAATATGCGAAGGCACTATCTGAAGCTTTCCCAGTAAGGCAACTTCATAATTCCTTATTCGAATATCGAATATACTAAGTACCAACCTTAATATAATAAAGCACCTAACTTCCCTGCGTAGGGACCACGAATGTGTTACTTACAAGGCATTCCGAAAAAAAACATTTACGTGCTAAGTGCAACTTAATGCCGTCTCATCTGATCATTATAGAAATGGAATTCGTCCCCTACCGCAAAATGAGTCAATCCACAGTCCAGCCGTCAGTTTGTAAATTCCGCAACACATTCCCTTCCATCAGTAAATCACTCAAGCATAACTCATCTCAAACTGTGCAAAAGAGTTCTTCAGACCGAAAAACTCTGCCGCACGTTACCACTCGCAGATATTGCCTGTATCACCTGTATTCTAGGACCACTTGCGTCTCCACGTAAGAGTATTTTTTCTCACCGAAAACCACCCTCGGCTACTACTCAGCATGGTAAGTAGATAGTTTTAGGTCGTACGCAGGGTGGTCATGCTTGGTAATCAATTTGGTCACGCAAGGCGAACGCAATTAATGCGAATACGCAAGGGAGAGTAAAAAGGTTCATTTGAAAAAAAAAAAATTCGTAAAAGGCTTGTGGTGCAATGGTTTTCAGTGAAGGCTGAATAACTGACAATTCGCAGCAGAACCTTACCGGAGTATGAGTTCATAGGACATGGTAGGAGACAAGCAAGGGGGAACGCTTAAATAAGGTATATGGGCAAGGTGCATAACTATTTGAAATGCGATCTTAGTTCATTGTTAATTTGCAAACTAACTGCTTTTTAAATAACAAGTTTTAGAACTGCATTAAGAACACGATATCTTCCTCTGGTATGTGAGCTAGTTTGCACAACTTGGTTGCGCGAAGTTCCTATCGCTATCGCACGCAATTCATCAAGCAACGGAGGGTTATTTATGTACTACTGGCCGACATTAAAGTTGAGTTACTTAGGTGTACTTTGGAAATAGCATACGGGGCCTGTTCAAACTGTAATAGTAATACTCGGTTCTTAAAAAGCATTTAATTTATGTGCCTGTGTTATTTCATCTAAAATAGGAGTTTACTTCATTACGAGTAATAGTGGGATTGTAACACATTTTATTCTCCAAAAACTGGTTTTCCTTTTAGACATGCGATGAAACTATTTGAAAACCCGGATATGTTGATCCTTGCCAGCAATAATGTGTCAGACGGTTAATTGCAGTTTCATCGTTGACGTGTGTGATTCGTTTCTCTCTGTTTTTAGGTAACGTAATAACATCCCTTCAGGAAAATGATAGGGGAATAACCCTCAATGGAATCATACCCGCTCTAGCTCACGCTGACCACCTGCACCTTCTAGGAGGTAGCGAGGAAACGAGGAAAAAGCCTATTAATGGCAGGGTGGGAAATAGGTTTAGAAGCAAATGAAGAGAAAACCAAATATATATATATGGTTACCGATCAATTTAGGCCGATCCACATTTCGTGTCGGACCATATTCTGGGAATCGTATTGACTGCCAAAAAATGACATCTACAGCGAAAATATGAAAACTTACATATGGCAACGCTTTCTTCTTCGCGATGAACGAACTATTCAAAACAACCCTTTTGTCCCACAATGTCAAAAACTTAATGGCCAGGACAAGTAGAACGAATGAGCAGTGGACGAACATTCAAACGAATAATTAGTGGGAAAATCTATTGAAATAAATATACATAGATGGGAGAACAATATTAAGCTGGACCTAGAAAAGATCGAACAGAACAAGAGGGGCTGTGCGAAAGGTTCATATATAATAGGATAACCTCAAATTTGAATAGCTGTCAAACAGCTTTTCACATCAGAGAAGTATTATAAAAACCATAAACCAGAAAAGCAAGTGGAAAAACATATTCAGATGGGCCCGACGTATATCGAACATTGAAGGAATTACATTTTTAAATTAACTTAAAGCCATTACACTTGGAAAATGTCTTGTATAAATGCGTTTCTGAGGTTTCCATGGTCCGAATGGAAGAAGCAGGGTTCATCTAAAACAATGTTTCGATAGTCGAAAGCGTTAAACGTTTTGTTTCTATAAACCAAGTTTGCAGATTGTTGCCAGATCCAAATATGCCCACGGTCTAAGGAAACTTTTGCCCACATAACATAACAATAGTTAAACTTCAACGCCTTCACAGGCTAGCAAGAGGCACTGATACGACTTAGGTTAGGTTAGGTTAAAGAAGGGGAGTGTGATGGTTAAACATCACTTCCACTCGGAGGCCAAGAGGCCCATTGCGATTCTCTTCATTTGTGTGGGTACACATAAAATTAACCTGTCCTATCACGTGGTGGCTGAAACCATCTCGTGCTCTTAATGAATTTTAGAAGATCCGATCTTCTTCTTCTTCTTCTTTTCCTTTTTATCCCGGCGTCGTTATGGTCAGAAGTGTAGGACCATAACCTTTCCACTTAACTGCATTCCTACTGGTCCGCTTGTGGGGTCCGCCGGTTTGACCTCAGAAAGTAGCGGCAGGCTTCCCGGTTTGGGATTACTTCATCGCTGAGGCCAATCAAATGCTGGTGTTTTTGCATTTGTTTGCACCAATTGTTTTTCGGCCTGCCTTTTTTGCGTGTTGAAATTGGAATGTTGATTGATAACGCCTTTTGGACGGGGTTCAAAGGATCTCTCCTTTGAACATGGCAATACCAACTGAGTCGGTCGCGCTCTATATTTCTTGTGATGGTTTCTTTTACGTGGAGGCTTCCTCGGATCTTTGAACTTCTAATTCTGTCACGCTTTGTTACTCCCGCTGTCATGCGAAGCATCTTCATCTCAGTTGCCGTTAATTTGCTCTCATACTTTTTGTGCATTGTCCAGCATTGTGAACCGTATGTGAGCGCCGGACGTACAACTGAAGTGTAGAGCCTTCCTTTCAGCTTAGGGGGCATTTTTCGATCACAGAAGATGGCGGAGTTTTCCCGCCACTTCATCCACCCTACGCTTACGCGATGTTTGATGTCGTCATCACAAGTTGCTTCTCTATTAATCATAGATCCCAGATATTTAAACTTTTCACACTTGGGAAGCACTCTTCCATTCAAGTAAATGTCTGGAATAGGCTGATGAGGGTCAGAGAACGGGCAGCACAGATACTCTGTCTTCTTTGAACTAATACGATAACCGTGTCCCTCAAAAATGTCCACCCACACATCAAGTGCTCGTTGTAGGGACGCCTGATCATCACTTATAATGGCCCCATCGTCAGCAAAGAATAGCTGGTGCACATTGGGGTCCGTCACTTTTCCTTCAAGCAAGCAATCAAGGACTGCTATAAAAAGCAGTGGGCTGAGGACGCTCCCTTGGTGTACACCGACTTTGATTGCGAACTCTTCGGTGACTCCTGCGGTGCATCTTACTCTTGTCGTTGCTCTCTCGTACATGTCCATAATCACTCGCACGTAGGTTTCTGGAACTCCTTTTTGTCTTAGCGCTACCCATAAAAGATCTCTTGGTTGCCGGTCAAAGGCCTTCTCGAAATCAACCAACACCATATGCAAGTCCTTTGAAGAATCACGATGCTTTTCCATCATGATCCTTATACTTTGGATTGCATCTGTTGTTGATTTACCCGAGACAAACCCGCACTGGTCATCAGATAGTCGTATTATTTTCCGCAGTCGGCTATCTAATACCCGTTCAACGATCTTCATGGTGTGCGACATCAGCTTGACAGAACGGTAGTTATCACAATTTCGCGTATCACCCTTTCCTTTGTGCAAATGAAGAAGATAGCTTTCCCTCCATTGATTAGGCATAGTGTCGCCTCTCATAAGTTTGGAGATAAGAACCATGAGCCATCTAGACCCGATGTCTCCCATCTTTTTCCAGAACTCAGAGGGCATCCCGTCCGGCCCAACAGCTTTTCTTTTCTTGGAGTTTTTAACCGCGTACCGAACTTCTTCGACTGTGATGTCGGGTATTTCGGCATGATTCGGGGCGGCTCTTGGAAAGTACACTCGGGGAAACTGTTCGTTCAGAAGTTCCTCGCAATACTGTCGCCATCTGTGGAGAATTTTTTCGTCTTCCACAAGGAGTTGGCCTTCAGCATTGTTAATAAACTTTGGGAAACGAATCTCCTGAGCATTTCTTCTTCTCTGGGCGGCTATCTTAAAGATATTTGCTCCTTTGTTCAAATTGTTTTGTCGAAGCTCCTGGGTAGCCTGGTTCCTGTCAGACGCGGAAGACGATATTTCTTCCAACTCCTGATAGAGGCCTTCCATGCTTTTCGCTTTGAATTCGGCGCATTTTTTCTTCGCGATACCTTTGCAACATCTATATACCTTTTCACGGCGAGCTTTTTCCTCTCTATTAGTAGAAGAGCACTTTGACCAAGCTTGGAAAGCCATTTTCTTTTCGTGTATCACTGCTTTGGCTTCGTCTGTCCACCACCAGGTTTCTTTTGCGTGTTGGCAGGGGCCTTTAGATGTTCCGAGCAGTGATTTGGCTTTCTCCAGGCCAGATTGTTGTAGGGAATCCCACATGTCTTGTGCTCTGCACTCCTCATTACCGACCTCATCGATAATGGAAGAGATGTAGTTTTCCATGATGGTAATAAAAGCTTCGCCTTTTCCTTTATCCAGCTTATACCACTTGATTCTCTCAGACACCTTCGTTTGCTGCTTTGACTTCTTTCTCGCATCCATAAAAAATTCAGTCAGGAGGAGACGGTGTTGAGGGGCGATCGCGTCTCCCAGGATCACTTTGCAATCTTTAGCTCGTGGCTTCATGAAACTGGATACCAAATGATAGTCTATTTGAGTTTCATTTCCGCCGCTGCTATAAGTGATCAGGTGCCGGCTTTGTTTGACGAACATGGTATTTAGCACTATAAGACCGTACGACTTGCACATGTTTAGGATATCTTCACCTGAAAAGTTCCTGGTGCCGTATCCCAGCCCTCCGTGGTAGCCTTCATAGTCTTCGCTTGTCTTCCCGACATGTCCGTTTAAATCTCCCCCAACAAACAAAAGCTCTTCCTTTGGGATGATTTTGACAAGGTTGTGGAAATCTAGCCAGAATGCATCTTTTTCTTTTTGTTCGCATCCTACTTGAGGGGCATATGCGCTTACGATATTCCACACCTCACCATGCATCACCAATTTGAGAGCCATCAAATGGTCACTGGACTTTGAAATGGTTAAGACGTTGCCAAGTAACTCTGCCGCAAGGATGATGGCGATTCCGTTTTTTCCTTGTTCCAATCCATAGTAAAACATCTTGTAGGCTTTTGTTTTAACGTCCAAGAAACGTGCCCGATTACCGGTGTTTCGCCATTTCGTCTCTTGTACGCACAGGATGCCTACTCGCCTTCTAACCATCATTTCTTCAAGCTCATAGCTGCGCCCACTCATGCTTCCAACGTTCCAACTCGCGACTCTTAAATGTGGCTTACGCCGTTGCATTACTTTGCTATCCCCCGGAAATCCTATAGCTCTGACCCGAGCATTGCTGCTCGTCCCAGGATCACGACCATTAATAGTGCCTGGCGGGGTAGTGCTTTTCCTTTTAGCGTTCTTTTCCATAATGCTACGGTTTGACCGTTTTCATTCTTCTCTTCCTTTTTGACACGGGCATGCTCCAGATTTTTTTTTTTTTTTTTTTTTTTGATTGATCTTACTCTTACAACACCGGTGATCTCCAGTCGTGTCAACCCACTGATTTGCATGCACACTTGTGGGGCAGTTTAATGGTGGTATATGTGTCCCTAGGCTCACTTTGGTGTTTTCTAAATTGCCTAGATGTGAGTTTTGTTTACCTTTGTTTAGTCGCCTTTTACGACAAGCGATAGGTATCGCTGCAGGGATATTCTTTACCCGTCCCTGCACGAGTATTTAGAAGATCCGATATATCTGCATTAGCCACGTCCTCAATGTCTGTAAAGAATCTTTGGCCTAGTGACACTAGGCATCGATTCTTGAGAGCTGGGCAGTGGCAAAGCAGATGTTGGATCATCTCAGTTTCTTCCTCATCGCCGCAGCTCCGGCAGAGATCGCTGGATCCCGAGTCCCATTTCCGGAGCAGACAGGGACAGTGTCCTGTGATCACTCCGACGAGCATACGGATCGAGTTACGGTCCAGCGCCAGGAGCTTCTTTGTTTTTCGACATTGAGCTCTGGCCACGATGATCTTCTCGTGTAGCTGTCGTTTCTTGTAAGCCAAGACGAGTTGGCCTCTTTGATGATTGTGTCGTTTATAATGCGCTGATCGGTGGTTGCAATGACGTGTCCGCTTCGCTGATGTCCATTTCAGACCCTTGCCTGGCCAATTCGTCTGCTCTTTCGTTCCCTGCGATTGAGCTGAGGCCCGGGACCCAGCAGAGTTTAACTTTGTGGTGTCTGATGGAGTTCAGTGAGTCGCGACATTTCTTGACAGCCTTTGATCTCGTTATACAGGATTTTATTGACTTCAGTGCAGCCTGGCTGTCTACGAAGATAGTGATATCAGATGGTGGGATATCCGCTATCTGTAGGTGTTTGGCTGCTTTCTCTATTGCCAGAATTTCTGCTTGAAAAACGCTGCACAGATCAGGGAGTCTGAATGATTCCTGTTTGTAGAGGGTATCAGAGTAGAACCCGGCTCCAGTGCCTGTGTCCATTTTCGATCCGTCGGTGAAGAGAGTGATCTCGTGGTCGTTGATTACGGCCCCTCTTCTCTGTCGGGGAAAAGGATAGGTATACTGAGAGAGAAGTCATTTTGGGGGGAAATATAGTCGGTCGTAGCTGCGAGGCTACTAAAACCATGTTTCCTTCCCAGGTCGTCTATTATTCTGAGTATGGCCGCATGTCCATAGTTGGCTTGCTTCCACTTCCCTTAGTCTGAGAGCGCTCTTTGCAGCGCAGCCTTTTATGAATAGATCCAGGGGGAGGAGATGAAGAATCATGTCCAACCCTGCTTGCGGCGGGCTTCTCATGGCTCCCGTTGCACAAACAGCGGCTAACCTTTGTACTTTGTTGAGCATGTTCATATAGCTTTTTGTGCTGCTAGCAGTCCACCAGACTAGGGTCCCATAAGTTAAAATGGGTTTGATGATTGCTGTGTACATCCAATGAATGATGTTCGGTTGCAAGCCCCATCTTTTTCCGAAGGTTTTTTTGCATGCATAAAAAGCGTTCAATCCTTTTTTCATCCTTTCCTCCAAGTTCCTTTTCCAGGAGAGCTTTGAGTCAAGAATGATGCCTAGATATTTTGCTTCCGCTTTGAGTTTGAGTGGAGTGCCCTCTAACTTTGGGGGAGCAAATATCGGAATTTTCCTTTTCCTGGTGAACAAGACCAGCTCGGTTTTCTGGGGGTTTATTCTCAGACCGTTCTGTCTTGCCCACGAGGAGAGTTCACTCAGCGCAGATTCCATTAGTTCACTGATAGTTGGTAGAAATTTACCTTTTATCAAGATAACCAGGTCATCCGCGTACGCTATGATCTTTGTGTCTTTTTCCATAAAGAATTTGAGGATCTTGTTGACTGTAAGAAGCCACAGTAGGGGGGAGAGAACTCCTCCTTGTGGTGTGCCTCTGGTTGTGACCTTCATTATAGAACTGTGACCAATGTCTGCATTGATGATTCTGTACTTCAACATATTCTCAATTCAGATTACAATGGATTTATCTACTTTTATGTCCACAAGAGCTGTTATTATGGCCTCTGTGTTTACATTGTTGAAGGCCCCCTCTATGACGAGGAAGGCTGCCATTTTAAACTCTTTTAGGTTCAGCGAGCCCTCAATTTCACGGACAACACTATGCAGAGCACTTTCCACTGATCTGCCTTTAAGGTAGGCGTGTTGAGTGTTGCATAAGTTGCGTGAGTTGATGAGTCCTCTGATGTATAGGTCAAGGAGTCTCTCCAAGGTTTTTAATAGAAATGACGAGAGACTAATTGGCCTATAGTCCTTTGCGGCAGTATCGGATGGTTTACCTGTTTTAGGTATGAAAATTACCTTTATTTCTTTCCACTGTGTTGGGATGTACCCCGCGCGCGGGCAATTGGAAAAAATGCTTACGAGATGGGGTACAGTGTGGGTCTGTGTTTTTTGAAGCATCGCTGGCAAGATATCGTCCGGCCCCGGAGATTTAAAGGGTTTGAACGAATTTATTGCCCATGATACTTTATCCGTTGTCAAAATCTTGTTTATTACTTCTTCGGTTGTGTGAACCGTAGGAACCGTCGTCTCGAAGGAGATTGTGGTTTCAGGGGTTTTACAGCGAGTCAGCAGTTCTAGAGATTCCTGACTGGATTCTGTCCAAGAACCATCTGGTTTAAGGATGAATCCCGGGACGCAGGGGTCCTTCGATAGCATCTTCCTGAGCCTTGCGGCTTCGTTGAGATCCTCTATTGATTCGCAGAACTCCCGCCAGGATTTAGATTTTGCTGCTCTTGTTTTGCTCTTGTATTCGTTGAAGCTGGATTTGTAATTATCCCAGTCTTCGGTTCTTTTTGAGATCTTTGCTCTATTGAATAGAGTTCGGGTCCTGGTCCTGAGTTGCTTGAGCTCTGTGGTCCACCAGACTGCTCTGGTCTTCCTGCGAGCACGTTGCAAAGGACAGGATTTGTTGAAAGCCGCTTTCAGAATTCTCACAAGATTTTCGACTGAATTCTCAATGTAAGTTGGATCAGGATTATTGGTGGCTTGTGGCGGTACTAACCTGTTGGCAGCTAGGTTTGAGAAAAGATTCCAGTCTGTTTTCTGAGGGTTTCTGAAAGGTTTCGGTTTTTCTTTATTAACGTTAAAGTTGAAGAGTATCCGGCTGTGGTCCGAAAAGGAACAGTTAGTGGACACTCTCCAATTCTCTACTCGGATGGAGTCGGACTCACTTAGTAAAGTGAGGTCAATCACCTCTACCCGATTGCGAAACGTGGGTGTATTACCTTTGTTTCAAATATTGAGGTTGGTGGAGATAATGAAATCGAAAATTGACTCACCCCTTTTATTGATGTCGCTGCTTCCCCATTGAGTGTTGTGTCCGTTGGCGTCGCAGCCTATCAATAGACACAGTCCGCGTGACTTAGCGTGTCGCACAAGTGCTCGGACTGCGTCTGAAGGTGGATCCTCCTCATCGTATGGCAAGTATGCGGACGATAGGAGCAAAATTGATTTGTCCTGTTGTTCGGACGTTACCACCGTGAGGTCTCCATTGCAGTATGTACCTAGGAGAAAAATGTTTAAATATTTCTTGGCGACTATACAGGTTCGTAGCTTACCTTCGGTATGTGGATAGTATAAATCATATACCTTAGACCTTAATCCCTGAATTTTGTTCCTAAGGTGCCAAAGTTCTTGGATTAAGGCTATATCCACATCTTCCTGCAGCATGTACATCATCAAGTCGTCGGTGGCTGCTTTGCAGTGGTGTAAATTAATTTGCACCACTAGCAGCCTCCTTTGACTTGCCGCGTTCATTGGAGAGCCTTACCTTCAGGGTTACCAGCCCGAACTTGATGCTGCCAGATCTGCTGCGGATGTGGTCGAGAGACTTTTGGTCAATGGTAACCATGAGGTCCTTTCCCACTCCGTTCTTACTTTTGGCTGAAGAAATTATTCTCCAGCTGTGAGTGGCAAGCTCTTTATTCTGTTTGTCAATTAGCTTCAATATAGTCACATTATAGAACATACAACTCTCTGCAACTTGCAGTTTATATTAGAAGCTGTAAGCTGATAGAGAAGCTGTATCACTTCTCCTTGCTCTATGCTCATCTTCGATAGAAGATAAGCACAGAGGAATCAAAGAGAAGAAAACTCTCCGCTAGGTTTAAGTCAGTTTTAAGGTCACTTCTCTGTTGGACGTGGAGGAAGACACAGCTAAGAAATAAATGTAATCTGTTAAACTTTATAAGAGAGCAATAATAAAGAATTTTAATAAAACTATATGGATTCGTCCTTTTCGGGAACCGGTGGAGGGATCCATATTGAAGCCAACGTGCGAAGCGGAAGCATCGAGCGAGGGATAACCTCGAGTTTAGCGTTCTGCCAGATTTCGCCGCAATTGTCGATTGTGCGCTTTAAGAAGTCTAGGGACCTCTGATTGTCACAACCGACGACTTTGACTCCTTTCTGCCAGCCTGCTCCGCCGAAGTTGATCTCATCGCTGCTATCTGCGATAAGCATCGCTTGCAGTATTTTGGCTTCAACCGTGAGCTAATTGTCGGATGTAATTTTCCGATCCGGGTTGGGACGGTCGACAATAGCCACTTGTAGACTCATGGGAAGGTTGAATCTGATGTTTTCGCTTTTTCGCTTCCCATAGAGTTTCCTCCCCGGTGCGCCCCGTCTTGACGTTCTGCTTCGATCCTGAGGCAGTGTGTCCTTTGGAGGTGCTCGGCCCTTTTCGACAGTGGCCGGTTGTGTTGGCTGTTGTCGAGTCAATTTTGGGACGTTGGGTTTGATAAGGGCTGTGTTCGATGGCTTCTTCTCTCGCCCTGTGTCCTTTTTGGAAGCGTGAGTGGAGGTGGGAGCCGATTTCTTCTCGAATTTGGCTACCTCTTTCTTGTGCTTCTTGATCAGGAGTTTTTCGCGCTCGGAGAGCGTTGAGGGGTCTCTCGCGCTCATCTTCCTGATATACTGCACCGCCCCCTTATAGCTGCTCTTTGCTTTTTGGGCCGGTGTTTTTGCTTTGATCGTTTCTTCAGGTTTCCCTGTGGCCTTAGGGGCGACCTTTTCTTCCAGCAGCTGGGCCTCAGTTTCAGAGTCCACTTGCATGGTGTTGCTTACCTCACTGATAGGACTTACTTCACTGCACCTTTTTATTAAAAAGGTTGCAATATCTAGTGCAATCAGACTCCTTCGCTCGGAAACAGACCAGCCATGTAGACCATTGGGTCACATGTCCGTTCTATAACACCTTCTTAAGCTGGATATGATTATCACAATTTCGGACATATTTCAAAAGATTTGAGAAACCGAGCCAAGATGGATTCCGGTATTGGCGCTGGCATCTTTGGACCAAATCGGAAGATATCGAAGGCTTTGGGAACTAGTCATTGTGTCTTCGAAGCCGAACGATACGCCATCCTAACGTGTGTCAACCTAAATTTAGAGACTGGCATAAAAGGTTTACCCATTAATATACTCTCACACAGTCAAGCAGCGCTCAAAGCGTTGGACTCATTTAGTACGAACTCAAAATCAGTTAAGGAATGCCACGATGCCCCGCAGGACCTAGCCAAAAAGAAATAAGGTCAAATTCTGGTGGGTGTCAGGGCACAAGGGCATAAAAGGTAACGAAATCGCCGACCAACTCGTTAGAAAAGGTTCCAGGAGAGGTACATAGTTGCCCCCCACTTTGAAGAGTCGCAACACCTATACTTTTGAAACAGCGTTTAAGGACTTCGACAATCGAAGAGATTCATACGGTTCCTAAACAAACACTCTATTAATAAATATATTGTACATAAGTCGATATCAGAACCGATATGGTCAGCTACCTTTCGGGACACTATAGTTTGAGATATCATCCTAACAAAATTCACCTCTCTTCTGAAACCGAATGTCAACGCTGTCTAGAGGACGAGGAAACTGTGCCGGGATCGAGGAGACGTAGTCCGCCAGCATCAACGCTTTTGGTGGCTGGAGAGAACTCCGTCAACGGACACCTTGATAGGAGCAGCCTCTTCAAGGCAAGGCCTGCCTAACACCAATGGCAGGCTTACATAGGCTAGGGTAGGGTAAGGTAGGGTAGGGTAGGTTAGGGTAGGCTAGGGCAAAAACGACAAAAAAAAAAAAAAAAAAAAAAAAAAAAATACAAAATGAAAAATCAAAAAGAATAAAACTTAAAACATAAAAAAAAAAGATATATATATAAAATATATATAATGTATATATTTGTGTATATATATTTTAGTTAAGTTAGAATAAGATAGGTTTAGTTAGGTTTAATTAGTTTAAGGTAGTTTTAAGTTTTATATAAAATATTTAAAAAACAAATGATCAGATGCTAACTTTTTTAATAAAAAAAAAACATTTTTCTTAGCTTAAGTTAGTTAGTTATAATAATGTTAATTGTAAATTCATGTAGACGTCGAAAGACATAAGTATGTTTCAATTGTTCTGTTTGTTTTAGAGTGTCCGCCTAGGGCCAGTAAGATAGTTACATTTGTTAAGATAGTTAAGCTAGTTTTAAGCATTTTTGACTAGGGTAAGATAGATATAAGTTAATATGAAATAAAAATGAATTGAAAAAAAAAAAAAAAAAAAAAAAAAAAAAAAAAAAAACCAGGAAACTGTAGAGCACATACTATGCGAGTGTGCTGCCCTCTGTCATCTTAGGAAGCATATCCTCCTTCGAGAAATCATGAATCCTGAGGAGATAAGGTCAACTCCTTCGAGGGACATCCTTAGCTTTATTAAGAAAGTAGAGAAATTCCTCGTCTAATTGGCTAGTAGGCACAACAGGCCTACACTGGTCGCAGTGCTCTATGCTATTTGTTAGCACTAGCTCCCAATTCAAAAAAAAAAATCCGTTTTTAATTTCAAACGTTTGAGTAGAATCACATTTTCACAAGTGAACTTTCTACCATGCATTGGTTTACTTATACACAGCTGGCTGAGATTGTAAGTAATAAAGACCTTCTTACCATAAGGCGTCAAAGGGTTTTTTCAATTCAACTCGACAGACACCCGTGCATTGGTTCTTGCATTTGAAATTGAAAATTTGGTCACTTGTCGAGCGGCTGCCTTCTGAAACCACGCCGGTAGTTTTAAATAATTGTTTCGCCTGTGTTGTCAGTGTCTTTAAGCAACACAGCCCCTTGTAACAACTTGACAGGAGCTATAGTCTCGGTAATTGTTGCATTATTTTGGTCATTTCTTTTAAATCCTGGGTTGACGAGCTGGTTTTCCCATTCTTCGGGGATGGTTCCATTCTTCCATATAATTGTGACGGGCCCATGTAACACCCCTCTTAATTCTTCTCGAGCATATTAGGTATTAGCACTATTACTATACTATATACTATTTATTCTGTGGTATTAGGAAGACTCCTGCAGCCTTGTTGTTCTTAAGTCGAGGGATTGCTTCTTTTACTTTCTTGATAGTTTGCGGTGCTACCTGGGTGTCTGCTGTGTGGATAGCATCGTTTTCCAATATTGCCTGCCCTTCAGTGGTTCATCGAAATATGTGCTCCATTGAGGTGGAACTCTTCGTATAAATCTTAATCCAGTTTGTTATCTCTCTCGTACAGCGTTTACCCCTGCATACATTATTCCTGATTTTTAGCAAAAAAATGTTCACTGCGATTGTCGTTTTAAATCATTACAGGCTTTTACTTTTTCCTCAGACTCATCGTTAAATCAAGCTTTTCTTTTGGGAGCTTTAAAATTGCTTAGTATTTTTTTTTGCGTTGTCTTCTTTTCATTGTGGGCCATACTGCTTCTACCTGTCTTGCTTCGTCGTTAGTTCCTATGTCATCTTGAAGGGCGAATCGGTTATTAATTTCGTTTTGGTATTGATGCTGCATACGAGGGTCCGTTAACTTTTCAAGGTTGAATATTTTTTATACATTTCTGTGTTCCGCTTCTGTGAATTTGTATTCGACTTCCAATTTTGGTCATGATTTGAATGTGATCAGAACCGCAGTCTGCTCCTCTACGTGTCTTCCAAGCGGCCCCAGTAAGAGCTATCTGCCTTTAACGTTACCGGTTTTTATTCTGGCTTTGTAGTCGTGACGTTGTATGTTGGTTGTCTAGCTCGACTCGGCTGTGCCCGTGATGTACGAAATCGTACCTTCGCCTGTTGCTTTTTTTGACCACGGAATCAGGGTGAATGCCAAGATTAACCGGAAAAATATTTTGCAAGGTGCTTTGTAGACGTCAACAAAGAGTAGTTGAAAAACCATATCCCCTGCTTCATACGAGACATTTTGCAGGGGAAGATAAGCCCCAAAATAAGGGTCCAGGGGAAAAGCCTACGCCCAACGAGTTGTGGTATACAAACAGTTCTTCAGCGTTAGTTAGATCTGATCTGATTTACAGGCCATTATTTAAGGTACCCTATTAAAAAAGTGAGAGTTCCGTAACAAAATCGGGTACAGCCTGGCCTAATAACACGTTCGAAGAGGCGCTCTTCACCACTTTTATACTAAAACCTCCTAGGGTAGGATACTCCATCCCAGATTTTGTGGAATGCGCGTTTGATTATGTGATCTTTTTCCATGTGGGGGCGTGAGTGCTTTCACTTATTGGCAGAAGCTTAAGACTTTTTCTAAATTTGCCTCAAATAATCGTTTTAAAAATCACTCCTTCGATATTAATTAAAAACTTTTAAACTAACCAGAACACCAGATTTCATAACTGGAATACAGGGAACCATTACAACGTCACAAGCTTAGTTATTCACATACTTGAAGAGCTTTTCAATCACAGGGTCAATGGAATACTTCTAAAAAGTATAATATCCAAAATGCTACTAAAAAAAAAAAACCTATCCACTCAGTCTTTCTAAACGTCACCAATTCGAGAAACAATGTTGATTCAGCCGCATTTCCTCAAGTGGCCGTCAACAAAAGTTTTCACAAACACCATGAATAGTCCTTAATTGTAAGGATATTCAAAACTGCATCACCCAAACGCCGGTCTACCCCCTGTTTTATCACTCCTCCGAGACACAGTGACCAAAATAGCAGCGACAAACAATGAAGCTGCCGCAACATGAACCAGTGTTGAGCATAAAGTAATATCGTAAGCACTCAGAGTGAACTCACTCGTTTCACAGCAATTTATGAATGGAATTGAGTTCGCACTCAAAACACCACCCACACTACATGCAATCGTTGGTGAAACTCCACCAATGCGATACAAGATACAAAAGAAAACTCCAAAAGAGAAAAAAATATCTCTTCAGTTACACTTGTGATGAGTGAGTTGTGGGTGTATTCACAAGTTACCACTGCGGCTCGTGTCTGTCCAAGAGCAACTCGATTGCGGTAGGACCATGCAAGACGCGAGATACAAACGCAATAAAGAGAATCTGAAAGAGAAATATAAAATTCCGATGCAAGCAAGTGAAGAATTTAGTATAAAAATGAGAGTTTGCCCGTGCTCACCAACGTTTTCTATTTGCTCTTTCTCAAATCACTCGGTTGTCAAGTCTCTCTCTCACCAGTTGGTGGGCAGGCCAAGTGTATGGGATTTAGGGTAAGGAAAAGAAAAAAACAAAAACTGTTTCTACCCAATATTACCAAACGACCTAGAATCTCACTTGATAGAGACTCTGTGACTGATTTTCCAGTTCACATTCGGTTATCGTGCTGATTGGTAACACGCGTGAGACGCGTTCGCAAACGTACGAGGACTGCCTACAGATACTATTTTCTTTTCTTTTTTGTTTTCTCTCAATCCAATCCACACCGTGATAGAGTGTATCGCTGAAGTGATTGATAATTATCGTAATATAGTTTCGTTCCGTTATCCTTTGGTTTGAGGTTTATCTTCGTTCGGTTGATGGTTGACGGACGTTTGCGATTTTGCGGTATAAAAATCGGGAGTTGTCGAGAACGTCGTTGTCGTCCCGGAAGCGGTACGTGGGGTTTTTCTAATTTTTTTTTGGCTTTCCTGATCGGGACTATAGTCGTGGACGTGCAACAATGTGATGGGGTTGATCTGAGGATATCAAATCCTTTACATGTCAATCAATGATGGCGAAAACCTATTTAGGGCTCGTATCGAGTTTCAGAGTTTAATCGGTCCATTAGTGTCAATCAACATAGTTCCTCGTTGTCAATGGGTTTGTGTAATGAGGTGCTGAGTGGGTCCTTGAGTGGATGTTAAATTCTTGACACTCTTTGGGTTTTAGTACAATAGTGTAACCGACCCATAAACTCGTTATACTTTGAGATAGGGGAGCGTTCAGCACTTCGGAGACTACTCGATACGATTCGTATCGGTGACAAGCGTGGGTACTTCGAAAACTGAACTGGGCAGAGGGGCTTTATGTCACATCGAAAGCAGTGTCGAGGGGTGTTAAATACTTCCTGTTAATAAGAGCTGAATTTTATGAACTCTTTTCGAACGCTTCCTGGTTGTTGACAACTTTTTAATTTTACCAAGCGACAGATTTTTTTTTTGTTAAGGACATTCCCATCACCTTGTTGTCACACGACTTTATCCAATTCTGGTAAAATCCAATTAATTTTTAAAATATACAAAATAATTCCTTTCACTGAAAATAAGTTTTTTTTTACTTTTGTCCATAGTGTAAGCGACCCTTAAGCCTCGTGCAACAGTATATCGTAATCCGAATATCTTATTTCGGCTTTTCGACACCAAATTACACCGTTTTGCGGATCTTCACTTTCGGTTTTCATGTTCCGATAGCGTATTAAATAAAATTTATTGACCTTTGACTGAATGCATGTACAAATACTCGATTCGGCATTAACACCACGCTTACATCGCTCCTAAAAGTGGTTTTGTTTCCTTTTTTGTCTCCCCCAATCTCCACTTCATTTAAAGTGAAATTTAAATATTTTACAAAAGCCTAAAAGCAAAAAAAAAGTGAAAAAAAAAAGATAGAAGTGGGAGCGTTAAAAAAATAAATGCAAATTGAGTGCACCACAGTTGAGTGATTTTAATTTATATCTTCTTCCCCCCCAACGTTCAGCTGCATTGAATGTATGCCTCGTATCCGTTGGCGAGGTTTCCCCATTTTCACCGGCTTAACACAGCAATAACAACAGCATAAAGTGTGCTTAAATAAAGAATAAAAATAAATAATCCACGCAAGTTTAGTGAGTGAAATTGCTATCTAGTGAAGTGATATACAAAATTGATCCCGACGAGGGAATTTTTGAAAAAAAAAAAAAGTATCTTCGTGAGGAATAAATAGCATTTCGCAGATATTCAATCGTAACGTACGAATATTCAAGGAATTGTTCGAGCCCGGTGCAACGTAGCAAAAAGGAATTAAGAGCTCTTGCATAATGCACGTCATGGTCTGATGGCAATTAAAAAGGTTGAGTGAACTATTGTGGATGGATACTTTTATAAAATTTTCTGTTCTGTTTCATATGAGTTTTTTTTTAATCTTTTTCTTGCTTTTTATTTTTTTTGAGTGGAGGCGAAGTGCGATGGAAAGTTGTTCTCATTGTTTTAGCGAGGGAGGTGTTCTTTTGTTCGCAATAGGGTGTCAGGGCGTTTGGGTTCAGTGGTTTTGTTATTCCCGCTGGGATAGAAACAGGAACTTGTTGATCGAATGACGATAAATTCTTGTATTGTATTATCAAGGCATGGCGTATGCATTTCCGGTCATTGTATGTTAAGTGTGCGCTACTGAGCACTTATAAACGGTTCCCTTTTGAAGAACATAAAGACCACCACGTTAGGGAGTACACGAATGGAGATAACTCAATTTTTTTGATATTAGAACTAAAAGCACCACAGGTAATTCCCTTCTATTACTTATGGTGTTGCTTAGTTGTGATCCCAGTGAGAATACTACGCCTTGAAATACGGTGATTGCGTTGTAAGCCATATCACCTTTATTGCACTGTTGTGCTTCGTAGTTTCCTTAAATCACCGCTATATATAGAAAAGCGATTGATATCAATAATGGATTCCCTTTGTCATAAGCTCAAGTCAATTTTAGTATCATTTATGACACATGCTTAAGGCAGTGAAGAAAACCATTTTCCACGAATTTCCTCTTAATATTCGGGAATATGAAGAAGTGATTAATCAAATGAATATGGGTGATTGGGTATTACGCTGACGTTTTTATCGGGTAATTTTTTTACGGCATGGTCTGTCATGTAATGATGGATAATGATTCCTATTTATTTTATTTTTGTAGTTTTTTTTATGATTTTGTTAATAAATTATTGAAAAAAAAAATTATATACATATAGTTACGGCTAGGTACCAAACTGAGTCGCCTTAAGCTAAGAAATTTGTTTATAAGCAAAAACCCATAAATATAAAGCTCTTCTTCAAAAAAAAATATTTCTTGGATTATTATTGAAACTAAATATAATTTTATTCAATTAAATTAAAAATAATAACATCGCTCATTTCTCGAAAATATAATGAATTCTTCTTAAGGGGCTAATATTTTTTTTTTTTTTTTCGTCCAGAGCCTTTTGCATTTTTTTACATTTTACATTGAAATCCACTGTTCTTGTGGATTATATTTTTTGACAAGGGCAGTTCTGAAGGTGGACCAAAAATCCTGGATTGAGTTCTGATTTGGGCCATTTTCTGACCAGTCTAAAACGTCGTATGTCGGAGCTTAAAGCAAAGTCGTAACTTTTTGGGCCATGTGCTGCTGGTCTCTATTATACTAGTAATCAACTTGGCCTCGTTGACGAATCATATCGCGAATTGATGCTGTGTTATCATACGGAGCGTTCGATAATAAAATAAAATAAACACGTTGGTCTGTTTTGCTCTGTGTCAGATGTTACTTCCCAAAACCAGTAGCATTCATGAAACCCCACGGCATTATCGAGCCAGTTCCGTGTTTTATTGTCTGTTTGACATGATATTGCTTTAAAGACTCACCTTGCCTTTTCCAAGCCCACTATTTTCCATCAGTGCAGTGACGGTTAATTTCGATCTCGCCTGACCATTTAACCTTGTTGTCATTCCCGTCTGAACAATGCGCATAGTTTCAGCAAAGCTTTTTTGATATTTTTCCTCGATAGGGTCATATTTTCTTCTTATCGACGGCTACTATAACATTTCTCTTGCAGAGTTTGATTATTAGGTCGTTATATATGAAATTGCTGATTTTCATGTGGAAAGTTAAGCAACGCTATTTCAAAAATTAAAAAAGTTTATTCATAAAAATAATCTCCATTTACATCTGACATTTTTCCAATGCTCCATCAAAGCACAGATGCCTCTTTTGAAAAGTCCTTATCCTTTCGGGGTACAAGTTCTTAAAGTTATGTTTTATGCCATCTGGACTTATAAATTGTTTATTTTAGAAGTGACTGCCAAACTTTATAACCCAGCTCCGCAAGCTACAGGAAAGTCGACTGTCTTGCGTTGTCATGCAGCAGTACGGCATCACGCATATTTATCAGTGACGCCTGTTTTGGAGCAACTTGTTGTGCATTATGTCGATTTCTCTACAATAGGACTCGACCGTGATTGTTTCTTCGCGTTTGAGAAATGAAAAATGGACAACCACCTCACTCGTTGAACATACTGTCACCAGTACCTTTTTGTGAGTGTAAGTCTGCCTTGCCAATTTCACTGGGAACCTCACCCACGTCTACCCATTCTTTCGACTTCTTCCGGTTATCGTTTAGGATAAATTTTTCGTCGGAAGTGACGATGCAAAAAAGGATCCATACGGTGTCTGTTGGTCAAAGATACTGCAACCTCCAAACATCGTACCATATTCGCTGTTGTTAGGACATGGGGGCACCCATGTGTCTATTTTTTTTACCTTTGAACCTTGCAGCAAGGCCGAGAACAGTCGTAGCTGGATTTTCTTCAATAGCTGCTGCAGGTTCATCATTAATGACATTCTCTAGTGTACCCCTTTGCAAATTTTCGAGCGAAAAATCTCCCTCGCTGAACTTGATAAACCAGTTTCGAACAGTTCTATCATTACACGTACCCAAATCAAAAGCGCCGGTAATTTCTCCAGTCGCTGCAACGTGTTAATATTTTTTTTAAATTGAAAAAGAAAAATTGCCCTTAAATTTGTTGGTGAAGGCATTTTCTATATGCTAATGGGGTAAATTAATTCTTACCGTTACAAAGATTAAGATGCACTCTTGTCTTTAAAAAAAGAACTTTATTTTCAATTTCTCTGCATAACATCCCGCCACAACGATCACTTTAGGAATGATCGGTAGGTCGGCAATTTCATATGTAACGACCTAATAGATATCTATCGGCTGTAACTACCTGAAGCTCTTTCACTGCTTCTACACAAGCTATCCTTACGGAAAGCATAAACCAAATCAAAGCACTCTCATCTTGATTAGAAAGCTTCTTGGACTTTTCTCCTATGTCTAGTTGAGCGTCTTTTCTGAGTCGGGCCACAGCTGACTTCCGTTAGCTATAAAGAGCGTGGATTTGTGCTCTTATAGTAATTACTTTTTATAAATTCCTTCCGAGGGGCATGATTTCTAGACATGATTTCTCGTTGACAAACCTTCGCCAAGCCTTCCTGTCATGAATGTGTTCCTTCCATATTTCGCTGTTCTGCTTCATCTCTTCTTCGTAAAACCTTATATTATCCTCACACTTACTCCTTTTCCCTCCATTTTTCCACTTGTTAATTTTTTGGCTGTTCGTCCACAGTCCATTCGTTCTACGTGTCCTGCCAATCTCAGTCTTCGCGGTTTCATTATTCATATAATGCTTGGGGCTGGATAGAGTGCCTCGAGATCTTGACTGTGTAGTTTTCTAGATTCGTCTATTTCTTTCCTATCCTGTCTTTCATTAAAGTTAATCCTTAAAATGTTAGTGAGAGACCAAGTTGCCCCGGCAATACTCTAGCGTTATAAATAAGGATTTTGATTCAACAGGATAAAAGAATTGTTTTGAATAGTTTCTCCAGAGCGAAGAAACACGCGCTGCCCAGTGCAGCCTTTTATTTCTTTCGATCTTTATGTCAATTTTAGCAGTCGATATGGTAGTTACCCAGATTTTTGAACTTGACCACTTCCTCAAAACTTTTATCTGGTACAGTCAGTCCATATTGGGTTTTCCCTTCATTTACTTCTAAGACTTCCTACTTTCTGGCCATTATTATTTTTTTTTTTTGCTTTTCTCCCACATCGTCAGCGTAAATGAAAGCGGTTGTGATTCCATTAACTACTACACTACTCTCTAATTTTCCCAAAGGAATCTCATTACGTATTCTAGCACCAAATTGAAAAAAATGTGGGTGCAAGGCATCGCCTTGTTTTATTCCTTCACCTACCTTGAATGTCTCAGATAAGACTCTTCCTACTTTAATTGATTGTTTTTCCCCCAATTCAGTTTCAACAACTTTTCGGTGCTTTCAGTACTACAAGGACAAGATAAATTTAGATCGATTTAAAGAGTCATACGCCTTTCTAAAATCTACTAATAAAAATGGTGAAAATATTGTTACAAATATTGTTATTTCAGTATTTCATTTAGTTGTGATGTGCCAATGTAACTTCTCTTTTATGTCTTGTTGTTCTTAAGTCGATTGATTGCTATTTTTATTTACTCGGTGATTGGCAGTCTACCTGAATTTCCACCGTTTTCCATTGCTCCTTACTCTCCATGTACATTTAGTAGCTTATCGCAATATTTCCTCCACTGGTTTGCAACCCTTTCGTTGTCCTAAACGTCGTTGTTCTGATCTGGCCTAGTATCCCTTTCTTAGTTATTCATCATACAAACAAGGACATGTGTGAACGGATTAAAAAGGAAGCAGGAAACTGACTCAATTATAACGATTATAACGATGTTGTGGAAAATGTATTCTCGGCTGAATTGTTTATTATAGCATTTCCGTAGATCGACCAACGAGTTGCTTTGTGTAGCAATTAGTCCAAATTTGTGTAATTCGGCGACTAAGAGTTTGCTTATTTTTGCGTCAGTGTCAATTATTTGATTTCGTTAAGGGTAAAATGCCATTATCTTCCTCTTTGAGCACGTTGTCTATATTTTCTATTCTTTTCGATACAATTATCTAACCTTCACGGAATCCTTTACTAAATTTTGGCTTGATCCCGCACCACACAATATTTTCAAACTCTGGGCTTTATGTTGCTTCCTATTCCTCGTTCTATGACTAGATAAGTGACGGAGGTTAGAAGTGTGTTGTCAGTGTTTCCCCTGTCATAGGTCAGGAGTGCAGGTATCGAGACAATATAATTAGTAACTACGAGTAAAGATTAACTTGTTGGATGAAAAGATCTTTGTCTGTCAATAATTTTCTTATTCCCTTCAATCCTCCTCTTGTCTGATTTAATGGAAACATTATATACTATTGTACATATAACCAAGGGCCACACTCAAGTAAAACAGAAAATGTTCATTCAGACCTTCTCTATTTGCTGTGTTTAAAAGGTTAACATATCTCGTTTTTATGCGTGTGTAGGCTAATTTAAAATGACTTAAACAGAGGAAGGAACACTGGAGTCCTGTTGTTCAGGGAAAAATCTCTTGTCACAATATTTGTGAATTTTTATCGGCGTCATATTTTTTCTTTGTGTAGAAATTTTGCTTCTTGGTTTTCTTTCGAAAAAAAAAATCTGCTACTCAGGTACATTTAATAATAACATACATATATTGTTGGCAAGTCCTTATTAGTCACTATATGTGTCGCGAATGATTACTATACTGCAAAAGTGGTGATTTCTACGTGGATTAAGTTGCATTACAGTCCATGTGGGACCAGAGCCCAAGTTTCTCCTAATCACCTAGGCTTTGTATAATTAATTCTGCCTATTCAGAGCCGCCTACTATTTAGCGCTGACGAAGGAGAAGTAGCAGAGATTACAACTTCCTTAATTGTTGTCGTATTTGAAGCTGGTATTACCAGTGTCGGAAACCTGCACACCCACCCGTGTTTTCGCAGTTTCATAATTTAGCAAATAGATTAAATATAATTTTTTTGGCTGTATGAGGCTATTGAAGTTATTAAAAAAAAGAAAGAAAGACGTGTCTTTGCTTTTGACTTCTATAAGGGATTAGTTATTAGTTTTTACTCGTAAGGACTGGTGATCTATCTGGTGTCAATTTATCCATGGCAATTTTTTTTGGATCTGACTTTTTAAATTCTGCAAATTGTTGGGCTTTTATTCCTAGTGTTTATCCTACTCGATGCCAAACGGAATCCTTTACTAAATTTTGGCTTGATCCCGCACCACACAATATTTTCAAACGTCTAGAATTATTTAAAAATGATTAAGAATACCATAAGGATTAATAAAATTATCCAACAACCATGGACAATCCATTACTTACTAACTATTAGAGACCCTCAGCTTTCAACCCTATTACCGCGGATCCCCTGAAGGGTTTGTCGGTTTTACTGTAATTCGTATTCTGTGTGAATCTCCTTTAAAATCTATGCGGATGGATTTTCAATTTGTGGGTAGATAATGCTTTTCATGCTTTTATTTTTGGCGTGGGTTTTGCTGACTCCATTGCAGCTATGTAGAATAAAACCATCTACATCTACATTAATAATTTTCAAAATAAGAAAATTCCGTTTTGTGTAAGCTCCTTCTAGTTTAAAGTATTTACAGGACCATCCTATCCCAACAAAATTTCAACCTCACCGGCAGCTAACATCCTCTAAACTATTAAATATTTGGACCTTTTCAGACCAATTGCAAATTGTTCTTTCATCCGCTTCCTAGTTTGGGTTCGGACTTAGTAATAGAAGTAATTTCATATTCGCATGCTTCTTCCAAATAACTGTGGCTTCATTAACATTTCCAATATACTCTCCTAACTTGTGATGCACTAATGAACTGCTTCTTCAACATTCCTCATCATGTTAAGATTTTTAAATCCTTTGCATCGTTGACTTTTTGAATCCTAAAAGAGGAAAAATACTCTTATCATCACACATTCATTTTTCTCCTTAAAAGCAAGAATTATGCCAGATTTTTCAAAAGTCGCGTCTAGATATAACTATATATTTTTTTAAATAATATATGTCAATAGTTAAATTATCGGTGTTAGATGTTGATAAGGACATCGCTCTTAACAATCAGACTCGAAATATAATTTCGTTCAAATGTCCAAAGCGATCACGTCTACAGGCTCGTAGAGGCTAAATATAGTATAATGTCGCTTAGAGGCACTTTTGCTTTCTCTAACCATTAAAAATTTTCACCTGAAGTCCACGGTTTCTTAGGTGGGTTTCATGTTAAATTTGAATTCAAATGTTTTCTAATCTCTCAATTATTTTAATTTTTTTTTCATGTAATAACCTGGCCATTTATCCTATCCGATCGATGCCAGGCACTTTTCCGACAACCTGCATGTTTGAATATCAATATTTTTAAGGACTCGTTCACACATTGTCGCATTAAATTTGTCAATTTCTGTCTGAATGTTGTTTCTTTTCTGTGCAATTAATGCTTGCTTACCCACATAGACTTTACTTTTCAAACATGTCCTCAATCCCTAGGCTCATTTACAATGACATCCCAGCTGGCAGCTCTTTAGACAAAGCCAATCTGCTAGCCGCTCATTTTACAGTCAGCTCAATGCTCCCAAATTGCACTTTGTCTCCGCTTGTACTTGAGAGCGTAGAATCCTCCATGGGACATATCAACTTTCGCACTCATACAGTTGCTTAGAGGTACAAATCCGTGCATAAATCCGTTGGCCCTGATGATATTCCCCCAAAACTTCTGAAGAGTGTTTTTCCACTCTGGTAAAACCTAAGCTTTTTCATCTTTCCTACTCTTCTGATCTCTATCCGAGTAGATGGAAAACAGCATTTGTCCATCCCGTCCCTAAGAAGGGCGAATCTTCGTCTACCACCTCCTCCCGACCCATAGCACTAACGTATCTTTTTTCTAAGATCATGGAAACGCTGATAAATCGTCAGTTTATGAAATATCTTGAATCGTGGAAACTTCTTAATGACCGGCAGTATGGTTTCCGCAGCAAAAGCTCCACTGGTGATTTGATGGCATATCTCACCGAAAAGTGGAACTAATCTTTGCACCATTTCGGCAAAAGCAGGCTTTTTGTGTTTGATATTTCGAAAGCCCTTGAATTGGACATCAGGCTCTATTGTCGAAAGTGCGTGCTTATGGTATCGATGAGCATCTTCTATGGATTAGAAATTACCTTTCGGGCCGTTTATTCACCAAATAAACGGTGGTGTTCCCCAGGGTTCTGTTCTGTCACCGACACTCTTCCTCATTTTTATAAATGATCTCCTAACTACTACTTATAATCCAAAACACTCCTTCGCTGATAACAGTACCCTAAGCTCTTCATATTTGTATCAGGACTCACGTCCCTCCTCTTCGGCTGTAGATCTTGAACAGCAGCGTATGTTAAGCACATTAAATTCCGACCTTGATAGCATAATCAAATGGGGTATAACTAAACATGAGAGCGTAATTTAATGCTTCCAAAACAAAATGCTGTCTACTTAAGCTAATCATCAATAATCAGCCATTATACCTGAATGGCACTTGTGTCGATAAAACCGAAAGACTTTCTATCCTTGGTATGTGTTTTAATAAAACTCTAAGTTGGGATGAACACATATTCGGGGTCGCCAAGAACGCTGCGAAATGTCTAGGTTTCCTCAAACGATGGAAGAAATATTTCACTCCCTCTGATCTGGCTTCAATTTACACGGCCTACATCCCAAGCTTGAGTACAATGCTTATGTATATCTGGAGTGGAGCTCTCAAGACCTCTTTGCACCTGCTAGATAGAATACAAAAGCTAGCGATAAGACTTATAGTAGACTGTCGCGAAGTCGATCGATTCACTCGAACATTGACGTAATGTCGCCTCTCTCTCTCTCTCTCTGTTTTATCGTTATTTTAACAAATAATGCTCAAGTGAGCTAGCCAATTCCATTCCAGCTCTTAAAACCGCATTAAACCGCAGTACACGTCTCGCCCGGAGTGTTTATCAGTTCACCCTCAAGCCTGTCTTTGGACGCACAGTCAAATATAGAGACTCCTTTTGCTCTTCCCAGCTCAACTTTTCCCACTCATTACAACCCACAAGCATTTAAAACCAATGTGAACCGGCACCTCCTCACAAGCTCTTGGCTGAATTTTTGCCCGATGTGTGACGAAAAGTCACCGAAAAATATCTTGTCACAACTGCAAGAGCTCCCCCGAAGGGCATTTGGGCATTCCATTTTATAGCATAATGGCAGCTGTATAGTGAAATAAAAATTTGATCGAAATCTGAATCATAATTCTCTTTTATTTAAATGTACTTTCGGAACCATAAATTGAATGACTCTGTATTGGACTGTGTATGATAAATACGGCAATACTTGTCAATATTGTTTAATGGCGTCGGATGGGCCAACATTTCCGAATATTCTCGCACAATTCCGGACCAATAAAAATAAACCTTGAATTTTCATTATATGTCAAGCAATAATTTGAGAATTATTCTGTGAAATGCCGCAGGATCTGCCAAGGGTTGACTCGTATATGATCGGGTTACGAAAATTCTATGCCTCATTGAAATGGCATCACATTCCTAAATCCTATTTTTGTAACCTGAAATATTGCCTATTTCAATCTAAAAACTTCCTGTGTCACGCTTACGAGTTGTGAACCTTAATTCACCAGTCTTTTTTAATGCAAATACCTTTTGTAATACGAAAATAATTTAATGCCAGCATCGAATGTTATTCCATAAAGGTCTAAGGAACGGATGTCAGAAAAAGGTAAAGGTAAATGCGAGGATACGTAACTCAATTAAGACCAAATTTAAATGTCCTCAGATGTTATGCTAGTCCTTCTTCGTCGTTTGTATCTATTTTTATCCATGGTTTACAAATTGTCGTCCTTAAATACCGAAGTAAGTTGTTGTGCGTAGGCGTCCGATCCATCTCCGCATTTGGTTGAAATTTATATATATTTTCTGCAACTTAATTTCTATTTTAATATTCCTCCAAATTTTTTTTTTCTGGGTTCCGAAAAGCTTTAATTTAGTTTCTGTGCAAAAATTAACCATAATTGTAACCAAAGCCAATTTTAACGCTGGACGAAACGAAGTCGAATTCAGCTATGTTTGACTTAATTCAATACTCCATATGTTCATCGCAGCCTTATTGAAGTATGGCCTTCAGCGTCCTCGAATTTCCGGGAAGAGCTGAAATTCCAACTGGGCTTATGAACTTCGGGGACGTTTTTTAGATTGTCCATGTTAAGTTACATCAAAAATCATCGGGACACCTAAATAGCATTTCTTATTCACTCTTTATCTCTCCGGGATAACATGCTAATTTGATGCGATTTATAGATAATTCCATTTATCTGTATGAGTTTTGATGATTTCATGAAAGTGGGATCAGTGAAAACTCGGGAAATTATTTCTCCAGCTATCTACATATTTCCGATGGTCGTTCGAACAAAATGAGCTCTTTCAGAACCAGTCTTCTGGTATGACCATTAAAATCTAGTTTTTTGAATTTCGTCGATAGTCTGTCAATAGAACGAGGTCCTCTTGGGCCTCTTTGAATATTTTATATCATTCAAGTGTTTGGGTTTGAGACTGCGAACATAGTAGAGACGCAAAAGGGCTTACCCAGTTTGTTGTGGCTGAAGTCGATGTCAATCACTTTCTTCTCAAAATTGTAAGCCAACCTTCGAAACAACTATGCCATAAACATTGTAGTTAGTCAAGTTGAACATAATGAGTATTTCTGGAAAATGTTGGACACCGTGACCCAATGTGACCATTACCATTAGATCTGGTAACAATCATCGAAAAAAATCCATTTGGTCCAACGATTTAAAAACCTTTCGAGTCATATTTCATTAAAGCTCTAAAAAAGGAATAACTCCACAAGCTTCTCAAGTCTATAAAACATACGAGTACATATGGATCTACATATACTTAGGATTGAGAGATAAGATTGGCCAGCACACTTGAGCCGTGAAGCAATAAAACCCGGAAGACGTTCAAGCAAACCAAACGACTTTACGATATAATATAACTGTCTCCTATAAGTTTTATCGCCGTCCCTGAAGCACTGGACCAAATAGGAAGGAGCATTGTATTCAAGCTTGAATTGGTTAGAGGACGGAGCCAGTGAAATAGCTTTTGCATCGCTTGAGGGAACCTAGTGACTTAACCGTGTTTCCGATGACCTCAAATGCGAAGTCACTTCTACCGGAGTGAAAACAACTAAAAGTGATTTAAAGGTGATTATTAAGACTTCTCTTTAGTGACTGGAGCCTGTATGGTGCTTACCCTGCTATGTCGTCAAGCAAAGACTATCTGCTAGTACAGTAGGCTATATATTTATATCTAAGTGCCCCACTGGATAGCTTAAGTCTTCGACATAAAAATGAGGCTGGACTGACCTGGATAGTCTGGGTAAATGCAAATTTATCTTAGAACGTACAATATTCTCCTTTTTAGTCTATAAACCTTGCTAAATTTTTCCTTTTAAGGCAATCAAATAATAGTCGGCAAATTGTCTTGAACTCGAGTGGTTGAAACTCTCCGTCTTCCAAGCCAAACGTTGAGTTTTCTAGTAAATACTATTTATGACTCAAGTGCGCCTGCAAACTCGACATATGTTTTTTTTCCATTTTAAGTTTGACAAATAGTAATAAGAGGTGCAGGCTGTTATTGCTTAACTCTTTTAAAGCTATGCAGAAGTATGGCTTTTAAGATGCAGTAAATGGCATTTTCATAGGCAGATTTAGCTATTGCCTTATTCATATTGAGGCTCTGACCAACTGGGACTTGGGAGGCACTAGAGTTTATTGGGTGAATAATATCATGAAAAGTCTTTGATAAAATTGCAACAACAAGTACATACATATGTATATATTCAAAATATATAGTCATTCAATATGAGGGTTCTCATACATATGTATGTATGTCTTGTGATATTTTTAGATTAATTCTCAGAACCAACTCGGACATAATGCGTGTATCCCTTCTACCTACAAATATCCATTCTTTGAAAATATTTTAGCTCAGGTTTTCTGAAAATTGCGGATTGTTTTGTGAATGATATCTTCTTTTATTTCTCACATAACCACCGATGGAAAAAGTATATTCCTATGAAACCGCATAATCTCGGCCGCTAATTGAATAATCCATTTCGGGAAATCATATTTCCAGAAAATTTGTCACGCAATATGACAACTTTTTTACTGGCTGTATTTAATACGGCACGGTTTTGCTAAAAATAAATGACGTCGACGTTTTTAGGATACATTTCAGGCAAACAATGGCCTTTTTGGTAATGCAATCTAATTCCGAAAAGAATTATAGTCTCCTGGCACCCCTGACCAAAAAATCTCACCAACCATTGTAGAAGGAGGGGTTGTTCAACTAATTTTTCCAAAGTGTGGAGTTATTTTCCTCACATACCTTGAGAAAACGTCGAAGCCATCTGTTAACAAAGCTTTTAATTTTTCCGGTCAGATGGTCGGTTACAAGCCAGGTCCGTAGAGCAGTACTGAGATAACATTGGATTTAAGTATGTATGTAGTCTCATTTTTGTTTGGAAGGATATTTACGTCGACTTCCAGATTTGGCACAGCTGTGCATACATATGCGCCTGTTGCTGCGTTTATTCTGGCAAGAATATCCTTTCCTGCACTATTCTCCGCGGATATTATGCTGCTTAGGTAGGTAAAATTCTCGACTTGCTCAACTTCTTTGCCATATACATAGCATGAAATTGTCGTTGTTTTTGGTGATCTTGAAGATGTTCGATGAAGTACTCTGAACTTGAAATCCGCATATTTTGCTCTGATTAAAGCTGTCAGGTTCTCAGGAACATTTGTGGATCGAAGCGCCTTCCAAGTACTTCCGCGGCCTTTACTGGTAATCGCCGTTCTGAAATCAACGCAAACAAGTTGAAGAGTCGACTGCCATTCATTCATTAGCTCAACTATGATGCGTAGGGTGTTAACCTGGTCAATTTACGAATGGTTTGGACGAAAACCAACTTGTTGCTTTCTCTGTGATTAGTCAAGCTTGGATTTAACGCGGCTTAAAAGTATACTGGACAGTATTTTGGAAGTAATGGATAGGAGCAAAATCTTGCGCTAGTTTTTACGTTGAGAAAGATCGCCTTTCCAACCAAAATACCTTGTAACCAGTCTTCGGTGATCTCGACCCAAATTGAACTGAATATTGGAAGCAGGTCCTTCACCGTGTGTTTCGGGCATACTCTCAGAGTTTCAGGCTTCGGAATGGTTTCTGTTTTGGGGCTGTGTCTGGGCGTTGCTAGTTGCGCCTTGTTGGACGTGATGCTGATTTCCATTTACTGTAATTTTGCGTGAGACTCCGTACAATGTTTTGATGTTCTTTTCTTGTGCTGCTTGTTCTATTTCTATACATAGCTAGGCTATCAGTCAATTCAAGCTTGTCTCATCTACACATCTTCTTGACTTCCTTGCTGATCCGGTTGTAACGCTGCACCGCAGTGCTTCGAAGCTCGGGTTTTGTTGCTTGATCTCCAACTTGTTTTGCCTGTCTTCGATTGTCGATTACTTCTCCTTTTTTTTTGGTCGGTAGTCCAGTATGCTTTCGCACACATCGTGAAGTCGCGCTTCACTTCACTTCCATTGTGGCTCTACTTTGAAATAGGATTCCGCTTCGGATGGATCGATTTCTTGAAGGGTGGCACTAAATTTTGCAATAGTGTTGTTATCTTTAAGGTCACTGGCGTCAAATTTTTTCGCAGCTTTATTTTTAGCTGTATCGGACCTGCTATTAGGTAGTGATCAGAGCCGATGTCCGTGCTCGTCTTTGCGCAAACATTAAGCAAGAACAGATAGTAGTCAGAAATAGCGACGTCTGGAAAAGCTAGTGTAGCACGCCCTATACCATTGTTACTAGGCAGGTTTTGGCACCCTAAGTAACATGTAACGAAGCACTCTCGTACCATGAAATCACTTAACATCTTTGCTAGTATTGCAGTCGTTTTTCCTTCCTCGGCTTAAATGCATTAGTTGTGGTCGCTAACAAACTCTTCTGATGTTTTAGATCGATTGCTATATTTCATGTAGAACTGGTTCCACCATGAGCTTCGATCTATGCATGTTAATGCTTGGCCGCATGTTCACCTCCTTAATACATTGTAGGTATAAAATCTTTCCTTTCTTACCGCAAGAGACGCAGCCCGCTCGTGAAAAATTGTAGTTGGACGTCTCCTGGCCTTAAGTCTTTTGGCGCCCAAGTTCCTTGCTTTTGGTACCTTCCCAAAGCTTTTAAACGATGAGAAGTGGCTTTTTGATTTATAACCAACCAATCTGCAATTTCTCGTTGATATGGTTATTGATCTAGCCAAGCTTTCAATTTTCTTACGGGTTCTTGAAATCAGCAAGCTCCTTCTTAGAAATAGAAGCGCCAACGTAAATTTCTGGCATTTTTCGACGCACCTAAGCCACAAATTTTTTCGAATTGAAGGTAAAGAAAAAAACTTCTCACTAATCAAAGTCAATCTTTTCGGTACATGAGCTGTTGACGAATGCTCAAGCTCACCAGATGATGATTCTGATCTGAATGTGTCACTAGCGCTCTCTATTGGAAAATGGCAGTTTTCCTTTTGTACATCTGGTACTAGTCTTCTTGGGTTTTTCTTCGACAGGCAAATCAGAATGAGCCTCATCACTCAGAATATTTTTTTTTTTTAAATCATGATCCTGTTCTTTAACTTTCAGCACACGAGATCACCAAAAGAATGACATTGTTCATGGCGTGTGCTTTGTAAGCAAAATATGAAGGAAAAAAATCTTCGACTCACAACTTATTGTGTTAGGTTTTGACGGCGATGACCGGTGATTCAATTCCCATATTGAAATCGTATTTCCTAATGTTACTCCTTGGAGAATCTTCATCACTGCAGTATGTCTTGTCTAGAGGAGGCTTCTCAAAAGCAGCATATTCGTTCAGAGTCGGCAATATAAAAACCACAGCTACGGAAAGAAATGAATCACACATACCATAACTCTGGCTCTATTTCTCTAAGGGCTTAACAGCTGGCAGGTAAAAGAATAATAATATACGGACGATGGAGTTGTCCTCACATCAGGATTGATCACCACAATGATAAGTGAAGCCATAAATTAATCTTGGGCCAAAGAATGCCATTTATGTGTAGATCCCAACAAAACCGAACTGTTTACCACCAAGAACAAAATACCGCCATTTATCCAGCTAAACAACCAGATCCTATCCCTATCCTGCAGTGTTAAATATTAGGTCCAGAGCTCAACTGGAAGTCCTATAACTATAGAAAACCGGGAAAAGAAACATAGGGCCGATTTCTATGCCTGCCCAAAAACTGCTACAAAAGGTGGGAACTCAAGCTTAAGTAGACCCTGAGGATGTACACAGCTATTGTCCGCCCCAGCCCCAATCGTCCTAAACTACTTAGTTTATTGGTCATGTTAGTTGGTTGGTTAGTTCATTAGTCATAATGCCAAAGCAGAGCTTGGCTGCTTCTATATGCAAGTCTGACCTCACCTTCTAGTTTACTCCCACCGTCGACTTTAGCAGCACCACGCGTTGTACTAACTTCCTCTTCAAGAATGGAATGGAAAGCCTGTACACTAACAAGCAACTTCTGATTTATGTACACTGATGGCGAGTCAGCTGCCACTAGCATTAGGCAGTCATTCTGCCAGACCGAGCATACGATTCAACATCCAACGCCTCGGCTACCAAAAAACCCAATCAGATAGTCTAGTCTTCACACTGATAACCAGTCTAAGGCGTACATCCAAATTCACTTCACTTTAGCCGAACTAGAATGCGGTTGATTATGATAATTTTATGACGAATTTTATAAACCGTTTTCGCCATTTTTCATTACTTTTATAATAATAGCGTGAATTAGCTCTAGATCATACTTATCGAAAGTTAACGCAGTGACAACTGAGTATTGATAGTTCAAAAATGGCAAAACATTTTAAATGGTACCTCTTATTGGATAGCTCTCTAATGAGCTGTCTTTGACCCTACGAGTGCGCAAGTGGCCTTGTGTCATGGAGGATTCTATGTTCTTAAGTACAGAATGAGACAAAAGGCAATAAAGCATGGTGCAAAACACGCAGCAATAAGGTTGGCTTTGGCACAAAAGAAAGAGTGAAATTCATTAAGGAAGTTGTTATTATGACTGGGGAATTAGTGCTTTTAAGGTCTACATTTTGATATGTGAAAATTTGATGAATATCTTGTTAAGAACTTGTTAGAACTCTTCGTTATACCCCGCCCTCTTATCTGAAGCAAAGTAGTAAAAAGACGAGCGGACGTGGCATCGATCGACCAGTCTGCAATAATCCAAAGGATGTTTTTTTAAGAGGCATACAAGTTTAATATAAAATAAAACACTACAGCTAATGTAAATGTCTATAGTTTTAGCTTTATTTAATAGATAATTTTATGCCATTATCCAAGTATGACCTTGGCCATATCCGTGTTACGTCTAGATCGAACGAAGCGCACTCGTAGAGTCAAATTTTATCGAGTAACTAGAGCCATATATCAGTAATAACACAGCGAATGTTGACTTCCAAACCGTTCAACGTCACTAGTTTATCGGCATAGACTTGTGATTTCACATATATACATATCTCCAAAGAAAGTAATCTAAAGCTGTGAGATCACAGGATCGTGGTGGCCAGTTCACAGGACCATTACGCGAAATCATGCGCTCCCGCAATAAATTGATGGTGTCGCGCGCCCTGTGGCATGTTGCGCATTCTTGTTGAAACCACAGCTCTGTCACGTCAATGCCGTTCAACAGAGAAACTAAGAAGTCAGAAATTATGTTTCTATAGAACTCTCCATTGACGATAGCATTCTGGCCAGCATCGGTCATTAAGAAATATGGCCTGATGATTCCACCAGCCCACAAAACACATCATACAGTGATTTTTAACGATTGTAAGGGCGTCTCGATAAAGGCTTATGAGTTTTCTTCACTCCAGATTTGCTTATTCACATATTCATTGAAACAAAAATGGGCCTCATCGGTGAACAAAATTCTGCGTTGAAGATGAAGATCAAGCTGAATTATGTTTTCTGCCCATTCACCGAACTTATGACACGTATAATGGTCACACGGTTTCAATTTTTGCACAAGCTTGATCTTATAAGCTTTTAAGGCAAGATCTTTTCTAAAATTGTTCACAAAGTGGATTGGCATAGCTCCGATTGCTATGCACGATGGCGAATCGACTCATTCGGATTCTCCTAAACAGTGAACTCCACAACGGCAATAACTTCTTCTCTTCGCACTGTTTGTCGTCTTTGGATGCGTGTTATCCACTAGAGTGTATCATATTCCGAATAACTTGCTCAGACAGATTATTATGACGACGAAAATGGACTTAGCGTAAGATAAGTTTGGCGAACCGAACCATGGTTTTCAAAATAAGTTTGCACAATTCGTACAAAGTGTTCTAGCGTTAATCTGTTCGTCGTAAAATGGCGAAATTTATTAATCATAAAAAGCGACTTTTAGTTGCAAAATTGACAATTTGCGGAATCAGTGTTGCAAGTTCAAAAACCAAACTTCTTAAAAAAACACCATCTACTTCCAATCATCTATTATCTTAACGTCCACTATATGCATAGCTTTACATGGGTCCAATGTACCACAATCTACTGCTAGTTAACTACAGAGCTGTAGCTAGTACACTGTTCCGTCTATTATCTAGAACAGCGTACACATCCATGTTACAGCCTAACTTCAATGCGACTGCGGTATCATTCAATTCAGATAAGTGTGTGCCAGCATGTTTTCCTGTTTATACACATAACGATTCTACCTGTTCCACTTCCACGGGATGCGTTAAAAAATTCAAGCATGAATGGAAATGCATATTTTACTTTTTCAGCTCGAGCTGACGTAAAACCGATCGATTTCAGCATTCACTCAGACTGAAAGTAGTCGAATTGGATCTGCTCGAAGTAGGTACGAAGGTGAATACTTTCAATCAAATTAAGTACATTCCTCTAAGGATTTCCTTTTTTAGAAACTGCGTCGAATGAAGTTCACATGCAAAGGTAGATATTTCTATTACTTCACCGCGAATATTGACCTTCACAGACTGCAATCCAATCAAGTCGATCTAAAGTAAATACCCTCGTCAGCAAATGAGCCTAATGAAATCACGTTAATTACATCATTTACCACCTCGCTGACCACTAAGATACAATCAACTCCGCATTGGCTGCAAGCCTTCGCATTTATTACCATTCGACAGGCGTTGCTGTTCATTCTTTTAGATTGATGATGATTCACACACATTAAACGCGCTTAATTAAGAAAGGAAACAAAAACAAAATACAAGCTGAACAGAAAAGGCTTGCTCGCCCGCAGGTATGATTATGAAAGTCATCAAGAAAAAAGCGCGAAAAGAAAAAAACTCAAACTCCCCCACTGAGTACAGCCCGCAGAGCGTAGAATCGTGGATACTTCTTACTCGTACATTAATCTAGATACTTGGTAATTAACAAACAAAACCTTTTTATACACTTTCACTGAGTTTTGTTTTTTGCGTTCTAGAGGTAGGTGCGGACTGAACAAAATCGCATTTCATTGATCTAGATAAGAGAGTGTCTTGGCGAGTATTCAAGGAAGCTTATGTTAGTCACTTGGTTTTATTTGTTTTGTGTGCTGTTCTACCTAATCTACCTTGATTTACCGTGTGCTCCTTTTTTTCCTGGCTTTTTTTTCGAATTGTCGTGCTGAGTTGACCGTTTTTGGAGATAGTAATCTAGATTGTGGAGTAAAGAGTTTTCGTGCGCTAATTGAGTCAACAGCAAATGTCCTCGTATATACGAGTAATGTTGAGTCTTATGTCATGGTATCCCTAATTACCCGGGCTCAGAATTAGTCCTTAGGAAAGTTGTTGTATGTGGTCCCTTAAGAGGGGCAATGAACTACATTTTGCATTGTAAGACTAAAGAGCTTATACATATAAAAGCAACCTATAACGAAGGACCGATTATATTAACAAATAAATTCCTTATTTTTTTTTTTACCAGCTTCACCATCCTATTGGCACTTATGATTTACATTTTCCTTCTGCTGCCATCTTAAGGGAATTGCCGTCTAATCGAAGAGATTTTGTAATTTGTTATCAACTGTCCCACGTACTTTTCAGCTTTCGCTTTTCGGCTTTCGGTCGCCGATTTCTCTGCGGAATTCAATTTTGTTGCCGTTGCTTTATTTTGAGAGCTCAAGGTTTTGAGTGTAACTTGGCTGTAGGTTAGTAAAGGGTTAGCGGGTGGATGGTGTGAATATTGTCTGTCAATTACTATCATTTATTGAGCTCACATTGACTCATCCTTGAGTCGTGCAATAGTGAAACTTTTTGAAGAAATTGTTTCGGTATGCAGGACGTATGTATATGCCAAAACATTACTGTAGCACTATGGGCGAAGGGGTTTTAGTCCAGGTACCTCAATCGTCACCTAAGTCAACAATTGGGCGCCACTTGCGACGAATTTGAAATGTTTATCTTCATATACTCCTACACTCCTATAAAATCAAAATCGAACAACAATTGATGCCTTTAGATTATCTACTATATGATGTCGTAGGTTTGTTAGATGGATGTTGAACTGAAAAGAGAAGGTGACCGAGAACAGACCCAACATTTTGTGTGGATTATGAGTCAGTGGCATCATTTCGAAGATGAAGCTGGGGAGCATTATCGCCACATATTGGCGGACTATTTTTTTCTCAGAATTGAAAGAATTTGGTATTTACCATCTCTGGTTTCGACATGGTAGTACTACCGCTTGGGCAAACCTTCAAGCAATTAGTTAGTTACATAATTTGATGGCATTATTTGGGTTAGAGGAATTGGTTGGCCTATGATGCTATGCGATCTGACACCCTTAAGCTTCCTTTTGTAGAATGTTATTTGAATAGTAAACACTTCACCAACGAGAGGACCGATTCAAACCGAAACTGCGGCTCTTGGCTCATTTATTCTTCGAGAACTCAGCATTAAGAGTAATCTTCGGATGATCGCTTACAACAGAAGCTCTGGTGGTCGCATGATCAATGTTATATTGTAGTTTTAATTGCCGTAGACCGAGTTTCATAACCGACAAAGATCACTAAAAATGTGTGTTAATTGTAAAACTTCCATTAAAGCTAGTAGCTCACCCAACTAGCGCCATTTACCTTCTTAGATGTATAGCATTGTAAAAGTTATTTCCAGGTTGTCAGGCTCAAAAAGTTTGTGGACGTTATACTTAAGCTACAGGCTAGGCTACTTTCCGAGGAGAGGAGTCGAGGGAGGATAAATCGAATCAATACCTGTTGGTCTTACATTATACGAAACGCCGAATGAAGATATCTTTCCTCCTCGGCCGTTTCTAGGCATATTTATCTACTAAGTTCTTATCCTCCTCTGACTACGACAGTAATGGACCAAACAATAAGACCACCGAATATCTTTATAAATTTCATTTTAAAACTAGAATTTTTAATAGTTAACTTCTTAAAACGTTATTGTAAAGTAAATAAAAGGTGATTTATTATAAAACAAAATAAAATTTTTATTTAAACTTACGAAAGTGTTAAAATAGCGGTCGTATGATAATACTGTTACCTACGATTTGGAATTCGGAAGTTCAGAGCCTCGTTGAAAACTCTTCGACAAGCCTTTGTCATGATGGTCTTCTAGATACATCGTAATAATGTCCTCCCATCTACCGGAGACTTTCCTTGCAGTATTTTTTAATCGGAATTTCTACTCATTATCCCTCTGACTGTTCGTCCACTGTTTATTCGTTCCAAGAGTCCTGCCCATCTTAGTCTTCTCTAGTTTTGGGGTTAAATAGGGTTCCTCAAGGTGTTGATTGTGTAGCTTTTTGCAGTCGTTCGTTTCTTCGCCCTGTTTTCCACCATAGATTCTCCTTAAGATCTATTTTCCTACGTTTGAGTTAGAGCCCAAGTTTCACATCCGCATTATTAAGGACAAAAGGGTTGTTTTGAATATTTCCTTCCTCACGAAGAAGCACGAATTGCGCAAGTGCAGCCTTATATTTATTTCGACTTTTATGTCGTTCTTGGCAGTCAATATGATACCGAGACATTTGAATTCATCCTCTTTCTCAAAGCGTTTATCGAGTACAGCCAGGTGCGGGTTTGGGTCGTTTCAAGTAGATCAGTGACCATATATATTGGTTTCCTTCTTCTAAGCCTACTTCCTTTCCTGCCATTGCGGATTTCTCTAAAGCATTCCCTTACTATCTCTCAGAAGGTCCAGATCGTCAACGTAAGCTATGACGGATGTGATTCGATCGAGGGTTATTCCCATTTCATTTTCCAGCTACAATTCCAGGTCTTCTACCTTGCATTTTGCAAACTTCTACCTGGATCTCAGGAACCACAGTAGCTATGGTTCTAAAACCGGTCGCTATGAGCTCAGAATCATGTACTCTATAACACAGCCAAGTTTCAAACTCAGACAGGAAAACCTTTGCATAAGACTTCTCTTCCCCAGCTCTGCAAGGTAGAAGACTTAAAGAAGTCGTGCCAAGCTGTCTTCCTGTTTTAATTTTCCAAGTATCTCAGAAGTTTCAGATAAAACTGTTCCTACTTCTTCTTTGTTTCCTTTAGGCGTAAATGTATCAGTTTCACCAACTTTTTCGAGATTCCTAGCCTTTCAAGTACATGATAAATTTTTGATCGTTTTATTGAGTCATAAACCTTTTTATCTTCTCTAAAAGTGGACTATTTTTTCTAAAAGCCGTCCGTCGTGAGAGTCTGTTTACTCATCAAGCAGGATTTGATACCTTAGGAGCTTTTACTTTTTCCTCGCATTCTTTGTCGAACCAAGGCTTTTCTTTGTAGATCTTAAAATAGCCTTGTTGATCACACTGTTTCTACCCGTCTTGTTTTGTCATTAGTTTCTTTGCCATCTAGCAGGGCTAACCGGTTATAAAATATAATACGTGCTGGTATTGATGCTGCATATGAAGGTCCTTTATTTTGTTGATTTTGTTTTATATCTTGCTGTGATCCGCACTGGAGAATTCGGATTCGGTTCTTGATATTTATGATGTTTAGAAAGTGGTCAGAATGGCAGTCAGCTTCTCTGTATGTTTTAACATCTAGTACGTTGGCGTGGTGTCTTCTATCTGTAAGAAAATTATCAATTTGGTTTTATGTTACTCCATCCGGTGATATTCATGTAGAGTTGTGTATTTTTTTGTGTTTGAATGTTATAGATTTCACGATCATAATATTTAAGCCGGCCAACTTATTGTCCTAAGATAATTATAGTTTGATGAGACATTGTGACTTTCTTTTTCTATTGTTAGATTATATATTGCTTCTTTTCCTATTTTCGCGTTGAAGTCGTCGAATAAAATTTTCACGTCGAAAGATGAGAAATTGTGAAATGTTTCATTCGTTGTTTCCTGAAACGCGTCCTTTACCTCTTTATCCTTGTCTTCTATAGAGCGTTCAGAAGTACATTTTGTTTTTTTATATATAGGGTTCGTGAAGGTTCAAAAGCTACGCTCTTATGGTGTTTGTCACACAACCTGGATGAGGTGCAGATGGTTTGTGTCGAAGATGTTCATTCACATTCACTTCGTGGGTGGTTGTCCTAGATACATCCTATCTAGAGGACTGAATTTGTCGCATTGGTTGTAGTTCACAGTAATTTTTTTGGTTCCATGCCAGGTTGTACAGGGTGGACCAAATATAAGTTTCCTTTTAAAAATTGCAAGAAATGAACAAAATGAAATTGTTTCCATGTACTTTATTAGTAAGACCAAACATTCCCATTACTTATGAAATTCAACTTCGTTCAAGTGGTTGCCTCAGCTGGCTTCAAAGCAGCGCATTCTGTTACCATAGTTTTCCACTAGGGGCATGGGCTGTGGCGCATGGCGCGCTATTCTGCATGAACCAGAGGAACAACCCACCGGTGTTCGTAACGTTGTTCACAGCCTCATTTTCGAAGAAAAATGGTCCAATGATGCCACCACTCCACAATCCTTACCAAACTGTCACTCTCTGTGGATGCATTGGCTTCTTGACAATAACGTGCAGGTTTTCCGAGTTTGTTAACGTAGCCGCCGAGATGAAAATGCGTCTCGTCAAAAAGATGAGTCAATTGGACAGAATCCTCCTCAGGCTGGTGACATTTGAGATCGATGGCGAGTTGATGTTCTTGAATTGAGTCTCACACTCTTGGCCACAGCAACCACATTCTCATCTCAGCGCACCGTACGACGACGGGGACCATGATTGTTGTCCACTAGCATACCAGTCTCACGAACTTTTTGCACAAACTTGCGTGCAGCAGTCGCGATAGGTGCTTCATTTCGGCCAAAACTTATTTTTAAAAAAACGCACTGATTGGGCTACACAGCACTCACTTTGGAAATAGGTTTTTAATGTTTCAAGCGTATAGCGACTCATTTCGCTCAATGGAGATATGGTACTGAGTTTCTGTCAGAATTTCGAGCAGGAAACAGCTGTCAGTGTCAAAATAACCTACGATTAAAAAAAAAACACTAGAGGTACATTACGTTCTGTACAATTTTATTTCTGATTAAAAATCCTGTTCCAAGATTGTGGGTATCTGAAATCCACTTTATACTTACTTATTCCATTGACTACTGTTTGGGAAGCACCCGATCTCTTCATATCCTTAATTTTTGTGCATTTCTTTTCATTAATGCATTCTCTTGGATAGTTCCGAGCATTCCGAGCCGTGGGTATATTCTATTACCTATGCTGCAGGGGACATAATAATATTAAATTTTCTCTTTCAACTACTTCCGCTTTTCCTCTCTAACAATTTCAAATTCTAGTGAACGAAAACTTTCCCTCATCAATTTAACTTTCTACTAAAAGCAAGGATTTGACTCTTTATAAATGTTGCTAGTTGCCTCCTGTTCTTCACGTAATTTTTCTGCCCAGTCGAAAAACGATCAAAAGAAGTTCAAGAGAAGGAAATCTGACTAAAATTCTCATGATGAATCCTGAAGGAAAAAAAAATAAAATTTTTCCCTTCCATAAAATAAGGAAGTAAACGGAGCAGGTCGTTTAAATATCCTCCTTTACTTGATGGAGGCTTTGTTGCATGTTGGAGTGTAGCCATAACGTTCCAATTTTCAGCTTCCCATAAAATCAGCATCTATATAGGCTTTAGAACCATTCTGCACCAAAACAATAGTTGAAAACCTTGAATTAACTTTGCGATGTATGTTAAAAAAATAACATGAATTCTCGCTTTCGAAAATAATTTTGTTGATTGACTTACATGGACCATGTCACTGAATCACAGAATCACAAGTCTGAGCAATAACGAAAAAGTCATGAACTTTTCATCACAAATCCTAGCGTTTGTCGCTGAGCCTTTGTTTTCTTTATAGGGTTCGTGCAGCTTCAAGAGTTACGCTCTTTTGATGTTCGTCACATAACCTGGACGGGATGCAAACGGTTTGTGTCGAAGATGTTCGTTCACTACTCTCCGGGGGTGGTTGTCCTAGATATGATTTGAGAGATTTGACTGAATTCGTCGCGTTGATTGTAGTTCACAGTCATTTTATTAGTTTCCATGTTATTAAGATGTTACATTGTAGATACACACATAGAGTATAAATTTTGAAGTGATCTTACACTACGAGTGTTATGCCTGTTGTTGTTACACAGTTTTTTCCGTATAGTGATTGTTCTTGGCTGTGGACAGACTCTTTGGCAGCGGAGCGCGGATTAAACAACCATATTGGGTACTAATTTACAAATATCTTCTAGACACGTTTACTAATAGATCAGTGAAAAATCTAAGCGAATAACTCTAGTACCACTGGCAATCGTGCTAGATTCCCGTCACTTTTTGAACACACCTCACCTATTGTTGGACGCTTGTTGAATGAATAACATTTTCTATTTCAGAAACATCGGCTTAAAGTTTAATGACTTGTTCGTCATGGAATTGCTTTTTCCCAATAAGGAAATGGTGGCCTTATAAATGTCTTTGCCGAAACCTAAATAAAGCCTTTATGTTGAAATCCGTTACGCTTTTTGTGCATTCTTCCACGACTTCCACAGGCGGACATTAGAATCGCCGCTTATTCCGACGTTTGGCTAGTAAGCAATAATGCCTACTTACTCCGTCCAATTACCATGTGCTGAATACAAAACCCTTTAAAGAGGCATCTACACGAATTCCCGTACAATCCGCATGTCTTCAGTATGACTAACAATTCAAAGCTAAAAAAAAGAGAACATGAGCCGATGGACGTTGGCAACAATTTATTTAATGACACATTTGGCAAGAAGGCATGACTCCCTTCCAATTGTCCAGTTCAATCACGTACAATCGATAAAACTATTCGAAATGCGCACCAAAATACTAATTAAATGCATCACGCCTTGAGCTGAAGCCCGAAAGTCCACGAAAAAAAACAAAGAATTAAATCCATTCACTGGTGGGTGCTTCAATAGCATCGATTGTCGGATACGTTTTAGAGTAATAATAATTTCCACGAAATTACAAAGCAATTTCCAGCTAAATCACCCTCACATCCAACTACCACTCACGGCCTTATGTACGTCCTCCTAACAAAGCCGTGCTCTGTGCTCTTCCGTCCGTAAAACGATCAAAAAACATAACGCGGACGTGTTGTATTGGATCTTGGAAGTACTGCCACTTCATACCATCTACCATAATAATATCTAAGAATTGGCCTCACACAATAGCCGAGCATTCATGCTTAGTGTAGTAATCCAGCATTCCGGCAGTCCTCATCAATTCACTCGGCGAAAAGACGTAACCAGACGCCTTGGTTGCATTTTATTTTGTTTTATTGACACAAAAAGAAAACCCCACAGATGACTCCGGTAACGGGCGGATGTGAAACCAGATACTTGATGTAGATATCCACCGACAACGTAATGGACCTCAAGTGCGTGCCGTATTGCTTCTTATGCTCCCTCATCAATGGCATTCTCGGATTGTTTGATTTTCCGTCTTCATCCGAGATTTTCTGCTGATGGCCAAGAACGTTTTGCCGCCGTCGCAAACGCCTGACGAGGCAAATTGAAATCGATCTGTCCGAGCATCATTCATTCCAACGATGTGTCATATGCACGCCGTTACTTGCTCCCCCACATTCGGTCTACCGCTGTCACTCACGAGTGTCAGAAGCAAAGCGGCAGTGGTGTGAGATGACCGGTCTTAATCGTGCACTTGTGGAACTCATCGTGTGGGAATGGTGATGGTAGAGTTGTTTCTGTTTGTTCTGGCGGGCCCAGTTGGCCGGCGGGCATCCGCGGCGTTTGTGTGTTTACATCAAGCTGAACAAATCGGATTTAATGGATTTCTTCATTTCTCGAGTTTTTTTTTTTTGTCTTGGTTTTTCAATCATTACTGAGGCTAGCCCGGTGCCTGTGAGGCGTGTAATGTGACATGAACTGTAAGTTCTTGTTGCTCACTGGGGTAGGCATTGTTTGGACTGGTAATTCGGAAATGAATCATGTACTGAGCGTGGCTTTATTGTTTTGACAGTTTTGACAGACATTAGCCGTGCGATGACCTAATGGCTTTTTAGACACCTGGAGGTGATGTATGGGAATGGATGGGGTTATCAGAGAGGGATTACCATTGTACTGTTCTGCTTTGTTGAGTCTGTAAGGTAGTATAAGAAGAGAGTCACACTTTCTAGTCGTGAATCCATATCGGATGTACGGAGACGGGTGGGGATGAAGGGCCATTTGACCTGTGTACATTAAGGCTCGTTGCTTTACAGTCTGAGAGTTATCTCGATATATTTATCTGTCCATCAGAATAGAAGCGTTTCGCAGATGTCCGATGTTAGGCAGGTTACAGTCCACTTGCGAATGTGACTGTGAAATCGACGTAGGCGAAGTCCTTGCAACCATAACTTTCTTCTTAATGTTAACCCGACGTGGATCTGCCAACATACATCACTCTAGTCTCCTTTGGCAAAAAGTGTTCGCTTTGACTACTAGATTTAGCTCTCAATAAGGTCATTAGAAGCTCCTAGTGCTCTGTGCAGACGAAGGACATCTTAGCCTATCGCCATGTGATAAGATCGATGACCTGATATCGCCCAAGTTTGTCATATAGGAATCGAAGGAAAGAAATGGGATTAGTTCCACTTAATGTTACGTTCAGATCCACCCGTCATCACAATAGCCGATGCCTGACGGTTATACGGATTAAGGAGTTCATCGATGGTGCACCGGATCGACTTGTTATAGAAAAAGTGTAATCGCTTGAATGTAATTGGCACTTGGGGGGTCATTTAGCGGTACTGGGGGAGTGGAAATGTTGTTCACTTCGGTATATTCCGCGGCTGAAGTGGTGATTAGCAGAGTGGTCTCGAGTGCACGTTGATTTGGAATTCTAGACTTGAAGCGGACCAGGTGATTGAGATTTGATAACTTAAGTGGCATTCGATTGACTGTTACCAGAATTTCCGGCGTACACGTAAAGAATGCAAGAGAGGCGAAGAAGGGAGGGCACTGGTCCGATAGACTATGGTAATCCCGTGGTACTTCAAGAGCTGATACCAGATTTGATCTAATATGAATGTAGCGCGGGATATATGGCTTTAAGCAGACAACAACGCTTAACGTAATGTTGTTACTCACGATAATCTCTTAAGCTGCTTTGCAAGCACTTAGCGCGGCATTGAGCAGGAGTAATCTATACATTTGTAATATTGGGAACAACATTGATTTCAGGAACAGATTGGAATTGTATTGGTGTACCGAACTGCGGCTTGTGACAGGCATTCAGCCGACAATAATAATCGAGTGAGTCCTTTATTAAAGCCTTATTGAATTTACTATGACTGGATGGTTTTGCCTAAGTGTATTGCCCAGTAGAAGTAGCGTAGAAAGGATTAAACTGATCGCTTTACTGGCATATCTAGGTAAAGAGATGTTAAGGACGTCCTAAGGTCTTGAAAAAAACTTGAGCGCTGGTCGTGCTTTGGTTCCAGTTCTTAGTGTCTTTTTTTATTGTAGCCTAACTCGGTTCAGGTGAATTTCGCTGCTGGCTAATGGAGTCCCAGTATTTTTCCTCCCAGTCTCGACCCGGCAATAGCTTTTCAAAGGAGCAGGTCAAACGTAGTGCAACATATTACGTTGAGTTATCCAACAAGATGTGTCATTTTAAAATTCGCATCATCAACTATCAACATTCGGCTGTTAGGATAGCCTTCCTTATGTAAGAACTGGGAGATTTTTAAATGTTCCATTTTGTTTTAAATTAAGGTGAGTTGCGGCAATTTAATTTTTTGTCACGTTGCCGCCGAGATGAAAATGCACCTCGTCAGAAAAGATGATTTTTCGCCCATAATCGTTGTCCAATTCAACCTGCTCTAAGGCCCAAACTTCGAAGAGATAACGAAGCGGATGGTCACGCGCCTTCAATTCCTCAGTCAATTGGACCTTGTAAGCGATTAATCCGAGATCTTTGTGCAGAATTCTCCTCAGGCTAGTGCGTGAAATGTTGAGCTGTTGCGATCGATGGCGAGTTGATGTTCGTGAATTGAGTCTCAGACTCTCGGCCACAGCAGCCACATTCTGATCTGTGCGCACCGCACGAAGACGGGTACCATGAGTGTTGTCCACTAGCATACCAGTCTCACGTACTTTTTGCACAAACTTGCGTACAGCAGTCGCGGTGGGTGCTTCATTTCGACCAAAACTTTTTGTTAAGAACCGAACTGTTAGGGCTACACAGCACTCGTTCAAATAAGTTTTCAATATTTCCCATCGTTATTCAAGCGTAAAGCGACTCATTTCGTTCCGCGGAAGTTTGGTACTGATTTTCTATCAAGATTTCGAGCAGAAAACAGCTGTCAGTCTCAACATAATCTATGATTAAAAAAAAACCACTAGATGGCTTCTTGAACCATTTCTGATGAGCACCTTTTGGTATAACCTTGAGCTATTCCAGTGAGACGATCTTTATCTCCTCAAATGTGACAAATCTCCGTCTTTGCATGGGCTTTTCCGGTTTTGAAAAAGGAGTCCAGTGAATAAGATAGCTGAGGCATAACTACGGCTTCCGTTTCGACGAGTTACGAGTATATATACCCAACCCGTATAAAGAGTTTTTCAATAAGGACGGGTAGATGTTGAAATTGAATAAAACAAACTCTTTGTGAGCTATTCACAAAATTCTTTTCTTATTTGAAAGGATCACATATACCATGCTTCCGCATAGATTCGACTGAATTTTAGTGATTGCCTGTGTCATGTTCACCTTAAGAGCATCGGACGATTGTGGCTTATTCGCATAGACTTGCGACTTCAGGAAACCCCACAAGAAAAAGTCTAGCGGGGTCAAATTTTAAATCGTTCATGCAGAATGCCAATTGTGTCGTCCGCTGTGTGGCACGGAGCACCGTCCTGCTGGAGCTACATGTTGTCTAGGTCCATAAGGTTCAATTTGGCTATAAGAAAATTGGTTATCATCGTCCTGTAGCACTCGCCAGTGACAGCGACTGCCTCACCAACATCGTTTTCGAAAAAGTGCGGATCAATGACGCCATTCAGCCTAAAATGCGCCTCGTCGCTAAAGATGATTTTTCGGCCAAAATTGAGGTCCTCTTCCAAACGCTCCGAAGGCGAGTCACTGAACAAACGGCGTTGTCTCTGATCATGAACGTCCCTGGATCAGTTGGAGCTTGTACGGGTGTAGGCCCAAATCCCGACGCAAAATTCGTCAAGTTGAAGTCTGCGGAAGGCCGAGTTCTTGGGCATTGCGATGAATCGACTGCCTCGAGTTAGGTTGTACCCTTTGACGGACCGCGCCGACGTTCTCAGCCGATCTTATGTTCCTTTCACGTAGGAATGCTGTTTCATTAACGAGCCGGTCGTATCAAATTTGGCCACCAAACGTTGAAGAGTCGACTGTGATGAGCCACCACGTCCACCGTAAAATGGCTGCAAGGCGCGCTACGTTTACACTAAAGAAACCCCCATTTTGACAATTAAGTCTTATCATTTGGACTTGCTGCTCAATCGTTTAACTTGCCATGGTAATAATCTGAAGATATCGAAAGCCCTGGGAACTAGTCCTAGTGTCTTCCAAGCCGAACTACAATATACATATGCCATTCTGACGTGCGTCAGCCTAGACTTAGAGACTGACACAAGTGGTATATAGACCAATATACTCTCAGACAGTCAAGCGTTGGGCTCGTATAGAACGAACTCAAAATCCGTCAAGGAATGCCACGATGTCCTGCAAGACCTAGGCAAAAAAATAAAATCCATCTCCTTAGGGTGCCAGGTCACAAGGGCATCAAGGGTAACGAAATCGCCATCCATCTCACTGGGAATGGTTCGAGTCAAAGGTGTCGCACTTTTCTACGGAATGTTTTCAAATATAATAGACTCGATATCAGAAGACTGGTCAACTTCCTTTCGGGAAACTGTAGTCTGAGATATCATCTTAACAAAATTAACCTCTTATCTGAAACCGACTGTGAAACTTTGTCTAGAGCACTAGGAAACTGCAGAGCACATACTATGCGAGTGTGCTGCACTTGTCGTCTTAGGAAGCGTATCCTCTTCAGAAATCATGATTCCTGAGGGGATTAGATCAGCTCCTACGAGGGAAACCTCAGCTTTATTAGGAAAGTAGAAGAACTCTTCGTCTAATTGGCTAGCAGGCACAATAGATCTACACTAGCTTCAATACCCTATGCTATCTGTGAGTAGTTACAAGCCTCCAATTATAAAAAAAAAACTAAATAATAAACCACAGATTTGACAGATGTCACTGTCAACATGTCAACATGGTCGCCGCAGGTCGGTAAAATCTACCCGCGCAAATTTGTTCCACTCGGACTGTAGCGCCACCTAGATAAGGTTAGTCAGTAGGTTATTCGATACGAAACGAAATAAATGATTTATGGTCGTCATTTAAGAGAAACTTAAAGCAAATTAGACATAAGTCTTACTTATGCTGCTTTCTACTGGTTTAGAATCCATGAAATCCTCGTAATAATGCAGGTAAAGAACTACAGAGTGCACCATCTCATATGGGTCGATGTAAACTTCGAATAACTTCAACAATTGTCAACCGATTTTGATATGTCGTAGCATTTTGGAAACGTCAATTCAGTACAATTTTAACCAATTCCTTCACACTAAAAGAACGAGCGGACATAATTTCAATGTTCATTAAAATGAACGCTCAATTGTGCTAACTCAACTCGATTTTTTTTCAATTTGGCTCTGTGGCAAGCCCTCGTGAGCACTCTAGGCCACGTCCGCGGCGTTCAAACTCATCTATTCAGTCTATGAAGGCCAGTGTTCAAGAAGACCCAAGATTGGCATATAGGCGTCGTTCGCAGCAGTTAGGCATCAGTGGGACCACTTTGCGGAGAATTTTAAAGGATGATCTTCACTTATTTCAATACAAAGTGCAGATAACTCAAAGAATTTTGCCACAAGATGAGCCACGGCGCTTGGCATATGCACAAAATGTCGTGCAGTGATTAATGCTGAGCCGGAGTTGTGGCAGCAAATTTTGATGACCGATGAGGCACATTTTACGCTCTCTGGCTCAGATCAGATAATCCTCACATTTTTCACGAAGAGCCGCTGTATGATCAAAAAGTTACTGTTTGGGCCAGTGTATGCGCTAAAACCATCATTGGACCGTATTTCTTCAAAGTTGGCGATCGATATGGGTGGATGTTGTAATGGCCCATCCACCGTGGTCCCAGAAATGCGTAAAAAAGACTTATTTCACTTTTGGTTTCAACAAGACTGCGCGACATGCCATACTACGGACAAAACAATGAACCTTTTGCGTAAAAAGTTCCCTGGAAGATTGGTGTCAAAAAGGGCGATATTGACTGGCCTCCGAGATCACCGGATTTGACTGCTCCAGACTTTTTTCTTTGGGGATACTTGAAAAGCAAGGTGTATGCTAACGGCCCGAAAACATTCGTGCGGAAATCGCAGAAATTTCAAGCGAAATGCTCGAACATGTCATGGAGAATGCGCGAAAACGAGCCCATTTTTGCATCGGCAATAAAGGGGGTCATTTAATTGATATTGTTTTCAAAAGTTAATCAAAATAAATTGTCTAAGTTGAATAAAAGTTTTTGCATTTCTAAAATCAGTTGAGAATTGCTGAAGTTATTCGAAATTTACATCGACCCATATGAGATGGCGCACGCTCTATCATATTCTTGCCTCTCACTATGAGTGTCATTTGTTACAACATTTACTATATTATTGTACTTTTCCACCTTTGGACTAGTTTTTGGAGTCTAGCGAAGGTTTTTTTGACTTTTGACATTGCAAAGATATTCAGGCTATTAACTCATTAAGTAACTTTAATTCTGATTATAAGGTATGATTGATATTATTATCGCCCGTTTGTAATTCGGAAGTTCCGAGCTTTGATGACAACCCTTAGGCAGACCTCCCTGTGATGACTGTGTTCCTTCCATGTTTCGCTGTTCTGTTCTTCCCCTTCTAAGTCCATCCTTATATCTTCTTCCCATGTAGAGCGCGGTCTTCCTGGCGGTCCTTTCCCCTCCAATTTTTTACGCATTATTTTATCAACTGTTCGTCCATTGTCCATTCGTTCTACTTGTACCATATAAGTATATCGAATATTACCTTAATAAAATTGGTCAACATGCGTCCATAAAAACTATTTAAAAAATATTGATGGGAAAATAAATTCCTTTATCCCCAAAAATTGTTTGTTTTGAAAAATAAAACCACAGGAGTATTAGCTGACCATTTACAAACACCAAATAGAGCATTCCGTGGAGTAATATTTAGCCTTCGAAACCTCGAATAACAAATTGAAAAAATTCTCATGGATTGAAGTACTAAAACACTATTTGGAAACGAATATCAACATCGCCGTGATTAGCATACGATTTCTATCAAAACAAACCGAGTCGATTAAAAGTAAACATCCTCCCGTGGCTTCTTTGTCTTCACTTCCTTTCACTTGAATATTTCACTGGAAGTAATTTAAACCATTTTCCAATAAATAAGTAAACAAACTACGCCACCCTTGGCGCACAAAACGTAGAATTTTTTTTCGATTATGTTCCACAAAGAAATATAAAGTACGCTCCTACGAGTGTAATGATTACGAAGTACCCATTAGGGACTTATTCGTTCCTGCTTCAGTTACCAATTTATCTGCGCAATTTTCCTGCACCTCGTTTCGCATTCAGCACAGTACGATGCCGTATACCAAGTCATTACCCTCGGACTGACTTGTTGAAGGGTCTTGGTCACATTTTCGGATGAATGCTTCGGTGGATCTTGGTGGCGCTTAATTCTCAATAGGATTGGCTGGAAGACGACGATCAATTGACGGCACTTTTTCGTGAGTTGTATTTCCAATATACCAAAATCGCCCTTTTTGGAACTCTATTGAATTTTTGATGGGCTTTTACGGAAACCCACACCTGTCTGGTTACCCAGTGATAAACTATTGACGTTCGGGCACATAAGTATTCACATAAAACAACTTTTAGTGAAGGGAAAACTAGTAATTTGGTTGCGTGCAAAGGATTTTTTATTTGTGCGTCTGGGTGGTTCACTTTTTGCATGACCTTGAGGTATTTTGAGTAACGATATGAGGAGACCGAGGAACACCAAGAAAAGGGAAAGAAAAATGACGGTTACTATACACGCAGACCCCTTGCTAAGGAAATTATTAAAGTTTTACCTTTGCTTTAAGATTGATGTGTTCATTGATTGCTGTTTTCTAGCTTCTCATTTTGCATAATATTTGTAAAAAAAATCACATTTTGTGTTAAAATATTCAATATTGTGTCCGATGATGAAAATTTGTCAAATTCATCTGAGAATATGCCAGATGTAATACTTTGAATGAATTATCGAGCTGCTTACCAGTCTAATGAAAGTGACTGAATTGACGTGAAACTTCGTCAAGCTCATGAAAATACGTTACAACTTTGCTCCATGATTTTGTAAAGGGCCATCCAACGAGAGGTGTTATATTGCGTCATTGTCAAACAGTCATCATTCCACTATTACTGCTTATTTTTAGTAGCAAAATCTAGGAGGGTGCTAAATATGAGTAGACACTCACGTGGAAATCGTTTTGAAATAGTGAAAAGTAACTATGGTGAAAATATCGCGGAAACTTTTCTTATTGCGTTTGGTCATCATTAACCACTTTCTCACACATCTACAGTAAATTGAATGGAGTGGCTTAAACATGCAGACTCCAACGTCGTGTTCGCTTGACAAAATCAATCACAAATATTGTCGTAAAGGCTGTCCAGCGGGAAATTTTCAAGTTTTTTTTTGGGGATCTTTTAATTACGATGAGTCATTGGTCGGCAGCAGACGGCGCATTCGCAGTTGAGCAATACTTGAAAACGGACGAATTGTTAGTTCGTGCGGATCGCAATTTTTGTACCCACTTCACTTTTCGCAGACTGAGTGATGGTCCGAGCACGTAACTTATCTGGTCGTAGTAGAAAAGGTTTAGACAAGAAGGGACAATGGTGAACAGAATTCCTCCGGGACCATCAACATCAGCAGCGACGCCAGAATATGTCACTCAAATTCGACAAGAAATTGTGCGATATCCGCGTAAATCCATAAGAATGATTGCGGCCTCTACGGGAATGAAAAAAATCAACTGTGCGCTTCATTTTGAAAAAAACAGTTAATGTTCCACCCAAACAAAATCTAAATAGTGCAAGGTCTAAAGGAAAGAGTCTATCCTTTGTGAAAAACCTTCCCAAGAACAATGCGCGAACGTTTTCGAACAGCACGAACCCTTGGCAACGTATTGTTGAGTGATTAAGCACGTTTTCATATCGACAGCTAAGTAAATAAACTAGGATTGCCATTCGTCCCGACATGTCGAGACATGTCACCGTTATTAACAGCGGTGTCCCGATATCTCGATGATCTATTAAATGTCCCGACAAATTCAAATAGCTTCAAAAATATTTGTGAAGTAGGTATATCTGCGAAGTGTAGTTCCAAACACAAATGCGAGTACCGTTGTGCATAAACTTTCGAAGTGTCATTCCAGTGACACTTTATGTACCCAGTTAGCTCGTCGCTCGCTATTGTTTTGCACGTGTTTAAGTTTCGTTCGATCACTAATTGTAATTCGTACCTACTAATTCTTAGTACTTTGGAATTCATATTAAGTGTTTATTATTGTAAATAATGGCTCCACCAAAAAGAAAATGCCATTTCAGCGATGACTACACTAAAGAGTGGTCTTTTATTAAGAAGGGAAGGACAAACGAAGAAGCATTTTGCACAGTTTGCAAGATATACATTTGCGTGAGCCACGGAGGTAAAGGCGATGTCAAGCGTCATAATGAGACAAATGGACATACAACTAAAATGTCGTCTGCATCCTCATCATGCAAAATAGACAGTTTCTGTGTAAAAACTGATTCAAGTGAACATTTGTTAGTATGTGCAGCTGAACTGTCAACAGCATACAAGGTAATCAACCATCATCAATCGTTTAAATCACTGGACTGTTTGAGCAAACTGGATTCTTTAATGTATCCAGATTCAAAAATAGCAGCCAAACAATCTACAGCCCGGACAAAAGCAACTGCTATCATTAAGCATATTCTGGCACCTTATTCTTTATCTCAGTGTGTTTCGCGTTTGGAATCTGTCTCATTTTATGGAATCGGCACCGATGCAAGTAACCACAAAGCAGAAAAACTAGTTCCGATAGTGATTGAATTCTTTGACGTAAAAGAAGGTATAAAAACAAAATTACTTAGATTGCAAGCTCTACCGGATGAAACTTCCGATACTATAACTAATTATTGTCTGAAATCGCTGTATGACCTAAATATTTCCTTTGAGAAGTTAGTGGCTTTCTGTGGCGATAATACTAATACAAATTTTGCTGGAGCTCAAAGAAGTGGGCTGTGCAATGTGTTTTACAAATTAAAGACAGAACTTAAACGAGAAATAGAAGGCATGGGCTGTCCTGTCCACATATTGCACAATTCAATATCATTAGCTGCAGATACACTAGCGATTGATTGTGAAATAATTGTCATTAAGATTTTCAAATATTTCTCAATCTATACAATCAGAACAGAGAGGTTTAAAACTTTTTGCGAATTTGTAGAAGTCTCATTCCAAACAGTATTATCTCATTCGGTGGCTCTTCCTGATGCCAGCCATCGATAGGATTTTAAAGATGTGGGAACCACTGAAAGAATTCTTTGAGAATGAGACAAATGCACCGAATCTAATAATTGAATTTTTTAGAAACCCCTTGGCGAAGGTCTATTTTTCATTTATACATTCCCCAAAATGGAAAAATCAGACATCACTATCATTGAGGTCAAGGAGCTCATTGATAATATGAGAAATATACTCCAAGAGAGTAAAGTCTCAAATTTTATTGGTATGATGGCTAAGCAATTAGTACATGGTTTTAAAACAACAAATCCCGATCTAGAAACTGAAATAAAAAATTTTGAAGAGGAGGTGGTAACGTTTTACAACATTGCTATCGATTATATAGAGAAATGGACGTCACAATTGGATCATTTCAAATCATTCGACTGGATGAATTTAACCAAGGTGGATTAATATAGAGGGGAGCATTTTATATTGGAACGAAAAGGAGGCATAAATTAACGGTGATTACTGTTTTCCTGAATTTATTCACTTGAAGGACATTATTGCAAGAAACATAGAAGGCGAAGACAGGAAAACAAAAAATATCAGTGAAAGATGGGTGAAGGTTTCTGAGACTGTAACGTCAGATGAGCTTCATCAATTCAAGAAAATTTGTCAATACGTTTTCAGTATTCCCGGCCATAACGCAACTGTAGAGCGCGTATTTTCATTAATGTCCACACAGTGGATATACGAACGGAATCGCTTGGGAGTCGACACGATGGAAGCTATTCTTCAATGTAAATTTAATTTTAACATGACTTGTGAAGAATTTTATAAATTCGTAAAAGGAAATCAACAGTTATTGTCTCAGGTTAAATCATCTGATAAATATAAAAAAAATGAATAATTATATTTGGTTCATATATACATATACATATATGTATCTTGTAATTATTTAATAAATAAAATAATTTCCAATTTGCCATCAGTTTTTGCTTGATTTGCCATAAAAAATTAACTGTCACCAAAATGTCCCGACGATGTCTCGGGAAAATATGGCAACCCTAAAATAAACACAACTTGCATTACTGGTGGTCAAACAACTCTAGAGAACGCCATCAAAAACGTTTACATTGTCCCAAAACGGTTAGGTTTGCCGTTAATAATTGGCCCTTATTTTTTTTAACTAACAAGAGACAGTCACTGCTGAAGTTTATTGCCCAATGATGGACAAATTTCTGTTGCGCAACTGCACCTGTTCCCCGGGCATAACAAACAAATGCTATTTCAGCAAGATGGTGCTACACCACACACACGATGGGCAAACTGATGGCTATTTTCCCGAACAAATTGATCAGCATGTACGGAGACATGCCCTAACCACCTCGCTCTCCGGACCTCACATCATGTGACTTTTTCTTGCGGGGATATCTCAAATCAAGGGTTTACAATAACACTCCTCGAAAAATTCAGGACCTGCAAGAGAATATTCTCCGCTAAACTTCCGCCATTGAATCAGCTCTTTATTCACTAGTTATTGCAAAGGGTCCGGCTGCAAGAGTGCCTGGAAATAAACAGGCGTCTAAGTATTGTTTTTAAATAAATTAAATCGCTAACATTTTTTTTTATAGGGTTCACGCAGACTCAAGAATTACGCTCTTATGGTATTTGTCACACAACCTGAACGGGGTGCAGATGGTTTGTGTTGGATTAAATATTTTTGTTTTGATAAATTGAATTGTAATAATGCTAAAATCGTTGAAATCTAATGTCACATATGTACATATGTTATCGAAATTATAATAATCTCATCACTAACATTTTAATTTGTTCCACTTATTACTATTTTTTGAATCAACCACCTCAAAACCAATGTTCGCCATATTTTTTTTTATATACGATTAGAATCAACTGAACTTGATAACTAAAATAAATGTCATTGTCATTCACTTGTCGAACACAGAACGAAGACGACGTGTTTTTTTAAAAGTTCATACAAAAGTGATTATACCACTCAGTTGGAGAAACTTCCATTGAATATTTTTGGCGCCCAACGTGGAACAAATTGAAATGTTAGTGATGAGATTATTATAATTTCGATAACATATGTACATATGTGACATTAGATTTTAACGATTTTAGCATTATTACAATTCCCTTTTTTTTTTGTTTTTCCGTATAGGAATTGTTCTTGGCTATGGACAGACTTGAGCTACAGAACTTCCGCTCAACAGTCGGTGATGATTACTATTGCAACAGGCGCTTAATATAGGCGATTTCTATTAGGTTCGCAACAAATTTCTCGCTGCTTATCAAGAAATGGCTCCAGTAGTAAGTGCTGGTCGAATGTGACGTATCCAAAACGTCATGAGCCAAGCTTAGACATATGGTAAACAAACCGCTTCGACACATTAGTTATTTTGTTTTTGCGTCATATACTTTTAGTTGTGTGAAAATGTCAGATTTGGTGCCAAATAATCGTCATTTGCGGGAAGTGTTGCTTTTCTTCTTGCATTCGAAGAAAACGGAGGCTGAAGGCCATCGAGAACGTCAAAAAGTTTACGGAGATGCTACTCTAAGTGAAACAACGTGCCGTGATTGGTTTCGTCGCTTCAAAGACGGTGATTTCGATGTTGACGACCGTTCGCGTGAAGGAAGGCCAAAAACCTTCGAAGACGCTGAATTGGAGGCATTGCTCGATAAGGATCCATGCTGTGGTTCTACAACATGACAATGCTCAGCCTCACGTTGCGAAACCCGTTAAAACCTACTGAGAAATCGAATGGGAAGTCCTGCCCCACCTCCTGCCATATTCCCCAGATATTGCGCCGTCCGATTATCACTTGTTCTGTTCGATGGCACATGTTCTGGCTGATTAGCAGTTCCATTCATATGAAGACAACTCAAAATGGCTTGATTCGTGTATAGCCTGAAAAGACGAACACGTCTACCGTGACAGTATACGAGCTCTGCCAGAAATATGGGACAAAGTTATCGCTAGCGATGGGCAATACTTTAAATGATAAAAAACGGCGAGAACTTAGTTGCGCTCCTAATACTTTTTTACTAAATAAAAAAAAAAAGATTTTGAGTTGTTGTCGCCAGTGTTGATACTATAACCTATAACTTTACGCAACATTTCCGGTGATAACTTTTAGCATTCCTGTCGAATATTCTCTTTAAGAACTGCGATTGTCTAAGGCATGTTGGCATAAGTCTGCTACTTAAAGTAGTCCCAAAGCAACCATTCTGGAATGGTTGAATCGGGCGATTTTGCTGGCCATGCCAAATCGTCAAAACGGGAGATTACGTGACCACGAAACGCTTCCTTCACAATATCCATCGTGGCTGGTGCTGTGTTTGCGGTTAAAACGTCTTGTTGAAACCACATGTTCCCCAAGCCCCACTTACTCAATTCCGTCTGTAAGAAGTCGTTTTTCATGGCTCTGTAGCGGTTGCCAGTAACAGTGACCGTATTACAGATGATCAGCCCCCGCGTAGATACCGCACCACACAGTGGATTTGCTTATTAACATGATGATTTTCGACACAAAATCGTTCTCTTCGTTGTTGAGATTAAGTATGGCTTGACAGTAATTCACACGCGACTGACGGTCGGCCGGCATTTGTTGATGCATCGTTTGCACTTTGTAGGGGAATACGTGTAAGTTTTTCACTAAAATTCGCTGTGGGATTCGTCTGGTGATGCCCAACTGTGTGTCCTGTCGTCTGGTTGATGTTTCTTCGTTCTCAGCGACATCGGCAGCCACAGTTACGATATTCTCACACGAGCTACCAGTCTGGTGGCGGTCACATTCTGCATAGTACTCCTGTGGTTCCAGTCTGTTCGAGTCGAGCAACTAAGCGCCGGAATGTTTGCCCAGTTTGCGCGTCACGATTAGGAAATCGACGTCGAAATTCCCCGCTCTTTCAGAGTATACCGCTATATCGCTTATATGTTTTTATACTACAGCTCTCTGGTTCACAAATTTCAAATATCATTAATATACGACATCATTTCCAAAAATTATACCATCTTTCAAGAGGGTGATTAACTTTGCGCCTCCTTATATTATGGGCATATGTACCAACATAAAAAATTCGAAAATCTTGTACTTGGTTTTTTTTTCCTAAACTCATGTTATTTTTTTAACAAATTTCGCTTATAGCCTTTCAGTCGGCGACGAGATTTCCAGCTGATCTGGTCGATCGCCCGGTCTGTGACACTTGATGCTGAACAAAAGCAGTGCGAACCCTAGGTTTCCCCAATACTTTAACTGTTTTACTAAAATCCACATTTTCATTTTTGTAGTATGTGTATCTGTCGATCCTTATTTAATAAATTCCCTGCTTTTATTTATCAAAAGCCATAGCAATGGTAGCTGAATGTTGCTCGTTCAAAAATGACAGAAAATATAAAGTGACACCTCGTTTTGGAACACTCTTTACGGAGGAAATTCGCAATAAACATGCGATATTGTTCCCAATCTTATAAATGCTTAGGTAATTCCCTCTCAACGTTTCGCTAAGCGCTTGCAAATCAGCGAAAGCCTTTCTAGCGACTTAAGGGATTATCACGAGTAACAACATTCCATGAACCCATGTTGTTAAGTCAAATCTGGCAAAGTAGCACCCCTTGAATTACCAATGGATTATCCCTACCAAAGACTATAGAACCACATCCCTCCCTTTTAACCTTTCTCCCTCTCCTTCTTTACGTGTATGTCGGAAGTAATTCTGATAACAGTCAACCAGATTCCACTTAAGATATCGAATCTCAACTTCCCGATCCGAATTTCAAATCAATGTGCACTCAAGACCACTCTGCTAATCATCACTTAAGCTCCGTAATATACTAAACTGAGCATTCCTTTCTTCAAATGCCGCTAACTGATCCGCCAGGTGCCAATTACATTCAAGCGATTACACATTCTCCATGACAAGTGCACCACTGACAAACTCTCGAATCCATTTCGAATCCAAAAGACTGGATTGGCTATTGTGATGATGAGTGGACCCAGACGCAACATTGAATTCCTTTTTTTGTAGTCCTCGCACATAATTATGACCAACTTGAGCGACAGCAGGTCATTGATCTAGACGGATGAAGGCGCAGAACCCGCATTTCCACCAAGAACGTAGAGCTTCCAATGACTCTTTATGGCACCAAAATACACACACGACGGACATCACTGGACAATGTATTATTATTCCAAACAGCAAATGATAAACAAATTAAATTGAAAATATATTCCTCGGAGACCACGCGGGATAGGAGAACGGAGGCGAAACATTAGGCAATGAGAGTGGTCCCAAAGCAATGGTGTCCACAATGGTGGTTCTAATGGCGGTGCTGAGTGGACGGAAGGAAGTTTAATTGTTGGACAAGATAGCAAGTAATTGGCTGTTTTATCGCAGTGTAATGGTAATGAGATGTGTTTGTCCCGACCCGCTTCGGTGAACTATGTACAAGTGCGTGTCGACATTTGAATTGACAATGGGAAGCAGGTGACCTGACAGGTAATGCGAGTAGGGAATAGACGATGGAATCAGTGGAATGCGCATTTGATGGGCTTCGAACAAAAAACGCTTATCGCGCGGCGTTTCTGAATAGTTGAATAGGGGAAATGGGGATTTTTTTTTTGTTCTGATTTAGTTAGAAAGACGATGGGGGCAGATACTGCGACCTAACGCCATTCAGGTTGGTGATTACTTAATACCGACACGGGTAATGACATTTGTAGTAATAGAGCACTCAGGGTGCTGATAACTAAGCAGCCTTGAAACTTGTGTTTTCAATTGTTCTGGTAATGTGCTAAGGCCCTTTTCATAAGCTTAGATTGGCTTTGTCCTGTGTTCTTTTATTGTGTTTCGTGTTAGATGTGTTTTGTTTTGTTTTTAAAAGGGCAGATATTAAAGACTAGTGAATGGCAGATTGCGCTCTAAAAAAGGTTCAAGGGGGCGACCGGTCTACTCCAACTTCAAACTTTCCTTTTTATGTTTTCTGTATATGTATTCTGTATTCTGTATTATAAAAACCAAACCGTCAGCTAAAATTTTTATCAGTTATTCATTCTGGATGTACGAACAATTAAAAACATCGGATCCATTAGAATAACTATGGAATGGAAAGATAACAAAATTGACTGATCGATGATATATCTCCGACGTTTTAGGCGCGGGAAGCCAAAGTCGATTATATATACGACAGGTCCTGGAAGAAACATACAAACACCAGATCGACTTTGAAGATGCATGCTAAGTGTGTTTAGAGAAGAAGCATATAGAGCGCATCAGTTGGACACCAACAAAGAGAAAATACGCCAAATATTACAGATTTACTTCGACAAACCTGAAATTGCAAGCCAAGCGGTTGAAAATGTCAATATTTTGATTATAATAATGCTGTAACAGCCAATCACACATAGTTTTGATCTCGAAGCTTTCATTCTGGTAATTTTGATGCCAAAGGTACACTAAGTTCTCATCACAGAAAGCCGAGAATGGTAAATGGTGATGCTCGTCCTGGACGCCCTAGCATATCAACAGCAAATGAAAGCCTGTTTATGGAGAATCGATTCACTATCAGCGAAGTTACTGAGGATATCACATCGGTTTGCTCATGCCATGAATTGTTCTCAGATATTTTGGGCACGAAACGTGTGTCTGTGAATTTTTTTTCGAAATTGCTAAATTGTGACCAAAGACCATAAGCGTCGCTCGGGAGCTCGGAGAAAAGGGTCATCACTAATGAAGAAACCTAGGTATTGGTTATCACGTCGAAATTAAAGACCAATAATTCAAATGGATGCGAACAGAAGAGTCAAGACCGAAAAAAGCACGTCAAGTTCGGTCCAATGTTAAAGTTTTGCTCGAGGTTTTCTTCGATTACAACGCCGTGATTCATTATTATTTCTTGCTGGAAGGTCGTAAGGTCAATAAGGAATATTATCCTAAACTCATGCTCCGTTTACGTAATGCAATACGAGGAAAACGACCGGATTTGTTGAAAAAAATGCATGGCTGTTGCATTGCGATAATCAGCCTGCATACTTATTATAGCTTGTGTCTAATTATTTTGCCAAAAACAATACCAAAATCAAGCCTCAACCACCATAATCTCCAGATTTGGCCCGCAGGGACATTTTTGCCTTCTTAAAACTGAAAGGACTGAGAGTTGCCATGATTGAGGAGATAAAACCGCATCGCTGGAAGAGCTCAAACTATACCTACTCACTAACTCAAAATTTGGAAATGCTGTGGCGCAAGAGTATTTTATCTGAGGTCGACTACTGTGAAGGGGACAAAATAAATATTGATGAATAAATAAAAATTTTTCGAGAAAAAAAAAAGTCACCTTATATTTTGAATAAACCTCATATTTTCATTTAGAGAATCATAGGAATTGGTCCTATCCGCAACATTTACATTAAATCCTGACCAATATGGCATTAGGTCTTAATTGCCATAGGAATCAAAGCCAGTAGAGCATGCCTATCACCCCTGCTTTCGGAGGCTCGGTGCTGGAACTGTTAAAATCGTGAATTTTTACAAAAAATTACTCCGAGTTTCGAGCTTCATACGCATTTATGTCTTTGGGTACTTAACCATAGAGGACTGTTCTGAGAACCCAAGAGAAATAGTGCAAAAATATATCCATCCACAACGGGGGACAGTTCGATTAGGTTTCTAAGCAGCAGATTTTCCATGATTTACTTTATCGAAAGCCCTTGATGTCTTATCAAGCAAAGAGGAAAGTGACACAAAGTTCTTATCAAAAAAATATCTTAGTTCTTGGAGAACGTGTACCATGACTGACGAGCAGCTGTGATTAGCTCTGGAACCTGACTGCTGGATATGCAAAAGATGATTGAGAGACAATCCAGATTGTCTCTATGATCTTTTCGAAGGTCTTGGATAAGCAGGTTAGATGTTGGCCCTGATGCTGTGTGGGTTTTCTTAGCAATAGGTATACCTCTAGCAAGTTTAAACGACTGCGGAAAAGTGTATAGGTAATTTTACACCAATTCTATGCGTAAGATGGGAGACAACGTATGATAGAATGAGTTTATTGGCATGTCATCTGTCACCAGTAGAGTCGGATTTGAAAGCGTTTAGGCATCTAATAATTTCGTCTTCCGGGGTCACCTCGAAACTGTCTATTCTAGAAGGAGAGCTTACACCTTCAATAATCTGATTAAAATCAAGTGCATTTAAACATAAATCTTCCCCCAAAAAACCAAGCTCATCAGGACGGAGGAGAGATATACTAACTTTAACAAGGTTCCTCAAAAGTTCCTCGGGAGGGAGAGATGCGTTTAGTTTAGAGGCAAATTTACTTGACTTCGAGGTGCATGCAACTGAGTAGCGTAACTGCCTCACTTTTTCCGAAAACCGGTTGGCTTGCGATGGTCTACGCTTCCCCACATTATATGGCTTGTTCCTTCTTAATAGCTCCTATCACCGTAAGCCAGGGACTTGTTCGGTTTCGTTAGTATACATCGATCGAAAAATTGCTCTAAGATTTCTTGAAAAAGATCGATTTTGTCGTTTGAATCAGCCCTGAGGCAGTATTGCTCCCAAGGGCAGAACGAGTGGCAAGCTGAGGAAGGTTAAGGCCAATGGAACTAAAATCTTAAATGAAAGAGTATCTGGGACAAAGTTTTCGATAAGTTAACATCATAAGTACAGAAAAAAAAATCGTGTGAAAAGGGCTTTTTCGAAAATATTTTATCAAAGGGCACAATATTTGTGGGCAAGATAGGGATGGACATTCGGCAACTATTATGTTTCCTAACTAATCTCACAGCTCGATCTCACCATTAGAATAAAAATGTCCCCACTTCTCTTAAAAATGTTGTATGTTTCAAAATGCCACCTGTTGTTGGATAACCCTATTGTTCCATTTCTATGGGTTATTACTTCTTTGTAATCTTCCACCGTACTTAACGCTATATAACCGACCTAAAAAATCATTGTTTGTGTTTCTATGTCACACTTAGTGTCCGAACATTATTTGAAAAATGCTTGGCGTACAGATATACCTACTACTTGGCATGTTCAAAAAATAACAGGAATTTACTTATTTCGCTGGTTGTATAGTTCCCATTTCTTCAGTTTTGGCACCATTGCATTGGCTTTGTTCGTTATTTGTCTGTTGGTAGCTGTAAAATAGGTGAAATGTGTTTTGGAACGGTCGGGAACGAGTGCCCCGAATGCCCCTAAAGCTAGCGAAAAGATTATGAACAATCACCAAATCACGATATGCTACTGAGAATATCACTTCCTTAAGTTATATAAAAGACATCAACAAAGCAGTCCTGCGTCATCCAATTAGAGTTCGGTAGCAGCTTCTATAATAATTTGAATTCGCATTCATCCCTCATTAAAGAGTTAGCAACCCGATCGCTGCCAATAAATCAATTGTATACAGCCCCATTTCCATGCCGACAACACGCAGCAGGGAACCAATTCACGAAATCAGTTTTGTATCATAGCTACGGCAATTAAATTTCCTTTTTCCGAATGTCACCGCTCCTGTCTAAAACACCCTAGTGACGGATGTAAATTTACCTTACCCCCAGCAGCGCTTTATATTCACCCATCGATAATTACTTCCCAGTAACATCGAGGGCATGGTTATCATCCAAATCGCAACTGAGCTTCCAGTTCGTTCTAATATAATATAAGTTTTAAAGAGACACCTTCGAGCCGTAGAGCACTGCCAGTTAATCAGATTTAGGAACCGAATTCTTGGGGCTCCAACGATGCTCAGATTTCTCCTTCGTCCCTTTTGCTCCGTTCGACTTCGTTCATCCTATTCTGCTCCTTGTACGATGTCATGTTTGTCGTTTGAAGGCAAACGGAAGTACCAATGTTGGCGTGTGACGCTTCTGGCATTCTGTCATCTTCGTTATTAAATAATCCCCATGCCTTGACGTGATAGAAAATCCAGAAAATACCCGCCTCCTGAAGGGAGTATTTTCGGAATGAATCCTTGTCACGATACACATGAATAAATGTACGTACACATACGCTCATATCCACCTCCCACGTCACGTTGCGTCACCATCTTCAAGATTTCTCAGATTTTCATTAAATCATTAGACATCAAATGCCTGAGCGTGATGTGCGTGAGATGGTGTTTGCTCATCGAGGCAACAGGAAACGAAGATAAGGACAAGAAGAATGAAGACGAAATGAAATGAAGAAATGTGAAACTGAGCATATAACGGTGTGAAATTGATAGGTAAACAGTTGTATAACGCAAAAGGACCTACATACATAAGCCCCACAACCCACTTAAAAGCGACGACAGCTGAGTGTACTATATATGCCGGGCACCGGGATTAACGATATGAGAAATACAAATAACCACCAACATCGTAAATATTCAAACCAAAAAATGGGATACCTTCTCACAAGGTATAAGGTGGATCCCTCGAACGAATCGATAGGCATCCGCATCCACGAAAGCCTTCAATTTTTCTCAATTTTATCAATCATTCATGGTTGAAGGAGTCGGAAAACACCTTTTTCGCCGTAGGGCGAATCGTTCGTTTTAGCGGAACAAATCTGTCGACAGGATACGAACGGCTGTAACACTGATTAAAATCCTTTTGCATAGAGGAGCGGCATGTTGCCCAAGGAGACACGCTGCGTCGGGAGGAAGTGTGTGAATTTTATTTGTTGAAAATAAAACGAAAACATCCTGCTCATGTTTATTTCAGGATTTTTAGGAACGATACGACGCGGGTTGATGCCGCAGTCTCGGTCGGTAGATTGTGTTGCCAGAGATTCGGGGATTTGGCCTGACGCTGGTTTCGATGGATCAGGTGATGCTTTTGAGTGGCAGGAGTATGTGGTTCAAGTGTGAGGAGATATGGGAAATATGCTGTCTAAGGGGATTATGAAGGGCTTGGGCTTTGTTTGGCTGGCGGCTCGAATTTGCCAAGTTACAGTGTTTGGGTCTGATATGCGGTATTGTCGAAATTAGCTTTCAAGCAGTGCCGAGTCGATGTGGTGGGGGATGTTGCTTTACGGTTTTGAAACACATGAATTATGTTTGCATAACCTATAATCGGGTATTTAGCGCGTTCATTACATTAATGCTTTAGTTTCGACACGTTAAAAAGGCTTTGGGTTGGGTAATGCCTAGAAGTTTAATTGTTTAATTGAAAGGCAAATTTGATGTACACGGTGCTTAAAGGCATGAGGAAGACGAAGAAGGGTGTTCCTGGGTGTAGACAGTAAGAAGGAGATGACAGACGTTTTCTTGACGACAGATATAATTCAAACTTTTCGGTATTCTTGACTTAATAGTGTTGGCTTAGCTTTATCGGATGTTGGGTAGGTAAGCAAGTATTGAAAACCGGAATGGCTTAGATGGATAAAAAGAAACTTTTGAGTGTAGACAATTTAGAACTTTTTAATAAGTTATCGCGGCACTGGCATTTTGAATCTCAACTTCTCTGTTCTAGATCAGCTGCTGTCAAATTTTAAATGATAAGCCTAAAACTGAAGCCAATTTTAATTGTATGTTATTGACGGACAATCAAGCTAGTTTATATGAGCAACCTAGCTCTTTATTTTAAATAGTCATTTTAATCCAGGCCTAGGGTACCGATCGCAATGGTTTCGCACGAGCTCTCCTATCAGAGGGGCTTGTGATTAAACCCGACTTAGATTGTTGTCTAACTGTCGGTTCAAAAAAACTATGCTTGGAGCCAATGTGGATGGGTTATTAAATGGAAGTTAAGGTTAGGCAAACGACTCTGCTGGTTACTGGTGGAAGGGAAGAGCCCCCTTGAGATGTAGCCCTATACATGCTTTTACCCGATATATGTATATTAAATACATTTTTTTCTAGGCATGAATATGATTCACCACTCCTCCTATCCCAAACGGTATTGAAGGCTCTTTCAAGGTCTAAGAAGGTAGGCAGAGCACAGTGCTGTTGAGGGGATATTTGAATTACTTGCTCGAATAGATGTTTACTATGAAAATCAAATTATAACATCATTTTTTAAAAGATTTTTTGAATGGCGAAAGCGACTTCTAAAACACACCTATTTTAGTATAGCATTTTGGTTTATGAAGACCGTCATGATATTTCCATTAGTTGCAGGCATTGAAGACACGGACGGATCCAAGCCCGGACATTAATCTGTGGCTGCGAGCTGCATAGTATGGTCATCTATTTTATAGTGAAGTAGAGGTGGAAGGACAGGGACATTTGTATATCCAGCTACAGCCAGGCTACACCCAAAGCTTTCACCACAGCTTTCTACCACTTTCAAAATAAAGCGTGAAAACCAAATGTCTCTAAACCAAATCGGAGGAGTTAACACATTGAGTCTTGTTGGTGCCAGATCACTTTGGAATACCGAGAAATGAGATCTCTGATGAGTTGACCAAAATGGGCTCAGAGGGATACCTCCATACCTCCCAAGGTCTGTGCTCGCTTTAGGTCTGCCTACATTCTTGGTTGGCTTCTCTGTCGACTGGGTTCCTCAGACATACAGACGCAGATGGCTACATTGTCGTAAGTGTAGGCCGGCGAAAATTTATGTCTCAATGTTTGCAAGAAGTCTACGGCTACCCTCTTATTTTTAATAAAATTGACGAAAGAAAACTTCAATTATCATTATGGCTCACTATACTTTGGCTAAGCTCTGGAACGTAGTCGGGATCGCTAAAACGAGTATCTTTGAAACTTGTGGTGAAGTAGAGCAAAGGAAAGGCACAGCACTTTCTCTGTGGCTCTCCACCTTTGCTCACTGAAGGAGGCGCATTTTTGTGACTAGGTGCCAAATGCATTTGTTCTACATAACTGAAGCTTCTGTCTCTCTGGCAGTAATATGGACCATATTTTACATTTTTGAATAGATCTGAACCTGATTTTATAAGCCGTTAAGACTTTGAGTGCAAACTAAGGCAAATATATCACAGGGCAGTGTCAGCGTTCTAGCATTGGCAAGGATTTTTATTGATGTAAAGGTAGATGTTAAGAAAACCTTTATTGTAGGTCAGAGTGCATTCAATAATATTTTGTCTTGAAAATTATATCGTCCAAATGATTTCAGCAGCTTCGATTTCAAGGCTTGGTTCGAGAGGTTCCATTTTCTATAACTCTGTTGCAAAAGAAGGGGCGGATCTTACATATGGATTAAATGTCAGTAAACTAGCGATTTAACGCAGCCTCAGTGAAAAAAGCCTAATGGCGTTAAATCGCACGATTTCGGCGATTATTCCACTTGGTCTCTCCTGGAAATAACACATTCTGGGAAGTTATAATGGCTCGATACCGCTCACCATTTCTACCCATTGGACTTGGTCCAATGAGGCCACTATGCTAAACCTGACCCCAAGCAGTAACAGAGTGGTCATGTGGCCATTCAACCGTTCTTAACGGCAAGATCAACCACGGTTAAAAGAAGATGCCACAGACTGACGAGACGAACATTATTATATTAACAAAAGAGTTTAATCGATGGTAGAAGGTCTTTCCTTAGAAAAACTTTTCAATCTGTACAAAAAAGAGATTCTTAGGATCTCGGCCCACCCAGGCTGCCAAGGTATTTGGTAACTAGAATCCAATGCCGTTAGAATGGCTCGAACGTTCCAATATTTAGTTTTGTTTCGAAATCTTCGCTATTTAGCTATGGCTAATAAAATAGGGACACGAAAAATTTAAGCAAAGAAATTCATAAAATTATAACTTAAACCGTAAATTATTGATTTTTTCCAAAAATGGTTTTTAATAACTACAACAGTTATTTTATTATTCTTTCGGACCATTTGGAACTCGAAAACCCAGAGCCTAGTTAGCAACTCTTCGCCAAGCCTTCCTCTAATGTGTACGTTTCTTTTATGTTTCGTTATTCTATTTTCTTCCTTCTAGCTTTGTCCTTATACGAGTATCTTCCTCCAATCTATGGTGCGACTTTTATGGATGTCCTTTTCGATTGGATTTTCCACTAATTATTCTTTTGACTGTTCATCCATTGTCCATTCGTTCTATGTGTCCTAGAAATCGCAGTCTTCGCGATTTTTTAACTCTCGCAAAGTTTGGGGTCGAGCACTTCATGATATTATGTTCCCCATTAGCCTGTTTCTTCGTCCTTTTCATCATAAATTCTCCTTAAGATCTTGTTTTCAAAGACCCGAACTCTGTTTCCTTCCGTCTTAGTTAGAGACAAACTTTTTTAAACCATTGTTATGGTTTTATAAATTTGGATTTTGACATTGCGGGGTTAAATAGTTTTTCTGTATAGACAATATGACAATGAAAAAGAAAAACACGATTTTATGGTTTGAAATTTTTATTTTGTTATTCAACATAATCTCCCTGAACAATTTATGGATTCAACCCCTGAAGTGAAATAAGAAACTCGTTTTCCACGCATTTATTTTTTGATGTGAGAGAAGAGCCAGAAGTCTGTGGGAGCCAAGTCTGACAAATATCGTGCCTGCTTTAACAATTCGTATTTCAATTCATTGATTTTCTGGATGTATTTTTAAGCTTTATGAGAGGGTGCGTTATCCTGATGAACAATTTATTTTTGCTTTTCCCTTTTTCAGTTACAATAATGTCTTGACTATATAGATGTTAAGACAATTCAAGTAGGTTCTCCGATAACCACTTGATTTCCAGTTCAGTTACTGAATCTTAATATAGTAATTATATTTCATAATTTTCTATTTGTTATATACATATAATTATATTAATTTATTAATTTTTCCGTGCAGGGACGGGTTAAGAATATCACTGCAGCGATACCTCTCGCTTGTCGTAAAAGGCGACTAAACAAAGGTAAACAAAAATCACATCTAGGCAATTTAGAAAACACCAAGGTGAGCCTAGGGACACATATACCACCGTTAAACTGCCCCACAAGTGTACATGCAAATCAGTGGGCTGACACGACTGGAGATCACCGGTGTTGTAAGAGTAAGATCAAACAAAAAAAATCTGGAGCATGCCCGTGTCACAAAAAAGAAAAAAAAAAAAAAAAAAAAAAGGCCGAAAAACAATTGGTCAAACCGGCGGACCCCACAAGCGGACCAGTAGGAATGCAGTTAAGTGGGAAGGTTATGGTCCTACACTTCTGACCATAACAACGCCGGAAAAAGGAAAAGAAGAAGAAGAAGAAGATTAATTTTTTTTTTATTATCTATCTATTTTCTGATTTATTTATTATACAGTATATTTATTTATTTATTCATTCATTTATTAAACTACTTATCTATTTATTTATTTATTTATCTATTTACTTATTTATTTATTTTGTTTATAAAATTCGTACTAATTTACTTCATCTGATTTACTTATTAATTCATTGTCAATAAATCAATAAATTTGTCGCTGCACATAGTTACTCGCTATATAGTTCATGTTGACCTTCACCACCACCCCTACTCTCTCTCTTAAGAGCTTCAAGTAAATTTAGTGAAGGTTTTTCTTGTAGTTTTTCTTTCAACTCAAATTTGCCAAGCATTATATTACTAAAATAATTTTATGATTTTATAGTAATAATGTTTTATCCAGTGTATTATTTAGCTACAATAAGGAAACAAACAAACGATAATAATCTACGTCCATTGTTTTACCAGTTTGGAGGTCATCCACAAAATACTTTTGCGTCCCATTAGACTAATTCCGAAACCTTTTTGGTAAAATCTAACTTGTTTTGGAGCCGAAGTAGCGGGTTCATACCACTTTTTAGCCTTTGGTTTTGATACACGATCATGGTGGTGGATCCAAGTTTAATCTATAATGACAAAATGATGCATCCTTTTTATCTTTGCTTTGCTTCATTGTTAGCGAAGAGAACCTTTCTGTATCCCAAAACTCGAGCCAAAATATTGCTCACACCCCCAAATGAGATGCCTAGGTCTTCTACTAAATTTCTTTTGGCTAATCTACGATCTTTCATAATCACCTCCTGTATTTTTGCTGTGTTTTCTTGTGTTGATGCACTTTTTGGGCGTCCTTAACGTCATCTTCAAGAGTTGAACGTTGCAATATAGAGCCCATCTTCTTCTATGTTAATCGAAGATGAAGAGTTCTTATACATTTTTAACACCTTTCATGACTCTGTTTTGATGCCACATCGTCGAAAATAAGAATCTCACTATGACAAGTCAACTAAAAATGCCTGCAAATGTACGGACAGAGTTGAACTCCATATGTGTTCATAAAAAGCTTACAACACTTTTAGAAAAATAATGCAACAAACCTAATAGTTCTCTTATTGAACGACAAAACTTATTGAACAATCTAATAAGTCACACCACAACTTTTGGGTTTTATTTGGTTGGGAAGCCTTTCCTAACTTCCACTTCATCCCATAGCTCCCCCTAGGCTTCGAATTTTTAATGGCAATTTTGGAACATATAGGAGAGTATGCTCATGGAACAGAATCACAATCCCAAACGTGCCAAAGAAGCTCTAGAACTAAATAAGGCCGACATACATAAGTGTGCTATGTGAGGCACTAACAGAACACGCTGCATGCAGCTACCACCTTAATAAAATGGGTATAGGTAGTACAGAAATCTGCAGGCGATGAGGGGGGGCAGGGAAAACATGGAACACATACTGACCACCTGCGCAAACAAAGAAAGACTTCCAAGAAATGCCATCTAGAGAAGTTATCAAATTTTTAAAAGCAGCGCTCAAATACTAGATCAAACAAGGGGGTACAACAAAGGAAAGCATAAGTGTTTGCTTCTTAGAAACACAAACGCCCTACTCCAAGCCATGAGAAACATCTCCATTTCATTAGATCACCTCCACTATGTTTAAGGGTTTTGCTTATATGTCGAGGGACAGTTCTGCCTTGGGTGGCCGTCTAATACCTGTCCTTGAATCGGGACTTTTTTTTCACTTCGTCGTTCAGAGAATAATTCTCCATTTACTAATATTCTTTGACCCTGTCCCTGCTATACGGTTTTTAGCAAAGTCGAGACTTCATTTTACATCTTGAAAAGGGAACCCTCATGGTTGTACATCCAAACAAATTAGCTTCATTTAGCCTTCTCCATACAGTTCTCGTGCTGATTTGTTCTTTGATTTCCTTCATTATATCTTTCAAAGACTGCAAGGGTCAGCCTTAAAAATTCAAATAATTTGTCGGAATTTTTTCGGACTTTGGCTCGTCTATCCCCAAGTTTTTCTGGCTTCAATGCTTCAATCTTAACTGCAAGATTAGTTTTCTTTTTTATTACAGAATTAAACTAAATGGCAGCAAATCTGTAAACCTTTTACGAAGCCATTTTAGTAATTTTTTGGTTACAAAAATCAAACCGAAAGATCAAATTTGTTGCAAACCATATCAAGTGTTCATTGTGCGGTTAGGAGTCGATTGAAACTTTTGGGGGGCTAATGTCATTATTGTTGAGATATGCGAGGTGAAGGAAAGTTCACAAACGTACAAGCGGACGAATGGCGAATTCTAAAAATGTTGTCTGGTGAAGTTACATCAGCTTACGTCAAAATTGGACTAAATATATTAACTTGCAAATGGAATACTCGTATAATCAAAAATTAAACGAGGTCTTAACGAAGACACCAGTCTCGCCAACATAGTATCCAGCAAAAGACAAAACTTAAGACTCGATGAAGATCTATTTGATTCAGTCGTAAAATAGTGGTATCTAAACCCTGGGAAAAACCGGGTCGGAGAACAATTTACTTATAAAACAGGCTTGAGTAAACTGCAACTTTTGGCTAAAAAGTTTTGATGAAGGAGCCCTTTCTCCAATGGCGGCAACAGTCATTAATGAAATTTAAAAGTCTATCAGTGTAGGCTGGTGTTTGAGCTGTTCGAGACTTGCAGAAAAAAGCGAGCCCACTCAGACAAAGCACCCTCATTAGACGAATTCTAGGAAATATTGTTTAATTTAGCTTATTAGATTCATCCCGAATCAAGGATATTCCAGGTAAACCTCCTAAGATTACTCCTACCCTACGAAAACCCACAAGTTATTACTCGATGTATGAATAATCATGTTCTTTATTTCAGCCAACATGCCCCACAATGCTAAACCGCGATAAAGCTATAAGCCAGTTCGCGGTTGTCCTTGGACCACGTACATAGAGTATATTTCTGTATAGTAAACGCAACGCAAAAGTGGCATTTTTCATTTTTCTCATTGTTCTAGATACGCATAACTAGGGTAATCAAATGCAGGAGGACGAGAAGCCTTACTACGTACATGGCCTCAGCACATTATATCCTTTGGATTCGTCCTTTTTCATTTTGTTCTCTCCCACTCTACTGCTCCCTCTCCCTGTGACCAGCTGCAGAGTGAACCAGAGCGTGAGGAACAACAAAAATCTTTCCAATCTTGGCAGACATATGACTCATCAACCTTTTCGTCTCCGTTATACTTTTTGCAAAAACTAATTTGTCAATGTCATGCCTGTCGGTACCTACCTTCGTACCGTTACACATACCCGACCTTATAGTTCCCTACCGGGTTACTGCTACTATCTCTGTACGTTTTTGGCAGCTTGCGGCGGCGGTCTGTTTATCCTGGCACTCGTTCCATCTCATTGCCCACCCTCGCCTTAACTTAATTTAGTGCCTTCGCCTGACTCGCCTGCGGCTACCTTAAGAGTGGGTCAAGGAGAACGATAACGAAAGCATTGTAGTTACGGCTTTAGAGATGGTTTGGTTTGGCAAAGCAATGTCCTTCCAATTCTTCAGCGACTACGGTGTATCTAAGACGAATTACGAGTATGTACCATGTCAACCGAGAGGGATGTGTGGTAACGTATGTGTGCCTTCCTCAGGGGCACGCTGGGATGTTGATGCAGCTGCGTTTGTGTCTCTACGTTGTTTGCTGTCAAAACTCTATCGTGACTCTAGGGATAGTAGTGGTACATGTAACCTAGATACTTTCTCATTTTTTTTTGTTCATTCTATTTGGCAGACAGAAAAAGTTTACCACATTTATCTACCACCACTAACGTTGGTTGTGAGCATCATACTCGTTACGCTGGTGGGAGGACAAAGTCTCGAGGAGTAAAAACAGCTGCGAGCAAGGCAGTGGTTTGATATTGTCATTTTGCGCGAATAACAGATGCCAAACTGTGAGTTTTTAGCTTCTTCTCTATTTTCCTTTCCACTGACGTCCCATACTCCAGTTGCTGCTCTACAGTAAGAGTTCCATTCGCTCCATTTGGTGCCAGCGGAAATAGAGCTTTTTTGTTATTCCAATTCGAAACCCTTGACTTGTAAACGCCACGTTTTCCCTCTGTTCCATGTACGGGGGTGGCATGAAACAACTCCTTAGGGAGAGATAGGCATAACATTTAACAGAGCTTGTAACGGGGATCAGGAGGCAACCACGACGACGCTTTTATTTCGGTAGTCCTTTGATGGATGATGAGTCATCTGTCATTACATTGGCTTAGATGGGATGAGTGTATGCGAGATGAATACTCGCTCGCGCTACTAGCTGACGATGAGTATGCACAAAAGCATAGTACATATTTAGTTGGGTAATCCCAGAAGGAATGCGAATGAACAAACAGTTTTCTTGGATCTTAGCCATAAAAAATTATATATATTTCCCTGCTTGGCTTGTTTATGTCGTTTTACGGCCGTGGATGTGTCTTTAGTGGGCTTAAAGCGGATGTAACAGGGTGGGATTTGGCAGAGCACGGTGGTTTTAGGGGAAAGTGAAATAGCTAATAAAAGTTATTTTCGGGAATACGAAGGACCCGCTTTCGACGGAAATGTGCGAATGGGAAAAGTTTTGTTTTACAGAGGCATTTTTTAAATCCGGCAGAAGAAGACTTTAGAGTCTGATAGTTTTTATGAGTCTTGAAATTTGTTCAGCTCATAATATGTACATTTAGGGTACATTTGGGCAATTGTGCGGAGACAGAGTTCTGGAGGGCTTGTTTGATTACGGAGAAGAGCTCCCTAAATGGGGAGAAAAAACATGTATAGAAATAAGGGCATCGTAGTATAAGGGTTTTATCCCTCTTTAATAAATAAAATCATAGCGACGACCTTGGTTAGTGTACGTTAAGGCCACAGGAAGCTCTTTAAGTGTAAACCTAAAATCGGACAGATGTCAAATAAAGAAACGTCGTTCTACACCGAAGCTTAACTAAAATTTTAATACAGCATTCACCATGCTCGCGGCAAAACTTTGTGTAAAAAATGGAGACTGAAGCCAATTTTGAATCTTTTAAGGAACGCATGTCTATCCATTCAAAGCTAAGACGCTAAACAAGACTTACTTCTCAAATAAATTCAACATAGTCCAAAGATCAGCAGAAATCGGCAGAAAGGCAGATTTGTGTAATAGCAATAATGTCGGACACCAAAATAATTATAAAGGACCTTCGTTCTCGACTTGATAATTCAAGTGTGTATGAGAGTGGCACTCATGTCAAGTCAACAGCTTAGCCTGAAAAAAAGTAATCTCTACTAGGTATGTGGTAGAGGACCCCTTTATAGGACCTAATCCATTCTGTAGAATTCACCAAATGTCTAAAACAGGCCACATTCAACCAAATATAACCAACGCCGATATACTCCTCGACAAAGGTAAACTTCGTATATTTTGACAACGAATCGAACAAAAACCCAGTCCACCTCTTCTTGAGTTGTGGAGCACCTAGCCTCCTTTTCACATTCATTAACGAAATTAGATTGGAATATGGGCTGTGTCAGTTATGATTGATTGGTTCATAACCATGGATCCAATCGATCAATCTTGTAGCCGCATGTGGCAGCATATATAAGTTGGATGTATTTAGTTTTGACATTCACGTCAAACTTGTCTAAAGCATCAAAACTCACAGCCAATAAAAATAGTACAATCGATTCACTGAATGTCGGTGTAACTTCTCCGTTTTTTTTTCTTCTTTTATAGCTTTTTCGATAAACAGTACTCTAGTGAAACATTAAATTGCAAAATCCCTTCAACAATGTTAATGCTTGGCCGAGGGCTATTTTTGCCTTTCAATAAGACCATAAGACATTTAAAAAAGCTCCTTCATCCACCGCCCATGCTATGCCTTGACATTATAAAAATATTTATTAAATCCTGTATGTGATAGAATTATAAAAAAAAAGAAAATAATACAGAGACAGAGAGATTTTCATATGGCCTAGGCAAATAATATATGATTTTTTATATGCTTGGTTTTTACTTGTCAAAACAAAAGTAGGGAAAGGTTACAAAAGCGTAAAAGGTTCTTACTGAAGTTGATAAAAAAATGCTTGCCATTTATTCTTTGGGGATTGTTTTGTGTTAATGTTACCCACGGCTAAGTTTTAAGTAGTCTATATTAAGAGTCCAATTTTGAGTTACTCCTTCGAACACATTGGCTCGTATTTCGCTAATAACATGTGTAATGTTGTCTTCAAGACTACAATTAATCCTGGCTTGTCGGCGTAGACGTATCCTTTTTAAAAATAGTCTGAAGGCGTCACGATATAGTCGGTCGTTTCACCGATCCAAAATTCGAGATTAACTGAACTGAATTTTTCAATCGGTCTACCATACTGTGGGTATATAGTTGACCTGGTTCAGTTTATGCATTCGGGACCAAAAAAATTCGAAATCGTTGAAGGAGTGCGAGCGCCATTGACGGTTCTCACTGTCGTCTTTGAAAAAATAGGGGATTCCACATGAGCTGCTCCAAATAGAGCATTATTTTGGATGCATTGGTAGCTCTTGTATTGCCTTAGATTAACCATCGCACCAAATATGGCAGTTCTGTTTATTAACATCAACCAGATATGAACTTCGTCACTGAAGAAAGTTAAGAAATGTTTTCGATAAGAAGTCGAGTCATCTTCCAAATTTTGTAAAGCCCACTCACCGTAAATTCGACACTGTGGCAGGTCGTTTTTCAGTTCTTGCACGAGCTGTATTTTGTAAAATTTAAGACTAAGATCCTTAAGTAAAATCTTCTACATAGTCGAGTAACACAATTCCAAATGCATTTTTATATTTTTTGGGACAAACTTACCCTAGACAAAAGTGCTTAAATAACAACTAACATAAAATACTTTACTGGCCCTATGCGGCCACTCTAAATCACACAGAACAACTTAAGGCTATGCCTTTCGGCCTTATGGTTAACTTATAATAATTAAAGTAAACGCACAACTAAGGCTAAGAATAATTATATTTTAAAAATTGCAGTGTCGACGACCGGTCAGTTGATCGAAGTGTGCAAAAATCATGCTTCACAGAACACAAATTTTGTTAATAAAATTTGGTATTTTAAAAACCCTAAGTCAGATTTAAGCCTTAATAGCTAAGATGGCAATGTTAACTAAGTATGACTGACTTAAAAACATGTCACGAGTCTTATGTGAGCTGTCAGAATAGAACATTGAATAACCAAACGGCAAAAAACTCACCCTCTATAATATCAGAGAATAGGGTCTTAATACACTAGTTTTTTTTTTTTTTAATTACTGGGTTAGAGGTGCTAACTTAAGAGGCATGTAAACTGAGGATCAGTTTTATCCAAGATTACCCCGGGCTGCATGGATTCCAGTTATCGAAATTGAAGTTCTAGAGAAGGAGTTGAGCTGATCTTTGCTTTCGTTTGAACTCATGTCTGAACTACTCGTATATCTTAAGATAAGCAGTGTCAAAACGGAAAAAGGACTCCCATCAATTAAAATGTACTTGGTACATTATTCTTAACCCGTTGCCGCACACTTTTTATTCGACGATGTCGCTCAGAAACACACTTTTTTTTTCAATAATTGTTTATGGCTGCCAGATGAAATCGAGTGTAACTTGTATATTTGGAAGTGAAAATTATCACATTTGACCACAGGTTTTGCAAAAAAAACTGTCGACGGCTATAACCGTCATTTGCGGCAACGGGTTAAGAAGATATATATACATGCCAGCAATAGCGGAAAAGTGGCCTTGGATATTGCCGGATGGAATAACGCGCAACCGAATTGAGGCATACATATACAAACTCAACGTTGAAAAATTCACTGACACTCACATGTAGTATCGATACCAGGACGGAATTAATACTGATGGACATGAAAACTAGGCATAGAAACTAAGGACGAAGCAAGAAAAGTCAAAGCAGTGCGATCAATAATCAAAAGTATTGTAAAGGAAGCTACCGAAAGCAAACAATACTATTGCAAAGCCTAGAAAGGTAAATCTGGCTTCGGCAAAGAATGCGAGGCTAAATTAAAATGCTTGCAATATTTTAAGACTTCAATCCTTATAAATAGTAAAGAGATCATGATACCACACCCTAATCCGGAAGAAGTCACAAAACAAAAGGAAGCAATACATCGACTTAAAAATAAAAAAGGTATTCATTAACAGAGAAGTTCAGGGGCTCGTCAAAACAATATCAAACCATTGCCATTTTTAAAAGGGTGATCGAATACAATTGCCGAAGAATATCGCTGTTAGAATATTACAAGGTGCTGTGAAATGTTCTCTCTAAGCAGACTGACATCATATGCTAAGAAAATAATCGGTGAATACCAGTCTGGCTTCAGAAGGAACCACTCAACAGGTGACCAGATTGATATAGTGATACTATACCAAAAATACTTTATTCTTTGAGGGCGAAGACCACTTTCAAAATCAAAATTGTTATGTTGAATACTGCCTATACCATGCGAACTACAATTTTTGAATGTGAATTCGGAGTAAAATAAACTTATCAATGCGTCGAGTCACACAAAGATCCTCAAACAAAATGTAAATTATAAAATTTCACGTCACTATCCAATTGTAAAATGTCAATGACTTTTGAATTGAAATTGATACAGAAATTGTAGAACAGCAATTGGGCCATTATCAAAGCGCCATTAGCGATACCGGCTCTAACGCGCTCGATCTAAGTCATCACCATGAAACGGCTAGTATATCAGACAGGCTGATTTTCGTTCTACGAACATGCTCCTCCATACGGGCGGGAAGTTGGACTGACAGAAGTGACGTTCTGAAATTTTACGAGAAAGTAAAACGAACATACCATGGCCATTAACCCAGAGCCTGCGATTAAAATGGTAGGAGGAAATCATTCCCCCTGATTCGAACCATTATTATAACTGCCCCAATCGTAAGTGTCTTCCAAGCATCGCTTATAAAATCTTCTGTGCCATTATGTGCGAACACCTGAAGGCTTTTGTGAAGATAGGTTTCTTATTCGGGTGGGCCGCCATGAACCAAATATTCATGATAGATTTTGCAGAAGACTTACAAATTTAAGGTCGGCAAACATGTTCGACTGTGAAACCGTAGTCATAGAAACGTACTATTCAGAGCCATGTCATGCTTTAACATTCCCGTGAAATTTGTTACGCTTTTCAGGCCTTGGAGAATCCTAGCTACTAAATTAAGATCGGTAATGAACTAACCGAGACCCTCGATATTAAAAAGTGATTCTTAAACATTATTGTGCGAGACTAACTGGCCAATACAAAAGGCATTTTTTGCATAAGCCGATTGGAAGCACTGAAGCAGACTTGACCAAACTACGTCTAAGGGTAAATGACAACCAAACCAGGGATGTCTTGACCAATATGTTATCTTTGGTAATAGCTTTGAAATAGTCAAAGACTTCGTTTATCTTGGCTCCCAATTGGCAAACGGTAACGACAATAGCGCTGCGATCAGATGCAGACTGACTACTTTCAAGCGTTACTTCTTTGGCTTAAGAGCCAATCGGGAAGTAGAGCAATCTCTCGGAAAACATAGAAAACCTTTCATAACACCTTAAACCAGTCTTCTTCCACGCCGAAGAAGCTTATCGAAAGTGGATGAAGAGGTTATTGATCGATTTGAAAGAAAAATCTGCGAGTAATCTTTGGTCCCGTTCGGCTTGAAAAGTCTTCGATTCCAGTCTAGAGAGGCGACGCAACAGAGAACAACGAATATAATGGGGCACACAGGAGTAAAAGGACTATTATCGACTTGGTCCTGGACGCACCGGGCTAAAGATCTAGCCGACTCGAGAAATTTTTTTGTCGTACAGTTTTGCCCCTTATTGTATACAATAACATCGCTTTTTTTAAAAACTTTGTTGTGGCACTTCTACTAAAATGATGTAATATCAATATTCCACCTTTCTCAGAGTTTGCTCTATTTGAGTCTAAAAGAAAAGATTAGTACCCTAAACTTAAGGAAGCTTTGAAAGTCCATCCAAGAATGACGAGATGTTATCCTGTCGCAATTATTAGCTTGCGTGAGCTGTAAATATCGAGATCGCAGAACACTGAAATATGCCTGAAACGGTGAAAGGAGTTACAAACTCCTTGGGTTTGAAAAGAGAACAATTTGGTGCTCAGAAGCTTTTCGGTAAATATTGTTGGCAGTATGGAGGTCGGACGATAGTCCTTATCATGGCTAATTCTATGTTTAAGGATAGGTATGATCTAGAAAACCTTCAAGGAACTATGTTAGACTGAGGTGGTCCGGATACTATTAAATGCGTGAGATATGTTAGGATGGCGTAGATATGATTAGATTTAAGAATTTGGAGCTCATAAAGTTCAAGCCAGTAGTCCTAGATGTTGTTGGAAAATGTAGAAAAGCCAAGGCTCTCGGTCAAGTTTCGTCCAACACTAGGATCTGTGATGTCACGCTCGTTCGGATCACCAACGCAATTGTTTGGAAGAGTTTCGACTCAACCCTGATTTGTTTACCTATACCTAGCGTATTAATAATCTTCCACGTCTTCTTAGTTTAAGCTGGGTTTCAATTTAGATGTAGGAAATTTAGTTTTCGACTTGATGATATCCTTGTTAACCAGCTTTCTGTGGCATTAGAAATTGCAGGGAAACTAGAGGGGTTTAAACTTCTTCCTTCTTATGTATGCCCTGTCCTGATTTATAGTTAGTTTTTCAGTACGACTGAAGCACCAATTATATTTGAATGGTGAGGATTTTGGTAGGGATGTGATTTTTAAAGAGGTTAACAATGGAAGACATGTTATGCCACTTAGAATTGAGAAAGTCATCGAGAGTATAAATCCCGAAGCTTAATTTTACCAATTCGAGGAAGGCATCCTGAGACAATTGGGGGCAGAGAACAATTTTTTTTATTTTCCTGAGCGCCATACCTTCACCCGCCTACAACCAGTGTTGACTTAGTTGACTTGTTTTGACCATAATATTTTTTTTTATCCTGTCTTCTTTAAGATATTTGATATTGGTAGGTATGTGAGAAAAATAGGAAAACCTATGGCCGGAATGATTATCAGCCTATTCGAAAAGGTCCACCTTTAGGGGAAACTTCATAATTTCATCTTTAATTTCTGAATACCGTCGATCTATAAATTGGTCTGTAATCGGCTTAAACTCTCAACCATTCTCTCTGCGGCTCAGTTTTGAAGCGTAGAGAACGGCTGTTTTTCGCCTATTCACACCGTCAATCATTTCCCAACAAAAAAAAAAAAAGAAAAAAAAACTCTGACGCAAATGGCAGCATCGCCCACATTGCAGCCACATGAGCCTGAACAAAGCATCCCCGAATTAGTATGCATTAAAGTTTCAAAAACACACTCGCCCGAAACACCAATTCCCCAGCATGTTTCCATCTAAATCCGTTTGGGAATTCGCACAATGAGAAATTACCTCAAATCAAAAACGTACAGCATTTAATAAATAGCCTCGATAAATCGCTTCATTTTAATATCAACGAAGGCCGTCCGTCCAATAAGCTAGCTACGTAGCTGCCCACTAAACGAATTACTCCTGCCTCGTTAGTTCGAGGACGCGACCCGCTGTGGAAGGCATTAAACAAAAAAAGGGAGGCATGCCATTATGCTCGAATAATCTCCCGATGGACAAAATTAAAGTCAATAAATGTTACCCTCGGATAAAATTTAATTTTTCATTCGCATCCTGTTTTTGTTAGTTGTTGCGATGGACTTCTCTCCCGTCGGATTGGATGGATGGCCGCGATGGAATTCTGAAATCATCAAAATTAATGTAGCGCAAAGTAATGGCCAGTTTTCGACTACGTCTTTTTATTCAAAGCCTTCTTAGATCCTTGCTTATGCAAAGGATAAAAGAATTTCAATTAGGATGCGGCTGTAAGCCGGGCATTCTAAATTGTCGGTGGTTATTGAACGCGCTTTTATTTCATTTCCCCTTTTAGGATGCGGTGGATGGTGGTTCTTCAACATATTTAAACCACTTAAATCCAGATCTAGAAATGCTGAGAGATAAAACGATGATTCGAAAGAGACGGGGAAATCAAGGCACGAGGAAAATAAATAAATAAAATGCCTCCTACCGCCGCTGTATCGGGAAGACAATGGAACAATATAAGAAGGAGAAGTATACTGGTATACAAGGTTATCCCTGGTCATTTGTGCAGGACGCGTGACGTCGCTATGAGAGCATCTCATGTAAATTTCTCTCCTCATTGGTATGCCACAGGAGTAAGGCAGTCCTTAGGCTTTAGTCCTGTCTGCTTTTCTGTACTTGATAGCCGTACTCCTTATCGGCTTTGAAATGGCCATCCCAATCCCCTTGTTGGTGAATGGGATCATGAAGAACAATTGTTTATCTTATGGCGTACTTTATTATTGCCAATTAACCTTTGGTTACGGCATAGAGATTCACATCCCCGCCGGCGACGGGCCGAGGCATGGAAAAAAGAAATCTTTCTACCATATCTGGTCCATAAAAAGGAGTTGAAGCGGTAGATTTGTTATTCAAGGTGAATTGACATTTGGATTCCTTTTTCTATGTGTTTCAGATTTTTGTGTCGAGTTTATGTACCCGAAGGATGGTAATTAAATTCGGGGAAAATGCAAATGTATGCTGCGGAGCAGACATTATGCGGAGGCGAGAATTTCAAAGTCTGCAAATGAAATTGAGTGGAAGCGAATAGAGCGAATGTCGTATCTGTTGGAATGAGTTTTCGGGCCAAGATATGTTTTATGAACGATAATATTCGAGCAGAGCTTCGTGCCTTGGAATTTTTGTCGAGGGGTTTTTCAAGTTGAACTGCAGGAGGGCTCTGCGACTGGAAAAAGAGGGAATCTAATGAAGTGGTTTTACGAGAATAAGAGAACTGGGGAAAATTTTAATTCACTTTAAATGAAATGCTTTAGGTTGGCTCTAGGAACGACACTCTGCCGTGCGGATGTAGTAGATGGAATAGTTTATAGTTTCATTAAGTTAATTTTGCTTCATTAGAAACTAAGAGACCTTGAAATGGGTGCTCTCGTATACCAGAGGTGGTGGAAGTTTTTAAATTAAATTCCATTTCACATACAACCAGGAAATATTGAATGAAAGGTGTTTTTAGCGTAAATTTTAAAGTTTTTGTTTAGTGCGGAGCTGAACAGGTTTACGGGAGTAAAAAAGTCCAGTCCCAAAAGATCGAAATCGGGCTTTTGTCGAGGATTCAAGAATCCCTACCGCTGGATTTCAGTTAGGGATCACGGATAGATCCTTTGAGATATTGAACAATTTTCGACCTACGTTTTGACCTACTTCTTCTACTCTTCTTCTACTCCTGAAAACAAAGTGAACACATAGCAAGTCAGTAGGATACGGTATCATTATTCCAATAGTGTGAGTCAATGGGCCAATATTTTTTAACAACTGCAATACATTCGACAATGTCTCGATGGTTCATCATTTTCCTGACGGAACCATATTAAAAGCTTATGGCCTTTGTGTTCCGGCTTTATAACATAGTAATTTGAGTGAGTTTGTCCGGCTGATTTTGATGGCATGAGATCTAGCGGAGTGTGGTGCAATCTAACGGCAAGAAGGTATAGTGCATCATTCCATGCTTTTCAACACCAGATGTGATCGTGAGCCCAAGACATTTTTGGCAGTCTGTTACGTGGTATCCCAAAGCATTCGTGAAAGAGGCGACTGGGCTTGAATTGTAGAGACGAGAAACTGCGCTTATTTCGAATGACATTTGTGTAGACTGCCTTTCTAAGAAAGAGAGAGTACTGAATCATGTGGAACACTTGCCAGGGACACAGTCTTTACAAGAAACAGGGAACTTCCTATAACTCAGAAATCTTTGTACAACTTTTATTAGACGTGGGATCTTGTACACTGTGCCATACCGGGTCGTACGCTTTTTCAATATCCCGCAGTGCAAAGGCCAAACAATAACAGTTTGATGAATATATTTCTGAACTCTCAGCTCTTGTTGCGAAGTGTATGACTGCTTCAAAAGTTTCACTTTTGACTGAGCAAGCTTGTAGGCCTATAACTAGCTGGCCTATTTCGAGACTTCGCGTGTTTTACAATGGGAATGGCCAGTCGAGGGAAGAAGAAAATTCAGAGAGGATAATCACAATTGTATAGGTACAATGTGTTTATAATCATTTCAAAGAATAAAGGTGGTGGTCATGGTGCAATGTTTGTTGAAGCTCTGTTGTTCAAGTGTCTATAGCCAAGAACAATTTCTATACCGACAAATTTTGCAACATCAGTTTTGAATGAGAGATGATCAAAAAAATGCTGACAAAGGCATAACACTCGCAGTATAACATCACATAAAAACTCATACTCTGCGTGCGCACTACCAATATTACACATTAATGACATGGAAACAAAAAAAAAAATTGTGTGAACTACAACCAATGCGACGAATTCAGTCGAATCTCTTGAATCCTATCTGGGACAACCACCCGCGAAGAGCAGTGAACGAACGTCTTCGACACAAACCATCTACGCCCCGTCCAGGTTGTATGAATCTGCGCCTCTTGAACGAGGGTTTAACAATTCAAAAATGAGAATGTTTCAGTTCCTTTTCTTTAATATTTTCGCGATGTTCCAAGAGGGCTTAGAGTTAGTCTCAAGTCGTTTTCGCCTATTACTCCATTCCCTAATTCTAACCTCAGTAAATTTTACGGAAGTGAGCTTATACATATAACCAGGGACTAAAGGGTTCTAAGTTCTTTAGAATCTATTCAAATCTTTAGCTCTGTCTGCTTGTGCAGGTTCTATGTTACCAAGAATAAGACTCGAAAACACTATTCACCTACTGTTGACTATTCTTTTGGAGTCTAATATATTAATACTTTGAAAGGCTTTGTATTCAGAAATATCAGTGATAACTATTATCGATTTGTTGACGATTAAGTTTTTTTTGTGTCTTGTTCTTTAGGTGGTTTCTAAACAACTTTCAATTAGTATTTTTCTATAGTCTAATTATTGAGCACAATCGTAGGATATTTTTGGGAGAGTTATAAGAGCTTTATGACTGAAGTTGAGATCAGGTATGTACATCAGTTAACAGCATTTCGATTTTGCTAATGTTGGTATATTTGTTGGGGTATTGGTTGTCGAAAAAGTCTTTTCGTATTTTGTCAACAGATGTCGTTGGAGTCGTCTATCTCCAAGGCTACCAATCACATTGTGTCATACCATATGGTGTTGGAAAGGTGACATTTTAAACTTCATTTAAGCAAAAACAAAATTAAATTCGGAGAAGTTGAAAAAAAAGTTACAGCTGTTCAAAAATGAGTGAAAATAATGAAGAAATTCGCTATATTTTGAAATTTTTGTATAAAAAAGGGAAGAATGCCACGCAAGCCACCAATGAAATTTGTGAAGTTTACGGAGACGATGCTGTATCAGTTCGTGTAGCACAACAATGGTTCGCCCGCTTCCGTTCTGGAAATTTCGATGTGAAAGATGCACCTCGCTCTGGTCGACCTATCGTTGAAAAAGTCGATGAAATTACGAAAAAGATTGACCAGGACCGTCACATAAGCAGCTATGACATCGCCAAGGAACTAAACATTCATCATCAAATGGTTTTGAACAATTTAAAAAAGGCTGGCTACAAAAAGAAGCTCGATGTTTGGGTACCACATGAATTGTCTGTGAAAAATTTAATGGACCGAATTAACATCTGCGATTCTTTGCTGAAGCGAAATGAAATCGAACCATTTCTGAAGCGAATGGTAACAGGAGACGAAAAGTGGATCAAATACGACAATAATGTGCGAAAAAGATCATGGTGCAAGCGTGGTGAAGCTCAACAAATGGCCGCAAAGCCAGGATTGACGCATCGAAAGGTTATGCTGAGTGTTTGGTGGGATTGGAAAGAAATCATCCACTATGAGCTGCTCCAGCCTGGTCGTACGATTGATTCTACACTTTACTGTCAACAACTGATGAGATTGAAGCAAGCAATCGAAAAAAAACGGCCAGAACTGATCAACAGAAAGGGTGTCGTCCACACACATCTTTGATGACTCGGCAAAAACTGGGAGAGCTTGGCTGGGAAGTGTTGATGCATCCACCATATAGCCCTGACCTTGCACCATCGGACTACCATTTGTTTCGGTCAATACAGAACTCCCTTAATGGAGTAAAGTTGGCTTCAAGAGAAGCCTGTGAAAATTACTTGTCGCAGTTTTTCACCGAGAAACCACAAAAGTTTTACACTGATGGAATAATGTCTCTAGCGGAAAAATGGCAAAAGGTGGTCGACCAAAATGGTACATATTTGGTTCAATAAAGTTCATAATAAATATAAAAAAAAATGAGTTGAAATTTGATTAGAAATACGAAAAGACTTTTTCGACAACCTTATATTATTGTTACTGGTTTGCTGCCATAAGTCAGCGACTTTATGTAGCCACAGAAAAAACATTTGAGTGCGTTAGATAGCATGATATTGGCATACATTTCATAATGCTCCTTCTTTAAAGTAGGGGGCCTATTTTGCAACAACTCTAATTTAAAGTATGGAACCTATGGGCCAGGCCTATGTCATCCAATTGAGACTACAAAAAGTCTGTCATAATGGCCCAATTCTTTTCCAAATTGACATTCACTGTTGCCAAAATTTTGGCAAACTTTTTCTCCAGTTTTTGGAATAGTTGCTTCTTAAACGGTTATAGGTTTCCCTGTCTCGGTCTTTTAGCGGTCTTTAGCAGTCTTTTAGCTTTAATAGGCAAGTTGCAAGGTTACAGAAAGGCCAACTCCTTGTGCACGACCGGGAATCAGCAATCGCACAGCTTCCTTGGAATTTCTTGATAATTCGTTGATTTGCTCGCTCGGTTGGGCGATAATTTCTTTAACTAGTTCGACTAGTTGTTGGATAGTTTAGCACTCCAAGATAAGTGGTAACTATGACATAATAAAAACACCAAGGAACTATAGAGTTGGTACTTGAAACCTCAGCGTAATTAACAACTTAGGAAATAGCTATTAAAACCTCTGCGTACATCCATCTGTTTCAGTTTTCCTAACTACTCTGGGTATAGTATCCAACATTTTGAAGAGACAACAGTGTTAAGCATTTCTTAAACTTCAGGCCTAAATGCTTTGATCGGGCTGTATACATAATATATAGATCAATCGAAAACAGACTTAGGACTCTATTCCGTTGTTTAAATGCTTCTCAATTTTTCATTTCCCAGACTCGGTTGATGCGGGAGACTTTTCTCACTTTATCTTACGGTACCTTATTTTACTGCGAGAAACCTATGCCTCTGTTGCATGATGAAATGAAATTGGGCATCTTCAAAAACTAATATGTTTCGGCGTCACAAACGTCATGCAACCCTGCCAAATGAGAGAGCAAAAAGAAGTTTTTTTAAACGCTGAACTCACAAATGATCAAGGGATGCTATGATACTTTTAAGGAGCTAGAAAAGAATACAAGATGAAGCTTGGGTTATTACCGGAACACAGGGACAGAAGTGACAGCGAAATCGACGTCCGCCTAGCCAAAAAGGGTGTGGAAAGTTCACATTTTTAGATGTAATAAAGTTTGAACCTTTGACAACCTTTGACTGTCCAAAAATATACTAATATACAGATATCATCTTCCTAGAAAGAAATTTTATCAATTGCAATGCACATTAACCATTTCATAATAGTGCGAAATTTTTAAATGACACCTCTTGCTGGATAACTTTTTATTCATTTGTGTTTCAGCGTAATTCATGATAGAGCCGGAATTACTCCAAAACAACTATATTTCCTAAAAGAACTATTAACGAATATTTATTGCCAGTCTTAATAGGGAATTTTGTAAGCTTTTAATGGACAACTCCTCTATTAAGCCTGTGTCAACCACCTACTGGGAACATATATTGCGAAATATAATTGAAGCTACTTACCTGTTGTTAGAATTTGAACTTCCGTTCATCGATGTCCAACACCTTCTTCTTCTTCTTTTACTTTTTATCCCGGCGTCGTTATGGTCAGAAGTGTAGGACCATAACCTTCCCACTTAACTGCATTTCTACTGGTCCGCTTGTGGGGTCCGCCGGTTTGACCACAGAAAGTAGCGGCAGGCTTCCCGGTTTGGGATTACTTCATCGCTGAGGCCAATCAAATGCTGTTGTTTTTGCACCAATTGTTTTTCGGCCTGCCTTTTTTGCGTGTTGAAATTGGAACGTTGATTGATATTGCCTTTTGGACGGGGTTCAAAGGATCTCTCCTTTGAACATGGCAATACCAACTGAGTCGGTCGCGCTCTATATTTCTTGTGATGGTTTCTTTTACGTGGAGGCTTCCTCGGATCTTTGAACTTCTAATTCTGTCACGCTTTGTTACTCCCGCTGTCATGCGAAGCATCTTCATCTCAGTTGCCGTTAATTTGCTCTCATACTTTTTGTGCATTGTCCAGCATTGTGAACCGTATGTGAGCGCCGGACGTACAACTGAAGTGTAGAGCCTTCCTTTCAGCTTAGGGGGCATTTTTCGATCACAGAAGATGGCGGAGTTTTCCCGCCACTTCATCCACCCTACGCTTACGCGATGGTTGATGTCGTCATCACAAGTTGCTTCTTTATTAATCATAGATCCCAGATATTTAAACTTTTCACACTTGGGAAGCACTCTTCCATTCAAGTAAATGTCTGGAATAGGCAGATGAGGGTCAGAGAACGGGCAGCACAGATACTCTGTCTTGTTTGAACTAATACGATACCCGTGTCCCTCAAAAATGTCCACCCACACATCAAGTGCTCGTTGTAGGGACGCCTGATCATCACTTATAATGGCTCCATCGTCAGCAAAGAATAGCTGGTGCACATTGGGGTCCGTCACTTTTCCTTCAAGCAAGCAATCAAGGACTGCTATAAAGAGCAGTGGGCTGAGGACGCTCCCTCGGTGTACACCGACTTTGATTGCGAACCCTTCGGTGACTCCTGCGGTGCATCTTACTCTTGTCTTTGCTCTCTTGTACATGTCCATGATCACTCGAAATCAACCAACACCATATGCAAGTCCTTTGAAGAATCACAATGCTTTTCCATCATGATCCTTATACTTTGGATTGCATCTGTTGTTGATTTACCCGAGACAAACCCGCACTGGTCATCAGATAGTCGTATTATTTTCCGCAGTCGGCTATCTAATGCCCGTTCAACGATCTTCATGGTGTGCGACATCAGCTTGACAGAACGGTAGTTATCACAATTTCGCGTATCACCCTTTCCTTTGTGCAAAGGAAGAAGATAGCTTTCCCTCCATAGATTAGGCATAGTGTCGCCTCTCATAAATTTGGAGATAAGAACCATGAGCCATCTAGACCCGATGTCTCCCATCTTTTTCCAGAACGCAGAGGGTATCCCGTCCGGCCCAACAGCTTTTCTTTTCTTGGAGTTTTTAACCGCGTACCGAACTTCTTCGACTGTGATGTCGGATATTTCGGCATGATTCGGGGCGGCTCTTGGAAAGTACACTCGGGGAAACTGTTCGTTCAGAAGTTCCTCGCAATACTGTCGCCATCTGTGGAGAATTTTTTCGTCTTCCAAAAGGAGTTGGCCTTCAGCATGGTTAATAAACTTTGGGAAACGAATCTCCTGAGCATTTCTTCTTCTCTGGGCGGCTATCTTAAAGATATTTGCTCCTTTGTTCAAATTGCTTTGTCGAAGCTCCTGGGTAGCCTGGTTCCTGTCAGACGCGGACGACGATATTTCTTCCAACTCCTGATAGAGGCCTTCCATGCTTTTCGCTTTGAATTGGGCGCACTTTTTCTTCGCGATACCCTTGCAACATCTATATACCTTTTCACGGCGAGCTTTTTCCTCTCTATTAGTAGAAGAGCACTTTGACCAAGCTTGGAAAGCCATTTTCTTTTCGTGTATCACTGCTTTGGCTTCGTCTGTCCACCACCAGGTTTCTTTCGCGTGTTGGCAGGGGCCTTTAGATGTTCCGAGCAGTGATTTGGCTTTCTCCAGGCCAGATTATTGTAGGGAATCCCACATGTCTTGTGCTCTGCACTCCTCATTACCGACCTCATCGATAATGGAAAAGAGGTAGTTTTTCATAGCTTCAAGCTTCGCCTTTTCTTTTATCCAGCTTATACCACTTGATTCTCTCAGACACCTTCGTTTGCTGCTTTGACTTCTTACTCGCCTCCATAAAAAATTCAGTCAGGAGCAGACGGTGTTGAGGAGCGATAGCGTCTCCCAGGATCACTTTGCAATCTTTAACTCGTGGCTTCATGAAACTGGATACCAAATGATAGTCTATTTGAGTTTCATTTCCGCCGCTGCTATAAGTGATCAGGTGCCGGCTTTGTTTGACGAGCATCGTATTTAGCACTATAAGACCGTACGACTTGCACATGTTTAGAATATCTTCACCTGAAGAGTTCCTGGTGCCGTATCCTAGCCCTCCGTGGTAGTTCTCATAGTCTTCGCTTGTCTTCCCGACATGTCCGTTTAAATCTCCCCCAACAAACAAAAGCTCTTCCTTTGGGATGATTTTGACAAGGTTGTGGAAATCTAGCCAGAATGCATCTTTTTCTTTTTGTTCGCATCCTATTTGAGGGGCATATGCTCTTACGATGTTCCACACCTCACCATGCATCACCAATTTGAGAGCCATCAAAGGGTCACTGGACTTTGAAATGGTTAAGACGTTGCCAAGTAGCTCTGCCGCAAGGATGATGGCGATTCCGTTTTTTCCTTGTTCCAATCCATAGTAAAACATCTTGTAGGCTTTTGTTTTAACGTCCAAGAAACGTGCCCGATTACCGGTGTTTCGCCATTTCGTCTCTTGTACGCACAGGATGTCTACTCGCTCGCCTTCTAACCATCATTTCTTCAAGCTCATAGCTGCGACCACTCATGCTTCCAACGTTCCAACTCGCGACTCTAAAGTGTGGCTTACGCCGTTGCATTACTTTGCTATCCCCCGGAAATCCTATAGCTCTGACCCGAGCATTGCTGCTCGTCCCAGGATCACGAATTAGTAGTGCCTGGCGGGGTAGTGCTTTTCCTTTTAGCGTTCTTTTCCATAATGCTACGGTTTGACCGTTTTCTTTCTTCTCCTCCTTTTTTTTTTGACACGGGCATGCTCCAGATTTTATTTTTTATTTTTTTTTGTTTGATCTTACTCTTACAACACCGGTGATCTCCAGTCTTGTCAACCCACTGATTTGCATGCACACTTGTGGGGCAGTTTAATGGTGGTATATGTGTCCCTAGGCTCACCTTGGTGTTTTCTAAATTCCCTAGATGCGATTTTTGTTTACCTTTGTTTTAGTCGCCTTTTACGACAAGCGAGATCGCTGCAGTGATATTCTTAACCCGTTCCTGCACAGGTCGATGTCCAAGACCTGCCTGAAGAAATAGTGTACGACTGTCCCGGAGGCTTGAGACAATTTTCCTGAAATCCTATCCCTTTTAAGACACTGGAAAACGAGTGAATTACTAATATAATATAAAAAATACAATTTTTATAAGCGAACAATTTTTATTAAAATCTGTTTGCTAGAGCTCCCTTCTAGAATCAAAAGGTTGCAAGTCATCCGCACTATTTTCTTAACCATTGATTTCTCGGTGATTAACTGTAGCAAACCGTCAATATTTAAAGACTCCAAGAAGTTTTGTCTCTTCTAACTAACGTTTACAAAAAGCGACTGGTCGAATTAAGGAAACTTCCCTACACTGCTCATCGCCTTTTTAAATGAAGAAACCTACATATTCAAGCTTTTTTCCAAGTGATTTTTGGCCAAGATGACCTCGTCCCTCATTCCTCGCTGCAAATTTCAAGGTTAATATTATGCCTTCAGATCAAATGAAGAAACACACTCTTTCCGATTATTTCGCAAAAATTATGCTAAAAAAAAACGGATATTCGGGCAATCATTCCTGCGCTCGGCAGGCGCTCATCCGAGCTCAAATCGAAATTGATAGAGCTTCTAATGAAAAGTCACAAGGACTTGTGAAAAGTCAATAAAATAACTAATTACAGTAGCCATCACACCCTACGAAGAAATTCGTTCTAGATTTATCGTACCAAAATCAAGCAAGACCCCTGTTGCTTCCGAGTGATTTCACCATATGAGTGTAAAAAGGAGCGAATTTCCATTGACTTTAGTGCTTTTTCAGCCCGGTGCTGAACACTGAATACAACTGAAATACAAGAAGGGAGCAGATACCGTCGACTTTAAAAATAACCTCTGTCCATAGCTGGCACCCTTTAGGCAAGCCAAAAACTTGTAGTTATTTCTTCACATTAAATTTAGGACCCGAAAACACCCGAAGTGAACACAACGTGAAATTTAAAAGTCAAAATGTGAATCGTAAACAAGTTCTTGGAAATTTGTCTCGAAACATCACAACAAACGACATTCGTTCAAAGTGATATTGGCTCTTTCAAACTGCCCTCCCATCCTTTTTCCTTCCACCCTCCACACACCTAGCCTGTGCCTTTTAAAAGTTTACTAAATAATTGACAAACTTTTTATCAAGTGTCTGACTCCACATCCCTCTAAACACCATATTCTCCCCTTTTTAAATTTATTTTTAACGATTCCTAACGTGAAAAATAAAACGAAACTTTTAAATAACATCAGAACTTATTCAATTCCCATCAGGATCCCCCTCCAAGGCAAACGGGATCACCCCAAACGTCATTATCGTCCTCAATCAAAAAGTCCTCACAAGAAACGCTTTAGATGATGTTCGTCATCTCGACAGCGCCCTCCTCTCATCGAATCCATCTTTTGGGATCGAAATGAAAATGAAAAGAAGAAAAACGAGAAGGAATGGATGAGAACCTGGTCAGAGGGTTGTATGTACGTCGTCAGTCGAGTGAACAACGAAACTTCTTTGTATCCCGAGCAAACAAAAGGACATGGCGCAAGAAACGATTTCAACAACTTCAATTTCTCATGAATTGCGCTTAAAATTTCATAACACCCTTGTTCTTGGTACATTGTTCCTTTCGGCAAAAAAGGGGAAGAAGGATACACGCTCTTGGATAAAGCGCGATTTGAAGACGAAAGAAATCCCGCTCGTCTTGTGATTTTTTCATGCTTCGTCTGAGTTCCAATTCTAACGATAACCTGGTTCAAGGATTCGCTATTAACTCCATCCTTTTCTTCTAGTTTTGTTTTCCTTTTTTTTTGGCAAACACATAGACACAGGTACACTGTACACACCCTCGCGATGATGATGGTTTATGTGAGTGGCTGAATGCAATCCTTGAAATCCTTTGTTTCGTTCTCTTTGCTCCGTTACACTTCTCCTGTGTGAACAAGAATCCTAAATGGCTTTGGTTCATCGTTTCGTGAGGAAAGTCACTGAAGGTCCTTCGAACGTTAAAATTCCTCTGGCTTCCACACTTGCTCTACAACCCTTTCCTACCAACTCCTATCGTGCCTTCGAACGATTGGATTATCTCAACACGTTGGCAATCGAAAGCAAAGGGTGGCATTTGGGCTTGTCTTTTTGCTTGGAAGACGAAATTGGATCGCAACATCATGGAATTGGTACTGAACAGCCGTTTTTATAGGAATAGCACCTGCAAAACATTAGGATTACAACACGAATCTGTTCCTGGTGCTTGTATACGTTTTTTGCTTTTACCCCGACGCTGTAGATCGTAGAGCGCGTTGGGGATAAGGTTCTGTGCAAGCATGCCAATTATCTGTGCCGCACCCCCGGAAAACTATTTCGGATGCCGCGTGTAACAGACACGGCAAAACGAAACCGGGAGCAACTGTCATCAACATTCCATCGAGGGAAGACATTTAATTTTGTTAATTAATGTGATGACAGAGTCATCCAGCGTCATCCTTCCCACTATGGCGACTATCCTGTCGACGCTTAATGAGTTGCCGTTTTCTAATGACAGGATAATTGGATTCCTTTTTCTTAAAATTACAGGACAAGTCACGGTAGATATCACGGGATAGCAGAAACATGCAAATGTATAATATCCTGGGTGGTGACGGCGATAAAGGATTTTTTTTTTTTATTTTTTTTTTTTTTTTCGTATTTTCTGGAATTCCGCCTTGTGATCCGAATTACAAAGACGACGCTCGTCCTAACGAATATCTGTGTGACATTTAATTTTTTTGTTTTGTTTGCATTCATTTCTGCTTTCTATTGTTTTCCTAATTCGCTGGATATCTTCAACGAACACGTAACAGATGGAAGGACATGGGGATGTCATAATGAAATTCCACAAAAGCTGTCCCTAACCAAGCATGAGGAGGAAGCAGATGATTCCGAATTATCTCTAAAATCAGTCAACGCACTCTCTAAAGACATATGTTTCCTTGAGCTTATGTTTGAAGCATAAACAATTTTATAATGTCCTGGATTTGGTAGGAACAAAACCAAAAAAAAAGAAAATATCCCATTAAACATGGCCAGGGTGAAGGTAGGAAGTGAAATCTCCTGTTAATTTCCAGCCACTCGAGGCAGAAATGTTTAGATTTACTTTAAGGCCCCGGGCAAAGGACAATGGAAAGTTTTATGGAAAAGCTTGAACTCTAGGGATTTAGAAATATTTCAGAAGTCAAATAGGGGATGAGGGTTTTTATTTTTCTTACAACGATGGATAACCTGCAAGGGCATCGCAAATAAGCCTCCGGAAAACTGGCAGGAAATACAAATTACGTCTGACATAGTAGTGTTTATAGCTGAAACGACAGATTAGCTTCCAAGAAATCACTTTGTTGATGAGTTGTTATACTTTGTAGGGAAGTTCAACATTTGGATAAGAATCCTGAACTGGACCAGATTCGTGGAATCAAATAAAATATTTGAGAAAAAGAAAGTTATCCGTCCTTCCTTGATTAAACTGATTGCCCCTAAAACAGTGATTTAATGTGAACTTGCCTTAAATTTTAAGGAAACGGTAGTATTCGAAAAATCAGTTGAAAAGTTTTATCAAATATCATAAAGAAGTCATTTTAACCTCTCCCTTTTAAATAACTCTATGTTCCTCGTAACTGGTAATTACCAGGTGCTCGATTAAAATATTTATTCCGGTCTTAATGGCAATTGACAAACTTTGTTATTATTAGTCTATGGTTTGTGGATTCAGTACCGTATTCTAGGAGAACTTTAAGGAAAGAATTTAATAAAGGATCTATTGATGTTTTGCGATTACAATATATGACAATTTAACTTAAGTTAACTTAGCACTCGAAACACTTATCTGTACTCTTCGAACATTCGATATTTAGAGGAGCACCCTGCCTCAATGGTTCAAATGCTGGCTTCTGACGCCGATAACATGGGGTTCGAACAAGGCTTTCTTTATCCAATTACTTGGAAACCATAACAATGGGAATAATCGTGTTGTCCAATGGGTTTTACAAGGCCCATCTCGCCGTACCTACTGGATTTTAACTATCAATAACGGAGACGGATTGTTCTAGCTTATAGGCTTTGTTCAGGAATTATACATTACACGCTCCGATCTGAGGATCACACTTGTTTTTTTGTTCAGTTTTATTAAAAACAAAAAAAAATTAATCCTGAAAACATCCATTGGGAATTGCAAATGGTTTTCATTGGACAGTGTTTATAAAGTGCCCGTCATTTAATTGGAGCGTGAACATCAACATTTTGTAGAGAGCGTAAAATGTGCCTCATCGGTCATCAAAATTTGCTGCCAGAAGTTCGGCCCAGCATTCATCATTGCAACGACATTTTGTGCGTATGCCAAGCGCCGGCCGTGGCTCATCTTGTGGCAAAATTCTTTGAGTTATCTGCACTTTGCATGGAAATAAGTGAAGATCATCCTTTAAAATTCTCCACAAAGTGGCCCCACTGGTGTCTAACTGCTGCGAACGGTGCCGATGTGACAAACTTGGGTCTTCTTGAACACTGGCCTTCACAGACTGAATAAATCAGTTTGAATGCCGCGGACGTGGCCCAGGTTGCTCACGAGGGCTTGCCACAGAACCAAATTGAAAAAAAATCGAGGCCCAATGACGAATTGTATCTTTTTTGGGCGCAACAAGATCACGATATTTTGCACGATGCACACGTTTATTGAGCAGAATCGAGAATAGTTTATTATTAAAATTATTATTAAAATTATTATTAAAATTATTATTATTATTATTATTCAAATTATTATTATTATTATTAAAGTTATTATTAAAATCATTATTATTATTATTATTATTATTACTGACCTTTTTTTTCGTATAATTCGTGCAGGTTCAAGAGTTACGCTCTTATGATGTTTGTCACACAACCGACCATTTGGAACTCAGAAGTTCAGACCTTCGTTGACAATGATTAGCCAATCCTCTCTGTCATGATTATGTTCTTCAGCGAAACTGTTCTACTCCATCTCTACTAGATCCATCTTTATACTATCCTCCCCTTAATGACCGGTCCATCTAAGTTTCGCTATTTTATTACTCAGGCAATGGATGGGGCTGAATTAAGTTCCCCGAATTCTTGACTGTGTAGTTTTCTCCATTCGCTGGAGTAATAATAATAATTAATAATAACACTTGCATTACTCCTATTATACGAGGACGCCCTAGACGCTACAGCATGCCAATAACGGATGAAAACAGTGAAGAAAATTTTTATGGAGAATTTTCGAATCACTGTCAGAGAGGTTGCTGAGGATATTCTCATTTCGGTTGGGTCATTCAAATATTTTGGGCATGAAATTGCAGCGAAATTTGTATTGCTAAATATTAATAAAAAGTCCTTAATGACCGATGATGATTATGAAAAAAATGCATTGTCGTTGGATCAGGATAAGGCACCTGCTCATTCATCGATGCTTGTCGGCTTGTCGTAATTTTTTGGTCGAAATTATCCTTTAATCAAGGCTCAATCATCGTACTTGACTCGATGTGACTTTTTTCCCACATTGAAAAGAAGCATGAAAGGACAGTGACTTGCTTTAATTGAGAAGATAAAGAATTAAGAGCTCAAGGCTAAACCAAAAGAGCGTATCAGATGTGCTTTTAGTATTAGGAAAAGTTCGTGCAGGTATATCATATCCGAGGGAGGTTACTTTCAAGGGGACAAAATAGATATTGATGAATTTATAAACATTTTTCCAGAAAAATAAAAAGCATCCTTTTTTTAACAAACTTTTTAATTTTATAAACATGGATTTTGAAATTGTGGGACAAAAGAGTTGTTCTACAATGTACCTTCATCATGAATAATCATATGTTACCCTTAAGTAGCCCTTATGTAACCCTTAATTTATTTCGGTCTTTATACCGTTTTCGCAGTCTCAGTACTTTTCCCAGATCTTTGAACTCGCCCACTTCTTCCAAGCGTTTATGGAATACAGTCAGGGGCGACAGTTGGATCGATTGAAGTCGGTAATACTTTATTTTTGGGAAATGTACAGTCATGTTGAAGATATTATATTTTAAAAACAATATCTGCTTTCCATTTTTTTCCAGGCACTTTTGCAGCCGGACCCTTATTTTTGCAATAACGCTTGAACAAAGAGTTTAATAAATTGCGGCAGCTTCGCGGCGAATATTATCTTGCAGGGCCTGAATTGTTCCAGAATTGTTATAGTAAACCCTTGACTTGAGGTATCCCCACAAGAAAAAGTTGCTTGGTGTGACATTCGGAGAGCGAGGTGGTCAGGGTATATCTCCATACTGGCTGATCCAATAGCCCTCAGTTTCTCCATCGAAATCCTAGCCGTGTTGCTGATATAGCAATATATGTTATTGTACCCGGGGAACAGCTGCAGTTGCGGCAACAGAAACTCGTCCATCATTCAGCAATACACTTCAGCAGTGACTGTCTCTTGATGGTTAAAAAAATAAGGGCCAATTATCCCTCGGGAAAAATGGCACACCATACCGTCGTTTTGGGGCAATGTAAATGTTTTTTGATGGCTTTCCCTAGGGTTGGTTGGGCACCAGTAACGCAGATTCTGTTTATTTACGTAGCCGTCGATATGAAAATGTGCTTCATGACTAAACAATATGTTGCTCACCGTTTGTGCTGTCTGAAAACGTTCGAGCATTGTTTTTTGGGAAGGTTCCTCGCCGGCGTCGCTGCTGATATTGATGGTCCCGGCGAGGTTCTGTTCACTATTGTCTCTTCTTGTCTAAGCTTCGATCGGCAAATCAACGATTCACTCGTTTTTAAATATTGCTCAACCGCGAATGGTATGCTCCCGACCAATGTGTCATCGTGATTAATAAATTCGCAAAAAATGCGCATCGAACTATGCATCCCCCACTTACTGGTTTTCTAGCATTAGAAATTAAACTTTGAAAATCTTTACATTATACAGTAGGTTTAGGTTAGGTTTGAGAAGGGGAGTGTGATGGTTAGACATCACTTCCACTCGGAGGCCAAGAGGCCCATTGCGATTCCCTTCGTTTGTGTGGGTACACATAAAATGAACCTGTCCTATGGTGGCTGAAACCACCCCGTGCTCTTGATGAATCTTAGAAGATCCGACATATCTGCATTAGCCACGTCCGCAATCTCTGTAAAGAATTTTTGGCCTAGCGACACTAGGCGTCGATTCTGGAGAGCTGGACAGTGGCAAAGCAGATGTTGGATCGTCTCAGTTTCTTCCTCATCGCCGCAGCTCCGGCAGAGATCGCTGGATCCCGAGTCCCATTTCCGGAGCATTGCTCCAATGGGACAGTGTCCTGTGATCACTCCGACGAACATACGGATAGAGTTACGGTCCAGCGCCAGGAGCTTCTTTGTTTTTCCGACATTGAGCACTGGCCCCGATGATCTTGTCGTGTAGCTGTCTTTCTTGTAAGCCAAGACGAGTTGGCCTCTTTGATGATTATGTCGTTTATGATCCGGTATAATGCGCTGATCGGTGGTTCCAATGACGTGTCCGCTTCGCTGATGTCCATTTCAGAACCTTGCCTGGCCAGTTCGTCTGCTCTTTCGTTCCCTGCGATTGAGCTGTGTCCCGGGACCCAACGGAGTTTAACTTTATGGTGTCTGATGGACTTCAGTGAGTCGCGACATTTCTTGACAGCCTTTGATCTCGTTATACAGGATTCTATTGACTTCAGTGCAGCCTGGCTGTCTACGAAGATGGTGATATCAGATGGTGGGATATCGGCTACCTGTAGGTGTTTGGCTGCTTTCTCTATTGCCAGGATTTCTGCTTGAAACACGCTGCACAGATCAGGGAGTCTGAATGATTCCTGTTTGTGGAGGGTATCAGAGTAAAACCCGGCCCCAGTGCCTGTGTCCATTTTTGATCCGTTGGTGAAGAGGGTGATCTCATGGTCGTTGATTACGGCGTTTCATAGCTACTCTTCTCTGTCGGGGAAAAGGATAGGTATACTGAGAGAGAAGTCATTTTGGGGGGGGGGGATATAGTCGGTCGTAGCTGCGAGGCTACTAAAACCATGTTTCCTTCCCAGGTCATCTATTATCTTAAGTATGGCCACATGTCCATAGTTGGCTTGCTTCCACAGAGAGGACTCTCTTAGTCTGAGAGCGCTTTTTGCAGCGTGGTCTTTTATGAATAGATCCAGGGGGAGGAGATGAAGAATCATGTCCAACCCTGCTTGCGGCGTGCTTCTCATGGCTTCCGTTGTACAAACAGCAGCTGACCTTTGTACTTTGTTGAGCATGTTCATATAGCTTTTTGTGCTGCTAGCAGTCCACCAGACTAGGGCCCCATAAGTTAAAATGGGTCTGATGATTGCTGTGTACATCCAATGAATAATGTACGGTTGCAAGCCCCATCTTTTTCCGAAGGTTTTTTTGCATGCATAAAAAGCGTTCAATCCTTTTTTCATCCTTTCCTCCAGGTTCCTTTTCCAGGAGAGCTTTGAGTCAAGAATGATGCCTAGATATTTTGCTTCCGCTTTGAGTTTGAGTGGAGTGCCCTCTAACTTTGGGGGAGCAAATATCGGAATTTTCCTTTTCCTAGTGAACAGGACCAGCTCGGTTTTCTGGGGTTTATTCTCAGACCGTTCTGTCTTGCCCACGAGGAGAGTTCACTCAGCGCAGATTCCATCAGTTCACTGATAGTTGGTAGAAATGTACCTTTTATCAAGATAACCAGGTCATCCGCGTACGCTATCTTTGTGTCTTTTACCATACAGAATTTGAGGATCTTGTTGACCGTAAGAAGTCACAGTAGGGGGGAGAGAACTCCTCCTTGTGGTATGCCTCTAGTTGTCACTTTCCTTATAGAACTGTGTCCAATGTCTGCATTGATAATTCTGTTCTTCAACATATTCTCAATACAGATTACAATGGATTTGTCTACTTTTATGTCCTCAAGAGCTGTTGTAAGTAAGAAATTAAAAGAATCGGTGACAAAGCCGTTCCTTGTTTCAATCTTTGACAAATCTCCAATGTTTTCCATATTTCGTACTCGAACTCGTCTTTTGTTTATTTTGAGGCACCCTGATACATAAGGCCATGATACAATTTCGGTTTGAAATTTTCCAAAAGTTGACAGACCCATTTCTTTTCTAAAAGCTGGCGCGTAATGAAGAACTATTCACTCGTCATGCGGTTTCTCCTGAAGCCATGCTGATAGTTTCGGACTTTTTCCTGGATGTTTGAAGTCAGTCTTTTAAAGAATATTTGACAACACCTTCTTACTTGAAAGCAGTGATATTCCTTGGTAATTGGTACATTCTGTTCGGTGGCCCTTTTTAAATATGGGAGTAATGACTGACTTTAACCCTTCCTCCTAAATAGTTTCAGTTTTCCATATAGTTTTAATGAGCCCATGTAACTTTTCTGTTAATCTCTCACCAGCATAATTTGTTAATTCCAATAATATTAATTCGATTCCTGTAACCTTGTTATTCTTAAGTCCATGAAATGCTTCCTTTACATCCTCTATGACAGATCTATTGTACCTGAATTGCTGCTGTGTGGTTAACTGCTACTATCTGTCTTGCATCATCGTTAGCTTCCATGCCATTTAGTAGACCCGTTTTATGAATCCTTGTGTTCTGCTTCAGTAAATTTTGATTTGGCTCTTTATTTTATCGATGGCTGGATAATGGTCAGAATCGCAATTCTCTCCTCTGTCTGCTTTGACGTTGGTATGGTGTCTTCTACCAGTATATAGGTACTCGTATATCAGGAAATGATCAATTTGGTTGCTCGTTACTTCGTCCGATGATATCTAAGTTGCATTGTGTATCCTTTTTTGATTGACTGTTGTGGTTTTAATGACTATGTAGGAATTATCAAATAAAAATAAAATTCAAGATTTATTTAGGAAAATTAAACAAAAGAGAAAAAGATTATAATTTATTGCCGACGGGCGGTAAAAAGAAAAATAAAACGACTTCGAATAATAACAACTGCTGACGCCGATATGACTCCTCATAGGCAACTGATCCGCGACGCTTGATTCCTCATATGCAACTGATCTCTTGCGGCCATCACCACAATTACATTTTTTGAACTTACGGCATTTATTGTCCTATTTTCTACTGTTGACTTGTACGAGGGTAAAATGAAAAGTCTCACAATGAAAGACTGCGATTTTCAGTTAAAAAGTTATTTTATTTAATCTCCCAGTATTTTTTCCCGTTAAAGATAGTCGGGAAGGCTGAGGAATGTTTTACTTATAGCCCTCTCAAGTTTCTATTTGATGGGAAGAGCTTCCGAGAAATAAATTTCTTCGAGTTTAAGAGGGTGCCAAATCAAGAAAATAGCAGTTCCCCAAATCCCGCAGTTCGCCAACGCATCCTCGTGTACACGTCTGTTAAAAGATAATTCTTTTGAGCCAGATCTTTCCTCGCAAATCTCGGCGTCCAGCTGGTCATGAGGGTTGGAGTAAAATTCGCCTGGAATGGTTCTACCGTTTGCAAGATAGTCAAAGATCCCTTGTGATCGGCTTCGCTTTCTTTGGCGTTGAACCAACTGATTGGACTGTTGTTTGGTTTCTGATGTATAGTGGTGGACCTATGTCTCATCCATGATGACAAATTGTCACATAAAATCGGTCGGGTCTCTATTGAATATGTCCACAGATTGCCGGACCATGGTCCTTATCAACTTCATAGCGAAAGTCTTCAACAATCTTTAGCAGCTCGTAGATGCAGCTGTGTTTTGGCCTGAGCCCTGACTGAAACGGCGAGAGGAGCTTATGTTGATTTAAGGAGTTTAATTGCGTGCTCAGAAGCTTTTCAAAACCTTGGATATAAGTGGCAGTATAGCGATCGGGCGGTATTCCTTATCATTATTATTTCGATGTTTAGGAACGGGTATGATTTTAGAGGCCTTCCAGGAATTAGGGTAGACGGAGGTGGTAAGGATCCTATTAAATACTTATGTGAGAGGTTTTAAGACGGTGTGGATGATTAGTTTTGAGTATTTGGCGTTCTTGAGATCCAAGCCAATGGCGTTAGATTTGATTGCAAGGGTCGATTTAAGCACATCCTCTTCGTAGATTCTAAAAAAACCAAAGCTATAGGTCAAGTTGGGCATATTACGGGGATCTATAATGTCGCATTCGTTCGGATCCCCATTGCCATTGTCAGAGAGAGATGCGACTGAAGCGAATTTCCTATTTAGCTTTTCGATATTGATGTCTTCTAAAGTCTCAGCCTTGATTTGTTTACCCATACCTAGCGTCTTAATAATCTTCCACATTTGCTTAACATTTAAGCCAGTTTTGAATTTGGATGCAAAAACTTGGTTTTCGACCTCATGATTTACTTCGTAAGAAGTTCCTGAGGCGCTTAAAATCGTATAGTAACTCGGGGAGTTTAAACTTCTTCCATCTTTTATAGGCCCTGTCTCGATTTATAATCAGTTTTCAATATGTTGAGTTAACCATTGGCATTTTTGGTTGGGACATGATTTTCAAACAGGTTATTAATGGTAGATGTAAAAAACTCAACTTGCTCATCAACGGAAGACACGTGGTACAGGTTATGCCAATTAGAATTGAGAGAGTCATCGATAAGGCTAGCCATATTGATAGATTTAAAGTCTCGGTAACTGATTGTAGTCGGTACGAAAGATCTACTAAGACTGAGGTCATAGAAGAGGACAATGAGAACGTGTTTTGAAAAACCAGGAACATCAAGCTGGCTATAGAAGTTGATGAGATCAGTTCTATTCACAATAAACAGGTCGATGAGTGTAGACCTTGTAGGGCTAAAGTGGGTGGAAGTCCAAATCCAAATTGGTAGCTAGATTAATGGGCAGCAAAGAATGAAAACCTTCTAAAAAGAACTAACAAACGTAAATGCCAGTTGGTAATATTGCACAAATTGCACTTATGGTAGAATAACTTTCCCAAGCACCGTACTCTCCAGTGGATTGTGCTTAATGATTAGATGCCACAAGTCTGGATCCAAATATCCCTGCCTTTAAATTTAAGGAAAATCATTTCGAATTTTTTACTCAGACTTGCCTCAAGATGACAACGGATCTAAATTGCCCCTTTACTCAATATCAGTCTCCGGATTTTTCATTCGAATTCGTTATTCGGCAGCGCCACACTAAAAATCCTATAAATGCTTCATTGAACGAGAGCAACGGTCCGCAAGGATAAACCCATAAAAATGACATAAAAATGTTCGGTGAATTTCACTTATTGCCTTATGTGCCTTCCATAACAGACATGTCTTATCCAACCCAACTCAAAAACCAGCTTGTGACTAAATAAAACACCAAAAACCTGATATCTCCCTCAGAGTGAGTCAGCCTAAGGACAAATATATAGTAAGACAACGACACAGGAGCATCTGGCTTCTTACGGCTATATTCCACTTTGCAAACACAACGCTAGTGTCAGTGAAGGCAAACCCGTTTCAAGGAAAATAAAAGTTGCCCTCAAACCCCTCGTTGCTCCTTGTCATAAATCCGTCTGCTTCAATCAAACCACAGTAATTGACCTCAAAAAATACCAGAATCGATTGTCTGTCCCAGATATCCACAATCCGACCGCAGCCGTTCGATACAAAGAATTCAATCAAGAAACCCCATCAATCATCTTTAAGTCGTTCCCAATTCAACAGCAGATGCACCGTCCTCAATTTTCCCCCATCCAGAGTCTCGGAAAAGGATTATTCTGTCCACCCACACGCGATGGTCTTGACCGAATGTCCGTTGAAGAAACCCCAGACGGTACGCCCCCTCCCCCCAAGGACATTCGCTTATTCTTTATGGTATTCGAAACATATTCCACTTGAATGCAATCCAAATCCAATAATTCAACTCTAACTCCATGTATTATATATCGAAAGCCAACTGTACATTAGACACAGGGCAAGGACCCTTATATCCGAGGGAAACGAAAAAAACTTTACATTGTGTCAGTGTTATAAAAAAGGATAAATTATATCCACGTACGGTCAGGTTAAAAAGAAAGAACAAAGTCGAAGAAAAGGAAACAGTTCCTGACTTGCAAGGAGCAACTATCCTAGATATGTACATTCAAAAGAAAGTCAGGTGCGCGGTAAGTTTTCAGGATAATTAAAGCCAAAAGCGTTGAACAGTGAAGAACGCGAAGAACACGACCATCCCGGGACAAAAAGACGAGGGAAGAAAAAAAAAACGAAATTGGAACACGAAGGAACAACGTGCCAATGTCTCTGTATGCACATTTGTTTGTGCGGTAATTTTCCTGTGAACAGATCCTTTTTAATGAGTTTCTCTGTATCTTCGTCTTTCTTCCTTCATTCTTCCCCCTTCGCCATCAGTCGGGACTTTACGAGTTATTCCAAGCTTTTTATTCCTTTTCATTCGGCATGGGATGCGTGTTATGCTTGTTAGTAACAAAACGGTGCTTAATTTATCTGCCATTCGTGTAGGTACCGTCGGTGTTAAAAAAGAGATATGTTAGTGGTAGTAGTAACGGATAGTTGCAGTAATCCAGGACGTGTGTAGGGAAGACAATTCCTTTAGGATTCCCCATACTCTTGCGGTGCGTATAAGAATGGATTCAAGGGGCGGAATATGAGCCCATAAGATGGATACCATCTTGTGGTATTATACACACACACACGTACCATATATAAGGAAACATCTTAGGTCTGAAAGAAAAAGGGGGACATCCCCAACCTCATCCCCATGTCGGGTGTTGTGAAATCCTTTTTCAGAATAAGAATTACGACAAAACTTGGCGCACAAACGGAAATCCGTTCTCTCAACGGCATAGAAAAAGGATATCATGGATGTTTCTCCGTCTTGGAACGTGCATAATGCTTCTGGCAAAAGAGAGAAAACCTAAAAAAAGGAAGAAAAGGATTTCTTTGGTTTCGGCTTCGGTTGCGTCTTGTAATTGAAGTGAGAAACCAAAATAATAAAATAAATGGATAAGGAGCTACAGGGAACTGAGGATGCGAATCCCTTTTCAGTTTTTGCTTTGCCTTTTTCCCGCGTTATACTGTGCGGAGGTATTTTCGGATAAAACTTCTACGGAAAGTATAGAGCGGTTGTAGTGAGCTTAAGCTTTGTGGAAAAGAAAGTCAGTGGCGGCGTAATGAGTGCGACTCACAAATAGGATATTAACTGAACCCGTCGCTTATTCGGCGCACTCGGAAAGGATCCTTATGTTAATTTATATATTTTTTTTATTAGTGGAGGAAGTTAATCAGAGCATTCGGGTGTAGAACGACTTTTATAAGCATAAGGTGCTTGCTGAGCCACACAGATGTTGTAGCCGGCATAAACGGAGGGTATCGTACGCGTGACTGGCTGTGGCTTTTTTATGTTTCAATTTTTATGAAAGGATTGGAAATATGACTGATTTGCTATTGACATAAAATTTCAAAAATTAAATTTGTTAGAATAGACGGGCTGAATACAATACAATGGCTCTTTTACGCTTTTTACGGGCGTGTTCTTTCCTGGTAAAATTCCATGCGTATAGCCCTAGTTAGGTATTTCCTAGCAGGAAATAGCCATGCAAGTGCGAGCGGATTTCTTGGAATACTATACTCAGAGGGGTTAAAACGATTTTCGTAATGGGTCTCAACATTTTCTGCTGGATCTTAACATACATTTCTGAATTAGTTTCAAGTATACTCGGTGGTCCAAAAAGTACATAGCCTCACCGCCAGATGGCGCCATTATCGCAAGATCAACTTACTATCGTGTAGTACATTCTAGTAGACGGCTACTGTCGTCTGATCGGACTCGTAGTTTTGTTTTGACCGCGTGTGGAAGCAGGAATGTCCACGGATTTAAGAAAAATAGAAAAAGAGCAACATCGATCGGTGATCCGTTTCTTGTTTTTGGAAAGGAAATCGCTCAGCGAAATCAAAGAGCGTTTGGATGCTGTATACGGTGACTCTTCTCCTTCGATGGCGACCATCAAAAATTGGTTTAACGAGTTTCAACGTGGTCGCACGTCGGTTTTTGATGAGCCACGTCCAGGTGCCCCGAAAACGGCTACCACGGAGGATAACGTGACAAAAATCCACAATCTCGTATAGGCAGACCGCCGATTGAAGGTGCGCAAGATAGCTGAGACAGTAGACATTTCAAAAGATCGCGTGGGTCATATCCTGCATGAAATTTTGAGCATGAGAAAGCTGTCGGCGCGATGGGTGCCGCGTTTGCTCACTCCGGACAACAAGCGCTACCGTGAGACCACTTCAGAGCAGTGTTTAACGCTGTTTAAGCGCAATCCGAAAGAGTTTCTGCGTCGTTTCGTGACAGTCGACGAAACATGGATCCGCTGGTACACACCAGAGACCAAGGAACAGTCGAAACAGTGAACTTCACCCGGCGAACGTGCTCCGAAGAAGGCGAAGACTGTCCCATCGGCCGGAAAGATGATGGCCACCGTTTTCTGGGATTCACAAGGTGTGACCCTCATCGACTACCTGGAGAAGGGCAAAATGGTCACAGGGCTGTACTATGACAAATTATTGGGCCGATTCGACGCCGAATTGAAGGAAAAACGGCCTCACTTGGCGAAGAAAAAAGTGCTCATCCACCATGATAACGTACCGACTCACACCTCCGCCCTCGCCACGGCCAAATTGGTCGAATTGGGCTACGAACTGCTACCCTATCGACCGAATTCTCCAAATTTGGCCCCGTGCGACTTCTTTTTGTTTCCAAACTTGAAATAGTCACTCGCCGGACAGAAATTTCAGTCGAATGAGGAGGTCATCGCCGCCACGGAGGCCATTTAACTAAAAATGTTCTTTTTCGAAGAACAACATTTTGGGTTGAAAAGAGGATCAAGCTGAATCGTGTTTTCGGCCCATTCACCGAACCTTTGACGCGTATAATGGCGTATAATGGCCATGCGGTTTCAACTCTTGCACAGCTGGATCTTATAAGCTTTTAAGCCAAGATCGTTCCGTAGAATCTTCCACAAAGTGGATGAAGATAGCTCCAATTGCTATGCACGATGGCGAATTGACTCATTCGGTTTTTCCTCCGATCCATCATGTTTCGAATAACTTGCCCAGATGGACGATTATGTCGATCGTAAAATGGATGTAGGGCACGATTACACGTACAGAGTGCGCCATCGCATATGGGTCGATGTAAACTTCGAATGACGTGAACAATTGTCAACCGATTTTCATATGTCATAGCATTTTGGAAACGTCAATTCAGTACAATTTTAACCATGAATCGTTTCATACCAAGAGAATGCGCGGAAATAGTTTCAATGTTCATTAAAAATGAACGCTTGATTGTGCTAACACAACGTGCGTATCGTGCAAAATATCGTGATCGTGCTGCGCCCAAAAAAGGTACAATTCGTCGTTGGGCCTCGAATTTTGTTCAATTTCGTTCTGTGGCAATCCCTCGTGGGCAACCTGGGCCACGTCCACGGCGTTCAAACTCATCTCTTCAGTCTGTGAAGGCCAGTGTTCAAGAAGACCTAAGTTTGTCATATCGGCGCTTTTTAAAGGATGATCTTCACTTATTTCCATACAAAGTGCAGATAACTCAAAGAATTTTGCCACAAAATGAGCCACGGCACTTGGTATACGCAAAAAATTATGTTACAATGATTAATGCTGAGCCGGAGTTCTGGCAGCAAATTTTGATGACCGATGATTCACATACGCTCTCTGACTCAGTTAATGACCAAAATTGTCGCTTCTGGGGCACCGAAAATCTTCACATTATTCACGAAGAGCAGCTATATGATCAAAAAGTTACTGTTTGGGCCGGTGTATGCGCCAAAACCATCGGCCGTATTTCTTCAAAGTTGGCTATACAGTGGATGGCGATCGATATCGGTGGATGTTGGCCCATTCTGTGGTCCCAGAAATGCGTAAAAAAAGCTTATTTCCCTTTTACTTTCAACAAGACGGTGCGACATGCCATACTGCGGACAAAACAATGAACCTTTTGCGTAAGATGTTCCCTGGAAGATTGGTGTCAAAAAAGGGCGATATTGACTGGCCTCCGGGATCGCCGGATTTGACTCCTCCAGACTTTTTTCTAACGGCACGAAGACAATAGAACAGCTCAAAAGAAACATTCGCGGGAAATCGCAGAAATTTCGATCGAGATGCTCGAAAATGTCATGAAGAATACGCGATTTGTGCATCGGCAATAAAGGGGGTCATTTAATTGATATTGTTTTCAAACATTTATTGTAAAAAATTTTATTTTTATTCAAAATAAATTGTAGAGGTCTAAATTGAAGAAGAGTTTTTGAATTTCGCAAATCAGTTGAGAATTGTTGAAGTTATTCGAAATTTACATCGACCCACATGGGATGGCGCACGCGTACTTACCACAAGTCAACTTTTAACCATCGAAATGACAACAGTATTGCCAGTTTAAAAACCGAACCTCTAAAAAACATCCTTTAGAACCCTATAAGACCTGCGTTAGAAAATAAAAGGAATGTGAAACTTTGAGGAGAATTTTTTGATTAAGGTTTTTTAACGAATGTTCTTTGTTATTCGATATGGGGGTCCACTGTTTAATTAACTGTTGAGAGTATAGAGCAGCATTTGGCAAGCGTTATTCTAGGTCTAATCTGGTGTCATTGTTGCCTGTGGTTAGTGAGTCGAAATAAAAGAAAGTCTTCTGCTTCAATGCCCTGAAACTTCAATGATATTTCGCTGTCAATTTGAAATATGTATATCATGCCACTTGTACTGGACAGTGGATCGTAATATATCTTTTCAAGGATAATGTTGAAGAAATAACATGACAATATGCCGTGCTGTCGGAGTCCTCTTTTCGTTTCGAAGGTCCAGGTGACCATGTGATCATCTTGCATAGCTTGAAGTTTTAAGCAGGAATGTCAAAACACGATAAGGCTCTGTATAGCTCGCTCCGTAACTTTGTCATACATGTGACATCAAAAAGGTGCTTCTTCTTCTTCTTAGATGGCGCTATAATCCAGTGTGAACCCGGGCCTCAACCAACAAGCGTCTCCAGGTGTTACGATCTTTTGTCAGTTGTTTCCAGTGCCATACTCCCAGTTGGTGAAGGTCCCCTTCCATCGCTGTGCGCCACGTAGATGCGGTCGTCCTCTGCTGCGTCCCTCCTCAGGGTTGGATTCGAAGACTCTTCGGGCCGGAGCTGTGTTTTCCATTTCCTCGACATCAGCATCGACTCTGACTCTACTACTAGTTGTTCATCTTCATCCCTACAAGCTTCTGCTCTGGCTTTATAGCCTTGGCATGTTCGTTTTATTTTTTTGTAAAATTTGCGAGCGTCATTCTTGTGGTAGCATCTCTTCATCTCCTCGATCTCACGCTTTTCGTGCTCTCTTTTTTTCTTCCTTAAAAGCGTGTGTTCCTCTCTCCTTTTCGGAGCGGCTCTCGTCCGTCTTTATAGCATGGCTTTGTTGGTGGTTTGCTTTTCTAGATGGACTAATTTGCTCTGCTCATCAAAACTGGTGACGATTTGAAACCCAGCACATCAAAGACAGTATCCCTGATGGCGTGCTGGCAATGCTCCCACCGTTGTTCTATGGATTATGCCGGTATCACCGGCCTTTGTGAGAGGTTGTGAGAAACACGATCGGCGAAAATCCTAGCGGTCTCCTGCGATTGTAGATTTCCGACGTCAAACTCTTGTTATCTTGCTCGACTCCGTAGCATCCATGATATCCTCATTCGTACCTTTGCTACAACAAGGTAGTGATCCGAGTCGACCTTGGCTCCTTGGAAGGTTAGTATATCTAGGATGCTGGAGGAGTGTCCGGCATCGACCGCAATGTGATCAATCTGGTTAATGGTCGACTGATCTGTTGGTCGCCATGTTTCTTTAGGCTTTCTCTATATAATCTATCTCTTTATAAGATGCTTGCTACAAGGAGGTTACGCTCTGCTAGGAAATCAATTACCCTTGTCGAATGTGGCATCATGGAAGCTATGTTTCCCATGGTCGACTCAAATATATGCTCTTTACCCGGTTTTGCGTTAAAATCTCCTTGTACAATTTTGGTGTCATAGCTGGAGCATTGGGTACGTTCGGTCCAGGAGATCATAGAAGTCATTCTTGAGTTGATCACCTTTTTCTTCCGTAAGGGTATGAATGCATATAAGGCTGTCAAAGAGGTACTGTCAACCTGAAATTCGTGGGCCTTCTCCTAGATTTGTATTCATTTTACCGTTCCCAAATACTTGCCAGCCTGAAGGCACCACCTTATATGGCACTGAAGCAATTGTGTGAGCTTTAAGATGCTCTCGATCGGTCGCACTACAGGGCGTATACGCAACATTTTTCTGTTTTCTTTTTTAATACCTTCCCTCTTACTGACTCTCTGAATAACGTTTTCCTGAAGGCATCCCTGTCATGTAACTGAATTGATAAGGTCTTAACACGTGGCAGCTTTCTGCATATTTTCAAGTCATGAAAGCAGTTAACATGTGAAAAAAGTTCGACGTCCCTAGGCACCAACTCATACAACTCATACGGCACCAAATGTCTTTGGTTTCTTTATCATTCCTATCGCTTTCAATGGTTTCGAAACTGTTGTGTCGACTTTAATTATTTAATGATCCTAGTGCCTGATATACATAAGTCTTCTTGAATTAAACTTCCAATTCTTTGTCTTCAAACTTCTTAAGTGCTCTAAAGCGTTATTCATCTTCAATATCAAAATCATTATTTTTGGAACGTAGAAACCAATATCTGCATGTCGTTTCCGGCAGAGCATACTCATTGTAAGTCTCAGCAAGAGCCACATCCTTTTTTTTTAACATAGTGCCACAAAATTTTCTTAGATACTCTCTTCTTGGCGCGAAACTCGACATATTTAAAACTATGTTGCTTACACTTCGGCGAACTAACATACTGAAATTCAAGCTTGTTTACAGTACATCCTTCTAGTTCTGGCATTGCCATCCATTGGGACACAGCGAGAACTTGTCAAAGTTTTATATTTTTCGTTAAAAGTGGAGGTGGACGTGGTGCAATGGGTATCATCATCGACTGTTGAGCTGAAGGCCTGTAGTTCAAGAACAATTCCTACACGGAAAAACTGTGCAACAATATCAGTTGTGAATAAGAGATGATCGAAAAGTGCTTACGAAGGCATAACACTCGCAGCATAAAATCACTTCAAAAATTCATACTCTGTGTGTGCATTTCCAATATAACACCTTAATGACATGGAAAACAAAAGAGTTACTGTGAACTACAACCAATGCAAATTCAGTCGAATCTTTAAAATCCTATCTAGGACAACCACCCCCGAAGAGTAGTGAACGAACATCTTCGGCACAAACCATCTGTACCCTGTCCAGGTTGTGCGACAAGCACCATAAGAGCGTATACTCTTGAACCTGCACGAATTATAAAAAAAAACTAAAATTACTTTCATTTGCTGGATTCAGTAGGATCCACACTTAAACTTAACCCATTTAGGATGTCGCCAATTCATCCAAAATTGCCAAGAAAATTCACCAAATTTGATCGTCTCCGACGAATCACATTTTCGCATTGATGGGTACGGAAATATCCAGAATTGTTGTACCTGTGGACCGGAAACAACCACACAAGATTCAAAAAAGCCAATGAATGTCAAAAATCAGTGCATAGTGCGTATTACGGATTGATGTCATCAACTGCTCATATTTTTTCGAAGGTTGGAGAGGCAGTTACAGTGAATGGAGAGCAGTATAGCCACCAGTTGACCGACAATTTATTTCAGGATTGAATGAGCCGTCAGCCAGCAGAAATTGTAGTCACATGAGCGGTGTTATGCTCATATGTATCATTATTGCCTTGTCAACAGCCAATTAAGATGAACAGCGATTACACGAGAAATGTGCGATAAATCTAACGACAACTTCTATACCACCTGTCGGCTCATCACATATACAGCAATTAGGATTTAAAAATAAAGACCAGTCGCGTTATATACACTTCTATCACTGCATAGATTCACACCCTTCATCATCCTCATTAAAGGAATCTTAGCGTCGCTCCAAAACAAAGAAAAGATAACAAATCCTCCTGAGCCGCTATAAACCGCGAAATGTTGTTGCCTCTTACACTAGCATCATCAGGATAAGCAAGGAAAGTGTTATCCAAGTTAAGGAGCCAAGTCATTTTAAGTGTGAACCTTAAATGATCCCTTCACGTTGTCCTTCCCAGCAATTAAGCTACAACAAGAACATAATCTAAGTACAGAAGACAAAAAACAAACTTTATGTCCATCCCTACCTCCGTAACAACAAGCATAACCAAGGACCATTGCGCTTAAGCTCGGGAATAAATAACTCCAACCCAACTCAGTCGGCCATCAAGTGTGCCCCGTGTTACGTCAACTTTAATGGACAGCAAACAAAGTCATAAAAATTATGCAAAACATATTTCCAAAGGGACGAAAGACAAGAGGAACAACAAAATAATAAAAACGTTCCCTTAATCTTGATGTACAAGATGTCAACACGACACAAACAACGGCGATTGCGGCTAAATTTAAGGGCTAATGCGCTAACAATTCCCGTCCACTTTCAACTATACCATATTTCTTGTTTGTTTCTTCCTTTTCTTGTTTAACTTTTTCTCGAACTTGCCTTATCCAGGTCTTTATACCACGAATGCTTGCGGATATATGTATATGAATGAATGCTGATGCGGTGGCGCTAAGGATTGAATAAAAATGAGGCACAATCCACCCACAGGCACTAGGATTCAAGGTAACCAAACCTTCCCCCCCAAAAAAAAACAAAATCCCAAACAGGAAAAAAAAAACAGAGAAAAAGGTCTAAAGGCATGCGAGAATTAGAACCACAGAAGCCACTGCCTCGGCGATGATCCACTGGAGGGCGGGGGGTAATTTGAGTAAGTAGCAACCGCAGGCACAACCTCATCCCAGACTCGCCGCATAGAGGGTAGCAACCTGCCGCCCTGCACATGGAATAATATTTTCAACATTTATTTGCTGTGTAAACATAGGTTTTACATCACCGCAGGCAGAGTGGATGATGGCAACGCGCTGGGTTGCTTTGTTTTTTAGCACTAATTGTAGGGAACGAGATTAGTTAGTTGAGCCCGCACACATACACGTGCGCTTCGCGGTATTGTGCCGGGAGGCGGTAAGATATGGATTTAATCAAGTAATTAAGACCGGAAGCATGGAAATTCCTTGATGGCGACGTAATTGAATTTAATGTGTTTGTCTTATAATATCCAGGGGCTCTACTTTAAAATGAAATAATACGTGAATACGAAACCTGTAGAAACAAAACTTAGAATGCGGTTGGAAAATGTGGAAGGCGGGTATAACCCACGCACTATCTCTTAGGTTTGTAGATAAAGGTTATTAGGGCCGGGGCTGTAGTAACCATGTTCTCAATATAGTTTAAGTATTTTTGGCGATCGATTAACTAACTATAAACTTTACCTCTATATCCTCACAATCCGGTCAATTGTTGACTAAACTTTTAATTCAGAATAACCAAAGGTTCTTTATTCGTTTTATGTCATACAGTAGCGCGGGTATAATGAGGATCTGACTTATAAGTTATTAATCTTATTTAAGCCACGTGAAGTTATTTCCGATACGAAAACCAAAGTTTTAAATCTGTTTCGGCACGTGCAGTGTCGCTGCAAAGAACCAGCAGCATTGAGACGAAGCCTTTTCAATTGAGGGGAATCTCCTTATTTTTTTCTTTTTTCAAAAGTAAGGTAAAGAGAAAAGAAAGTTTGAAGGCTTTACTTGCTAAGACTGGTAATACGAGTTAAAGCCGAGAGAGTTGAAGTCGAACGTGGTTTTTTCACTGCTGCTTCAACGGTTTTTTGATTCGTATCGTGAATGTCCATGAAAGGATAACCATTCTAAGCGGGAAAAATCATGAGTTAGCCCGACCCTGCATCAACATACTCGGCAAAGGCAAATATCCAAGGTTCGAAGGTTCTGCCCTGCATTTGGTGGGATCTGTAGAGAATGCGTACATAGTTTATTGTTTTCACTATCGTCTAAAGTTGATGTGTGGAAGTCAAGTATTGACAGTGCTCGAGCGCCAGTTTAAACAGTCGTCAGAATCAACCTGGGAACCCTAAAATGGGCTATCCTGCCCCTCCCGCTTTATCCCATGCTGATTCCATGGATTACACATGACACACAGTCGATTCATTGATCGCCTCGTAGGACATGCGGTTTTTCCATCACGGAATTTCTATGCAGCCACAAAGATGGGCAAAAATTGCAGCCAGAAAGATTTCCTTTATGGCTTACTTTAAACAAAGCTTAAATTTTCACAAAGAGTGTCTAAAACTCATTTAAGATCCTAGGTAAGTTGAAGTGGCTACACGACTATGAGCGCAAGGGTTCAATTAGTGTCTAGGCGCCGTTGTAGTCCCACGAAGCTCATAAAACCTAGAGGATGTGAAGGAGGATGTTCATTTAAGTCTCACCTGTGGAGTTAAGAAAACTGGTTCAGAGACGGACACGCTATGGAAAAAGGAAATGGAAAAAGGTCTATTTTGAAATTTAAAGAAAAATATCGAAAGTCTTAGATTGTTCCCGAAATTTAGTGTATATTATAAAACAAGCTATATCAATGAATACGGACTTTGTCATAAGCGTCTTTCAACTGATAGCTTCTTTAAAATTTTTTGTCGAAATATGGTACCAAACAAAAACAGGATATCGCATTGCAATTACTGACTGAACTTGTTATTACATTTAACCAAAGCAGGTTTTTTGATTGCACACAAAAACAAATTAAAGCTAGAAACTTAAATGTTCTTGTCCTTTCTATTAAATTTAGAAAGCGTTCACTACTATATGTAAATGAAAAGTAAATTGGAATTATAAGCAGAATGGGTCTCAACCTGGGTCCTATTCTCTTCATAATACTACACGTGAACCTTTAAAAACAGTACTGCCTCTGCTTATCCGAATAACGATGCAATCACTGCAAAGGATACAACTCTAACCTCGGCTCTAAAAATACTGCCAAAAGAATGTAACACTGTCTCGAAATGACTCATAATAAATGCAACTAAAACCTATGTGACACACAGACGCATACCATTACAACGGTAAGATGATATGATTTTACGAGTATGCCACGGAAACGAAAGCTATCCATTATCGCCAAACGAACCTATAGAAATTGTCAAGTAGCTCGCGAAACTCATCGAAAACCTTTTTTTACTTCGCTTCCGACCCAAGAGCTCATTCTTTACCTCTATTTTGGAAATTCTGAAAAAAGGATACTACTTGCTATTAGAATCGTGAATTGTATATTGGATTCTAACCTGGGGAGACGCAGCGCGTCACCTTACCATATTAGCTGTTAGATTCCAATGCACTTTTCCAGATAACATTTATAATAAGCTGCATGAAAAAGGGATTTGTTCAACATATACGCCCCAATCAAACAACCCGAAGAGAGCCCATGGAAAGTTAGAAATTCCAAAACTTGACTTGAGTTCCACAGCCTTTATAAGTAAGCTAGATGCGGTGGAAAGTCTCTTCTCGATTAAGTCTCATGCAACCAGGGTTGACTTTGTTCATCCTGCTTTTGTTAAAATTATTCTGTCTCTTTTACTGCTGTATATTTTGCACATTATAAGCGAGGTATTGACCACCGGAAGCTTTCCCCAGAAAAAGGCAAAAATTATCCCAATACCCGAAAATTCAACACGCGAAGAACTTAGACTCATTTCCATTTTGCTTTTTTTGTGAAGGTATAATCCAAAAGCAACTTAATATACACCCTAACTCGAGTAACCATATATCTAACTCAATTTCAATTTGGCTTTCGACCGAACCACAGCTGCTTAACAGCTCTAATGAAAATAATTAATGACATTATGTCAAAGCTAGCTCGTGATGCAGATACATTTTTGATCTTCTTGGACTTTTCTAAATCTTTTTATATGGTCATTCACTCAATACTAGCTAGTACGAGTAAATTACTTTATAACTTTAGTTTATCAATATCGGCCGTAAATCTTATTTTCTCTTGTCTACGTATGCAAGCTGTGTGTGTAACAATACTTTATCGAAATTTCTACTTGTACTTAAAGGTGTGCCCCAAGGTTCCATTTTAGGATCTCTTTTATTCAATAAGTATATTAATGAAATTCCAAATATATAATTCGTGCAGGGACGGGTTAAGAATATCCCTGAAGCGACACCTCTCGCTTGTCGTAAAATGCGACTAAAACAAAGGTAAACAAAAATCACATCTAGGCAATTTAGAAAACACCAAAGTGAGCCTAGGGACACATATACCACCATTAAACTGCCCCACAAGTGTACATGCAACTCAGTGGGTTGACACGACTGGAGATCACCGGTGTTGTAAGAGTAAGATCAAACAAAAAAAAATCTGGAGCATGCCCGTGTCACAACAAAAAAAAAAAAAAAAGGCAGGCCGAAAAACAATTGGTGCAAACAAATGCAAAAACACCAGCATTTGATTGGCCTCAGAAATGAAGTAATCCCAAACCGGGAAGCCTGCCGCTACTTTCTGAGGTCAAACCGGCGGACCCCACAAGCGGACCAGTAGGAATGCAGTTAAGTGCGTAGGTTATGGTCCTACACTTCTGACCATAACGACGCCGGAAAAAGGAAAAGAAGAATGAAATTCCAAATATAGTAAAGAACTCATCGATTCACATCTACGCCGACGATGTGCCAATATATCAAAGCTGTCCACTGGGTCTTATTGATAACTGCGTCCATAACATCAAGTATAATCTGGCACAAATATATGACTGATGACTAAAAAACGACCTGAAATTGAATCCGGGTAAATGCAAATGCTTGGTTATTTCCAAAAATACTTTGACCCTTGATTATTTACCCTCAGTAATGTTAAACAACTCACCTCTAAATAACGTGGTAACGTTTTTCAAAATGTTCGTAAACTGCCTACAGTTTTAGAAAACTCAAAGTTGAATTCAATAGCATTACTAGGTATGTACATACATATATCGTCTTAGAAGGTATCACAACTGTCAAAAAACCTCTTCAACATGTCTCTCGAAATCTATCTAAAATTCAGAGAACTATCCATTTTGTTTAAAATACTGCGACTTGGTGTGCCACGTTACCTTCACGACAAACTCCGACTTGTTTAATTCTACTAGGTTCTGTTGCTTGACATCTGAGAACCTCCGATTGAAGACTCCAGGATAAATTACCCGCCTCCACACCACAAATCCACCTTTGTGGGATATGAGAAATCGGATTGGAATATCAAAGAAAAAACCAATTTGCTGCTACCCTTATTGGAATTTGTCATTCTAAATCGTTCGATTAATATATATAATTGAAAATACCCTGGGAAAGTACCTTATATATAAAAATAGTACATTCGACATGGATTCTAACCAAACAAATTCTACTTATTCCTCATTACCATTAAGCGCAAGTCCGATACGCAAGTCAGTCGAAACGGGGAATGAGATTTAATCTTAAGAGGAGCATGACATTTTTTTCATTTTGTCTTACGTAATGAGCTCCAGTCAAATTTAAGCCTTATCTTTTGGTTTCGAGCTTATTATTCGATATTCATAGCTCATCATATAAAGGACCAATAAACCTACAATACATAGATAATAAGAATAAAACTTGTTTTATAGACTATGTCCTCATGCATGCCCAATCTCTAAAAAGCATTGATACACCAACTTTTGAGTTGAAACAATGTTTGGGGAAAAAAGCTTAAACTTGTCCGCGATAGTGAGATATTTCATCACTTATTTCTCTATCGCGTGGTGTAAAAAAGCGGAATTTTATTTTTTTTTCTATGAGACTGAATTCCCGCTGCAAACTTGAGATGCTAGATATAGAAAGAGAGTATTTCCAGCCAAGCTATATGTCATTTACAAATGTACCCACTTTACTTTTGGAACTGGCATTAAAGGTTTGACTATAGACTAACTGACGAGTAAGCAGCACTTCACTAGTAAGCAATTAGTAAAAAACAAAAATGTCTAAAGTGGAACACAGAACCATCAGAGGCAACGAAATCGGCAATCTAGTTTCTAGAAATGGCTTGAAATCTTCTTTAATACAATTTTAAGCCACCACATTTAAAATAAGTCTATATAAATTAACGCAAATCGTCTTCCATTGTGTGTACGAGCAGACGTTTTAACTCTGGACATGGCTTCTGATCTATTGGATCCAACTGAGGTTAGGCGTTCAAATTTTTAATTTAGAGATTAAGATCTATTTGATCTATGTGGTTGGTCTCCACAGATAGGGTAGAATCATGATATGAAAAATTCATAGACAGTTAGATGCTAAGAAGCTCTGTCAACGCCCTTCCCCCATTTTTTTCTCGGTCCCATAGTCAATGTCCTTTATGTACGAGTAGTTTGGCTTGAAGAATAAGCTCTGGGCTTCGTGAGGGAGTATATTTGTTTGAGGAAAAAATATTAAGACATTTTCTGTCATTTTTTGGTTAAATGTTTTTTCGTTCTTTTTTATTTGAAGTGAATTTTATTTTGATGTGATTGATTTTTGATGCGAATTTCTTTTGATAAAGGAAGTTTTGCATAACGGGCAACCAGTTGGTTTTAAGATGACACGCGTGTCAAAACTGGTGTCTGAATTAGGAATGAGGCAGAAATTTATTAGTACAGTGCTTATCTGGTCGACTTTGAAAAGGACTGAAGACTGACTGAGGCCTGTTAGCCTTGGTGAAATCTCGGTCATGCTAAGTGGGCAAGTTAACGAAGCCCACTCGCTAAAATACGCAATCAGGATGGGCAGGCCAATAGAATATATGGGCAGCCCATTAGATTAGAAGAAAAAAAATTTCTAAGTTTTTCAAAAACAAAATCCTATAACGTCGAATTTTATAACCATCACTTTACTGTTTTTTAGTGCCCTATTCTTAACAGCTCGCACATGATTTATGCCATGTGTCAAAGTCGGCCATATTCAGCTATTAATTCTATTTTACTGAGGAAAGACAAACCCCCGAACAAAGCTCATTAATTATTAAATTTTATTATCAAAATTCGTGCTCTTTGAACATGTTTTTCGAACATTTCGATTATTTTACAGTTGTCATTATCGACCTACAGAGCTAGCATTTCAAGTCATAGTGTAGTGACCAAATTTCGCACCAATTTCACGCAAAAAGACAAAGCCGACTATCCGTATGTGTAGAGCGTGTACAAAGGAAAATATTGCTCTATCCGCCAGTGTTAATGAAGGCTGTAATTTAACATTCATCGCCGTCCGTAGCAATTAGTATTGTGTGACTCGACTAAGTGGAAAAGTTGGCACTGAATATTTATTTCGCGGCTTCTCTCCTCAACGGGGTACTGGCAAAAATCCCTGTAGTATACTTGCCTCCTCTCTGTGAGTGTCCACCACTGGCATGTCACAAATACTTCCTCGTTGACCTATCAGATGTACCCAATCTCAGCTCGGCCAACATAACCAGTTTTCTCAACTCCAGTGACTGGATTTAAATGAACAGGTTTCACGAGCTTTATGGCATCAAAACGGCGGCTAAACGCTAATTGTACCCTGAAGCGCATAGTCGGGTAGCCACCTCAACCTACCTACCTAGTCCAAAACCTAACAAAATACAACTTGTGCAAGAACTGACGTCGAACGATCTGCCATAGCCTCGTATTTTTGATGAGTGGACCGTAGAAAAGCTGGAGGAAAATCCGAGCTGTATTTGGTACGGTGTGCAACCTCAGGCTATACAAAAGCTGTCAATACACCCGGCAAAATGCATTGTCTGCTTCGGTTTATAAATATTCGTCTAGTGGAATATTTGCTTCCTATTTTTTCAAAGATTATTGTGCAAAGAACTGGTACCCTCAATGGTGCCCGCAGTGGATCAAGTTTTTTTTTTTTCCAAAATTCACAAACTCAACCTGGTCGACATGTGTATGCTATATGTCACACAGAAAATGGACCAATTGAAATGTAAATTAATTCGGTGAGCAATTTATTTCTCCTCGATACGTCGGTGTCGAGCCTTGGAAGGCAACAATTCACGTATAAATAGTGAGATTCCAGCCAATACTCGAAAAAGTGGTTCAAAAATAAACAAAAACCAAAGGCTTCAAAAATCGTTTTTTTTTTTTATGAAAACAGTCTATTGGGGTTAAATCGCATGAAGCCCATTGAAGTTTCCATTTCGAGAAGACCCTCAGAACTATTTTCATGCAATAGAACTACATCTGTCACCGTTCTGACGAAGATGAACGTTGTTTACAGCACCGATTTCTTCTTCTTTTCCTTTTTCCGGCGTTGTTATGGTCAGTTATGGTTCACAATCCATTCAGCAAAGGTGCCTTTGGCAAAACATGGGGCCTATCGCCGAAAAAGGTCCTTTGGATCTACACGGTAATGATAAGATCGATCATCTCATATGCATTGGTTGTTTGGTGAAACAGGCTAATATGCCAACACCGTGTGGCTTCTCTCACCTAACTCCAAAGAGCGGTCTGTCTCAGCTGCAAGGGGGCTGTCCCCAGCACACCGGGAGCTGTCCCCAGCACACCGGGAGCTGCTCCAGATGCTATAATGAATCTTCCACCCCTTAACATATACATATATCAGGGGGTGGGCAGTGACAGCCATGAGAAATGGTCTTTGGTACAACTCGCATTGGAGTGAAAGTGTACTTGCGCGGGAAATATCCTATGACCCCTGTTTCATGGATATGCCTCATGGATATGCCTCCTGACGCGTGCCATCCTATTGCGCTGTAATTTCACAGTCACATTTACATAGCGTCGGGACTGGCTTTGGCCATACACTGAACCTGGAATGGAATGTCTTCGGAATGGAATGGCTCCAGGATCCGGCGCTGGAGTTTTCTTTGAGCGCTCAAACATTCGATTGCATTTCTCGTTAGGAAAATATGCGTCTGGAGGTTGAAATGAGAATTGATGAACTCTCTAGAAGGGGCTCAGAGGAGAGTTTCTCAGGACCTGAACCCGCCTTAGGTCCACCTGTTTCCACGGTCAAATCTCACATCAACGACTGGGTCTTTAATGCACACAGCCGTATATGGAGCGAATATCCAGGATGCAGGATGACTAAGGGCGTACGCCCTGATGTCTGCAAGAAGTCCGCAACATTTTTCTTATCCTTAAGAAAAAGCACTCTTGGAGCCGACGTGGTGGGTGCCGAATTTCTTAGCTCTACATCACTGAAGCTACTCCTCACATTTCTCTGGACAACGGGGAAAATACAATAAAGACAAGGTGTCTGTCTGGTAGTACAATGGACCAGTATTTGTGTCTGAACGCTCCAACAGATAGTACGAGTAGAAGCCTCCAACAGATAGTAGAGGAGAAGCCTCCAACAAAAAAAAAATCCATTCAACTAAAGTACGACGTTAATCTGCTTACTTCAATTCTTATTCAAGTTGGACCTTGGCCCATATTCTGTGATCGTCTCAATATATGCCTTGGTTTTCAGTCTGAGACGTGAGGTGATATCTTAAACTGATCTCGCCAGATGGACACGGATGAGATTCCTCATCTAAGAAGTTTGTTCTTTGTCCAAAACGCTAAAGCCGTGCAAGAAGAAGATTGATGATGACCAACAGCAGAATAAAGTTTACGAAACGTCTATGCGATATTATCACTTTTTCAATACGTTGTGCTACTGCGTGTCGATCTATGTTAGGCAACCTTCTATTGTTGTGAGTTAATAATTCATCAATGGCTTGACACCTCTTGTTGCAGAGATGTGCACCTTAGCGGATAATCCTTTATTTTTGTGATCAACCATTCCCCGCACCCACTCGGCTTATTTATTTTAGACGCCTTTGCCATCCGCTATAAATGTTAGACCCAACTAGTGCTGCGTTGTACCACCTGATAGACATGAGTTAGAAGAAACACCACGAATTAAGAGTTAGATGACTTAGCTGTTGCAGGATTCCAACACGTTTTCGTAAGCGTCACAAGATACTAAGCCGATTACAAAGGGGTATCCAAAAGCTTGTTCGATTTTGCCTAAAATACTTTTCACCGTGCATAGCTACGTAGGGTTTCAAGGAGACTGTTTTCATTAAAATAAAGGATTATACAAAATCCAAAATACATGTCTTTGTTCTCTTTATAGGAAAGTGCTTCCTAGAACACAAACATCTTGAATATACCTCATTCTGGACGTAATCCTTTTAGAAAATGTTCTTCCAAAATCAATTTGAAGAATCTCGTAAAAGCGTACTCATATCTATTAAAATCTATTCAAAGCGACATTGACCCCTTAGCATAGAACAGACCGGAACTTCCTAAACAAGTTCTGGCTGAAGCCCTCATCTTTTAATTTTCCCTACTGCTTCCCATTAAGACTAATTGAATTTGAATCTCAATTCATTCGAAGTAAGCAATTAATTAGCATCGAATTGGAGGCTTGCCCACAGTTGCAGTCGAAATCGCTTTATTCATCACTTATCTCCTTAACCTGAAAAGCTGTCCCCAATTCCTTATTTTGTTGTTGTTCATCCTACGTTGCATTATTTGCCAACCGACCTGGCTTGATATTGATTTTCATTTCACCCATAGTCTAATGCGTCCTCCAACTCTACCGACGGTCATCATTGTACCCTCCTTCAACTTGTGTGTTTTCCTTCTTCTCCCTCTCTCTCTTTCTATGTTTTCTTTTTAAGGAGCAAGGACAACAGACCTTGTTTTCTTTCGTCCTTTTATTGTGGGTTTACTCTTTTTTGGGGCATGGAAGGAGGGATGAACCAGCAGCCCACAAAATACGGGTCATTCCACTTGATTAGGATTCATCACTTGTATCCTGAAGTTCAACTCGACTGCAATGTTTTTTTAAAGAAGGTCCTCGTACTAGTCGTCCTTTTTATCTTTATGTTTTGTCCTTATTTTGGGTGAACCGGTTATCCGCATTCAGTAGTGTCTCTGTATATTTTTTTCCCTCCAGGCTGTGTGTATTTTTCCTGTTGATTAATTTTATGCGTAATAGGTTTTAAGGACGAGGGTGTGTGTCCTTTGCGTCTGCTTGTGTGGACGGGTGTGTTGTGTTAAATTGAGCGAACAGATTCGAGGTGAATATTTGCGGAAACAAGCAATGTATACGAGCTTATCCTGCCGCATGATCATAACCTTGAATGCCACAAAAAAAAAAAAAGGAAAAACGGAAAACGATGAAGAATGGAAGAGGGTGGACACCGATAAATCATGGACGACAAACGATGCATTCCAATGAGCAGATTGAATTTACTAGGAGGGAGGTTTTATGAGTTCAGCGGGTGGAGATCGACTCTTCCTTGGGGGCTGATACGAACAGGATATGGGATTTAATGCTACTTTCCCAAGAAAATTTCTTAAGGCTGTCGTAGATTCTTCTGACCTTGGTCCGATGTTGTTTGGTAAATTTTGATTTACTAACAAAAAGGTTCCTCGAATGATAAATCAATGTTTCAGTGGAAGAGGAGCACAAAAGGGCTGTTAAAAACATTTGTGCATACTAAAGCAAAGTCGTCCTTAGAAGAGAAGTAATATCTAAGAAAGACTGTAAGTATAGGGCGTATCGCCCTAAGTCTTTTAGTTCTTTTGAACCTTTTCATCTAGAGCTCACACCATTCTGCTCCTACCGACGTTTTCCTCAAATCAAAGCTGAATTAAGGAGAAAAGTAAATAAGAAAAAAATATTCGTAAAGCCCCCTTGAACTCCGAGTACCCGACAAGCAAAACTAAGGCAAAGTAGATGTAAATCACATCATCGAATCATGTTTTCTTTGCTGACAGAAACAACAAACTTGGTGCTCTCTTCGCTGGAGTGCCTGCCCCGGAGCTGGAGCGGGCGTTAAAAGAAGTATTCTGCATCCTTTGAAGACCAACCTACTACCCGGGCCTCTTTGTGCCTAAGGCAAAAAACTCGCTGAACCTTCTCTTGCAAACATCCCTTATGAGCTTGCAAATATCTTTGATTTCACATTTCGCACTCATCACCCCTCGATTCCGTCTGCGAAACGAAGTATCTCAACAGCCCGCTGTGCGGCATCGTTAAGTCGACGAGTGCTTTTTCGTTACGCGGTTAACATAATGTTTACACTCTGCAAATTGCCTAGCGTGTCAACATAAAATTTAGCGGTTCATTCGCGAGCGCTCACATACATAGCCATAGATGAACGATGGAATAGACTAGCAAGGCAGTGGAGAACGTGGATGTACATAAGTTTAAGACGCCTGCTGTCCCGGAAGGGAAGGGGATACGAGTAGTGTTGCTTGCCTCTAGGATTGGATTTTAATGTATGCTTTCCTGCTTGCCACACACATGAAGCTCGTTTCCCCCGCTTTGGCTTTTGGCTAGAGTCGTTATAATGATTGCAGCAGAGAAGGAACCTTTTACGAAACAACACGAAAGGACGAAACACAAAAAAAAAAAACAAAAAAAACAAAACAAAGAACAAGAAATTCGAGGGAAAAACAGCCACACACGTTTACGTTTGCGCTACGCCCCCGCAAGACATGCAAGAATGAGTGCTGAGTGTAAAGTAAGTCCTCTACTCCTTAGACAGGCATGACAGAGGTCGAGCAAACGTGCGACATGGAGTAAATGTGACGAGGGTTAGTTACAGGAGCGCCGAACCTTTTTCTGTCCCTCCCTTGTTTTTCACACTTCTCTACACTCGTTTGCTACTTTGCCACCTCATTCCGACCGCTTCGTCCTCGCTCGTTGAAGAATTGTGTTGCAAAGTGTTGATGTAGGCACTCGTGTGATCGACGACGGCATTCGTGATGATGTACAGAGGTGCTTTCTGACAGATGTGTTTTTTATTTCTTTTTATTTTTGAAAAAAAAAAAAAACAAGAAAAGGGCAAAGTGGCATTTCGGGTGAGGGTTCTTTGAAACTTTGCTGGAGAAATCAAAATGTTTTCTCAGTAAGCGATGAACATTTGCTTCCTTTTTTCGACTTTCGACTCCCGTTCCGGCTTGCCTGTCCTTTTTCCGTCACGCGACAGGCACATGCTTCCCTTTGACGAGATCAAAGGCGAAGGAAAATTTTGAGTAGATTTCCTCTTCTGTTGGCACACACATATGTATATGTTTTTCGCCTTCTACAATTCACACTTTAAATGAGCAGCTATCCTGGTAAGGAGAGATTCTATATAGGCACTTGACTGGCCTTAGTGGAAGTAAAGGAAGTTGGTTGCATTAAAGAACCAACATTAAAGGGCATTACATGGTGACGACTTGATGAGCTTTTGTAAAATTCTCTGAGAATGGGTTGAACATGCCACGATGTATGTAGTTTTGTAATGGGATAAGAATTACTGACAGAGACAGAAATATTAGGTCCTTGAGTTCCATTCCATTCCATTGAGCCTTGTCCGTCGCTGGTTTCTTATTTATACTTTTTCCTTTTTATCCGACTAACTTGGGATGGAAAGACTCATTTATAATTGTGAAGTCGATGTCGGTTTCCATCCTCGATTCATACCCCTAAGCATTAAAGAAAAATGCAATTTGTCATTAGGCGTTTCAGCATTAACCTTTAGGGGTGGGTCTTCCTAACACATACCTATGTATGTCATTATATATCTTTGGAGTGGCCGAAAAACCGATTTTGAAATGAAATCGATATAAATTGATCGTTAAATTGAACTTTTACGTTTTTGTTATTAATTTTTGAAGATTATATTGGTCTAATGAGCCCTGCAGTTGTTGATGATCACTTGCCTTCTTTCTGCTTGGGTTTCATGCGGTAAGTTATCGCGCTAATGTCTCCCTTTGAGAGATTCTAAAATGTATGGCTTGTTCTGGTAGACCTATAACGTCATAAGCCCTAAACTAAAAAAGTTAGGCAGTAAGATCGGGCGATCTTCTCAACACATTGGGAAAGGCATGCTTCAATCTTCGACTATTGTCCCGCGAGCTGTGTGTGCCATTGCATCGCCATGTTGAAATCACATGCCTACATTCCAAAACTCGTTGATCATGATTCTATATCTCTGTCATGGGCATAGTATCATGGAAGGAATCAAAGGATCACCTATGACTTAAATGGAGCGGCACGCCATTTCTCTGTGATTTTGAGAGGATTTAAAATGTCTTAGTGAGCGATGCTTGCTCCAAATTTGGTTTGTTTACGTACCCCTTTATGAGGCAATGGGCCTCGTTACTCAAAAATAATTTCGACTGAAAATTGTTAACCTAGTTTAGACGCGATTGACGGCTTGCGGGCGGTCACCAGGAAACTGTTTGTACTTTCAGAATGAACACCTGCATATTTTTCGCCACTTTGTTTCTCGACGGGTGGAGTACTGCGAGACCTTCCGGTGGCTCTTCTATCGCGTGCTATTTCAACTTGAGTGTTCCTTCGGTTGACGTCAAAATCCACGTTCCGCTAAAATCACTCATATCGACTGGTTTCCGACATGTGTTTACTTCCCAAATGCGAAAACAAAACTGACGGCTGCCGACGTTGCATTCGATGCTTTCAGAAAAATGTTGGCTATCTTCCCTAGCTTCTGAATATACCATTTAATGGGACAGACCTCACTATTTTGGTGAAGCCAAAGGCATTAATAATGAAGGCAGAATCCATTCACACGATCGCTTCTTATTTTATATAGTTTTCTTCTATCAGAGTGTTAAATAGCTAAATCGAGCTCTCGGTTACCTGGATGAGACTCCAGAAGACTCTGAAAATAAGCTTCCACGACGGCTATTATCCTTTCGTTTGATAAAAGTCGTTCGGCAGAAGTCTGAGGAAGTTATGTACGAGGGTAGTCCGACAAGTACCTAGCCTACAAAAGAAAAACAAACATTTTGGAGAAAGGGCGATTTATTTTTCAATATAGTCCCCCTTTTGGCTCGAAACACTTTACCCAGCGATGCTCCAACTTCTTTAACCCGTCTGAAAAATACGTTTTCTCGAGGTCTGCAAAGTAGGCCTCCGTGGCGGCGATGACCTCCTCATTCGACTGAAATTTCTGCCCGGCGAGTGACTTTTTCAAGTTTGGAAACGAAAAGAAGTCGCACGGGGCCAAATCTGGTGAATACGGTGGTTGGGGTAGCAGTTCGTAGCCCAATTCGTGCGTCATCATGGTGGAAGAGCACTTTTTTCTTCGCCAAGTGGGGCCGTTTTTTCTTCAATTCGGCGTCGAATCGGCCCAATAATTTGGCATAGTACAGCCCTGTGACCGTTTTGCCCTTCTCCAGGTAGTCCATGTGGATCACACCCTGTAAATCCCAGAAAACGGTGGCCATCAACTGTCCGGCCGATGTGACAGTCTTCGCCTTCTTCGGAGCACGTTCGCCGGGTGAAGTCCACTGTTTCGACTGTTCCTTGGTCTCTGGTGTGTACCAATGGATCCATGTTTCGTCGACGGTCACGAAACGACGCTGAAACTCCTTCGGATTGCGCTTAAACAGTGTCAAACACTGCTCTGTGTCTTATGATTGCGCTTGTTTTCCGGAATGAGAAAACGCGGCACCCATCGTGCCGACAGCTTTCTCATACCCAACATTTCATGCGGGATATGATCCATGCGATCTTTTGAAATGCCTACTGTCTCAGCTATCTCGCGCACCTTCAATCGGTGGTCTGCCAATACGAGATCGTGGATTTTTGTCACGTTATCATCCGTGGTAGCTGTTTTCGGGGCACCTGGACGTGGCTCATCAAAAACCGACGTGCGACCACGTTGAAACTCGTTAAACCAATTTTTGATGGTCGCCATCGAAGGAGAAGAGTCACCGTACACAGCACCCAAATGCTCTTTGATTTCGCTGCGCGATTTCCCTTCCAAAAACAAGAATCGAATCACCGACCGATATTGCTGTTTTTCCATTTTTCTAAAATCCGCGGACACTCCCGCTTCCACACGCGGTCAAAACAAAACTACGAGTCCGGCTGAAATTTGGACAGTAGCCGTCTACTAATGTACTATAATAGTAAGTTGCTCTTGCGATAGTCCTTATCGGACCACCCTCGTACAAACACACAGTCATCAGTGTCACCTCGAATGTTAACTCCATACTGCTGCATGACTGGTGTAGAAGTCTCTTATCACAAATCGGCCATTGTCAGGGGACACAGCGTCTTACAGGAATGGGAATTATTCTCAGCTATTTTGCACCATTAGTCGAAAAGCTTATAAGACCAGTTACACCTTTCCGCGACCTAGGTGCTGGAACTTAATGAATAATATCACAAAATATGCTTAGTGATGATGCTCATTTCTATTTTTCTGAACTGCGAGCACCCACTTCCGCAATAAGGAATTTAGCTACATATATTTGCTTAGTGATGTTGGTGCTACTGTTTCAGTGAATTTTCGCCTTAAATTGTTGCTTTTAACGATTATTGACGAAATTCATTTTTAGTATTTGAGAATAGCTACACATGCTATTCAACTGAAGAACATGTTACTTTACGATTTTTCGTAAAGTGCCTACGACCTTTTGTTTCGGGACTATACTAAAGGTGTTGCTATAAAGTATAGACCAATATTAGCTGTCACTCGCGAACTATAGCCGAAAGAAGTCGGACGATAATTTTTAGCTGAAGCCGAAGCAGATAATATTTTCCGATATTACCTTAGAATTTGTACTAGACATTAAAATCAGAATGTCACCTTCTTTCATGAGAATACAGCATTTTATAAGTGATTTAAAATTGCACCTCTTGTTGGATGACCCTATTCAAGGCTTTTTTTCTGCTTGGAATGAATTAAGGCATAGTCAATTAGAGTAAGAAATTTAGTAAGAAAAAAATTATTAATCCGGTCTTTTTGATAGGTTTTTGAAAAGTTATTACTTATCTGAGTTCCCAAACTGACTGATATTGCTTCTAACAAAATGTAAGGTAATCTCTTCCCATCCTTCCTTGTCTCGATACCACCTGTAAATAGTTTTCTAGCAAAACAATTTGGAATCTGTCTTTGAATTGAATTGAATTGCATAACTTTCAGTCTGCCTTTCATACAGGAAATTCTTAACAGAAAAAAATCCTGCACGTGCCTCCAATCCCTTTTTGAATATGCTCGCCCACCCATTCTCCTGCCAACTGCATATTAAAACAACCCTCACACTTTTTCGAAGTAAGTTCATGTCTTCCGCATCTCCACATGTGCTGGCATTACCAACCGCTAAACCAATACGCAACTCCCAAACAGACATTCAGTTACGCATGAAACTAAAATCACTGCCGCGTACCGAAAGCCACCATCATCATACTCGTAGTCGTCATCTCGTCATCTTCGGCTCCAGCTGCGGTAGAGGTAGGAGTAGCAGCATGAAGCCAAATCCCCTCAATGAGAGTAAACTGGAGCGTGACTTAACGCTCTATGTACACACATCCTCATCGTAGAGATTCATGAAAAACTTATTCCTGAAGATTTTTTTCAAAATATCTTCCTCTTGTATCTTCGCATTGGGGATTTTCCGACTTTTTCTTTATCTCATTTCGGTTTGTTTTCGCAACAGTTAACTGTTTAAAGAGCAATACCATCATCGACAGGATCTGAATGTCGTGTACGATACGATACATACGATTGACTGCACACATGGGCATAACATTTATCGGCATGAGAAAATCCCACGCTACCACTCCGGAAAACATCTTGACTCCATTGTGCAGGTTTGCGGTGGAGTAGAGATAGAGGAGTAGAGATACCGGTTTGTTGTTGTTGTTTTTTATCCTTCGTCGCACAATATTTTTCTTTCTTTCCATTTTAACTTTGCTTTGATTTTTATCTATATTTTCATATTAACGGACATTTTCCTTCTTTTTTTTCCATATCTTTCCACAGATACAGTAGCGCGAAAAGCAGGATATCTTCCGTAGGTTGCATTCCGACTATGAGAAATAGCGGCGGCGAGGAAGCCTTTAGCCATGTTTGCCATTACTACCATCAGTTAACTGACAAAAAGGATTTTTGTTTTCTCCATTCACCGTTCGTCTTTTCTTAGAAGAAAGTAATTTTCCTCGGGTATTATAAGAAAAGTGGATAGACAAACTTACAAGAAGTGGAAGGAGACGCGAGGACGAAATTATTATTTTTTATTTATTTTTCGAATTAATTTGCGTTTATAACTTCGCTTTGTCTTTGCCGGCAGTCATTCAAGGACGAAGACGAGCACGAAGACTCAAACAAGTATTTCTTAAAAAACAAAAAAAAAAAAAAAAACGGATACAACTCAATGAAAAGATAGATACATCCGTATACATCCACGCGTTCAACGGTTATGGCGAAAGCGATGCTTTATTGTTCTTTGTATTACTCTAGCTCCTGATGATAATCGGTTTTGAAAAATTCCTCCTTTGAGTTGTTTTCGACGCGTGCCGCGGAATAGAGACGAAATATTACAGGAAACGGGAAAAGAATTACCGTAAAGTGAAAACGGGCAAAAGGAAAAATAATTGAAAAGTGATTGAGGAAGAAAAGTGTTCGGAAAGGTTTTCACTTCAGTTCCTTTTTTCATTTGCGAAATTAGGGGCAAACTCAAGTGTCCGACAGGATGATGTACAGGATGTTGCTGAAGATGAAGACACTCGGATACCTGTTGGCGTTGATGATGTACTTCACAGGAAATGGTGAGTGTTTATATAAATTTCCCTTTATTACATTTTTGTTTTGCCATTCTCGGATTTAATTGCATAAAGTAAATTTAATCAATTTGGAGAAGAGTCAGCTCAGGTTGATCTATTGATTTACGAGTACTCTTTATACTATTGGTTTGGGGACTTAATGCCCCTTTTATTCAAAATGATTTTAATTTCAGTACATATTGCCCATTATTATCTGTGATATTCCATAAGTAGTATTTCATTGCTAGTGTTTCATAAAGGAAATTTAGCGGAGATCGAAAAAAATGATAGCCTGCAGCGGTCTTCTTTTTTTTTTTTCATTATGTTGGTATGTAAAGGGTTTTTCAATGGGGACTTGACAGCTTTGAATTTAATTTGTGTACGCACCCTTTCACTAATCATCGAACTGTCATTGTCAATTTATTCACTAAACTCAACATTTTCATCATGGTAAAGTACACGAACGAGCAACGTCTGCAAATTATAAAAATTTTCTACCGAAATTCGGAGTCGGTGACCGCAACTTTAAGAGCGTTAACTCCAATTTTCGGTCATAATCCTCGCCCTAGTAGACAGGCAATAACAAGCTTAGTGCAAAAATTTGAGTCTACATATTCGTTGTGTGATGTTGCCGTCTCAGTGAGACAACGGGTTGGTCGAAGTGTCCAAAATATCGCTGCTGTTCAGGCGTCCGTAGCAAACGATCCAAATCAGTCAATTCCATGGCGTTCTCAAGAATTGGGCATCGCTCATACCACATTATGGCGTATTTTGCGTAAGGATCTTGGTTTACACCCATACAAGATCAAGCTGACTCAAGAATTGAAGCCGATGGAAAATTTTAAGCGACGTATGTACGTTCTCCGATTGGACTCTGTAGAGGATGCGCCAAGATGATGAATTTCATCGCAAAATCATCTTCAGTGACGAAGCTCATTTTTGGCTCGATGGATTCGTCAATAAGCAAAATATGCGTTATTGGTCAGGTGAAAATCCACTTGTACTTCATGAATCACCACTTCATCCACAAAAAAAACCTGTTTGGTGCGGTTTGCATGCCGGCGGCATTATTGGGCCATATTTTTTCGTCGACGATAACGATCGTCACGTTACTGTGAATGGCCAGCGTTATCGCGCCATGATTACCGATTATTTTTGGCCCGAATTGGAAGATATGGACTTGGACGACATGTGGTTTCAACAGGATGGTACCACAAGCCACACAGCACACGTTACAATCGATTTATTGAAGAGTAAGTTTGATGAGCGTGTTATCTCAAGAAATGGGCCAGTCGATTGGCCGCCTCGTTCGTGCGATTTAACGCCTCTAGACTATTTTCTTTGGGGCTACGTTAAGTCATGGGTTTATGCCAACAAGCCGACGACGTTGGAAGAGCTCAGAGCCAACATTGAACGCGAAATAGCGGCCGTTTCGGCCGAAATGTGTGGCCGAGTCATCGAAAATTGGGTCCAACGAATCGATCACTGCAAACGTGCTCGCGGTGGCCATATGAACGAAGTCGAATTCCATTCATAAACGTTTTGATTGTACTTCAAGCCGATAATAAAGTTTTTGAAATATCTCAAATGGTTTGCGTTTTATTTAAAAAAAAAGTTGTCAATTCCTTTTTGGAAAACCCTATATATAGGCAAAGCAGTGAAACCCTCTTGAATAGCTCGACAATTGAAATAAATCTTTAAGAGGATCTTCCACTTTGCCTCATGGAAAAAAAAATTCAAGAACGATAGATCACAACAGCCATTGTGTAGAGAAGAAGAGAGGTCATCCAAACAAACAAGCCGTCGTGGACTTTTCCACTCGATAGTCTATATGAGCGAACACAACCGTGTAGGCAAACGTCACTCAATCCCCTAGAACACAAACATGTTTGCACTTAATACCTCACACACTGCCGCCCCACTACTGTTGCCCTATGTCCTAGATGGTTCTATTTCAAGGATAAATGCATGCAAATTCACGAAATGAAAGGACTTTCCAAGAAGAATGGGTAAAAAAGAAAAATGACAGCCAAGTAAAAACTTTATCCATTCGATAGTAATAAATCTCTGAAAAGGGTCAAGCTCTCCTCACTTAATCCCGTTCAGGATGAAAGTGCATAAAAGATTGCCGTCATCGTACCCAACCTCACTCACACTCTCGACCCCTCAGTTATGTGAACCTTATGTGTATAAATGTCCTTCAAACAGTTTTCGAGTGATATTAGGAGCTTATGTGTGTCCAAGTAAACGATATCTGTTTGTGGATCGCATTTCGTACGAAAGAAGTTATCCAGCACTCCGTATCGAAAGGACCTGTAGTGGACGGGATTAATCATTACCCGCAGGCGTTCGTCAACAACTGGGTACAACTTTTCCGCATGCATGGCTTTTACTGCTTGCATCCACGTAAAATTTACTTAATGGCTTTATTGTTATCCTTCCTGTAAACATGCATATCCCTACACAAGCTCATAAACCCACACACGGGCACACAGAGACTTTTAGACATAAATCGAAATGCACACATACCAAGGTTGTTTGCTTGCTTGCATATCCTTCCAAGTTCATCCGAAGATTTGCAATCTGTAGATGAGTTGACAGTAAATTTCTGTAGCCAGTAAGATTGATGGCAAAGAAGAAGAAAGTGAAGGAAAAGGATATTCGCAGGAGGAACTTTTTAATTTCGTAAATTATGCAAAACGCTGCGATTTGCATCAAGTAAGCATAACGCAAACATGCTTTAATACCCCATGCACCCGTCATGCACAACCAACTTTAGATAGTCAAGAAAACGACTTGACCAAAGGGCTTGAATGGGGATTACGGCGATAAAGAAAATGCAGACGAGTAAGGAGTGAAGAGAAGATTGCTGATGGCGATGACTACGATGCTGCTGCTGCTGCGGATGATGACGAATTAGAAATTACGGAGCGGTAAAGTGCTGATGACTTTGGCCAGCGCAACGTACGATGGAGCCCGGTTGTCCTGCCAAGGATATACACTCAAAATGAATTTCACATTTTAATTGAATCACCTTGTGATTTATATGCGCATAATAAACTTTTACAACGAAATGAAGACGACCAACGGAGGAACTCAACTTGATGAAGGAAGAAGTCAAACTTATATTCACTGCGTTTCATCCTTTTTGCGAGAGGAGATTTTATTTAGCTATGTGTTTGTGCGCGTTAGTCTGAGATCTTCTGGAGTGGGTTTCGTTTGCAGGGAGATGTTTCTGTCTTGAAAGTGCTTTTCTGGGTTCTACCTCATCATCTAGATCACAAAACGTGGAAATTTCTGAGCTCGATGGTGATTTTTCCCAACCTAAGAGCCTTCCCGTTTTGTCCTAAGATTATAGAAGTGGTTTTTAAGGAACGGATTTGTTGTGTTATAGATCGCAGTGAAATTTTCTGATTACGTAATAATGAGGAGGTTGTCAAAAACGGCTGGAAGGTTGCCACAAAAAAACCGTTTTATGGTTATGCTATATTAGAAATTCCTTTCAGCTGCTATTAAAGGCCTGAATTACAGAGTGAAATCGAGCGTCCACCATACGGCATTGGCGTGTTTCTTTTCATTGTTATGTTGGAACACGATTGGAAACCAGCTGTATATTATCAGCCAATTGGATTGTTTAGTTCGCTGTCAGCCACTGCAAGTTCATACGTTTCATGTGTCGACGGTTATTTACCTGCCTGCAAAATGGTTCAGAGAAATCGACCTAAACTTGGAATAAAGTACAGGAAGGTAGTAAAAAATGACATTGTCTTCGAAGGTTTAAACACAAGAGCAAGTCAGAATTTTTAAGTGGTATACGCAAGGTCAATGAGAACGCGGCATAGTACGATAGTGTTGAGGAAAACCCAGGAGTATGAAAATGAAACCAACCAAGATAGTATTTCGTATTGTTGTCCAGATTGTGCGAGGCGGAGAGGTTCACCCTAACATGCAGCGGTAATAAGTAAATGAGAATGTATGTCTCCATTCATTTTCGGTGGAGTTCCACAAGAGTCGGTACTAAGGCCTACACCATACAATAGATTTTACGACAGAAACTATTGTATAAATGAAAGCTATATATATTTATACTATGCAGTCCTAGAAATAAAGATGAATAGCAGCGCCATGAAGCATTGCACTGTCGAAAGGATTGGCTCACTCCATCGACTATGTGGAGTAAAGGTATGGGGTATGTTCCGAACGATGTCAGACAAAGCTATTACGGGCTTTCTCTGGATAAGTACAGGCTGTAGAAGAACAAGAAAAATTAAGAAATATTCTTCGTTGTATATAGACAATATGTAACGTCTCATCCCGCGATTTGAATGAGATCTATGATTTGAATATACACACGCCCACTGATGACCGGCTTTGTAGGATCGTAGGATCTCGTATTTCTAAAGTAAATTTTTATTATACTTAGGCCTTTTGGAATCTAGTTCAGAGTCTCGTTGAGAACCTTTCGTTAAGTCTCCTTACATGATTTTCTGTTCTGTTTCATCCCTTCAGTGTCCATATTTATATTGCCTCCTCCTATCTATAGCGCAGCCTTCCTGGCAGTCTTTTTCCCTCGTGCTTTTCGTCCACTGTCCATTCGTTCTAACTGACCTGCCCATCGTAATCTTCGCAACTTTATTACTTGGAATTTATATATATATTGATGCCTTTCATTCCTAAGAGAAGCATTAGACCACAAAAAAATTATTAAATCCCCTTCTATCCAACGCAAATTTTTAGGCTTCGTTGAATGTCATGTCGCAGGTCTTTGTCAAACTGCCTTCTCCAAGTATCTGCCGGACGCCCTCTTCGACAATTACGTTGAGGATTCCACTCGAAGGCCTGTCTTATAATGTCATTAGGAGGTTTTCTGAGCATGTATCCGATCAAGTTCCATTTTCGTTTAAGGATAGTTACGAATATTCCGATAAGCAAATGGTTTGTTAAAGACCATAGCCATATGTTGGCTTTCGTTTCTGACTTTTGTGCCGAGTGTGAGCGAGGATGTGTTCCATATTTTTCTTAGTTGTCACAACCTCCAGGTCCGGAAATGATACACCTAAGGTAGCAAAAGAACTGGGCGCCTTCCAAGGGAGTGTTGAAGATTGTTTGAGTTGATGCTCAAAGTTTTTGTTTTCCCGGTGTTCAGATTCACCAGATTCAGTCCAGATTTTGACGCAATTGTGGGCCAGAAAGCATATTTCATCTGCTGTAATCGATGTCATTCAGGAAAATGCTTGGGGCTAAATTAAGTTCTGGGGTCCGGTGTAGTTTTCTCTATTCGCCCGTGTCTCCGTCCTGTTTTCAATCGCAGATTCTCCTTGAGATCTTGTCCTCAAAGACTTGGTATCCTCAAATGCTGAAATCCATTTTTCTTCTCCTAAGGATTAGTCCCTTCATCGTGAAACAACACACGTTGCCCACATGCAGCCTTTAAATCCTTATTTCATCTTTGGCGGTCGATATGGTTTCTCCCAAAATTGACCGCGTACGAGGTACGAGGTGCGAGGCTTGGATCGATACAAGTCCGTCAGTGACATATATTTGGTTTTCTCTTTATTTACATCTAAAACTACTTCTTTGCTCACCATTATTAGACTTCTTACGTTCCCTCACTATTTTCTAGAATGTCCAGATCATCAGCCTAAGCTAGAGCGGGTGTGATTCCATTAAGGAATATTTCTCTTTGATTTTTTGAAGGGATCCCACTACGCACTAAATTAAAGAGAAGTGGTGACAAGACGTCTCCTTGTTTTAATCCTCCATATGTCTTCAATGTCCTCCGTTTTTCTTAAGGCATAACAGTATGAGTTTCATAAACCTTTTGGTATTTACAACCTTACGAAGAAATTATGCATTTTCGATCGGTTTATAGAGTCTTACGCCTCTTTTAAATCTACGAATAGTGGGTTAAGCGTTTTGGAACTCAGATTTGTTTCTTAAAAGCTATCGCACAGTAAAAATCTAGTCACCCTTCGAGCAGTGTCTCCTTTAGCCACACTATTGGACCCGTATTATTTCTTAGCCTATGATGTCTCCGTTTTTTTAAGATAACATTGGACAACATCTTAGAACAACCTGATAGTTAATGGTTACATTGTGGTCGGTCACCTTTTTTTAAGTACGGGAATGATGACCGTGTTTGTTAATTCCACGGGAATGGTTTCATTGCCCCATATAGTTTTGATGAGCTCATTTAACTTCCCTGTTAATTCCTTTTAGGCATATTTTATTAATACCGATGGTATTAAGCCGACTTCTGTGTCCCTGTTATTCGTAAGTCGATGAATGACTTTCTTTGCTTCTTTATGGTTGGAAGTCCTACCTACCAACCATCCAGAATGTCTCTCGTGGGAGCTAAGATGATCCCCGATTATCACCTCTGGAGTCATATTCTCTCTGAGGAGGATACGCTTCATAATGTGGCGGAGGGCAGCACATTCACGTAGTATGTGTTTCGCATTTCCCTCGTCCTCAAGACAGAGTCGACTCTTGGTTTCAGACTATAGGACGTTGATATGATATTTTAGAGTTGCTTGACCTTAAAATCTCTAGCCCTTTTGTGTCAAATATAATTTGTGACTGGCACGTCTCCAATGGGGCCTCACTATCTGATCACCATCATATCAAATAAAACATGACCGGTGAGGATGGAGAAGCTGATCATTGATATCAGCCCAAAAGAACCAACTGGGTTCGCTTCCAGGCTCAACTTACCGCCAAGGAAGACACGCTTCTTAAATCCATCAAATCGACGGATGACACTAAAGAAGCAATCATCTCATCCTTCAAAAACAGTTGTGCACCCAAGATAAATACACAAAAGTGGTGCGTATCTTGGAGGAATGCACAGCTCGAATCTTTGAGGAAACAGGCGAGATCTCTGTTTAACAGAGCTAAAAAAAACGAAGATCTGCTCTAACAAAATACAACTTCGAATTGAGGAAATCCAAGGGAAGATCTTGGAGGAAAAATGACGAAAACGTAGATTCCTATCAATTGCGGCCCGGCTCAATCCCAATAGCGCACAAATCAGACGACAATTTCACTGTCAATCGCAGGAAAACCCTGAGGAATTTGCTTAAGGTACATTTCCCTGGTTCTACTACTCAACTAACACCTCTCGATTCTCTAAAGAGCCTCACAAATTACGTCTATAGTAGAACAAACAGCCTCACTGGTAAACTCTTCAGCCCTCATAGATTTAAATGGGAAATTGGCCCATTTAAACCCCACATAGGTCCGGGTAAAGACAGTGTCTCTCCTGCTGTCCTCCAGAGAGGCATGGACATCAATCTAGCACCACTGATAGCTCTCTTTAGGCTTTGTTTCCACTTCGGATATATTCGTCAAATCTGGGAAGAAGTCAACCTTGTCTTCATCTCTAAGATTGGAAAACCAAGTAAATAACTTGGATCGTATCGCCCTATCAGCCTAATATCTTTGCTACTAAAAACAATGGAAAAACTGGTAGAGCTAACTATAATAGTAGAAAATCAAACACCTCTGCATCCAAATCAATATGAATTACCACAAAGGACGATAAACTGAGAACCCCCTGCATCCCTTGGTCATAGGGAAGACTAGATTGTCTTGAAATGCAGCTGACCAGTCTTATGATTTTGGCTCTATTATATTTAAGAACATTAATAGAGTGATTGTTAAGGAGCCATACAATTTTTTTCGATGGTCGGAGTTCTTGGAGACTGTTCCAAAAGTGCAGGTATTGCGATTTTATCCACTTGACTAAGAGGAAATTAATTTTCGACTTGGGAGGAGTCCGAAGGTTCGGTACCTATGTACCCTCCGCTGGAACCTTTTCGAGCCAGTTGGTTGACGATTTTGTTACCCTTAATTCCCTTGTGCCCCTGGCATCCACCAGAGTTGGCCCTTGGTTCTTTTGGCTAGGTCCTGCAGAGCATTGTGGCATTCCTTAAACGATTTTGAGTGCTATAAAAGCTCAAGACTTTTGGGAGCTGCTTGACTGCCTGAGGGCATATTGATGGCTAAACCTCTTATCCCAGTCTCTAATTTTAGGTTAACACACGTCAGGATGGCGTATAATTCGGTCTGGAAGATACTAGAACTCGTTCCCAGAGCTTTCGAAATTTTCCGATTTGGTGCAAAGATGCCAGCGCCAACACCTTGGGCATTTAGCAAGAGATCACCGCTTTTCCAACCTGTTTGGGATTAGTAACTCGAACCTCTTGTCAAAAGTGAACGTGTGTGGTAATGCGTCGGAAACTGCGTTAATCATATCCAGCTCAGGAAGGTGTTGCAGAATGAACAGATGTCCGTGTCCCGAGGACTCGTGTCCAGGGGACTCGAACTGAAAGGTCCAATTTCATATGATACTGTTATATAAGTGGGTTTCCGTGCAGGGAACGGGTTAAGAATATCCCTGCAGCGATACCTCTCGCTTGTCGACTAAAACAAAGGTAAACAAAAATCACATCTAGGCAATTTAGAAAACACCAAGGTGAGCCTAGGGACACATATACCACCATTAAACTGCCCCACAAGTCTACATGCAAATCAGTGGGTTGACACGACTGGAGATCACCGGTGTTGTAAGAGTAAGATCAAACAAAAAAATCTGAAGCATGCCCGTGTCACAAAAAAAAAAAAAAAAAAAAAAAAGGAAAAGAAGAAGACTGTTATATAAGTGGGGATGGATCTCACCAATGATTGTTTGGATGACGTTCTGCCGTTGGTCAATTGTTATTTTGGTTTACTACGAAAAAGTTCTGATGGCTCTTCTGGAAATCCAGCGTTCTGGGAAACTGTTTCGAAAAAGTCCGATGGGTTTCACGCCACATTTTCTTAAGGCTACAATAATTCAGTTACCGCGACCCTGTCTCGTTATTCTCATGGTAAAAGGACTGGAGTTCGTTGCATTGCTCCCTCAGTTGGACGTTTGCGAAAAAACTGGCAAACAAAACGCCACTTTTTACAATAAATTTTAACGATTTCGATGCATTGCTGAGTAGGGTAGCGCCTTGCAATTTGCTGAAATTGAGACAAATTTTTATTTCGAACACACCTCATGGCTTCAAGCAAATCCGTTCTCTGACGACATTCTACTCATTAATCCTTATTTAGGAAGCAGCTAATCATAAATGTCACATTTGACACCAAACCGTCATTTTAACCATTTAGGCTGTTAACACCGTTTACAACCCTTTGATTCCTTAAGATTAAGCAATTAGTCATGAATGGGTTTCCTAAAAAATGCGGCACATATATGACCCACAGAACAAGCTTGACACCTATTCAGCCCCAACCAAAGCTATCGAGCAATAGTGGATATTTATCTTCTAGCTTGAAAAGAAAGGCTACAAGGCCCTTACACTATTGACATAGAACTGACAGTAATGAT